>OZ026516.1:69520688-70720688 GCA_964019695.1 Loripinus fragilis
TCTCAAAAGTATCTGATGCTAGAAAATAAATTCAATAAATTTCCCTTTCTTTTAAATACTTTTTGTAGTTTTAAATGTCTTTGGAAAAGGGAAACTGCTAAAATACCAAAAATAGAAAATCACCTAAAAAGCAAGTGTTCCCTATCAAGTCAAAATGTGAAGTCCTAAAAAATAAAGCAAGTGTTCCCTATGAAGTAAAATTATGAAGTCCCCCAAACAATCTGTGGGAGAGCTTATATACTCCCACAGAATCCCGCATCCCGCATTCCCGCATTTTCCCCCCACAAATCGTCCCGCAACAGCTTCCCGCAACAAGAAACTGTGGGAAAAGAGCCATTTTTACTGGAAATGTCCGCCCCCTTCTGCTTTAATCCTAAAATACCATAGATAATCAAATTAAACTTTACAAAGTAAATATGCAGAAATATACTATGATGATTAAACTTTATGACCTGCTAAAAAGATTTAGACCGGTAGCACTAATTTTAGGAGAAATCGTCCGTAGAAAATGTCTGTTTACAAACACAATTGACTTTACGCTACGATGACCTTGCCAAGCTATTTTTGGAAGCATATATTTACTACACCGCTGTTCTATCAATCGAGAATACACACTAGCATATAAACTGTCATGGCCGTTGAGAAAAACAAGCATTTCAAATTCCGATTTTTAGCGAAAATAAGCTCCAAATGGATATGTCAGACACCAGCGCTTGTTGAAATCAATTCAATGTAGACTGCTTCCAAGAATAGGGTGAGCAAGGGTTTCTTTATTTCAATGATAAGTGAAATATTCTGGGTCAAAACAGAAACACATGTGAATAAATGGACTATACACAAGTCAAAGCTCCAGAGCAGTAGATTGCTGAGAAATGGAAATAGAGCTCTGCGGTCAGTAGTTCCCTCAAAGTGTGGCCATCACCTAAGAGAACCCCTGACAAGCAATGTCTCTAACAGTCTATCGTTCAGAATAAGATGCTGAATCGGTCGATGCTCACAAACAGCATATGCTCAGATTTCCTCAGCAATGTATTTCTCTGTCAGAAGACTTCAAGTAAAGTAGCTGCAGCCAGCACACCCCCTGTACACCACATTTACCCCCACCTTAAGTGTTAAAGCTCCGACTAACACAAAAATAGAATCTCGGTCAACTCTGGCATCCGTACAGTAATATCTCTGTAAAGATATGCTTGTATAGAAATGCAGTGACAATAACCTGTCACTCCCCCATAAGTTGGAGCCTTGCACAAAAGGTGTTGGAAAAGTTATCCAGCTGACATATTTTGCTTCAGCTGCAATTTACAGTTAATTCAATTAACATGATGCTACCCAGTCTCGATGCAATATTCACCATGCATCGATGTCAAGTAAATCGCTTTCAGCATCTGCATCTTTTACTTAAAAAATATATCACAGAACGGACTCGGTTTATCTACCGAAAATGCGCATACAATTCATTTCCAGTCAAAATTAGAACCTGACTGATTCTTATACCCATTTGATGCCATGCTGAGAGCAGATTTTAATATTTCTTAGTTTTTAAATAACAATTTTTGCTCTTACATGAAGTTCTGTTTTCCATTTCGGGTCAACACTGTACTTTATCCACAAACTTATAAATTACAAAATCAGCATCCCATCCAAACAAGTCTTGTTTGAAGAGACAATGATTTTATGTACAGATAAGCCCAACTATTGAATCTAAATTACCGTCATATCAATTATATGACCTCCAATTCTTTGGAAAACAGCACTTAAAAATGGAAATTGACTTTAAATTATATGAACCTTTGCTTATTGGAGGAATATTCTTCAAGAAAATCAATTTAGATCATGAATGGTTAGCAAACATTGAAAACCTAATATCTGTTTGTTTTGAAACAAAACTTCCACACCTGGCAATATGGGGTCCCCATGTGAGTGAAGTCTTATTCCATAACAGACAGAATATCCCTCCAATACACTTAATATTGAAATAATCTGTATGAAACTGTGCTATATTTGCACTAAAGCGCACTGCAGCAACACTGAATCTGACTGCGGTTAAGTGTTTCCACAGTAAAAGTTTCTCAATAGTGAAGGTGACTTCGTAATGTACCCTAAATAATGACTGAGCAATGGCAGACAAACTGTATTCAGTTTGTCTGTCCTTGCCATCAGATCATTAATTCTGCAGGTAGAAACCTTGTTGCTTATGCAATGCACTATAAACTGTTCTATAGTGTATCTGTCACTCCCGAAGGGTGACTAATTTCTGATATCCTTGAAAAGTACCATTGGGTTTTCACAGTTCCTTCGAATATACGCAGACGTATCGATCAGTTGATGATAATAGATCCTTTCCATATCCTATATTCCTATATCGTATACTTGAATTCCTTTGATATGCTAAACGATATATATTTTATTCAGTTTTCACCTTGTATCTTAACCAGTATTCACTTTTTGTATTGATATTCACTTTTATAGATTCAATATTCACTTTTATATTTAATATTCACTTTTGTATTCATTATTCACTTTTATATTCATTATTCATTTTTTTTATTCATTTTTCACTTGTCACCAATGTACACAGAGGGGGAACCGTCTTAACTAAGCCAAGGATATTCAAATATTATAAAAATGAGGATGGCCTAAAAAGTAAATTTTGAGATCATGAAAATGTAATGTCAAACTTACACCTGTCACTGGTTGTATGGGTAAACATGCAATCAGAAACAGACATAAAGTTTAATTGAAATGTATCCAACGCCCAAATGCAACATTCGCAACCTGAACCAACACTCTGAATGCAAAATACCCTTTATGTCTACATGGTATTATTTTTTCCATTGAAGCTACAGGCATCAATGAAAAAAACATGTCATAGTATAGACAGGCATTGTGCATCCAATAGAATTAGATCACGGTCCAAAAGCGGCATTTCATTGTTCGACACAGTTCAACAATGATTAATATATAATATGATGGTTAATGTGATTTGATAATTTCAGAATGTTGTAATTTACCAACTGTCTTAAATCAAAGAAAGTTAGTATATCACAAACGGGGCAGTATATATGAACAAAACAGTTACCTATCTGTGCACACTAGGGACTACCCTAATGAGAAGATTAGATTTTATTTCGCGCACTTTTTTCTTTATATCACACTGTATTTATCTCCATCTTGCAAATTTGTCTCTCCTCTGATAAGTATTATTTTCTCTGTTTTTCAGGGGACGTCTGTCTCTTCTAGATGTTTCTTCTCTCTTCTTCTTTAGTACATGTATCTTCTCTTTCTCTCTTCTTGCTATCACTCATCGACTCATCGTGGGGGTAATCTTGTGCTAATCTTCCACTCTCTTAGTAGCTTCTCATCGATCTTAATGAATAGCCAATCTTCATAACCATAGCTAAGCAATAATAACATATTCTCAAGATATCTCACCATCATATATCATAACCTATCTACTGTCAGTAGTGAGACCTGTGACCTTGACATACTATCATCCCATTTTGGCCTATGTTCCAATCGTGTTCTGCAATCACGACCAATCTTCATCATCTGGAACCATCATCTGGGAGTATCTCATCTCTATCTTCATCGACAATTCGCTGACAATTTCAACGTGCATTGCTCATCTGGTCTTAACAATTGCAGCCGGTATATGAAATAACTATTATTGAAATTTCTCCACGGTTATCGTTTTAGTGGGTTCCCATCTTCTGGCTTATTAGTCTTCTTTAATAATCAAAGTAGTCAATGGCAAAGGATCTTTTATCTACTCTTGCACCACCATCATGTGCAATTCTCTACAATCATATCTTCAGGACTGGAATTATACCTATGGTTTGACATCTGCAATCTTTGCTATAAAAATGATGCATTCAATAGATAAAAATAAAAATAATAAAAATGACAGTATTTAATCCTGTTAAAACTGTCTCCTCACAGTAAACCCCTTACTGTGATAGGGTTTCCTTCATCTTGAGGACCCATTTAGGTGGATTGCTGCCTTGGTACGGTTTCAGCTTGTCGTGGTGAACAACTTGGCTTTTGCCCTCCTTTGAGAATGCTAGCACATAGTTCTGGTTGCTCAGTTTTTCTTTGACTGGATAGGGCCCTATGTATGGTTTCAGGAGTTTGGAACAGATAGCATCTTTCTTACTAGCCCGTAAAAACCATACTAAGTCACCTTTCTTGTATGTATGCAACATCTGCTTGTTGTCATATATATCTGTGTGTCTTTTGGCACTTTCCTTCAAGTTGTCCCTGCAAATAGTATGTGCCTTCTGCAAGTTGTTCTTCAATTTCTGCACATATTCACTGTATGATGAGACCGTGTCATTAGAGGCTGTAGAACTACCAAATGCTACTTCAGCAGGTATCCTATTTTCACGGCCCAACATAAGGAGATTGGGGGTCATCTTCGTACTCTCATTTGGGGTTGCTCTGTACGCCGCGGCAAGGCATCCTAAGTTTAAATCCCATTCACTCTGCTGATCAGATAGGTATGCGCGCACCATATGGATAAGAGTCTTGTTAAACCTTTCTGTTTGACCATTCCCCTTGGGATTTCTCACTGATGTCCTGCTCTTCTTGATCTCTAGTAAACTGCAGAGCTCGCGGAATATCCTACTTTCATAGTTGGCACCTTGGTCACTGTGAATTGAAGTTGGTGATCCATACCGAGCTATTACTTCATTTAGGATTGTCCTAGCTGTAGTCTCTGCAGACTGGTCAGGTATCGCAAAAATTTCTACCCATTTTGTGAATTGATCCGTGACCACTAGAATATATCTGTTACCTCTTGGTGTCCTTGGCAAAGCTCCTATCAAATCAGTTGACAGTCTGTCCAACGGTGCTCCTACCGGCATACTACCCAAAGGTGCTCTCGGCTTGAAAGGAGGGGGTTTGTTGGCTCCACAGTTGTCACAGTTAGCTATCCATATGTTAACATCTTCTCTGGCTTTGTACCAATAGTACCGCTGTAACACTTTCTCTCTCGTCTTCTTACGACCCAAGTGACCAGACAAAACACCATTGTGCATTTGATATAACACATCATTTTTCAAGACACTTGGTGTAAGTAGCTGTAAATGAGTACCAGATCCATCTTTCTTTTCAAATTTCCGCATCAAAATGCCATTCTTTAAAACCAGTGCATTCCAGCACAGCAAATAATGAC
Source organism: Loripinus fragilis (assembly GCA_964019695.1). NCBI lineage: Eukaryota > Metazoa > Mollusca > Bivalvia > Lucinida > Lucinidae > Loripinus > Loripinus fragilis. The sequence continues at coordinate 69,525,862 of OZ026516.1, forward strand.
GAGTCTCCGGACTCGCTGAAGCAGCAATGCTTCCCTCAGGCCTAACTCCTGAGCTAAACCATTGGATTATTGGTCCAATATGCACATCATCCTTCTGCATATCTTGCAGCTCCTTCATAGTATACCCGCTTGACCACGGCAACCAATTTTCTACAACATCTGCACCTGACCTTGTCAGCACTGACCGACACCAGCCTATTGTGTCGAGGGCTAAACCCTTAACCTTTTCCCTGCAGAAAAACCTCTGCATTCCCAACCAGACGTGATCCGCTGGTTGATAACGGTTGATATAACCTGACCTTGTCAGAAGCGACCACTTTAAACTTGTCGCATCCAGGGTAAAATACATTACACTCTCCTTTACCCTGCCGAATAACCTCTGTATTCCCAACCAGACATAACCTTCTGGTTGATAACTATAAACCCAACCTGACCTTGTCAGAATCAACCATTTCAAATCTGTTGTACCCAGGGCAAAATCCATAATTCTCTCCTTTACCCTGCCGAATAACCTCTGTATCCCCAACCAGACATAGCCCTCTGGTTGATAACTAAAAATCCAACCTGTAGCAATACTCAGCAATACCATCATGCTGAAACCTACAGCTAACCCCAGCCAACTGCCATGGCTGGTAACCTGACTATCACTGATAATCAGAGACGTAGTTACATCCGTAGTTACATCCGTCTGTAAAACTTTACTGTTAGCTCCCTGTAGAATAGTGGCTAACACCAGTAAGAATAAACATGCATGCTTGATAGCTAAACAAGCAAATCCTGGTATTTCATTCTTCACTGCTTCTCTCTTACTGCTCATTGACAGTCTTGAGATATCATGTATAGGAGTAGAACTTGTTTTGGTGGTATTCATCTGTAAAGTAGACTCCATCTGCTCTGCTCTTTTCAAACATTTATTGCAAGGTCCGCATTTTAAGGATTCTTCTGTATCAATGTCCGAACACGAGCAATCTTTCGGGTTTCTACATCTGCTCATGGCATCTGCATTCCCATGAAGTGTACCCTTTCTGTATTCCACATCAAAATCATAGCCAGAAAGTATCTCTATCCACCGGGCAATTCGGCCGGTTGGCGACTTCAAGCTAAAAAGCCATTTCAGGGCTGAATGGTCAGAACGTACGGTGAAATGTCTTCCTAGAAGATAGTGTCTGAAGTATTCAACAAAGTACCGGATAGCGAGAAGCTCCTTGTCTGTAACACAGTAATTTGTTTCAGCTCTGTTAAGGGTTCTACTAGCATAGGACACAACCTTCTCCTTGCCATCTTGTACTTGACTGAGAACTGCTCCTATTCCATAGTTGCAAGCGTCAACGTCTAAGATGAATTGACCTCCTTTGTCACTTGGTAGAGCCATGATTTCATTACTTGTGAGTGCAGCCTTGAGCTGGTTGAAGGAAATTTGACTATCATCTGTCCAAACAAGTTTGCTGTCCTTTTTGGTCAGGTCGAATAGTGGTTTGGCAATCATGCTGAAATTTTTCACGTGTTTCCTATAATACGAGCAAAGGCCTAAAAACTGTTTGACTTCAGTTACGTTGGCAGGCACAGTCCACTGTAAGACTTTGGAAACGTTGTTTGGGTCTGGCCTCACTCCTCCTTCACCTGAAACGCGAAAACCCAAAAAGGTAACCTCCTTTTTCAATAGCTCGCACTTTTTCGGCTTCAGTTTAAGGTTGGCTTCACGAAATCTTTGAAATACCAATTTCAGCCTCTCAATATGCTCCTAGAAAGTTGTTGAGAAAATGATACAGTCATCAATATAAATTATGCAAATGTGCCATTGAAGACCCTTTAAGGCAAGTTCCATAACTCTCTGAAAAGTCGCCCCACTGTTAATCATACCGAAAGGTGTGGACGTAAATTCATATAGGCCATGCTTGGACGTAAAGGCTGTTTTAGGGATATCTTCCCTTTTTACGGGGACCTGAAAGTAGCCGGACGTCAAGTCGATAGTGCTGAAAATCTTGGCACCTGACACTGCATCTATACACTCGTCGACTTTTGGGACAGGAAATGCATCAGGTTTTGTGACCTTGTTGAGTTGCCTGTAGTCCACACAGGGTCTAACGCTGCCATCCTTTTTTCTCACTAAACACAGCGGCGAGGCCCATGGTGAGGAAGAAGGGCGAATTACTCCCTGCTTCACAAGTTTGTCAATTGCTTTCTTTTCTTCATCCGCAAAAGCAAGAGGGACTCGTCTGAATGGCTGTTTGATAGGTCTTGAGTCACCTGTATCGATGGTATGCTCGGCAAGACTTGTCAATCCCAGATCATTCTCATCCCGAGAAAAAATATCCTGGTACTCACTGAGTAAAGATGCAATTTGCTGTTTTTCAGTACGTTTTCTACCTTTTGAAGCTTCATCGCAGACAGATTGTAGGTATTCAGGGATCTTCTGAGGAGAAATAGTTTTCTCAGCTTCCTTTGCTGGCTGTTTGTGATTGTGCATCGCATTAATCCCATAAATACTGCTCTTGTCTGTTTGCATGAATTGAAGACGTCTGACGGAACTTTGGTCATCTGTTGCTGTCTGCTCTTCATGTTTAAGGATGGGCACTGGCTCGCATAGTAGTAGCTCTGCAGATCCTATTACCGTATTAGCCCTGATTGAAGCCTCAGTTGGAAAAGGGTTCATTATTCTGACCTTTACTGTTGGGGCAAAGTTGATATCTGCAAGGCTGGATGCCATCACTAGTGCAAAATTCTGCTTAAAGCTCTCGGACGGTTCTATGAGGAAGCTCGAGTCATTCAAATTATCATCAGACTCACACCTTTCAACAAATGCATCAATGATTTGCTCCGTATGCCCCTGTAAAACATAGTTATCTGCTGCCCTGACTTTTCTACTGTTTATCGGTAGACAATTTTGGCAGCGGATTTCATTTCCATTTAAGATGATCTTATTTTGGCTCAAAATGATATCTGCTGGCTTTTTGTTGTTTCCCTTCAAAATATCCATCCCTAGAAGTACTTCATCATGGATTTCTGCTATTACTACTTCACTCTGAATGCAAGTAGTATCCAATACAATGTCAACCTTGCACTTCCCATAATCCACAATAGCCTGTCCACCAGCATGCATTAACTTTCCTTTTTTGGCTAAACTGGGTCTGCTTCTACTGTCTATTTTGTCGTACACCTTTTTTGATACGACTGTACGCTCAGCACCTGTGTCAATAATAAAGTTGACCTTGACCCCATTTACTGACCCGGATACAAAAACGCTATCTGAAGACGGGAAACCTCTTCGAATGGGTTGGTTATGGTCTGGCTTGGTGCTATCGAGGCCATTATCACTCTGGACTGAACCTAGGCCTGGGAGGCCAGTCCTTTGTCGTTTAAATCTTGACCATTACTGTTGTGGTTGTTGTTTTCACACGGGGGCTGTGGTCGCTTATACCGATTTTGTGGGCAGTTTGCTTTAAAATGGGATATATCCCCACAAAGGTAACATCCTCTTCTACTACCTGTGTTATTACATTGTTGCTGGTAACGACCGTTATTAGAAGGCCTGTAACCTGGCTGATAGTTTTGACTTGTGTGGAATTGACCTACTTTATCCTTGTATTGATTTGGGGCACTTAGTGTGGTAGCAGATATTGCTTGAAGCTCGGTCCGCACTATATCTCTAAGTTTATCAAGGTCGAAAGCTTCTTTCTTCATAGGGCTGTTTTCTGCTGATGTCTCAGTCTTGGCTGTATGCTTAATGATCCTGTCTTTATTTTTGCCTGGTGCAGCCCGTGCTACAGATTTACCCTCTGAGTCACTATCACTGTTATTTAATGTATCTGTTAATGACCTAAAGTGGGAAGGATCTGTGTTCCTATTGGTCTGTTTTGTCTGCTGAAAGCAAACAACTTGAAACACTGCATCATCAATATCATTGGGTTCTTTGATGAATTCAACATGAAACCTGGCCTTATCATCTACTAGGCCATCTAAAAACCTGCGTAATAAATCTTCTCTACGCGTCTCTCTGTCTCTTCGTACATGGGCTTTATCATATAGCTTCTTAAGGTCTGCGGCATACTCTTCAACCGTTTCACCATACTTCTGGTTACGATGACTGAATTGCAGCCAAAATGCTTTGGAAGTTTCCACCACACGAAACCTGTTATTTAGCTCTGTACATAATGCTTTGTAGTCAGACCTTGTGGTATGAGACAACTGTCCGTATACAAATTCACCTGCAGTTCCCTGCAACCTTGGCAGAAGTTCATCAAGCTTCTCATCTTGGCTCCATCTCTGCCTGTTAGCAACCTCTTCAAACCTGTTAAACCATACCATCCAGGTCTCTTTTCCTGTGAAGGGTGGAAGCTTAGGACTACTCTTCCTTAGTGACCTAGTGACACTGTTTGAGGAACGAGAATGAATCTCTTCATCATTATTGTCAAAATCACTATCACTGCTACTGTCTTGCATGGGTCTACTTCTATTCTGTGGTGTAACTCTCGTCCTACTATGAGCATTGCTAATTGAACCATTTTCTGGCCTGTTCTGTATGACTGGTCTGGTCTGACCAACAGCACTAGTGCTTAAACTCTGCAATACTCCTCTCAACTCAGCTGTGACAGACTGTAAAGAGTTCTCCAGACTGCAAACCTTGTCCTGCATAGTCTTCATAGCATTAGCTACATTCTGATCGATTCTGGACTGGTTTGGATTGGCATGGCTCTGCTGGTCTCCATTACTCCATGAGAAAGATTCTCTTGGAACACCTGTTGCTGGTAGACTTCTAGTCTGCAGCTGTGGTTCACTTGTGCTGCCAGAACTGTCTTTTCCAATGCCATCTTGCTGACATTCATGTGCTGGTCTCAACACCATGGTCTGGTCTGCATCATGAGAACTTTGTTCATCACGTCTCGCCTGTTGTCTTGTCAACACCATTTCTTGGTCCATAATTGAGAAAACTTGTAGAAATCAAATAAAATAATCCTTGACCGCTGCCACCAAAATATATGTCACGACCTAGGCGTTACCATGGATTGGTTGATTCTACCTTTCTCTGTGGACCGGTGATGAATGACTGTCTGACTGGGTGACTGATCAGTCAACCAATGACTGGTTCATTGGTTTGAATCTTTCAGGCGGTTATATACTATAAACACATACGCACTAATTCCAAACAATGGTAGCGTGATAGGAATTATGCATATGAGCTACACCAGGAATGAGTATGATGCTCAAACCTGTATCTTGTGTGATGTGCAATGTGGTGTTGTTCAGTACTGACACTGAATTTGTGTGGTATGGGGGAAAGGACTAGCGCTCACTTTAATCAGTAGATGAAATTGAGACTCTACTGTTAACGTACTGAATGCTTAAAAGATCATTAAATACGACAACACACACGAATGATCACTTAGACACATATGTTTAATATATGTCTGGGAAATTATATGGTTGGACGGGGAATGGCTCACTATTATGACTGATCAACTGTTTGCACAGACTGCTGACTGCATGCACGACTGATCAAATGATCCTATGATCACTGACTACGACGACAGACAATGAATGACCACGGACACTACAGACATATGCTTCCTATGTATGTAGGTGGACTTCAGTGGATTCACGGACTGCTAGTGCATTGGTAAAGAATGATGACTTAAGAATTTTAAATTGATGAATTATAATTGAAAAATATTTTCTAAAAAAAAATGTTACAACATCAGATAATCAATGGCTGTCTTATAACACAATGTAACTCATTGAACACAGTTAACTTGCAGGGGTGCCTGGCTCAGCCTGTACCTTATCTCCAATGCAGTATTCAGTTCCTTAAAATTGGGATAATATCATAAAAATGGGGTAAATTATGGGGGAAATGGGGGTGGGTTTCCTAGTAAAAATGGCAGACAGCTGAATAAAATTCCTCTTAAATAATTCCTAAGTTCTCAAAAGTATCTGATGCTAGAAAATAAATTCAATAAATTTCCCTTTCTTTTAAATACTTTTTGTAGTTTTAAATGTCTTTGGAAAAGGGAAACTGCTAAAATACCAAAAATAGAAAATCACCTAAAAAGCAAGTGTTCCCTATCAAGTCAAAATGTGAAGTCCTAAAAAATAAAGCAAGTGTTCCCTATGAAGTAAAATTATGAAGTCCCCCAAACAATCTGTGGGAGAGCTTATATACTCCCACAGAATCCCGCATCCCGCATTCCCGCATTTTCCCCCCACAAATCGTCCCGCAACAGCTTCCCGCAACAAGAAACTGTGGGAAAAGAGCCATTTTTACTGGAAATGTCCGCCCCCTTCTGCTTTAATCCTAAAATACCATAGATAATCAAATTAAACTTTACAAAGTAAATATGCAGAAATATACTATGATGATTAAACTTTATGACCTGCTAAAAAGATTTAGACCGGTAGCACTAATTTTAGGAGAAATCGTCCGTAGAAAATGTCTGTTTACAAACACAATTGACTCTACGCTACGATGACCTTGCCAAGCTATTTTGGGAAGCATATATTTACTACACCGCTGTTCTATCAATCGAGAATACACACTAGCATATAAACTGTCATGGCCGTTGAGAAAAACAAGCATTTCAAATTCCGATTTTTAGCGAAAATAAGCTCCAAATGGATATGTCAGACACCAGCGCTTGTTGAAATCAATTCAATGTAGACTGCTTCCAAGAATAGGGTGAGCAAGGGTTTCTTTATTTCAATGATAAGTGAAATATTCTGGGTCAAAACAGAAACACATGTGAATAAATGGACTATACACAAGTCAAAGCTCCAGAGCAGTAGATTGCTGAGAAATGGAAATAGAGCTCTGCGGTCAGTAGTTCCCTCAAAGTGTGGCCATCACCTAAGAGAACCCCTGACAAGCAATGTCTCTAACAGTCTATCGTTCAGAATAAGATGCTGAATCGGTCGATGCTCACAAACAGCATATGCTCAGATTTCCTCAGCAATGTATTTCTCTGTCAGAAGACTTCAAGTAAAGTAGCTGCAGCCAGCACACCCCCTGTACACCACACTTATAGCATCCAGCGAAGGTTTAGGCGAGCAAGTCTGCGCATATGCACAGAATTGCCAGAACCTTTGTTGTTCGTATACATTAAGCATGGTTGTAGACGAGGGCTTAGACTAAAATGTAGACCTCTATCTTCGCTGGATACGTCAACATGTGGGTTTATCAAAGGCATTTGAACGCATGCGCTAAGTAACAAAATTGCATGTGCTAAGTAACAAAATTGCATGTGCTGGCTCGTAAACATGTATACTTCTTCCAATAAGTGGCGTCTGACTTGTACTGGAACATTGAATGCGTGTTAAAGTAGACATAGTGCAATCAGCCTGACCTTTGTAACATATTTAATCTGCCAAAAGTATATATCGGTTATTATGTAGATCTATACACTCCTGAGCATTTTCACTCTAGAGCATTCATTCTCACAAACCAATCCTATATTCCTTCAGCTGATTTAATTAACCAGTGAATATGGTACAAAGAAATCAGCATACCCTTTGAAATCCTAAGGAAGATGAAACGTGTCAAGGATCTAAATACATGAACACACAAAAATGGACCACTTAGTACAATCAATATTGCAGCATAAAAACTGATAAAAAAAAACTACAAATTTTGTGGTGTTTTTAGGATTTAAACTGAAAAGAGACTGCCCCAAACACTGGAATAACTCATCAGGAAGACAGGGGGCCCATACTGGGATATTAGATAGCACTATATATCTAGTACTTGGGTACACGTATTATCCATACACAAGGTAATCTTCTCAAAAGAGCAAACCTCCTTATGACCCCATGTAGGACACTCATAATCCACCATAAGAGTAGGTATTCGATTTGCCTAGCATATGTCTACCGAATGTGAGTCAATAACTGTTTTGTTATATGACTTTTCATTTAAGAATGAAAATTTTGCTACTTTCAGTTTTGTTGTTAAAGACATGATCAACCTTAAATCTAAGACATCTAAGGACTTTCTCACAAGTTTTAGCAACGGTTATTAAACTATTTCAATGTAGTATTTTGCATTTTCAAATGTATATTAATTCTCTTAATGGGGAACATAAAGTGTTGTCATAAAACTGTTTTACAGTTTGTTTATTCAAACAAAGATAAATAAGCAAACAAAACAAAGCAAAACTGTTATAAAAATTTATGAAAGTCTTTAATTTACCTGTTGGGTGTGAAACAGCAAACAATGTCAATTTCATGCAGCACATGCCTTTTTCACACTCATTATGCTATTTTAGCTCTCTAGAGGGTAATATTTCAGGAGTGTCAAAATTATTAACTTCTGGAAACTAGTTACAGCTTGTTTTCATGCAATATTAACTTGTGGACCAGTTTAGACCAGTTTCCAGGTAGACATAGAGATTTATGAAGGCAAATTGTGCCAATCAGGAGACAGGATTCTCTCCAGTCATAAACATGTAACAAAGCTAGATATTGTGTTACAACTTCAGGCCTAAAAATAAATGCCTTTAAGAGTAATACTTAAAATCTCACTGGCATAAATACTACCTGTTTCATATACAAATATACCCATATTAAGTAAACTTTGAATAGAAGCCATAACAATGTCGACAGTTGTCTGTTATTTTGAAAAAGAAGTTTTAACAGTACACTTGCCCAAAGTTCTAAGCGGTCACCTTTAAATCACCATGTATTTGTCCTATTAACACAGGCATTTGGTTCTTCATTAATTTCACGTGAAACATCATGGAATGATTTTTTTGAATGACATCTCTCAATACAATATGTCAAAACATGAAATTAAAACTAGCTAAAAATGATTAAAAATTTTGTCAAAATTTTGGAATTGCTAGGCGACCGCTTAGAAGTTTGTGTGAGTGTATACACCCATGTTGGTAATTTTTAATAGTTCTAAATCATATCAATATACCCCATTTGGGTTAACTTTGAATAGAAGACAAAATGTTATACATAGAATATTATTCTTTGTCTATTAACTTTCAATAAAAGTCTCAACAATACTGTCATTTTCAAGAAAATATTTGAATATAAATCATCGAAACATCGTTATGATATCAGTGAACTTTGAAAAGAAGTCATAACAATGTGCCCCTTTTTTTTGGTAAACTAAGAATAGAAGTCAAACCAAACAGAATCTTTTTGAAGACATTTAAAAAAAATCTCATAACAATCTTGATAATGTCATGGTTTGGCAAACTTTGAATAGAAATCATAACAATATGTCACATTTTTTTCAGTAAGCATTGAATAGAAATCATAACACCAGTTCGGTAGGAATCATAACATTATACCCCTCCAGCTCCAATTTGGAGTTTAACATGGCAACAAATGTAGATATATGATATATTTCTCGACTTATACTTATATATGCTCGGGTAATGTTTCTATTATCGCTACTGTACGAGAAAGAAATATCCCAGTCTTTAACTGATACCATGAACACAAAGCTAAAATCACATTTTCAAGAATGTCTGATGTTTTTCACTGACCTATTTCCTTAAATATTCAATCACCATTTGTCAAAGTTGAATAAACTGAATAAGGTTTTGTTTATATAAAGTAAATTGCAATAAGCTGCGCAGAACCCTTCATTGCGTAAACCCTATTACATAACAACGCAAACTTGTGTTTGTTTTTAGTTTAAACATATTTTATTTCCAAATATATTACGGCAACGGGGTTTGTATGTAAATAGAGTAAAGCCATTGCTAGGTAACCGAAAAAAGAATATTCATAATTGGATCATCTATAAAAACATTTTATTTAGCACAAACATTATTTATATGAAATAGTCATATAAAGAAGCTAAATCATATCTATGTTTGAATCTTTAAAATAGGTTTTAAATGGCCGTGGGCATGCAAAAGGGAATAAAACATCGACCATGCGTCTTTAAGTCCTTCAGCAAACTATCCCGTTACTAATGCAACTGAACAATCGCAAACACATTGGTTCTATTTCTGAATTGGTAAGATGACATCCTATTTTTGTGGTGAGTTTTAAATTCATGCATATACATATCTTCAGACAATAAAGAAAGTCTTATTCATTATTAGATGACACTCGTATGTTACTTATTACAATAAGTCAATGCATATTGTTATGTACATTGCAGTATAAAACAATTTTATTTTGAATGTATGCATAAAGACAAGCCTATGATACTTTAGCAGTTAACGCATTTGCATGAGGCTTTTTTTATATAAACATATATAAACAGCTATCTAGTGGTGCTAGATGCCCAAAATTTGGCCTTAACCTACATATACGTCCATACTTTGTGTGTGAGGATAGTAAAGGATATGGCGATACTATGCATTTGTACATGCTCGTCTTAGCTTTCGTTGTTCGCATATGCGATAAGTATTAACTCAGTAAGCATCCAGCCCTGTCGCCAGTGATGGCGTTTCGCTGGTGGGCCGATAGTGACGAGCTCTTAAATGAAACAGGGAAAGTCTGATGTACCGGCTGAATTATGTGTATTCTTGGACTTTTCGCTTACTGTAAAGTCGGTGACTCATGAATGCGTTATTAGGACAGGTCAACCTTAGACACAGGTAAAAGCTGAAAATGAGGCGTGGTTGTGTTCAAAAGTAACTGTATCATCTTGCGCCATTACCTCAGTCATTATATAGTCCTTAAAACGCCAGCAAAATAGCTGCATCTGAAAATGTCTATTTAAAATCAGCATAGAGCAAACATTGTGGACCCAGATTAGTCTGCTCCTATAGGAGCAGTCTGATCTGGGTCCACACTGTTTATCTATGAGGCTTCAAATAGTTTAGTGGACGAAAAAAAACATACATTTTGTGATTATACGCTTTAAGGGTTAATAAATGTGCGTTCAGTGTGTATACGGTTAGGACTTTGATGAAATGCACGCACGTTTGCGCGGCTCAAAAAGCTTATTAACTCTTTACCAAATTATAAATAAAATCTGACTTTCCTTCCAATAGCAGATGAAAATAGCCGAACCACACTCAGATATGAATATTAAAGTTGCCGCCTTTACAGTAAGCGAAAAGTCTTTTAATACCTACCAAATTCTTTGGTTTTCTCAACTGTCTGGTGGAAATGATCGTGTTTAGATTCTGAATCACATTTTTCTCTAATGCATGTTGTTACATAGAACAGCCCCGTGTATTGTTCCTTGTTCCCATGCACTACGACCTGCCAGCCTGGTAGGGCAACACATACAATTTGGAGAGCCACTGCGAAAAAGAGTAAAACAAACTCCACCCGCCTGTACCAGCGAGTTTTATATTCCATTTTATCGGGTACTCCTATATATCGAAACAATGGTTAGAAATATCGAAAATTTTGTATGGAGAATAATCCAATTTAATTCTTATCCTTCTGTGCCCTTCAAAGTGTGTCATGCAAAAGCGAATCCTTCACTTGTCCATTTCAACACTTTACCTGCAAGTGACGACTTCTGTCATGTGTCGATTACCTTTGCAAGCAGCTTGGAACCCAGATCAGGCCAGACAAAATGTCTGGCCTGATCTGGATCCAAACTGATGCTATTCCTGGCAGATGGTTTTAAAACGTTAATTTTGAAAAATAAATATATGCAGGCAACATAAAGTGTGCAAAACGGATTACCCAGCATGCAAAGAGTTAAAAGATGTGTTGAATATGTGTAAAATAATGTAATTTATTGTGGTCTCCAGATCTTTGTATAAATTATAACTTTGTTTCTCACAGTCCTAATTAATCTTTCCTACTTTCTTAAGCGGCAATTTTTGTCGTCTGCTGAAATATTTTGCAAACAGTTTAGAACTATATCAGCGCCGACAGAACGATCTGGATCCAACCCGTTTAACTATCTGATAGTGTTCCTGAAAAATATTTTTAAAAAGTCAATTTTGAAAAAAACAGCTGACGACAAAAAAATGAAAAATTACCAAGTATGCAAAGAGTTAATGAATATTACAAAATGTACGTCCAAATTTGCAGCCTTAGCAGCGAACAGCAATCTTAATTAAGCCTTAAAGCGCCAATGGAAACAAAAGTCGTCTGCTTTTCTCGTCTGCTGAAATGTTTAAGAAGCCTCTATAGCAAACAGTGTGTGCCCAGATCTGGGTCCACGCTGTTTGCTTCTATATATTATATAATCAGTAATATAAGACAATTATCTGCAGCAGACGACTTCAGCAAACGACATATTCAGATACATTTTTTTTCTTGGCGCTTAAAGGGTTTACACTGTGCATCGCCGCAGCATCAGTCAGTATGTTCGCTACTTGCTTTCTAGTGCTAAAGCTTAAGGCGGATGCAAACTCTGAATGCTGGCTAGATTGTGCCGATGCACAGGCTGGCCAGTATATCAATACGTTTTGTCACTTCTACGATGATACACGATGCAGATACTCGTATGTGGGCTCTTATAATATTACGGACAGTGTTGTGCATGCGTGGATTCAGAGGGGGTCCAAATCAACTCTGACAACGTTCATTTTTATTTTATTATTTCTTTTTCTTTTTGGTTCTTGTGGAGAGAGAGAAAGAGAGGACCCAATTGCGACAAAAACGGGCCATCATCGGTCTGCCAGCTAAACGCCATTTCAATGGCGTTTCGCTGGCCGACCAATGATGACCCAACATTGAATGCTGACTTCGTAGCTTTGTGATTTGTCCAAGGGGATCCGGACCACTATTGCTATGGAAACCTATAACTTTCCAGGGAGGTCCGGACCCCCCTGTCCCACCCTCTCTGGATCCGCGCATGGATGTGTATGCCAAAGCACGCATTTACATGTAAGAGTCACCAGTATACAAAATATCATAAGGGTGATTTTTAAAAGGTGTGGAATAAATATAAGCAATTACGTGAGCTGGCGATGCTTTATTACGATAAACATCAGAAAAATGACAACTAATGCACCCCAAAAAGTTGTAAATGCAGCAGGAAACATAGTTAATGTCTGGTTTTAAGCAAGTTTTAGACACCACGAACGTATGTTTTTGCTCAGTTTAAGTAACAAAACATGTCATAAACATGCATTTAAATACGACGATTTAATTAGATACGCCTGTCTGAACAAATATATGTTTTAAGAAGCTATTTGATTAATTATAATCATTTACAGCCCAGTGAATCATGCAACTTATCAGAATTGGGTTTACTACAGTATAACAAAACAAAGCTGGCTTTTCACCATTTCACTTATATAATTAAAGGCATATATTTTGTGATATATGGAATCATTAGTGAATTTACTGATAAGGGACAGTTTCAGTATCTCACTAACTTAAAGGGGCCTCAAGAGGGGACTTACCTCTATACAACACAATTTCTTTCACTAAGATAAAGATCAATATTTAATCAGAAAATACCTAATCCCTTCATGGGACCACTTTATTGCCCCCTGTAAGGAAGTCATAATCACCTAATAAAGATTAGCCTTTGGTCTGTCCATAATGAGTGGTACCAATATTATTGCTAAATTTTCTATATCTTTAAGGACAGTTGCACTGCGACATTACGTGGAACGTCCAGGTATGGCTAGATACTGATTGAAGCCGACACACAAAGTCAATTTGAATACTTGTTCGCATACAAGGTCAACCTCGACCAGTGGAAAGCTAATATCCATTAGAGCCACCTCGTCGAGCCGGTTCCATTGGATAATCGCGTTTGGTAATTTAGTCGGAATATCAGAGTCTGTTGGAAACGCTTCATCGAAGCACTTGTACTTACATTAAGTTAAAATCAGTCTGGATTTCAAACCCAGTATATATCCAACATTTTCTTAAAATATGAGGGAGTAAGGTCTCCAAAAGATGTCTAACACATCTATTTAGACTTCATGTGACATCTAATCCTTTTGTAAATGTAAAATGTATCCATGTACGCATACATATTTTGTGGGGCGATTAATTAACTTTGTTAAACTTAATGCAAGCTACTCTGTATGTCTAATGCTTAATAAATTTATGGTATGTTATGTTATATAGTGAGGGAAAAGTTTTAACAATTAGTACTAGAGACTCACAGGGTAATTCCTCAAACAGATACATGAAATCAATGTTTATTGTGTGCCATTGGTTTTGTTAGAGGGCTCCTAGTGGAGTTTTAGGACATTCAAGTCATTTTATGCACATTAATGTCACTTTATGTGAATATACGGAGAGTGTTTGGTACAATACAATATATCGCAATATATCGCATATATATGGAGTGTTTGATTTTTTGGCGGTTGTGTATATTGTGCATTTACGCAGCCTGGATGCTCGTCGTTGTTGTTACCGTCCTTTCACTTTTTTCTCAGATTGAGATTAATGCTATTTACACAACTGTGATAAATGATTCAAATAGGAAGCCTTTCTGCAATAATAGCTTGTACGCAGATCATTTTGTTGCTTGGGTCGACCTTTCTTTGACATGTCCCGATTAATTCCAAAATCCATTACTGGTGGTAACACAAGAAAACGCCTATTCAAGCATGTGTGCTAAATTGTAGGTCTATATCAACTGGACAGATAAGGACCATGACTGTCCGTATAAAATGAACTTAATTGCCTTAGACGCAAATCACCAGTATGCTCTATACATATAAAAAAGGGAGCCAGGACCATTTGGCAAGCCAAATATGATTCACAGTTACATGTAAGATACAGTGTTAAAAAGCGATGGAAATCCCTTCTATTCCTGACCGATTCCAAAAGACAACCAAACTTTATATGTACATGTATAAGAATGGGATATAACATTGATATTATGTGACTTTCTGTATGCCTAGTTACATGTATAAACTCATTTAAGGTTTGTAGCTATGGCTTCATCTTTGATCGCACAATGATGGGTCAGAACTTGGAGTGAATGAAGACCATGACCTTCATATTTGCCCTTTTTCTTACTTTTAGTATTGCCCATGCTTGTCTTTAGATTGGACTGCCATGGCTTAACTAGGATTTTCTATGTGATTAAAGATCCATTTTCTTTGTTTAAGATTTGATTGTTTTCTCAATGATGATACACTGCATACGCTTTGGAAGGCTCAATTCGAGTTTAACAACTTTAGGGTTTTTAACAATAGTTGAATCTAGGGCGACAATTTGGACAGTGAACTATAATTAAGGACCCAGTGGCCTCAGCTAGCATAACGAACAGCCCAGTGGCCTCAGATGCTGTCTGTTTTAAGGCAGTGAGTATATTGTTGTTGGTTCATGTTGTTGCTCCTTTTGTGTATGAACGTGTGATTGGTCCTTTTATAAGTATCCTTTCAAGTTTTGCAATCACCTTGGAGAGAGAGAGAGAGAGAGATCGTTGCCTATTAACCTTAACTGTGTACTTGCTGCCATGTGTATGTCTATTATCTGTGTTGCGTCCTTTCCTCGCCGTACCGTGGGCTGGTTTTTGATCATATCATTTCCTAATAATACCATGGACGGATCCAACATTTCTGGAAATAGAGTTCATAGGTATAAAGGTGTGGGGGTTCGCTTTGCTGATTTTATCTCACTTTTCTTAAGAAACCAATGGAAATTAAATGATTTGGTCTCACTGAGACCAAACTATTTCATTTTCATGGGATATTGAAAAGGGGGGGGGGTAGGGGGTTCAAGCGAACCCCCTAAACCTCATCTGGATCCGCCACTGCTAACGATTCACGTTTCTTAGAAAGATATACAATAACTCTAATATAGTCAAAGCACATATTAGGTCTTTTTTCATGCAACTAAGTGCAATTTTCCTATAGATAGAGTGATAATTCCACTATGTAAGTGGTGAATATAATAGCAAAAAGTTCAACGAAAAAGGTCCACATCGGTTCTTTTTTTTTTAAATGAAAATAAGCTATAATAGAACACGCAAAATTAATGAAGGTTTATTGTAAAAATTTAATTATTGGCAGTGAAGACAATTTGAAATTCAATGTTACTGATCCTGGTATTCTAGCTTGGGAAAACGCGGGCCTTGCGCAGATATGTCCTTTGTATACTTGTCGGTTAGTTGTTGTCGTTCGCATTTAGGTATTGCGTACCAATGTCTCTCGAGCTGGTTTCATTCGAACATGGCGCGACGCTCGAAGATTTTCCATGATATCATATGTGATTTAAACGATACTTTTGTTGAACATGTAAAGGCTAAGAAACGATATTCTCGTCTTGTCGGATTATCTTAAAAACCCGTCTACGATCTTTTGCAGGATCCCCAATCCCAAAGTTAAATTAGGGGATGACTTCCTGAAATACTTTCTCGAGGTGATGTAGACCACACATACATGTATAGGAATCACAAATGTGTACATGCATTATCTTTTGCTGATGAATCTGAGCATGAGTTCGCCAGGCGAAGTGTTAAAACATCTTTAGAGCTTCTAAGCTTAAAATGAGACTGTACAGACTCGTATGAGTCTACACTTGTCAAAATGCCACATTGTTGGAAATCACATGTCGCGGCTCAATTATCAGTTTGATAATTAACAAAAGCTACACCAAGATGGTCATTCTTGGCTGTAACGCTTTCCGTCGAATGTTATAAAACGAATCATAGTCCGTTTTAAGACTTTCTTTCATTTTGACAATGGCATCAAACAGCTTTGCGCGTAGGTGCATGTGTATGTGCAAGCACAATAAGCTTAACCATATAAGCCTAACACCTCTCTATGGGACAACGGCATACATTGCATACTCATATCAGACACCACATAATACATCAGGATCTTTATTGTTTGCTTACTGAATGTTCAATTTTTAAAAAACATGTTTCAGCCAACACACCTTATACTGGATATGGGTTCGTCTTACAGTTACCTGGCCTCTAGGCGTTTAAATGAAAATGTCTACAAAGGGGGTAAAATCTATAAAATTTAAGATTTACACCATATGGCTAGTCTACTCTTCTGGCTCAATAATGTAACGTAGACTTGCTATGAGAATGAAAATGGCTAACAAATTTAACTGCTATTTTATGAGAAGCAATGGATACATGTTATACATGTATCGCTATCATAATAGTCGAGTGCGTTGGCTGCGTGTACCAAATAGATGTAGATCTTAAAGTAGATGGTGCAAATGAATCAGATCACTCTTGGTGGCTGATAAGCACAGTTCAAAGAAACATAGCGCTGAACCATTTATAATAGCAGCATGTGAGAATATAAACAGTGGCATAATTGAACTGGTTCTTATATCTGCAAATATAATTTACGCTAGAGCAAATCAAATAACAGTCCGATTTGCAGTAAAAGCCACCAGGCGGTATCGGAGAATTTCAGTTGTGAACATGTTCGCCAAACTAATAGTAGTTCTATCGTTCTTTAAGTTAATATTGGCTTACAATGGCACTAGAGGTAGGAAGCTAAATATGTAATGATTTTTGTTTAACAAAAACTTTGTATGTAGTTCATCATGTATTTGCTAAAAAGTGTACACCCGCAGGAAATGTTCGCCATACTAATAGTAGTTTTATCGTTCTTTAAGTTAATATTGGCTTACAATGGCACTAAAGGTAGAGAGCTAAATATGTATTTGTTTTAAAATTTAATAGAACTCACAATAAATAATTATTTGTATTTAGTTCACGTGTATTTGCTTAGCATTTTACATCCGCAGAAAATGTTGGCTAAATTAATAGTCGTTATATCGTTCTTTAAGTTAATATTGGCTTATGCAACGGCAGCTAAATATGTAACTGTTTTACCAAAATTCACAATAATGATTCTATGTCCATGTATTTAGTTGATAATGTTTTGCTTAACTCGCTGCATGCTGGATAATTTTTCATGGTCTAAGTGGTGTCTGATGACTTTTTTTAGAAAGAAATACTTTTTTTTTAAAACAAAATCTTGCAGGAACACTATCAGGGTTTCAAACGGTCTGGATCCAGATCAGGACCGACCTGTGTCCAAACTGTTTTGCAAAGGTTAACGTCGCTGCTCGCAAGGAAAGAGTTATAAGTGTACATGTACACCCGCAGAAATTTGACAAGTTATGAAACCTGTCCATTTTTGAAAATGTATTTGCCTTTCCGTTAGATACGACGAAAGCACATGTTGTGCGGAATGTCAATCTAGTTTAATTAGAAACGTTTTGAATTTTAAAGAGTAATGGGTTAGAAATTTCAAGTCACCAAATAAATAAAATGTCTTTCACTGAATATTATTTTTTATCTTTGTAAGCGTTTGGATCTGGGTCAATACAATTTAATTCAGTCATAAACGGATACTTTGGCAAACTGTGAAGACCAAGATGTTATATAACGCGGCATAACATCACGGCCAAAAACACATACAGAGAAAGAAAAAACACATTTTTTGAAAATCATAGCCTGTGACCATTTCAGGTTTAACCAAAAGGAAGAATCCATTAGTACATAAAGGGTTACGGTACATTAACGCAACAAGTTGGAACTAGACATTTTTTTTTATTTTTGAAGAGTAAAAAGTAATATGGGAAATTACATTGTAGCATCCAATGATTCTGTTACAGAGGCGTAAGATGGTAGTATCACACGCCTCTGTTCTGTTAAGAAATGTGTTCTTATCATTTTGGTATAATGTTGGTTTAACCTTTTTGTGCTGGAAACCTGTTGAAAATTCATATGAAATGCAACAGTCCACGGCATCTCATCATGATATGTACCATTTGATAGGATAAAATTTGGAAAGTGTTACTTGATGCATGTGCATGTGTAACGATTCATCTCAAAGTTATTGTATCAAGCGTGATGAAATGACCTATCCGTTTGTAAATGGTTAACCTGATGTTCTGTTGTTATAGATTCGTTGTAAAGTGTGTGCTTTTTTTCTTGTTTTGTAATGCATTACTGAGTGTCCATGCTAGTTTTGCAATCATCTCGCCGATGGTTGATTTGCTTTACATTAACATGTAATTGCTGTCGTGTGACAGTTAGGGTTTCGTCCTCTTGAGGTCATAGGTTGATCTTTGGTCTCTGATTGGAGCATTTCCTGGCCTCGTGATACGTAGACTTGCCCAAATCCCTACATTTAAGAATTAATTTGAGATGAACGGTCCCTTTAATTGTTTAAAAGAGTAAAAGTCCCTTTAACTTAGACTTCAAAATGTAGGTGTATATTTCGAACATTGTATTTTGGTATTAAAGGGAATTAAAGGAAATTGAAATTTATATAAAAAGGGCTAAAAGACAGACGAAATAAATATATAGACTTTGGAAAGTCTACGTGATACGGTATTACCGCATTGTCCTGGGGTTTGAGGGGGGGGGGGGGGGGGGGTTATCTCTAAGCCCATCTTTTATGGCACCTTGCTGAACCGAAATCTAAACCAACGTTAAATTTAAAGATAAGGCAATATAAATATATTGTTTTTCATAGAATATCAAATAAACATATAAATACACATGGTACCTTTAAGAGGTTGTTAGGTCTTTCTTGGTAGAACCGATACACAATGTTGAAAAAGATTCAAATAGCAGACCGCAGTTTCAACAACAAGAGAACAATTTTCAAACTGCGGTACTGTCAACCACTCAATATTCCCGTCATCAAAATTGGGCGATTTTAAAAGACTGACATATTTGTGAAGTTTAATTTTGGCTGTTTCCCAATTCGATTTCCTTTAACGTTATTTTCTATTTTCTTGGGGGCTACTTTAAAGGAGAGAATATAAGGAGTATACAGGGAGCATATCATTTCCCTTACGAGTGTAATAGTGCAAAAATGTAGCCACGTTTTAGACGTGTTTCCCTCTACGTTGAAATGTAAGTTGTTTTTGTCTATACAGATACCAACATACCAAGAGTGTATGTACATTTATTTCTTTTTGTGTATACGTAACTAAATTCGAGGCTGTATTTCGTAGTCTTGTATATTGGCGATTTTTCCTTTTAGCGCCAAATAAAAATACCCGCCAACAGAATCTGTAATATGGGGGTCGCTCTGTCCTGCCCTTCTTTACAATTTCGTAATGTCCCTTCCTAATAATTTCAGGAATTCGCAGACCATGTTTCGGAATCATTCTGCATTTTAACATTCATGTGATAGTTCTATTTTGCTCTAACAGTCGCATGAAATGGACATATAGAAGCATGTGTCAGGTCCTGCAGATTTCATGATTTATTCATTTGCAGCGTTGTACATTATCAAAGCATGTGAAATCCATTTCTAAGATAAACTTTGAAGATAAGCTCTAAATAATCATAAATCTCGAACCAAATGCATTGTGGTATATTGGTTTGCCACGTGTACGATTATAGCATGTGCAGGTGAAATAGGTAGCACACATAACATCTCTACAAGCTAAAGAACCTCCTGAAAACTAGGAAATAAGTAGACTGGCTCCAGTCCTTAAAACATTTTTTTCATCAATGTGCCATATCATAAAATAATCATAGTAGCTAGTCTTACTCTGATGGCTCTGTTTTAAAACAGAGCCATCAGAGTAAGACTAGCTTCAAATATGATATGACACATTGATGAAAACTTGTTTTAAGGACTGGAGCTAGTGTAGGAAATCAGGAACCTGTTTTTTTTGTATTTATTCCGCTTAAAATTATAGGGAACCTATTGAGCCTCACAATTTGTACAATGAAAGTAAAAATAAATGCGCGACTGCTATCCGATCTGATGCGGTGGTGCCGTCTTTTACTTTCTTTTTTTATTGTTTAATGTTGCTTCCGTTGTTTGTGGGGGCTCTGTGTTTGTCCCTTGTTTTGTCTCTTAGTGTCCTGCTAGCCAAGAGTGACAATGACGACAAGTTTTGTTTACAAAGTTATTAGGGACTTAGAATCGATAGATTACTTGTTTATCATCCACAGGATAGGATTAATACACAAGAGATCTCTCGATTCGCGGTAGCTCGAGTGGAGTGTACAAATTAATGTTTAACTTAACAATTGTTAACAAAATATTTCGCCACCATCACTTTTGGTTGGCACGACAGTAGTGTCCTTTCTAGTTTTGTATTCATCTTGATAGGGAGGAGAGAGCTGGTTGTTTTGCTTTAATTGTCTTCCTGATGTATTTTGACTGTTAGTGTTCTATGGCTCTTTTTCCAAATGCCAATGCTTGGTCTATAGAGTGTGATTATAGTATCTTCTGATCATACTCGCTTACTTTTTGGCCGTCTATCGGAGTCCGTTTGAATGCAACAAAATGATTGAACTGGTGAATTTTTCTATCAAATAACTTGAACCGGTTAGAATGTTCCATGCACTTTTACGCTGCCTCAGTCAAAAAAGCTCACATTTCCTTTAAATGGTAGTAACCTTAATACTACATCGGGTTTATAATTGGAAATACAAGGTGAAAGTTTGCGACTGCACGTCACTTCTAAACAGGCAGAGACGTCAGTTTCATTTCTTCAAACCGCCAGCCCATACCCTAGAGAAAAGTCTTAATCGAGATTGGATTGAATAAAGTTGATCACTTGACCTTAACATCGATTATAGCCGCATTACTGTTTAAACTGGTTATGTTTACGCAATGGAATATTATGAAACATGAACAATAATGACTTTCAGAGTACTTTCAGATATTGAAACAAGCGGCTACTGTATTTGAAGGTACACAGGAGGCATACTTTGTATATATATACAGGCGGGCCTCAATCTGCCCACCAGTAAAACGCCATTCAAATTCACTGGTTGGCCGATAGAGGCCCCGAGACTATACGCAGACTAGATAATATATTTTTAGAAACAGACTGCGAGAATATATGCGTATGCGACATTGACCTCTGTATGATCAAGATTTAAAATAGGACAAAAACAACAACATCCAAAATAAAATGGACTTTTTGAGAGAACCTACAAATACTTGAATAAAACCCAGCCCGGCCGGTTCCATTGAGCATGTTGAGTTTGTTTATGAAACTAATGGAGAGTGTGACACTGTGACAACTCTCACGCCCCCATACTCTCCTAGCACCGACTAAAGCGGTATTCTGCGTTATTTCTGTCAGAACCCAAATATCACTGAAGAAACAGAAAATGTTATACATGCACCCATTAATAAGAAAAGCATAAAATTCATTTCGGTTACGTATTTGCATGGGCTGAAAGTCGGTTAAGCAATATAATACAATTGCTTTACGTGGTTTTGGGGGTTGGGGGCCAATTGCGCTTTCAGTAATGGTTGTATTTTTGATTTTCCTGTAACTTTTTAACAGCGCTTTTTGTATGGCCCTGAACTTTTTATAGTTGCATTCTTCTCTTGTGTTTTAATAAATACAAACTCGTGTAATATATTATATAACAATAACATTAACAAATAACATAATGTTATTCAGCGTTGTAACTGAAACACTTAAACAAGCCTGATGAGAAATGCAACAACTAGTACCTAGACGCGTCAATTACTGTAACTGAGTAAAAATTAGCTCAAAGCACACTTGCCTCGCTCGCCTGTGCAACTTGATGCATAAATGCATACAGGTATACAATTAGACAAACTTTTTTTTTTAAATGATGAGGCGTGTTTTCATCTTTTAAACTGTTTTCATCTTTTAAACAGTTTATGTGATAAAATCTTTCTTCTCATTAATACATTTGCTATAACGACATAGGTAGTTAAAAAACGAAGGTAAGGAGGAAGAAATCGAACATCTGTCTCGATCAGTTACAAACTGATAAACCGAACGCTTTACCATATATATATTGTATAGTATTTGCACCAGAGCCTCTGATTTTCACTCCATACAATCATGTTTACATTTTCAATGCAGGCTTTTATAAATCTTTAGATTTTTTTAACAGTTCATAGCCTCATGAATGACACAAATGTGATTAACAGCTGCCCAGCTCACTTGTACGTGCTCTACGCTTTGAACATCGAAATCAATCGCCAGAAATGACACTGGTGTTGTGATTGGCAGCGAGCTACATCTGATTCGCACGTGCGAATCAAGTCTCTTGTTTGCTCCATGGGCTGTTCGTGTTTACACTGGCTGATTTACACTCCAACAAAACCGTTAATACGATTCCATATTAAATACAATTTTTCCTAAATTATTAATAATTATTATATCTTGGAATCATGAATATTTTGAGTCTCTTGCAAGGTTAACTTGTAGCCCTTCGGGCTTCACTTACTTTGCAAGAGACCCAAACTATTCATGATTCCACGAACTTTCAAAAAATCGCATTTATTTCTTTAGAACTTAATCTAACTATGTCTGATTCAATTCTCCACGTGCTGAGAAATAGAATTGTCCTTACATTTGATCATACATTTGTACAGAGGTCAAGGATGGACCTTTTCTTTATAGCGGAGGTACATGTATGGCGGCTATTGATATGGAATATGATGTTTAATACGGCAATAAGGCCATTGCTGACACCAGTAACCACTAATTTTGCAAGAGATTCATACAACTAAATAGCTGCTACAGCCTACATGTACTTTACCCTTTTTGGACCATTGCAATTTCCCGTAACAGTTTATACAGTTTTTCCCATAACAGTTTATACAATTAAGTCAGTATTTGTCCATTGTATATATTGAGGGGTCACTCGTTATATGATATTTCTTTCTCAAAAAATTATTTTTTAGCAAACAGTGCAGACATGATGAAATGCCGCGTAATCTGGGTCTTCATTGTTTGTCAAAGAACCCAATTTGTGGTTTCTGGTCTTCAAAGGGCTAACTCATCTCTGATTTATTCAGGTCAGTTTACTTGACACACCAAAAATAAGGATAACGCAGTAAATATTTAAACATTGTAGTATTTTCTGCCTCTCTCTAAAGAAAGCAAAGATCAGGAATCGATACAATCAAGTACCATACCTGACCTGGAACATCAAAAGGGAAAGTGACAAAACACAAGAAAACAAAACACACAAGAGAGCCAAGAGGTCAGCCCTTTCCCAGGAGGTGACCACAAGGCCGCATGGAACAGATAAGACAGCATTAAAAGATAAAACTGAAATATAAATAACAAAAAATGATCCATAAAAGAAGCACCACCTTGGAACAGTCAGCAAAAACAATCACTGGATTACGTTATGCATATATTTTACTATTATTTTAAGTCAGAAAACTGCAGTAAAAGTAGCGCTATAGCCCGAAAACTTATTTTCTAAAAAAAAAGAGATGAAAACTTAGTACGGCAAACTTCAGTTCAAGTCAAATTGTTCTTATCACGTGGCCATATTTCCAAACATGAGTTACTGTCCCTGAATAGCATAAACACGAAGAAGCTGGTAGAATCTATTCAAACGTGGATAAGTAGGTGACCATAATATAACCACAAGTATAAACTTTTCAAATAAAACCGCTTACCATCTTTTATCACTTGACTAAAGTGGGTTGTTGTCTACGGACTGAAACAAACGAAAGTGGTGATCTATAAAATGACATGCCCACCTAATCGCCATCTCCGCTCGCGGAGATGGCGATGTGCTGGGCGTGTCATTTTAATTTTGTGACACCATGAGACAATACATACAGGCAATTTTCAAAGAAAGGGTTATCTCATGCTACACCACTTAGCCGGTGCTACCATACAGGTTGCAAACTTAGTCAATTATAGTTGCCATCCTCTTTAATGCCATCCTCAAGAGATTGGCAATAATATACGAGCAATGAGTTTGACCACTTTCAGCGGTGACATAGCATTAGCTTTTATCATTTAGTTAATTTTTACAAAACAAACCATATGATATAGCTAGTTGACATCAACTAAAGTAAAAGCTCGTTTCCCCCAACACAGGGTGCCTTCCTTGGTTTAAACTTGATTTTATTTGTATAAAATATGACAAGTTTACAAAGCAACATAGACTACGATTAGATCGCATGGGTCAAATGACTTATTTGAATCTACAGAGTTCACATTACTTATATGTGTACATGTTTGTGTACTATCATGTCTTGACTGTAATTCAGTCTTGAATGCCAATTTCATTTTATTTCATATAATGTGTGTTCCATCTCTCTGATAGCACTGATATAAGATCCTTCTTCCTTCTTCTACCTCTGAAAATTAAAGCAAATGAAGTCAAATATATTTTACTAATATAAAAATGATGTCAGAAGGAGTCTGGTATAAGAATATATAATGTCGTCATTGTCATTTATGTAGATAAAAAATTGAAACCCTTATGGAACCAAATAAACAGAACATGGTTATGGCAAGAGTATCTTATCATTATATGTTCATTGATGGAAATAAGTCCAATCACTATTTCATGAAAGTCTATAGAATGGTAGTCCGAAAGCCAATAGTTGTTAAATACAATCGGAACGAGTCTTTCCATACCTTGGATTGTTTAGTGTTAATAGGGTCATATCCATGATTTGATATTTTGGTATGTATCGTATATATTTAGCAGCAGACCTCAGAGCATCTGCGTATCAAATACATGGGTGAACGTTTTATGGATTATTCCTGAATTCAGGATTTAGAGGCTGACTTTCCACAGAAGGTCAGCGTTAAAATTCTGAATTAGGGAGATAACAATAGTTTCTCTGATTTATTTTCAGTCTGTCTAAAGGCAATTGGCCATTTAAAACTAGAAATTGTGAATGCTTAGTCACTCTCTCAGATTTATCAGATTTTGTAGTGGGCATACTGCACGTTTTAAGATTGGAATTTCGAAAGTTCAGGATTTTGTAAATTTTGAACCTTCACCCATGCACATATGAGTTTAGTACAGCCTCGTAATCAACTGGTAATAAAGTAATAATTTTTTGATGTAATCATTTTGCTCTGTTTTCATTTAATCTATTTGCATTTTCATTTTGTTTGGTTGCTACCTTACACGATCGTTGTAAAAGATGTTTATTTGACAGACATAAGTACAGGAATACTTATCTTCTAATGAAATCTACTGTATATACCTTTCCGTGCGAAAATAGTTAATTGAAATGACCCTTCTCACGCGGAAAGATTGGTGAATGGTTCATCATCCATTGATGAAAGAGGTACGTGCATTAAGGGGCTATTTTGGCCCCCTTTAGAGCAAAAAAACTGAAAGTTGCTTTTCACCAATTTCATCTTGTTGGTTTATTAGAAGAATAGCCCAATTGTAAAATTCTGGTATTTATTTTACTTTTACCAGTTGCTATGGTAACCAAAATGGCCGAAAAATAGGCTTAAAGTAGAGAAATTGCCATTTTAGGCAAAATTTGAGGCTTTTGCAGACCGATTTTTTAAAAATTAGATATCAGCACAAGCAAATACCAAAAATAACTTTTTAATATATTGTGTGCCGTGATCATTCTCATCATCTGTTAAAATATTTTTGGTATTTGCTTGTGCTCTATTTAATTCCTCTGTAACATGTCTCAAATTTGCTCCAAAATGGTCATTTTCTTATTTTCAGCCTATTTTGGCGGCCATTTTTGTTACCATAGCAACGGTAAAAGTCGAATCACTGCCAGACTTTTACACTTTGGCTATTGTTCTAATTAACCAAAAAGAAGAAACTTGTAAAGAGCAACTTTTATTTTTTGACCTCATAGGGGGGCCAAAATAGTCTCTTAATGCACGTACCCCTTTACCTTTCTGCCTGAAAGGTACATTCCTGAAAGGTAAATTGTCAAACCTGAACACCTTTCCGTAATACTTTATGCGCGGATCCAGAGGGGGTCTGGGGGTCCGGATCCCGAACACCCACCCTTGAAAAATCTTATAGCAATACACTTGTCCGCATACCCTGGAAAACCACGAAGCTACCAAGCCAGCATTCAATGTTGGCCATCATAGGCATGCCAGTGTTTCGCTGGTGGGTCGAAAATGGTCTGCTTTTAGTGGTATTTGGATCCTCACACCCCTCATCAACTTAAAAAAAAGGTCAGAGTTGGACCCCCTCTGACAACACTTTCTGGATCCGCGCATGTGCTTTGTCTATTAGAAAACTTGAAACGCATAAATGGCTACATTGGAAAACAGTGAATGCCCAGATGTACAATATACGTATAAACGTCGTCGTATTGCACTCTTTTTTATTTCTAGAGGTATAGTTTATTTAAATATGTTTTAACATGATTTAGAAAAAAATTAAGAAAGGACAGGCGGACGGGCATAGGCGGGCCAAAAAAACGGCTAAAGACAAAACCCTACACACTTATTTTCGGGCCCTGATTGTAACTGACAAGAGCATTACTCGATTATTATGTAGCTTGACTTAAGACTTTATGTTTGATTTGATACGCTTTTAAGAAGAGAGGAACAAATCTAAGCCATATAATAATAAGTACATATAAATGTTCCGAGACTTCTGCTAAAACATACTTTATGAACCAGAAAGAAAAAAAAGCTAAACTTGGCAGTCAAGGCAAGCCCAGCGCCAATATTGCTAGTAACTCTTTATTAGTTCGGAAGTCTCTTTTTGGAATGCGTTCAAAATCTATACAGATAGCCGTATTGTTTATGGGCCTCGACGCGCGCGAGAAAACCTGTCTTCGGGGTTTCCGACAAAGCGAGTTTCAAACCAGTCTCCTCATCTACAGGGACTAGCTAGAAAATTGAAATTTCACTTGTAGCAAGTTTACATATGGTACTTTGCAAAAAGCGAATAACAAAGGCGCTGATCAGACTGCGCGGATGCGCAGGCTGGTCTGCGCCTGTGTTGTTCGCAAACCCCCGAAGACAGGTTTTCTCGCGTCGAGGCCCTTATAGTATACGCTATAATGCAACAGGGCTAATATTGTGGTTTTATGACAGAAATTCGTGTTTTACTCTTGTTTATTAGCTAAGACTGGTAAGTTTGCGAATAACATGCATCACGATGTTAACATAAAACCTCAAAACAGCAACAATAATTTGCTGTACGCGACCAAAACAAAAGCAATATTCAGTAAGCGACTGGCCTCAGACGAATCAAACAAACTCTGTAGCGTGCTACTCTTTCGTGGATGTTATCCTATTATAGATATCATTATCTAGTATGTTGAAAGCTTTGACATCTTCATTAGTTTACATTGCACGAAATGCTTTCTATTCAGCTATGAGAACTAAGTTCAAGAAAAGATGTTAAAAATATCTGTGCTCAGGGTACCCTGACCCTATCTAAATTTACTGTTGAAACCTCTACATTTTTTTTCAGGTTTTCTGGAAAAATATAATTCTACGCATTTTGAAAGGCGAAATGTCTTTCAAAATGAACAGGATTATTCAATAAATGGTAAACACAACACATTTTATAACCTTTATCATAATGTAGAATGGATAACCATAATAATGAAAATTCCGAGGAAAGTGTTGGTAAAAATTCAGTTTCGCACCGGAAGCAAGAGAGGGAGTCCAAGTGCGCATGCGTAGCAATTATATATGACTTTGTGTGTTGACTTTCGTAAGAGGGTAGACGTACAAAAACACAATCGAATATTCCAACCGATTCGAAAATGCTATGATGTATCCATTGAGCACAATATCATTGCTGTGACGTCAGACATCTGTTAACATTAAGCTTTTAATTTAACTTTATACAATGCTTTCTCTTTCACTTTTCAACATCTTTGCATGGGCCAACCCAATTTTCTGCCTTTGACTTTACTGCAAAGGTTAAGACCAATAAGGAGTGAAAGTTTGAGAGCCAGGGGGAACCGACCCAAGTGGCCTAAGAGTGGAAAACAAGGAGAGAGAGAGAGCCACTGGAGATATCACATGCTTGTATTAATTGACATTTTGCTTACTGTAAAGGCGGCAACTTTAATATTCATATCTGGGCGTGGTTCGGCTATTTCATCTGCTAAACAAGGGAAATCAGGTTCTATTTACTATTTGGTGAAGAATTAATAAGTTGCTCTGGCCGTGCAAACGTGTGTGCATTTCGTGAAAACCCTGACCGTATACACACTGAACTCACATTTACTGATCAGTATTAACCTCTAATGCGCATAATCACAAAATGTACGCTTTTTCACTGTAGTCATACCACTACGGCAATTTGGGTCTCGTCACTTATTCCGGTGTTAAGGTAACTTTCTCATCATGTTCAATTTCTTCATTTTATCACAGATAAACGTCCCAAAGTGCCTGGGTTCTGATTGATTTTTGTTCATCAAATTCACATTGTATCTTTTAGCTTTAAAAGTATATGCAAACTTTAACATTTGATGACTAGGCATGAAATAACTAATTACGGTTTTGTCATCGTAGATAATTAATCAATGACGAACCCGTATAATTATGACTAAACCGTAATTGACATTTTTTTAATATAACTGTAAAAAACACATTTAAAATATGATTTTATCTCCGTTTTTGCAAAGCAACACAGAGTTGTTAACTAGACGATGCAATCTCGAAGCAAACATATTCGAAAGTTCTCATTTTTTGTCAGCCTTTATTTGAAGGTAATTTTACTATAACACCGGAGTGGGTGACGAGACCCAAATTGCCGTAGTGGTATGACTACAGTGTTTTTGTTGTCCACTAAAATATTTGAAGTCTCATAGACAAACAGTGTGGACCCAGATCAGACTGCTCATGTAGGAGCAATCTGATCTGGGTCCACAATGTTTGCCTCTATGCTTAATATGTTAAATAGACATTATCAGATAGAATAATTTAGCTGGTGTTTTAAGGACTAAATAATGTGTTTTGCGTCTATCCTGAGGTAATGGCGAAAAATGGTAGTTATTTTTTAATAAAACCACGCCTCATTTTCAGCTTTTACCTATGTCTAAGTTTGACCAGTCCTAATTACGCATTCATGAAGTGCCGCCTTTACAGTAACCAAAAAGTCAAGTAATTTAAGGTAAAATTTTGATAATGGCTGATGATAGCCTAATGAATAAGCGAAAAAGTAAATGAGAGTAAGTAATGGGCTAAATATTTAATGATTAGAAAATACTAGACCAGCCCCTCTACCACCACATCTTGACTCTAAGTCATATGCAATGGTTATTTTAATGTTGGGCAGATTATGTCGGCGTCTGCATGGTTCCAACGTACTGCGACTGCATTGTTTTGTTGTTGTTACTGGGAAATTAAGTTTCTACCTCTTTGCTCTTTGCTCTGGAAGGTCGGGGGCATATTGTTTTCCCCTTGCGCCTGTCTGTCTGTCCGTCACAAAATCGTGTCCGCTCTATGACTTGATAACCAAAAGAGATATTTCAACGAAACTTCATACATTTGTAAAGCACATTCAGACGACGTGTCATGCATAAGAACCATAACTCTGCTTTGGATATTTTAAAGAGTATTTGCCCTTTGATCATTTGCAATGCTACTTCTCTTCCGCTCTATAACTTGATACATGTAACTGTTAGAGATAGTTCAAGGAACCTTCATACATTAGTAAAGCACATTTAGACGACGTGACATGCACAAGAATCACAACTCTTGCATGTATATTTTTCAAATCATTCCACTTGTAACAAAACTAAATGCTATTTTGTGATTGTCTTATTCCTAAAAGGGGGAGACATCTGTCTTTTCGTAAAATGTTTGCTTTAACCAGATTACAAAGCATACAAAGCATTTGTTACCAACAAAACTGCAAAAAAAGTATGATTCATGCACTTTTCACATCTGACTTACCTCTTTTAGACACAGAGTGCAATATGGCCGCGGCCATGATGTTGACACAATGACGTATAATGACGTCACAATCACGTGTTCCATCCCTTGATGATCACGACTGTTAGAGCATATTTTTCATACAGCGTCAATAAATTAATTTGAAATCGTATTTTAACGTGAACAAGTTAAGATTTTGTCATTATACACGCTTAATCCATGTATACCAAACATGCCTAAACGAGTACTGAGGCAAAACGATGAAAACCCCTATGAAACTGGTTGCTAGGATAAAAACAATATTTAGGGACTGAAGAACATGTATATCTTAGTTTGGAAATTCTCATCTGTAACCCGTTGGTAAGCCTGGCTTTCAGGCCCTGAGTTCAAGGTAAATTACTGCTACTGAGCAAAACTTTTCTCTGATATAATCTCCTGTCAATCAGGTGATAGCCCAATTAGAGAGTTAGACACTATTAGAATAAAAAATATAAGCAGTTTTTTTTGTGACATGATAAAATTATCAGTTAGACGGGGGTCAGTCTCAGTCTATCCGTTGGTAGGCACAATGAACAATTCAAGCCTCATTGAATCAAACCGGAAGGAATGATTTAATAGTATACTTCTGGATTGCTATGCCATGATCAGATCGTCTGAGCTTTTGTAACTCGACAATGCGATGCGATTGTTGGCTAACGACTGTATATGCTCTGACTCTTTGCATACTAGTGGCGTCTGCTGAGAACCTCTTGCAAACAGCTTGGAACCAGATCAGGCCCGACATAACATAACGTCGGCCTGATCAGGATCCCAGCTGTTTGGCAAACTTATGGTACACATTTTTTCTGAAAGAATTTTTCGTAAAAGTTGAGTTTGAAAACAATCAACAGACGGCAAAAACATTTAAAATTACCCAGTAGGCAATGTGATTCACTCAATAAGGTAGACATAAGATAAACACTGTATCTTTTAGTAAAGTGCTCCGTGATTGATCAATAATGGACGAACGGAAAATAAATCATATTTATTAGACGGAAATATACTTGCGGCAAAGTTTGAGACAACTTTCACTGGTTCTGTGGAGTTGTTTACGTCTCTGGATGAGAAAATGAGACCTTACAGCTTTACCTATTGTCATTGATAATGTTCCTCCCATGAAGGGTGCCCTGTTGGGCCGAAACGTTTATCGTATAATTACGTGTTACCATTTTTAAGGTAACGCTTTATTCAGTTTGGAAGAAACAATGCTACATGTACCGACATGAAAGTTCCTAGATAGTCGATGAAGTCTATTTTTATATATGTATGTTGAATATTATATTGTTTTGTTGTCAGATATCGCATTTTAAAACTTTGTTTAATAATTCTTTTTTTATGAAGAGTCTCGTTTTTCATCGCAACGATCATATATGCGTAAAATGTCTGGATGTAATGATGGAAAAAAAAATCGTGTAGCTAACTTGTAATCCATCACCTTCTTTGATATAACAAAACTGCTATCCGCGCGCTTTAAGTACGAGTATATAAACGAAAGCTGACACAGACATACATGTATTTGTCAAATGGTTGAACTAAGCCAAGAACCGTCCACCGTTCATTAACTGGACACCCGAAGTTCACCATAGAACATATAAATTGTAATATGATAAACAAATGTGACTATATATACTCCCAAGATGACTTGCCTCGATCTCAGACAACAGGGGTTTCAAGTATACAAAAGGTTAGATAGATTTTCTTGACAAATCTTCGTCCAGCGTATTCAGTTAAAAGCGCGTTTCTCTTTAAATAAATGAAGGCATGCAATAAGTGTTACATTACGACTTTTATATCGTTGTTAATGTCACATAAAAGTGGCCAGATATAAATTCCATACAAGTGCAAGGTGTAGATGTACCACGTATTTTCAATATTGTAAATACAGACACGCCTGAAAGTTTTTTGCTTATCTATATCTCATTATGGGATTAAATGGTTTAAAACAAAAACAACCAACTCAACAAAAATGCCAAAGCCTGCTCAACGTTAACATGCAAGTGGAGGTTGTTTCATTTGTGTGAAGATGATGCATTTATTTTTTTCAATATGTTTTTTTGTAATTCGTACTTTCAATTCTGATTTCTGATCATGTATATCAATTTTCTTGCTGAATATCTCCCCATCCCCCTTGACCCAGCTACCCATTGTCTTACATAGTTACATATACGATTCATCTAATAAAGGATTAATTTGTTTGGTCAATGAGGATGTACTGTTTATACCTGGATGATGCTCATGCAAAAGCATATTCTATCTTTGCAGCTTTATGACAATTTAGCTGTGCAACCATGGATCACTGCATATTGATGCTTTGAATAGACGTTGTGTGCAAAAAGTGTTAATTTGCTGATTGGATGGTAGGAAGCTCTAAATATCCTAAGATTATTAGCACCTTGTGCATGAAAATGTATTTTCAAATTTCTATGAAACTATGATACCTCATATATACTATTTTGACTTTTATGGAGAATATATGCCTTAAGAACAATAGTTTCTAGGAATTTAACGAATATAACAAGCACGTCCATTGGTCACATACCAGTGCTACTGAAATGAGCCGCAAGATGAGATTTCCAACAATGTGGTATGTGCAAACAGCAAAGGCTCAGACCAGCCTGCGCATTCGCGCAGTCTGATCAGAGCCTTTGCTAGTCATTTGAATATTCTATGAATATTAAGCTACTGACCGAACATCATTTGGAGTTTCTAAGCTTCAAAGGAGGCTGCACAGGCTTGTCTGAGTCTATTCCTGGACAGAATGTTCATAATATAGGATTTCTACATTTGAGCCGCGACATGAGATTTCCAACAATGTGGTATGTGCGACCAGCAAAGCCTCAGATCAGCCTGCGCTTTCGCACAGTCTGATCAGAGCCTTTGCTAGTCGTATGAATATTAAGCTACTGACCGAACATCATTTGGAGTTTCTAATGTTAAAAGGAGGCTGCACAGGCTTGTCTGTATCTATTCATATCAAAATGCCACATTGCTGGAAATCACATGTCGCGGCTCAAATACTGTTACGATTAAATCACGTATTCCTGGACAGAATGTTCATAATATCGGATTTCTACTTTAAGCTAAAAAATCTTTGCCTGTTTCTTTAACTCTGTAGCTCAAAATAGCTATTTTTCATGAGTTTCTGTTTAAGAAATTCCCAATGGAATGTTTCACATGCAATTCAATTTTAACATCAATAATTACTAAAGGAACTAATTGCGCACAACAACTGGAAACTGTATACATATTACTGATTCGTCAGCATGGCATGCTTATAGTGGTACTTGGATCCTCTCTCACCTCCTCGACTAAACAAAACGCCTAACTTCGACCCCCTCTGACATAACTTTCTGGATCCGCGCATGGTCTTATTTGCTCGTCAACTCTTTGGGCAAGATATCCCTAACGTAAATGCATAGACACACCTTCATTCAAATATTGCATGCAGCTTGTTGCAAATTTTATAAGATTTTGCCTAGGGCAACCAAATTTGATAGGCACAATGATTGGACCTAATTGGTATCTTATGTATGCTAAAATAAAATATTTAAATATTCTAGCTCTCCCATGAGACCACCAATTATCTCTTAAATCTATATATGGAACATTATTAACAACATAAATGGGATACTGGATATCTGTGAACTAAGAGGGTTACCCAATGCAACACAGCACATTGTAAACCGATCAGTAAATTTGTTGCTCTGTTGTTTTCTGAGTTTGCAACCAAATAAGATTGAAATACACTATTGAGAAACGTGAACGCGGTCTACCATCTTGACAACCTCAGCTCGTTTGAGCCTTACTTGGCCATTACATGTATTATAATGTTTACCATCTGACCATGACCTTTCTAAAAAGTTAGACACAAACTATTTTGACAACCATCAAAGACATGATGCAATTTTCACACTTTTTAAGAAAAGTCCATATGCCATTTTATTTTTTAACTGTTAACAGTCATGCCACATGAAAATGGAGTTCAAATTGTCAGTAGCTTTATGAATGGTGCCTTCCGTTCCTTTCGTGACTTGCGTCTGCCTCAGAACTTTATTTTCTGAATGTTCTACAACTCGATTATTGCTAAAATCTTCATTTTTGTTATTAACAAGATAATAAATGTATTGATTCAATCTGACAGAATCTCTCTTGTAGCTTGATTAGCCAAGGACACAACCCAATATACACCCTACTTTAAAACATGCCAATCAACTCTGACTATCAAAGCACTTCAAACCCCATCGTTTTGTTTGATGGTGTGTGTTTTCAACCTCTGTATTAAAATAATTGTATTTGTATTTATCATTTTTGAAAGTGTCATGCTTGAATGTTAAGGATTATATGAAGGTGCATCATTTTACCAAATTCAAAGCCATAGTTTGAGCCAGTTCATGAGATTGTCCTTCTCACCGCAATGAAGTCATACCTCTTTGCATACTGGTAATTTTGTATGCTTTGGTTGTCGGCAACTGATTTTTTTAAACTTTTTTTAAAAAAAAAACTGCTTTCAGGAACACTATCACAGTGACAAACAGTTTGGACCCAGGCCAGGACTGACGATGTTTAGGTCCTTATCTGGAATGAAACTGTTTGTAAAGGTTATCAGCATATGACAAAAACGTCGCTAGCAAGGAAAACGTTAACAATCAGCGCAGTGTCGTCAGCTTCATAATCTTGCGTAAATACTACGTATGGCAGACCAAACACTGCATATTCACATGATGCTATTCCCACTAGACAACTGTGTATGCATGTTGAACTCTAAGGCTTTACCCAGCCAGTGACAACTTTTATTTTAATTGACGTTTGCTATTTATGCTTAAACAATATGAAAACAGTTTTGGCCTAGATCAGAAACAGATCAGGTTCGACTAATTGAATCCAAACTGTTTGACATTCTAGTTGCCTTCTTAATAATATTTTCTTTTTCTTTTATGAGGAAAGAGATGTTTGTTTTTCTTTTTAAAAAATCGACAGGTGACCAAAACATTTACAAATTACCTTGCATGCAAATAGTTAAAGAATGGCTTAGATCATTATTCACCAGCGCGTCAGCGCTGGTGATATATATAAGTAAACTTCCATTGTGCGCGTGTTCGATTCGGGCCTGTTCCGTTAGCAAGTTGCGGAAATGGATCAGGTGTTAACTCCCCAACAGCAGTGTCTTTTACAGTTCTTTCTCTCAGACTCCCCGTCGACCAAGTTACTTCCAAAATTCCATCATTGCGTGAGCGATGTTGATATACTTTGGATACTGGATTGCTTCTAAAAGCGAAAATGCCTATTTGAGACCTTACCACTGAGCAAGAATCCCGAGCAAACATGGGCCCTTCGGATATTCTAGACTAAATGTGACGAAATATCTAGATGTTGATGGGTCAGTTTCAATATGCCCCTAGGCATTATGTGCATTGACTTCGATTGAGGAATACGGTTGAATGATCTAATACATATTGCTTGGGAGGGGGTTAACTCTACAATTATTCAGTGTGTTCATGAGCAGAGTCATACTGGAATATGCATATTTCCTGTCTTTTATTTGCTCCCAATGGATCACCTATGTACAAATCGTTAACTATAACTAAAAAAATACCCAGAACTTGAAGCCTATGAAACACTGAAAAGAGTGGCTTCTGCAAATGCAATAATAAAACACTATAAAAGTTCTTCTTTGATAACTGTAAAACGCCATGCGATGGTTCTAAGCTTTTTTAAAAGCTAACCTTGTTAAAAAAA
Source organism: Loripinus fragilis (assembly GCA_964019695.1). Taxonomy (NCBI): domain Eukaryota; kingdom Metazoa; phylum Mollusca; class Bivalvia; order Lucinida; family Lucinidae; genus Loripinus; species Loripinus fragilis. The sequence continues at coordinate 69,562,030 of OZ026516.1, forward strand.
ATACCACTAGTTTTGGATTCTACGCATTTTTTCACTTCTAATAACCAAGCTTTCGTTTCTTGATTTGTGGTCCTTTTATGTTTTAGGCGCTAATGAGATGTCTCAGGAAAAGCGACTGATCACGGAGTTGTTAACTAACTACGCTAAGATGGGAAAGATGGGGCGTCCAGTAGCTTTTGACAACGAAACTATAAAGGTCTACTATGGACTTAGTCTCATCCAGATATTAGACTTGGACGAAAGGAATCAGGTTCTCACAACGAATGTCTGGGCTACATACGTAAGTGAATTGCATCCCTTCTCCGCTCTCTCTCTCTCCCTCTCTCTCTCTCTCTCTCTCTCTCTCTCTCTCTCTCTCTACTAAATTAAGATGTATCTTGTCAAGAGCAGTTCACACGTTCTATGATGAATAAGTAATATAAAGCTTACAAGCTGACAGATTTCGACATACGATACATACGTTGCTGTCATTTTATAGAATCACCTGAACGTAAAAAAAGATAACTATTGCAGTTATTTGTCCTGCTTTTTGGGATATTACATAGTTTTGTGTCCTTTTTAGTTTTGCATTTATCTCCCTGAGGAACAGACTTTAAATTAAGCATGAAATTTATCATGCTTATAAATGTCTATAAGACTGACGTAAATTCAATCTGATTGAAAGATTTCGTCAAATTTAGCATAACATTGAAGACATACATGTATGATAATTTAAATCAATAGGAGAACGATTGGTGAAAGGACCAATACATACAAGTTATTTAGGAAGAAAACATACATTGCTTTATGCTCACTATACATAACAAAATTATCAAATACATGACATTACAGATACAGCTAAATATACAATATATATTATATAAGGGTTAAAATTGCACAATGCTCAACAGAAGAATAGTTTTTGAAGATTGTTCATTAAACTAATTAGCACCCCCTGTGGATATGGCTTCTGTCCGTTTCAATGATGTGTTTTTGTTTCTTCTTTGTGAGTGTTGTTTTTTGTGTGTGTAGTCATGTTTTAATAATGTAGCGCTTTGTGCCTAGCGAGAAAGAAAGAGCTGGTTGTTAAGCTTTCCTACTTGAAATTCGGTGCTGTTTGTTTAACTGTTTTCTCTTTGATTTGAAATGATCACATGTAGGCTGTAATCAGTTTTTCGACATGTCGTTGTCTAAATTACGTGCCGTTTTTATTATAAACAAAGAGTCATAAAGCGTGCAAATATAGATAATCAATGGTATCTAGTTTGTCTTTGACTTCTGTCTAACGATTTTATTTCTAGTTAAGTGAAAGAGCAACTAAACCGTAGTACCGTTCCATATTTATAATTACCACTTAATCATAAAGTGTATGGACAAACACTATCGATCTTTAGTAGTATAGTCACTATTGTATAAGAGTTCTTCTATAGACAAGGTTTCGAATTCTACCAATGCCTATACGTTTTCTTTTTACCTTTTTCACCATTCATAAGTTAACGAAAATATATACACAACAGTTTTCAAAAGTACAACTACTGTACGTATATTTTCGTATGTTTGTATACAGCTATGTAGAATAAAAATTATAACGACTAAACCCACTAACACTACGTATGTATCATTACATTTTAAGGTTCTTTGGCTATATCGTTACCATTTGTTGGAGGTGATCACTACCAAATAGTGTAGGGACCAACTGATAAAAATGTAAAATTTAAGCAAAATCCTCACATGTACACTTACAAAAAATGCCAATCGCCCACTTTTTAAATGATCAATGATTGAACTTACGCCAAAAATGCACAAGAGATCTAGGCAATATTTGTTGTTTATTATAGATGAACGAACCAGGCGAAGCAATAGAGATTCCCTACATAGAACCTTAACTGAACAAAAACAACACAAATGAAGCTTAACTAATTTTATTCAATATGTTGGCTTTATATTGGCCATGACGGACATTTTGTTGTATTGTTGATTAATAGTTTCAATGTATGATTTATGTTGACAACTTCAACTCTGAACAACTATTTCTACTCAATGTTTTAACAGTAACTATTGACTCTAGTCAGCTGTTCGTGACTCAATGTTTCAACCACAACTCTTCAAGTAAATGTTCAAACAGCATATTGTAACTGTCAACAGTTCACAACAAATCAATATAATCGGTGAGGTACACAACCAAATTATAAATTTGTCAACAGACGATCAAAACTGCCACCAGAAGTTGTCATGCACGTAATATACTGTAATGAATATCTCCTTTCTGATTAAAACGATTTACAAACTGAGAGTTTTACCAAACTATTTTCTTAACTTTCGCACAGAACTTGCCTCATCCATATGCCGCGTCTATATAACCGTCATGACAAAAGAGAAAAGTATGCTGACAATGTTGGGTAATAGAAAGAAAAAAACAGCAGCACACAACACCAGGAGATACACCCTTTACGTAGTACTCACCCCCCTGGTTCATTAAGTATCTATGGTTGGGTTGAAAGGTTGGGTCCCTCAAAACTGCAATGATGTTAACAGGCGACAACCACCTTCAGAAAGGACATACGGGTATTTTTGCTCCACGCATGCGCTTAACTATTTCCAAAATGGTACGTCTAGTAAGCAAAGCAATTCTTGATAGAATTTAGTTTTTACACAGTGAAATTAACGACCCATCCTGCGTTCAAACAGCTAACGAATATGTGTACTTTTTAATAAATAAATGTAATTAATGAATGGAATTCAATGTTGGCTTTATATGGCCATTAAGGTCATTTTGTTTTATTGTTAATTCATAGATTCAATGTATGATTTATGTTGACAACTCCAACTCTGAACAACTTTTTCAACTCAATGTTTCAGCAGCATCTATCAACTCTTGTCAACTGTCCTTGACTCAACGTTTCAACAACAGCTTTTCAAATAAATGTTCAAACATCATATTGTAAATGTCAACTATTCACAACAAATCATTGTAACATCAACTTTGTAACTCTAACAAAAATCTTGTTACTGCATGGGGTACACAACCCAATCATTATGTCAACAGACGATCATAACTGCCACCCAGCAGTTGAAATGCACGTAATATACTTGTCAACAGACGATCATAACTGCCACCCAGCAGTTGAAATGCACGTGATATACTGTAACAAATATATACTATCTGATTATAACGATATTTTTAGAATAACTGATAACTGAGAATTTTACCAACAATTTTTCAACTTCCGCAACTGGTCGAGTAGATTCATTGCTTAAATATCTACAAGACCTCAGCCATAAAATGCACACCAAACGGTTTCACGGGAAGTAAAACAGAATGACAGGTATATTTTATGTTTTCCAGCTCATGTTCTTCGTGCGTTTATCATAGATTTTTGTTAACACTTCTAAAAAGAGTTTCAACGTGCATTGAGTGACCAAACCAACCCCCCCTAAACATGTCTATTAAAGAACACGTCAGAGCTTTTGAAAATATGGAGACATATGGTTGCAATGTAGAAATTTCATATAAGGGCAATTACCTCAAGAAAACTAAATGATGTTTTAACAAGAAAAACTATAACATGAAATATCATGTTATACTGGGGCGTTTTAGTGGCTCTTTAACGTTTCACCCAGTTTAGAGGGCATTAGATATCCACGTAGTGTATATGTATTGTCTTTTGTTTGTTTTCTTGTTGTTGTTGTTGCTGTTGTTGTTGTTGTTGTTGTTGTTGTTTTTTGTATTCACTTGAGAAGGAATTTGGATGATTTCTACCACATATAAGTAGGCTACATATTTAGATTTTTTTTCCTTGATTAAAAAATAGATTGATCCATGAAGATGCTGCAAAAACCCACAGACAACATACAATTTGCGTACAGAGGGGTTGAGGGTTGGTGCTAAAAAGAACCGTCTCAATGATGCGTTACTACTATTTTCGGTTAAAATGTCGGCGTTTTGCGGCCCCCTGCCTCAGGCATATACATGACTGGGGGTGCTTGATAGATGGATACCGACAGTCAATATATTACAACACTAATAGCACACTATAAGCAAGTGACTAAATTAGTCTTTATCGCTCCCCTTGTTTAAGAAAAGATTTGTCTTTTTCTTTTGTTTAAAAAAGCAAATGTCCCGAGATAGTAATCATTCGTTTAGAAAACACTAAACTTTGCTACATAATAAGTATTAGCTGTGGAAAGAAGATTAAAAAGAATCTCCATTATGCCATTTGGAAACTCGGACCCAGTATCCGAGATGGAAGCGATCATCAGTATTTGGTAAATTTGAACCCAAGAGGCAGTGCTAGCAGTATTTATGTATGGGACTTCAAGCTGTGGGTATCATGGTTTCAGAAGAGAAGATTTTTAAGTGTCTACCCATTACTGGAAGCTAATGACTCCTGTGGCATGGCTAGTTTAGACACCAGTAGCATGGATGTAGGAATGACTGTGTTTTCCCATTATAATTCTATGGGAGGAGAATATGCCAGAGATCAAATCCAATTAGCCCAAAAACCACATTCATTACCTGACGATGCGTTATATTTAATTTGACTAAAATGGTCTTTTGAAAACATGAACGGAAGATGAGATAACGAACGTTTGACCATTGGTATTCTAATTTCTCCCACTAAATTATGGCTCGGGTAAGCTAACAATATCGTTACTCAACTGCGTCCGCATTTAGAGTTTTGCCCAGTTGATAGAAGGAGGCGAAGGTAGTGAGATCATTCCTAAATGCTCCCATCTACCAATTTTTTGATTGTTAGATCTACAAAATGGCGTAGAGTGAGGTTTTGCCAGTAACGACAACTGCACTTCTTTGAATAAGAAGGAATGGGAATGACTGTAGAAAATATTTCATGACCAATTTCAACTTTGGAATGGTGCTGGACTGGACGGGCGAACCCAGTGACAGCCTGGTCGCCAGTCAGCATCACACACACACACACACACACACGCACGCACGCACTACTAGTATGCGAGACCCACATCGCTGATACGATAGTGTAAAAAACTTGTGTGCTAGGTCAAATTAATTTTGTTTAAAAAAGTGTCTTATCGCTCTCGAAATGTTGCACAGGAACGGCTTTCGATCACATGTGAAACTTTGATGACCCAAATTAGAGTGCCGCGGGGCTGCTCTGGGTCCAAATTGTTTGAAAGGGTTATCAGCAGGTGACAATGTCATGTAAAGGTTTAACGCAAAGTTAAAATACATCAGTTCAGCTTCAACTTGTCATAACCTCTAAAGTGTAGAACAGTTTGGACCCCTATCAGGTTCGGACAGAATTTCGGCCTGATCTGGGTCCAAATTGTTTGAAATGCTTATCAGCAGATGTCATCTGCTGACAATGTCATGTAAAGGTTTAACGCAATAATAATAAAAAAACATTGTTTCAACTCCAACTTGTCTTAACCTCTAAAGTGTCAAATAGTTTGGACCCAATCAGGCCTGAACAGAATGTCGGGTCTGATCTGGGTCCAAACTGTGGCAGATGACATGTCAGGTAAAGTTTTAATGCAAAAGGTAGAATACAATGGATTTGACCCAGAGTTGTCAGAACCTGACGTGAAAAACAATTTGGATCCTGGTCGGGCCACTATGGTTGTTTTCCCAGACACAATGTATACATATAGAGATACCCAGGGAGGTTCAAAATTGACTACTTTTTCTCATATCTAACTTTTGTCACAGCATCCAGTTGATCCAAACATTGCATGCACTGATCCAGAGGGGGGAGGGGCAAGGGGCCAGACCCCCCCCCCCCCCCCCCCCCCGTAAAAAAAATTCAAGTTATATGGGTTTCTATAGGGAATAAGCAAAAAATATAATTTTCTTTGAAATAAACCATTGACATTCTGTAAAATAAGTTCGGGACTAAAAAAAATTGTCTGAGATTTTTTATGTCAGATGGACCTGGACACCAGTAAATGCAATCTTAGGGACATATAATTAGCAGAATAAGGTGTACTCGTTTTAAAAAGAACTCATATATGAATTACAATAAAAGAGGTAGAAACTATCCCAATATTTTCTTTTTATGATGCATATCAATAGAAGGGGAATACTGCTAAAAATAACTTACATGGGATAAATAAAAAAAAATAATAGCGACGCCATGTGGATTCGAACCTGGGACCATTTATATGCAAAAGTACAATGCTGCTGACAGATACCGTCTCTACCGAGTGCGCTATACGGCCATCTGCAGGCGATTGTATTCGTGAAGATATAATGATTTGTTATCGCTTATTCAGCATCTTTCTATTTATAGATCTATCCACGGTTACTAAATATACCCAATATAACCCATATTTTATAAATCTGTCCGGTTACTGCATCACTATTTTCACAAGTTATTTCTGTTATTTATTTACAATTTAACTTCCAAACTTTAGTATATGGGAAATATATGACGACTTGACACTGAATTGCCAGTGTCCATATTAGTCAAGTAAATCTCTCGCTACGATTAAGCTGGTTTCCAGCATGCATTGAATCTATATGGAAATAGGTACCAGCTAAGTTCCATTTTCAGAGTCGGAGATACCAAAGTGAGAAGAAATTTTCTAACCACGCCCACCTTTGATTGACAGAATAATAGAAACATATGGGGACTATACAGTACTAATTTGAGAATTGCGTAGTCTGTGAATACTGTCTTTGAATTCGCATTTATATATTTGTATTTATCAATAAGTTCGCCCCAGAAAAAATGTCACCTGGTATTCGCTCATCATCGCTTATCAGCTGATCAGGTTTCAAGTTATAACTTTTTGAGATATCTCACTTACAAAATTGCAATGTTCAAACTTTCAAAGGGCAATAAATTATATAAACCATATTCTTATTTAAGATATTTTTACCAGATACTTAACTCTTCGTCTCTCAACAGCTGATAAAGTTTCAAGCTTCTAGCTATTGTTCCCTTTGATATATCGCACAATACACAATCATGCAGGGATGTGCTTTAAAAAGTGTTGTGCTGTTAAAGCAAGAAATAAACGGTGGCTACACTAAAGATTGAACGTTTGAATGATATCTAAAGTTGTACAATTGTATGTTACATGTTGGCCCCTTTCTGTGTTTGCCTTTGGTGTTTTATGTAATTTAAAAAAGACGTATATTACATGTTCGATGGGAAAATTTTATTATTAATCAAACAAATAAAATCGGTAATACTGTTTTGTGTAGAAAGATTTATCTCTTCTAGGGAGATAAATCCCTTTAGCCGAAGCTATTTTTTCCTGACTACAAAAGACGCTAGCCTTTGATGAGACGAAACGCAGACATATTCAAAACAAAAATGGAGTTTTCGTTTCCTATTTACAATTTAACAAACATAAAACAAACGTAACGGTTGACTGTATCTTCAGTGACGTCACAAACATCGACAAATGATGTCAAATATACATGCTTTGACGTTGCATAACGTTTCTATTATCCAACACAGAAACCGGATGAGCTCAAGGTATGAAAACGAAACATTCCAGAAAAAAACGCAATAAATTGCTCGTTTCTCTATCAGATTTTTCACCTCCCTCAGTTTATAAATCCCGTATTTTAAATAGAACGATCAATAAACTCAGTATATGTTTGCTATTTAAAGATTATGTAAAATATTATTTGTTGTGCATGCTCTTGTATATTTATAAATTTTCTTTTAAAATACAAATGAATATTGAATCAACTAAGGTCTACTCTTGTGCCTATTTTGGTTTAGTGGTCGTGTTTTTTTCAACATTTCTCGTTCAAAGTATACACAATGGTACAGAGAGGTCAATAATGAAAAGAGAAAAGCCATGGCATTAATATTAACGTCGTAACCAAGAGCATATGAATTCCCAAATTTGCTACTTGTCGTAACTTATTGATTTTTTTATTGTCCTTCCTTGTTTACTGTTGACTAAATCTTGTATACGGGCTTCGACTCTTCTCAAAGCTGAACCCTTTTACATTCAAAATTGACTTTTTATATAAGCAATCTATACAAGCACTTTACACGGATTCAATGACGAAACAAATAAAAGTGCCCATAACTGTTTTCTATATAGATGTAGCGTAGTTTACATCAAAATGCTCGAGTCATCGCATTACATGCCATTGTTCTGGTTTAGTTTCTAATCCAGAATATCATTGCCTCAACAAAACGTCGGATTGCAACATTAAATGCTGGCTCTTCTGAGCCTTCAGTCATTCAGTTCTATGAATTTCGGTTGAGAAGGCTCTATGCAGGAAATACGTTCTAAGCTGCACATGCAAGCCAGACAAACTTCTGATTAAAACACTTATTATTAATCAGCGTCTTTTGGAATATGATGTGTTTCAGCTATATATACGCTTTTTAGCATATTATTGTTTAATCGAAGCCAAGAGTGAATGCAGAAGTAAGGCATTATACCGTATTTGACCTTATAAGTGTACATGCTTCTATAACCGCACACTGAGTACTTTCTGTATGACTTTTATTACTAAAGACCTCGGATTTCCGGTCAATCCAGTGGTACATAATTATCTACATGAATCCATTGTGTGAATGAAAAAAGAAATCTGCGGATCTGATCAGTTGGCTTCATGAAAAGTTTTAACAACAACTAATGGTATCAAGGTTAATAGGCCATTGGATCCCCAGTAACAAGGGACTGTATTGTGTTCCAATATGGTTATGTTGTTACCAGTTTATTGCTTTGCTACTACTTTTTCCATGTATGCAAGGCCACTACCAGTACAGACAAAAGCGTATTTTAAAAAAATGCAATTTCTTGCTATGGAGTATATTATGGGTTTTTTTAAGTTGTGCGTTCGACGTTGTGTAAATGGCAGTGTTTTTTTGCTTTGTTTAAGCAATTTCTAGAAACTGAAATTACTTGGAGTCAACCAATCATTGTAAGATAATGCATTTTCAAGAATCAGAACTTATTTTTGCGCCGTGTTAAAGGGTAAGAGCGGAATAAACCAAATTTAACGTCAATTAAGAAACAACGAAAACTATGGATAATAATCGCATTTTCTTTGTCAACGTATGCCACCGTTTAGTTTGTGCTGTCTACTTTGTTATAGTGCCAATTGGCTAAACTTTACTTTAATTGCGTATGATAAAGCTTTGCAGTATACACATATCAGCATGTAATTGTAACGCTTGGCGTCGCTAAATGGACGTAGGCGGCAGCTACGGAGTTTAAAAGAACTGAAACATTGTCAAAATGCATTCCAAACATCATTAAACGAAAAGAGTTGATTAAGTGGCAGTGCTTTTTAAAAGCCCATAAAACGATGATAACGTACAATTTACGTTAATTAAATGGAAATATGCGTTTGGGTTGAACAGTTAAGGCATGCTTTACTTTGAATGCCCAAAAGATGTCAATGAAATAAGAATCACACTGAAGCTGTTTCTGGTGAATTTTGCGTGTTTTCTTAGTCCTTGCAAAAAATGATTTTAGGGGACGTTTTAATAGCTGACGTCTGAAATTAGTTCATTCTCAAATAATCTTAGTCTACATTTGTTCAACTTTACGCAATGTAAAGACAATTGTGCATCGTATTCATTTACTACCAAAAACTGACACACAGTATGTGTCAGGTTTCTTTAGTAGTTAAGTATAGTAAGTGAGTCTGACAGCCTACAATTAACAAAGCAACCAGCACTCTCTTTTTCATCGAAACGAAGGATGCGTCAACTAATTACATCATTTACAGACGGATTAAACACAAAACGCCTACACGCCATCGAGACAATATAGGCTAATTCAAAGAACTAGCAACAACCGAATCATCGCCATATTATTTAGATGTCTCAACATATGTCATCAAGCTGTAATGAGTTGGTAGATGTAGAACTCCGCGTATATCGGTATAGTGATATTCAATGCTTCACCATTGATAAGCATTCAATTTACATTGGCGTAGCTTCCATTGCGCAGTAACGCACGTACATAATGCAAATAGTACACACATGATGTACAGAGTCAAAGGAAATCGCATAATGTAGAAAGTGTTTATTTCCATACAATAAGGGACTGCTCTTAAAGGAAATAATTTGCTCCCGGAAGCTTATTCTTTTGTTTAAGAGCAATCCCTATTTTGATAAGGGACATAATTGATGAAAATCTCCCCTTCTTTCAATAGTCTCTTCTTGATGTGCAAATTTATTTCTCTATTTCCCTGAGTTAAGTCAGCTAACAATGATGAAACGAAAAAAAAAAGACCCATAACCCACTGACAGACATGCATTTGTAACAAGAGGAATGTATGAGTTAAATCACGCTGTGCTATTAAAAGACAGGGATTTTCTCATAGTGTTGGGTCAGAGTCGTTATTGAGTTTTAAAGAGGCTAAGTCTGCAACTATGAACATTTTTCGAAAACATATGTTTTCTTTTTAAATCATTTGTAAAAGTAGAATTTAGTTATGTTTTCACAATAAATCTGTTCACCATAGCTGAAAACTGCATGGAAAAGTAAATTATCTTATAAAAACAGGTGTTTTTCTCTTGTTGGTAATTATTTGCGTCCCTCCAATAATTATAGACAGTTAATATTTAGCATAAATGGTGTTGTTTTGATACTCATAATTTGTTAAGATTTACGAAATTGGTCAAATATATACCTGAATTTTAGATTTTTAACTTCAGTTAAATAAGGCGAATTCTTCTGATACTGAAGCTCCGTTTTTGGACTTGAACTTGTCAATAACAAATGGCATAGTTTCTTCAAAAAATTATGATAAACGTGATGATTTTAATTTTAAATAGTAAATTTCCCATTTTTTGATGGAGATGTTCCTCGCTCTCCTTCCTATGGTGTATATATTTCTCAGCTTATTCGTTTTGCTAGAGTGTGCTCTAATGTTGATGACTTCAACAACAGAAACTTATTTTTAACTGCTAAATTATTAAAACAAGGTTATAGATATCATAAAATTCGAAAAACATTTTCTAAATTCTACTACAGACACTCAGAGTTAATTGTTAAATACAACATTGGGTTAAAAACTCTTCTGAAACAAGGCATATCAGAACCTATATTTTATGGTGATTTAGTCTATAAATTCAAACGAATTGTTGGAAAACCTACTTTTAGTGATCAATTCAAAAATATAGTAAAACGTTATATAAGGGTTGGATATAATTTGGATATCATGCGACAGTCTGCATGCCTAGTTTTAAACCCAATCACGGTTTATAGCTATGGTTTCCTCTTTAATTGCACGACGGTGGGTCAGGCCTCAGACTCTATGACGGCTCTGACGTAAAGCTTTAATCGGTGGGTTGGTGCCTGATGCTTATCTGTAGCTGGACCAACCGTGGCCCTACTTGAGGTTTTCTTTAGCTCTAACTATCTGTGAGTCATAAGCCCTTTTCTTTGTTTCATCATGGAGTGTTAATTTGATTAGAGTGTTTTCCATGATGATACATTGCATTAATTAGATGGCCTCCATGCGAGCTGAACATTTCTTGTACTTCAACAACAGCAGAATCTAGGGCGAAGATTTGGTACCAGTAAAATGCATTTAAGCCCCCTGGTGGCTTAGGCTGCTGTCCGTTCTAAGGCGGTGGTTCTGTTGTTGTTGACTTTTTGTTTATTGTTATTCCCATTGTGGGAGTCTGTAATTGTTCCATGTTTTGTTGTACGTTACTTTATGTCCATTCTAGTATTGCAATCATCTTGGTGGGGAAGAGAGAGCTGATTGCTTTGCTTAATCTGTCTTCCTGGTGTCTCGTGATGGTTGAGCGGCTCTTCCTCGCGGTGCCACGGGGTTGTTGAGGTATTTCCTGATCATACTCACTTACTATTTTTGTTGTGTTTTTGAAAAATAGAAACATTATTTCTAAAATTAAAAGATCAAATACAGACTATGCAGCTTTAAATCTGACCAAACGCGGTGCAAATAACGATAAACCACGATTTGTTTACCAGCAGACCACATGAAGACTGTAACTTCATGTCTATAGTACATATACGATCATACACCTTAAATTTGCTTCATCTAGCAAACGTGCTACTTTTTCCTAACTACAATTCAATGAAGCCGAATCTGTTATTTTCCATTTGTTAATATCCTCTTTATTTCCGAAGGACCCGCTAATCATATTATTTAAATTAGTTTCCGTAACCAGACCTAAACTGTAATTTCAAGGAGTGGGTATCATTCCTATGCATTCTCAAGAAAGCACAATGTTTATCCTCACTAATGATACAAAATACTAGCAGCAGGCAGAAAACACGAGCCATTTCCGATTATATTTGACCATACAAATAAGTTTTAATGTTTACAGTATTTAAAATGACTGAGCTGTATGGTATATTATTCCTTTTTAAGAATCTGAGAAATATTTGATTGATAAAAATATGCTTCATCACATGACGTCGCGCGCTTCTATGAGTAAAATAGCGTCGTGCATTAGAAGGATAACCTGCTAGTAACCCTGGCTAGCAGTTAACATATATTTTGGTAAGGTTATGAAATGCCGTCCGTCATGGAGACAAACTCTTACTTACTGTAGGCCAGAAATGAGAAAACCTTAATGTTACATGATATATAGAATTTAACAATTGTTCTCTTGTATTATTGAATTTATTAAACTCGTTGCGAAAAAAAAGCGATTAATTGCTCGGAAAACCTAACTTTTTATCGCTTTCCCTCCAATCATTTAATAAATTAAATCCGTAAAACATGAGCACTCGTGTAAAATTCTCTATTTAACAAAAATGTAAACAACGCTCAACTACCTTACAAGATACTGCATTTAGGCATCAATGTGTCATATCATATACTTGTAGCCAGTCTAACTCTGATGGCTCTGTTTTAAAAATTTTCATCAATGTGTCATATCACACACTTGTAGCCAGTCTAACTCTGATGGCTCTGTTTTAAAAAAAAAAAGCCATCAGAGTTAGACTGGCTACAAGTATATAATATGACACTTTGATGAAAATTATTTTAAGGACTTGAGCCAGTCTAGGCAACCTGATGGTTGCACTGAAGTTTGCAGAGAGAACACTAGGCTTCAATAGATATATATAATGATTACCGCTCATCCGCATCGATTTCTGGGAAAATTACCACAAGATGGTAATGCCAATATTGACATTTAAAAGTCTGGTCTCAGACTAGTTTTCACCTCTGAGCTCGGACTTATATATTACGTACAATAAGTTTAGCAATTGTTTTGTATGGGTGAGCCCATCCACATTAGATCTTAAGTTTCATTTGCTGTCATAAAGATACAAGCGTCGAGCATCTGACAAGAATTTCCAAACGCAGCGGCCGTGCTAAAGTGACGTTAAATTTTAGGACTAGCGGGTAACGTTGGTATTTCTGATCATTTGGGGAAGCCATAGCCATTTTCAAGCGATTGTTTGGTCACTGAAAACCAAAAAAAGCATAGCAATTGTTGCAATTTTCTGAACTATATCTGAGAAATAAATGACCAAGTTTTCACAATTTGACGTTTTTATTAATGCCTTTACGTTATCGCCTTTAAAGGGTGTTTCTAGTCGGTTTTTCTTGAACCACATTAACAAGTAAAACTGTTTGATACCTTCCAAAATATTCAGACATGTTGAATGAAACATTATCACGGCTACAGAGCACAAACCGAAAGAAAAAGATCTAACGTCACCCTTATCTCGCAAATGCGCCGCACCATTTTTCAGTAACTTAAGGTTTTAATCAACCATAAGATGAGTTACATTGTGAGCCATTGATATATTTGTAAACTGATTCTCTGTTGAATTAAAACGCCAATTAATATTAGAAGTTTAATCAAATGATGACTACGTGTTGACGTCATTGATGGCAGCTGATTTTTTCAGCATGAAATCTCTTAACATCTGTCACATAACCAATAGTTTTTATAGGCGTATGATACATGAGGAAGATCTAAGACCACCAACCGAAAAATCAAATTCTTATCATTTTAGGTTTACTTACAACGGTTGTGAGTTTTGCTTCCTGGCCACTCCTGCAGTTCTTGCTCTCCCCAAAACCTATTTAAAGGATGGCGTCTGTAAATCCGTGGTTTCATTTGCCTAAGATCATGTTCTCGTCATTTTGATTGAAATTGTTTCTATATTGGCAATTTGCACAAAGATAAGCACAAAAAGATGCAAAACATAAGAAATTGCTAAACTTATTGTGCATAGTATATTAGAGAACAGTAAGAGGTCCCAAGAAGTAATTGTTCATATCTTAGGCCAAAAATACACAGAAAGATTAGTTTCACCTCCTAGCTCTAACTTATAAGTGAACAGTAAGAGGCCCCGAAAAATACAGTTAGTAGCTTAAGCTAAAATTACACAGGAAAACTAGATTCACATCCTAGCTCTGACTAACAAGTGAACAGCAAGAGGCCCCGAAAAATACAGTTCGTATCTTAAGCTAAAATTATACAGGAAAACTAGTTTCACCTCCTAGCTCTAACTTATAAGTGAACAGTAAGAGGTCCCGATAAATACGGTTCGTATCTTAAGCTAAAATTACACAGAAAGACTAGTTTCACCTTCTGGCTCTAACTTATAAGTGAACAGTAAAGGGTCCTGAAAAATACAGTTCGTATCTTAAGCCAAAATTACACAGGGAGACTATTCATATTCTACATGAACTTTAAACGCTGCACAGAGAGAGAGAGAGAGAGAGAGAGAGAGAGAGAGAGAGAGAGAGAGAGAGAGGGAGATTTACGCAGAATCACTTGTTCTGACATCTTTATTGCAAAGCGACACTACGAGCATGATTGTTTAAATATAGGATTTGGGTAACTGTCGCAAATAAATTAAACTATCTTAATCAACTTTACACACAAGCTACAAACGCAAAATTCTCATGAGCTTGCTCATCAATTTTTCAGGGTTGGTATGATATGTACCTGACTTGGAATCCAGAAGACTACGGGAATATAACCAAAGTAAGAGTTACCAAAGAGTCAGTTTGGCAGCCAGACATAAAGCTATATAACTAGTAAGTATACACGTATAGAATGATTTCGTAGGTAATTAGTCAGGGACATAAACTCTTTAAGGTAAAATAATTACCATTTGAAGAAGTTAAAAGTTTGCCTTCCCCACAAAAAATTCAAAGTAAGGCTACAGAAAGTAACGCATTGATGGTTTAATCTGACATTATTTAGGCCAAGGTCAAAATAGCTACACCACCAAATTTGATTTTGTGAACTATGCATTTCCTAACTTGGTAGTTGCATGGTTGTAAAGTTGGAACTGAAAGGTAAAGTTTAGCTAAGTTTATTGTAACAAATATGATTGTTTCTAATTAAAGGAGATCTTTATGAACTATGAATGGTTTGCTTGACCTTGAAGTAAATCAATAAATATAAGAGAAAAAGAATAAAAAATGCACATCAACAGATAGACTGACTCCAGGCCTTAAAACAAATTTTCATCAAGTGTCATATCATATACTTGTTTTAAAACAGAGCCATCAGAGTTAGACTGGCTACAAGTATATGATATGACACATTGATGAAAAATTGTTTTAAGGACTGGAACCAGTCTAATCAACAGACAGTTCTTACTTTTACCCACATATCTGATTCTAGTTAGACACCGAGAGATCTTCTACCTGTTCACCTGTGTTAGAATAGCTGTATCTTGAAGGAAATTACTTTTTAAGAGATATGATAACAGATAGGTACTCTACGTTGTAGTAATTCAGAAAATGATTGGCAGCGCATAACATTATTGATGTTGAAAAATAAATGATCTATTAACGGCGGAACTAGTAATGCTATAAAAAACGAATACAGCTTTTAAAATAGGTAATACACCTTTTTCTGACATAGTTTGAGTTTTGTTTGAACACATGAAGTCGTCTCTCTGAAGAGAATATAATTATAAGTATATATGAGGGTCTGGAGTGGGGTTTTATAGTGTAGATTTTATTTTCTTGTCCTTTGAGACCATAGGTTTCATTGTGGAACTTAACTATTAGAGGGTGACTGATGAGGCCTAAATGGCCAAAACAAGCTAGTCTGGCCCAGAAATTTTGCACACTCTAGTTTCAATTTTTTTGTGCATTCTTTGCTTGCAAAGAATAACCTTTTTAAAACATATTTGACTTCACTACAGCTGGTGATTGGGACTTTGTGGAGGCGGTAGATCGTCTCCCTGCCCTTTACTATAGTGTACATCGTATTTTCTTTGGGATCATTGGTTTAATTGTGGAATTTACAAACTATTAGAGGGTCACTGATGAGGCGTAAATGGCCGAAACTAGCTAGTCTGGCCCAGAAAATGTGCACACTCTAGGTTCAGTTCTTTGTGCAGTTTTTGCTTCCAAAGGATAACCTTTTTAAGAACATATTTACAGATACAAATGTAAGAGTAAAATAACCACATTTACATGAACAAACAAATGCTGATAAAAAAGGGTTCGGTGCCGTGGATTGGTCTGCAGTATGTGATTGTGGTATTTCCTGATCATGCTCAGTTACTTTTCAAAGTTTGAGTTTATTAAAGAAAATAATAATAATATAAAGGAAACTGATATTTAGTAAGTTAAAGTATATAAAAAAAACGCTTAAAACAGAATATTTAACAAGCGCAATTTCACCTGTTTTCCTTTACTGATAAAATAAATCTAGATCTTCCCCATTCAAACCCACATATATGTGTTCATACGCCCTGTACAAATTGTATTTTTTACCAAGTGTATTGTTTAAAGTAATAAATATAACTATTTACATGTAGCTACCTAGCTTAGTACTGGTTCAATCCAGGAAGACCTGACCCTATATAACTGAAAGAGTGTTGATGGGAAGTAAAGAATCAATCAAACAAACATGTAACTACATGTATATACATGAAAAGGGCAAATATACAAGAAGGAAGTGAGGACTTTAAATTCGGAAATTTTCCCAAAGGTTTTATCTTCGCGAAACTTCGCATATGTGAAGTTTTGTGAAAATAAAATCCTCGCGAAATGGTAAAATCACTCCGTTGCTTACTGATATAGGTAAATCATGCCGTAGTAGCGAATTTTTAATATGTCGTTTAACGCTATTTGCAAAAATAAAATTCTCACGAAAATTCCCGAATTTACAGTATAAAGTGATCTGTTTCTTGTAATATAGGCGAATTCGAAATGGCCTCAACTCATTTATTTGGTGAAATTGGTTGGTTTGCAAATATCTTTTTTTCTTCAATATTATGTTTCAGCTTTAGCTGTACTGATTACGACAGGTATCGATAGCCGCATCAACTCTTAATTTTCTTTCCCCGTCAGACGCCGCGTTCTGCAGCATCTGATCTGGGTCTACACTTTTTGCGTATGTCCCACGAAAAGGACGCTAGTCTTAAGCGGGTTGAATAGTTTAAGAACAACTCTCTGTGATTTTCAGGAAAATTCAGTTCACAAATGACAACATATTCAATGTCAAGAACCGCAACCGTTTCAATTTTAATTTAGTCTGCAATATATTGATTGCGTGAAAATGTTTGATTTTTGATAAGACATAAATAAGCTTTTATTGGCATCTACTACACATCATCATCCTATAGACGTTTTTCATCAGAGTAAATCAGTTATTCAGCATGATTGTTCGTTCGTCTGTGATGATACATTGAGCAAGTAAAATAACCTCTAAGCAAGATAATCAAATGTATGTGTTCAAAACATGGTAAAGATTTTCGCAGCAAACTTGATGAGGGTAATATAAAAAGTATCATGCACGACGTTTCAAAAGTAAAAATGCCTATGTCTAAGTATGGCATTATTTTTAAGATACCACTCTTCTTTATTGAAGTACTAACCTTAATATTTTCATTTGTTGGGTTGAGTGTGACAGTGTGTACAACCATTTACTGTTGGTTAAACACAGTGTCACACTCTACGCAACTCCGGGATTCCGTTGTATGTACTTTGTTTATCTCATTTTTATATCTTTATTTTTCTGTGCTTGGAGATGAACGAACTACTCGTAAACATCTATGTGGCTTGATCCACATCATGACTAAGGGTGAGGTTGGTACCGTTAAACACGTTTAGGCCCTCCAGTGTTTTTATGCTGATCAATCCAAGGCGTAACATGTACTCCTGTTGGGGATCATTTTTTTTTTGTTATTTATGTTTCATTTTTATCTTTGCTGTGCTGTCGTGTCTGTAACTTGCAGCCTTGTGGTCACCTGCTGGGACTGGTTGAGCTTTTGGCTCCTTGTGTGTTGTATTTTCTTCTGTTTTTATCACTTTCCCAATCGGTGATCTGGGTCAGGAAAGGTACTTGTCTGATGATTGTATCGATTCTTGAATGTTTCCTTCCTCTCTAGTTTAAGTGCACTAAGTCTTTGAACACTTATGGGCCAGCACATGAGCTTTTGGTACTTATTACATATCCACAGATCCTCTTCTAAATGTCCACGCTGACATATCCAGCGATGCTAGGGGTCTTAGTTGGTCTGATTATCTATCTACATCCATACCTTGAGTGTGCAAGCAGCGATGGGCTCTTGCGAGTCTGTACATTTGCACAGGCTCGATTGAAAATGATCACATATGCGATTATAGCCGAAATTATACACCATGCAAAGCGACCATCTCCATTCAGGAAACCTACCTTTTTCTACATTTTGTACAAAGTTTTTGTAGAAGGTCCCATAAATAGCCAATACCTTTCCTCTCTGCTGAGCATCTTTGCATATATATTCTTATACAACACTTATTGATATAATTATAGCAACATGTATATTGTTAATTTAAGCATATAGCAGCCTTTACACGCGTGACCCTGTTAAGTTCGGTATCAAAAGTGTATATGCGTATATGCATGTATATTCTCTATAAGTTAAACATCTTAGCTTCGAACGAAGTCTTTCAGAAAATAAGTTTTGCTTATTATGGCCTGATGTATGGTACAATGTCAACGTAACCATCCCACTTCTCAATAGTTCAGTGTTTATCTACAACATTTACTTTCATACATTTCCTGTCGAATATTCTTTCAAAATGTTCAAAATAAAGCAATGTGTGCGTTTCTCACTGTATAAACTTGTCTGAAACAACCCAACACAATTTATGACAACACTATTTATTTTACGAGATAGCCACATAAGGCAATTGCTTTAATACTACAGACTTTTTTCCTGTTTCGGTCTTAATATGATCAGGTTCAACAAAATTAAACTTTTTCGCCAATTGTTTAGGTTAGAGGACCAAACTCAATGATTTGACCTTACGACACACTACCTAATTCAAGAGCCAGGACTTACGGTTACATATGACCCGGCTTCTCGCAGATACGGACTTTCGCAGACTTAGTCCTTTTTGAATCGATGACAGGAGTTTGTTCTTTATACCTGGAAGCGTATTTCCGATCTCATAACAATCTAATGATGATCACAATACAGTTACTATGGCCTTTACACACCATTATTTAAGACTTTTTATCATTTCATAAACTTTGAATTTAACACGAGTTGTTTTTTACCATTTTCTAGCATGTTTTAACATGTTTCTGTAAATAAATTAAAACAATTATCATCCAAAGTATTTACATGCAAGATTATAAATTATTTTTTCCATATCAAAAACAGTATGTAACAAATATGACTAAAATGAGCTTAAGAACAATGTTTGTCTCTATCTCATAACCCAACACAAATAATTTCGCAAACATACTTTGTCTGAGGTAGCAAAATTTGGTATACAATTAAGGATGGTTGCATTCATTATCTCATAATGTTAGTATAAATCTAATTTGCATAAATTATTTTATCATAGCACATTGCTGCTCACTTGGGGTGTATACAGAATGCTTACAGGTTTCACATTTTAGCTATATTTGGAAACTTTTAGAAAATAAGATTACTTCGTATGGCAATATGGGTATTTCTTAATTAACAATATCCCCATTAAATGTTTGGTTTAGGAGTCAATGCAATGAATAAGAAAGTGCAAACAGCTTTTATTCTACGCACTGATAGTACAACTTTGTAAGGCAGAATTTGTTTGTAAATTCCCTAGAGGGGGGTGGGGATGGGTGGGGAAGAGCTGTCTTTTTTGGCTGGGAGTCTTAATAATTTGTTCAGCTATGTTCGTATTTTTCTATTGGAACGATATAGTGTATTTTGTTCAGGCGGGAATCAGTATTATAGTATGCACATGTTTTCCTTTTGTTTGTTTGTGTATTTGTTAAGAGCTGACTATAGATAGAGTCCCACAGCGTTTTGCTGGATTTGTTGACAATCTGTATTTACCAATAACAAAGTAATTTTTAATCACTATTTTAAAACAATACATGTTTTATAATATTCAAAATTTTATATGCATATAGTGGATGAATCGCTTGTACACTGTCATGCATGTTGCGAGGTCGAACCCTGTCAACGTACTTTTTTCACGAATTTATTTATATTTTTATTTATCTTTTGATACAATTGTTTGAATATTATTCATCATTTCGGTTCCTGAATATCGCTTTAATGACAGCAAATAGTCCATTTTAGTACTATTGTGTTGATTCATTCTGTAGCATCTCGCATATGCGAGTTCGTGTTTGCTAATCTCTGGTTTAAGGACATATGCTACTAAATACTTCCCACATTGAAATATTTTAAATACTTTGCATACAGTTTGTTTTATGCATGGGCTATCCATTTATGAAATAAAAAGGATATGTCACCGTGCTTATTTTTTCAGAATCTCATATTGTAGTTTACAGCATTTGACCAATTTTCTAGAAATATAAAATAATAATACTAGTCCTAATTATCGAGCTAAAACGGTTGTAATCTTCACCCAGCTTCTTTCTTTTAACTTAAATTACTGCCCATGACCTCAAACTTTTAAGAAAATGTGCATGTTTACTTGTTACCCCATGCTGTGACAAGATACTGCATGATATATTTTGGCAATTCGTCGAAAAATGGAATTTGTTTTTAGAATAAATCATGAATTAAAAAATCTGACATTGAAAATCTTGAAAATTTATTTTTAATTCATGGACTATTATAATACCTTTCAGAAAAAAGAATAAAAATCTGGGGTCACCGAACTAATTCTCTTTCTAGAGGGCCAAATTTAACCCCACCCCCATAGGTTTCATGCGTAATTCAATATAAAAAGTTCGGGGATGACCATTTCGGTCGTTTTGATGATGCCATTTTACTAGTATATGAAGTAATTTAGCATTAAAATGTTAAAAAAGAAAGAAAAAACACACTGAAAATATGTGCGCATCTGGGAATCGATCCTGGTTCTCTGGCTTTGTAGCCAGGCGCGCTAACCACTAGGCCACGAGGTCAGGTCGTGCGCCGCTCTAAATATCCATACAAATAGTATAGACTCGGCCACTATCGTATTCGTAACCAGGGTTATTGTGTACGTCGTTTGATTTCGACTGAGCTACATTTATCTGTCTTTAGTGCTGAGACGATCAGTTCTGAAAAGATGTCAATAGATATTTCGAACACACTTTAATTAGTTATTTTGTGAAGAAAATGTCGGAACACCGATATGACATAAGAATATCGGAAGCTGTATTGATCCGAATCCGTTAAGGGTCGAAAGACAGGACCCAGACAACTTTCCCCGTTTGCAGACGCGGAAAAGGTGCGCATTGGAAATAGCCGCATATGTCTTTAAGGTACACTTTGTATAAATGTTAAACTGTTGTCCAGACATGATTAAAGGATACACATGAACATATAATGCAATGAAAATGACGAAAAAGAAATGAAAGCATTGTTGAGATTCCAATAAGAATAGCCATTTCGAAATTTTGAAAAAATCTCTTTATCAGTGTCATGTCCACCCGTCTTTGTCTGTCTGCAACAAGTTAAGCTGCCAATCATTTATAAAATACCTGACACTATAGGGCAAATTGTGTATATGTAATATTGACTATAGCATCAAATTTAATTTCAAGAACTACAGCTTAAGTTGCTTACCTGCTAAATACCCATTTGTAATCTAGTATTTCGAGTTACTGATACTATGGATTCGGAAATTTCGCGAGGGTTTTATTTTCGCGAAACTTCGCCTAAGCGAAGTTTTATGAAAATAAAATCATCGCGAAATGGCGAGATCACTCTGCCGTTTACTAATATATACTGAACAGCAAAAGAAACGCATATTTTGCATATTTGGTAAAATGTATAAATTGGGGCTTAAATACTGATTTAATGATATGTAAGGTATCACTGATGTATAAAACATGTGAATTATTAAAATGCATCGCAAATGGATGGCTCATTGGAATAATGATAATAAAGGGGCGTAACTCTAGGCGTAATGAAATAACTCATAATAAAGGCGATTTTCGAGATGGGATAGGACTAAAACAGCTGAATGGATTTGAATGAAAATCACTCTGCGTGATAATCATGACATACTGACTACTTATGAAGTTTAAATTTTCCGATATTCTTTACGGTGGACTATTGTGACCCAGTTACAATACCGAACAATTAACCGGAAGTGTGTTCAATACAGGCATGAAAGGGTCCAAAGAATTGTTTTAAACGGTTCTGTTTGACACTATCTTGCTTGACACCAATCATACTGTTCCAGATATTCTTACACCCCAAAGATTCCGGTGATTTTTAATACCAATGCAAAAAATGCAAAAAATGAAGAATTTTTGATAAGCAGTATAATTTCTACAGCAGTGAATTTTAAAGTTTTATGCTGTTTTCTTATCTGTTACAGTGTTTTATCGTGACATGCAGTGAAATCGGATTCAAAACATATGTTTCCTAATGTACGGCACTGTTATTGCGTTTTTTGCATTAATTATCAAAAAATATTAATTAACTGTGTAATGACGAATAAAAAGGTCTGGAACAAATGCAGGAGTCCGTTAAAAAATGTTCATATCATTTAGGGTAAAATTTGATAAGGGTTTCTGGTATTAAATGGATATTAAAAATATGCGTTTCTTTTGCTGTCAAGTATAGGTAAATCATGCCCTAGTCGCAATTTTTCTCGTCGCAAATGTCTTTAATCGTTATTTGCGAAAATAAATCTCTCGCGAAAATTTCGAGATTTCCAATAGTCAAATATATTTATATTTTCAGTGCTGATACGAGACTAGAAGAAAAAAGGGACGCTCTGGTGGTGATTGAGTATACAGGCAATATTGTGTGGATTCCTCAGGCTATTTTTAAAAGCTCTTGTTCTATAGATATACGTCATTTTCCATTTGACGTGCAACATTGTAAGATGAAATTCGGAACATGGACGTACGACGGTAGTAAAATTGACCTTGAGCTTCTCTATGATAACAAAAAAGGATTCGAGTTTTCTGACTATGTTCCGAGTAACGAGTGGACTATTGTCACAACATATGCTAAAAAGAATGTGATATTATACGTGTGTTGTCCTGACGCGCCTTTTGTGGATCTGACGTTTCACCTTGAGATACGACGACAACCAGCTTTTTACAATTACATTCTGATATTACCGTGTATACTGTTATCGTCCTTGACACTTGTATTATTCTGGCTTCCACCAGAATCACCAGCTAAAATGCAACTTGGTAAGTTGGTAGATACAACCAGGCAACCGCCAAGTAAGCATTCCATTCGAATGAAACATCTTAAGATAAGCTGTCAATGATGTTTGTTTGACTTGATTCTTTACGTCCCACCAACAATATTTCAGTTAAACAGGGACGGGTCTTCCTGGGTTGAACAAGTACTAAGCTAGGATAAATGTGTCTTGCTCAAGGACCACAATGCAGTGACGCAGGTGAGGCTCGCTGTCAATGATATAAAATTGGCAGTCTGTTATTGTCATCCAGGTGCATGCCAAATTACACAAAAACTTGTTCATTTCTACATGCTCATTACACTGAAACATAAAAAGTAGTTGAGAAGTTTGTAAAAAAACTGTGCTATGGTGGAAAACACTCATTTATTGAATTGACATATGTTGTAGGTGCACATTGGAATGGCCTCTATGAGGCCATTCCAATGTGTACCAACAACTAATGTTACTGAAATGTAGCAAACCTACGTTGAAATATACACTAAACAAGTATAATGTCCATTGGCTTTCCTCTTTTAAGCATCTCAAACTGCCAATCAGTATTAAAATACCTGTCACTGTATGGCAAATTGTTTATATTTACATGACAGCTATATCACCAAATTTGATTTCGTGAACTATACTTTTGCTAACTTGGTAGTTGCATGGTTGTAATAGCATGATTAAACCAAATGAATGCCATGCGCATCCAGAAAAGACTCGATCGGCCTGTGTATCATTCCAGTCTGAGTTAAGGCATTGCTGTTTGCATATAAATAGCTTTGGTCGGGTGGGTCAGGCATCAGACTCAAAAGACAACTCTGACATAAAACTTTTAACAGTGGATTGGTTGCTGATGCTTGTCTTTGTCTGTGCCCACCATGGTTTAACCTGGGGCTTTAATTAGCTCTGGGAGTTTGTTAGTTGGTTTAAACAGTGTTTATTTCATAAATTTGTAACATGCATTTCAAATATCTTATACGCGTTCTCTCCTGTGACGTGCCACATTCACTTTAATGACATAATTATATGTGTCATAAAAGTAACTGTTTGTTAATACATGTATACAATATATTTTTGAGCACTGAGAAAAAAAAACATTAAAAGATAAATTGAGTCGCATATGCTGCTACACCATGTTCCCAATCCCATGGATATGATATGAATGTTTCTCTGTGGTGATTCATTGCATACGTTAGAATTAAGTCAATGTTCACATTTCAATTACTTAGAAGTGCGTAGGGCACACACTTTTTTATAATTTGCCTTTTTTGCAGAGCCGTTCTAATACCAAATTTGGAAATTGCATGCACTAAGATACATTTCTGCTGATCGAAACTAAATATCAAAGTAAGTAAGGGTGCAAAGATCAGGAATCGATACAATCAAGTACCACACCTGACACAGGATACCAATGGAAAAGTGACAAACTCACAGTTAGACACCACAAACAGACGTGAACAAAAACATAGCAAACACAAGACAGAACAAAAACATAAAAGATCCACAAAAGAAGTACCGCCTTGGGACGGTCAGTAAAATATTTTACTGGAGGGCTTAAACCGGTTTCACTGCGCGCCAACCTCACCCTTAATTCAGATGTGGATCAAGACAAACAGATATTTTGTTTGCATGAAAGACCCCTAACTTATCAATGCATCATCTCCTAAAACATATAAATCAAGATATAACAAGGAGATAAAGCAAAGATAAGGATTCAACAGTTAATAAAACTGAATACAGGAGCAAAGAAATCCAGCAGGTAAACCACGGTGGGCCCGACAAACAGCCAAAACATCAGGCCCCTACCATCTCATATAGATAAGGCTTTAAGTCGGAACCATCATAGAGTCTGAAGTCAGGCCCATTGGCGTGCAATTAAAGAGGAAAGCAAAGTTGCCAACCATGATTTGGTTGACCACCAAGCATGCAGTCTGTTGCAATACATTAATGTTATAGCCAATCTTTTTTATAATGGGAAATTATTTTAATGAATTGCGCTGAAAAATTATTAGAGCCAACAATCTTTTTCAATTTATACACCAAATCACCATAGAAATCAGGTTCCGAAAGACCTTGGCGCAAGAAAGATTTAAGTCCAACTTGGAATTAAGAAATCAAATCATAGTATCATTTATAAAATTTTGAAAAGTTTTGCGAAGTTTATGATACCGATAGCCTTGTTTAAGAAGTTTCTGAGTTAACAATTTATGGCGAGTGTTGAAGTCAGCAACATAGCTAGATGCTCTAGCAAAACGAATGAGTTGAGAGATATAGACTCCGTAGGATGTAGAACGAGGAATATCACCATCTAAAAATGGGAAATTGACAATTTCAAAATCAAAGTCGTCACGTTTATCATAAATTTTGGTAGAAACAATATCATTAGAAATTGACAAATGCAAGTCTAAAAATGCGGCTTCGGTATCAGAGGTATTGGCTTTATTCAGTTGGAGCTCTGAAGGGTATATTTGACTAACCATATTGTCAAAATAATCATTATTAATATTTAAAATATCGTCCAAATATCTGGATGTAGTGTTAAACGCATCAATAACATCAGCCTGCTTATCATCAGAAAGAGACATCATAAAGTCCCTCTCATAACAAAACAGGAATAAATCTGCAACCAGGGGAGCACAATTAGTGCCCATAGGAATCCCAACAACTTGTCTATACAGCTTAGTGCCAAATTGAATAAAAATGTTGTCCAACAAAAAGGTCAGTGCATCACATACATTTTGACACGACCATGCATGATATTTTTTAGGTTTTTCTGAAGTAAAAAATGCATTTCTGTCATTACATGCAAGGTAAGGAGAGCCTATTCTCTGGAAGGTTCTTTCAATAAGATCTATAAGTTTATCTTTAATTAAATTATGAGGTAAAGTAGTGTAAAGAGTAGAAAAATCATAAGTAGACAAACTGGTTGCATTGAAATCTCTAGCTTTAAGTTTATCTAAAATTTCACCTGAATTTTTGATAGACCAAAATAAGTTTTTACCGGATCTCTCATATACCTTTTCACAATACTCGATAACATGTTTTAACAGCTTTAAGACACGAGGTTAACAATTTAGAAAGTTCTGTTGTCGTACAAGAACTAGAATTAGCAATAAATCTTGCTTTATAGGGTTTTTATGGAGTTTAGGTAACCAGTACAACGTAGGAACTTTGTCTTGATTTTCTTTAGCTTTGACATCAAAATGCAGGGCTGTATGACAACCATGCCCACCAACAATCACCCTCTAACTTAAAGAAGGCTGCAGCTTATAGGCATTAGTGTCAACAAGCTCACGCTTAAGTGTGTTAGTATAATATAATCGTCAAACAACTACAACATTGTTAACAGCTTTATCTGCTGGAACCAAAACATAGTTCATATGAAAATCCTGAACACCTCGTTTAAGATGACGAAAAGAAGATTTAGGTTTAGGGGGTAAAAGATGTGTATTACGAGAGTAAAATGAAATACGAGTATCAATAATTTTAAAAATGTTAAATCTTCCATTCCTTCAAGGCATCCGGTTCAACATTTTCCCGTTTGCACCAATGATTACTAAAGTCATTTAAAGAAGCAACGATCTCTCTACAATTAGAGAAATCAATATTAGAGGGGAATCAATATTTAGGACCTTTAGAAATAATATTGCAACTCTAGCGTCAGGAATGGCATTTATATTAACTGTAAAAACATGCCCTGCAGAGGGATATAAATAATTAGAATTTTGACAATCTCAGGAGGCAGGAGTATTGGAATCTATATCTATATCATTTACAATTTTATTAAAGTTAAAAATAGCAGACCTGATTGTTCTAGTTCCTACAATAATCCGTGCAAATGTTTCATATGTTTCTCAAATGTATCTGAAACAATACACAAATCATCAAGGAAACACAATGCCTTTTCAATAGTCAATTTATTTAGAATTTGATCCATGAGAAACGTGACAAATGTCTTTGCTACAAAACATTTGGTAAGCGAAAACAATTGAATGTTCCATGCGAGCTGGACATTATTTGTGTGTCTTAATAGCAGTAGAGTCTAGGAAGAAGATTTGGCCAGACAAATATTTTTAAATGAGCACAATACTTATAATAGGCATCGAGTATAGTCCTGGACAACAACGCAACTACCCTACACTTAGATCCACTAATAAAAATCAAGGGAATTTAATAGAAGCAGAGGGAAAGTCTTAAATTGACAATAAAAATTCGCAAATTGCAGTTTCTAATCCCAACCCTTTACATGTTCGAATGCAAAACCTTTTCGTATGAGACAAAGTTGCCACAGGTTTTAGGAATAAAGATCCGTTATTATCATATCCGGATCCCATTTCAACAAATGTCACATATAGATGACAGGCAGTAAAATTAGTGTGTCCCATGATAAAGGTATTAATGAGGTTATTGATTATCTTCCGTAGATAGTGCATAGTTCAGTACCCAAAAGTCATGACAGTACAGGCATTATAGATATACATTTTTCGAAGCAATCTTTAAATAGACCTTTAGACTTTTGCAACCGTTCATAGCCTCATGAGCGACACAAAATTTGATTGACAGCTGCCAAGCTCACTTGCCTGTGCAATTCGCTTAGAACATCGAATTCATTTGCCAGATGTGACAATGCTAGTATGATTGACAAAGAGCCACACCTGAGTTGCACATGCAAAACAAGCTTGCGTTTGCTCCATTGGTTGTCGGTGTTTAGACTGGCTTTCCCGCTTTTATTTCTGTTATTTTCTATATTTTCTGTTTTGCACTTCAACAAAACCGTTAATACGATTAAATATTAAATACAAAATTGTTTTATCTCCTAGATTATAAATTATTTCTATATATAAGTCTGTCAAAATTGACCTTAGACTGATTAATTTTCGCCAAAATCTTCGTGATGTTCGTGCGATTTCGTCAAGTACTCCGACCTTGGTCACGCTTTTACAGAGAATATCACGATAATGTCAATTCTTTAATGCAAACAGTCTTATAGCCTAGTGGTTAGTTGACTACTTACAAATCAAGCATACCTGGATCGAAACTTGGAAGGAACCCTTTTTTATATATAATTGTAAAATTGCTTTCTTTTTTTAAGTTAACATTTTTCGTACATTTTACATCATCTTGTGATGAGCTTTACATCTTTCATTTGTATTTAGCCGCTTTTGTATTCATTATTCCCTTAGTTTCCCACTCTTTCCTTGTCAGCTGATAACATTTGCAAATAGTTTAGACCCAGTTCAGTACCAACAGAACGTCGGTTCTGATCTGGATCTGATCATTTGACACTCTGATAGTGTTTCTGTTTGAATTTTTGAAAAAAGTTTATTTTTATTAAAAGTCAGCATATGATAACAAAAGTCTCAGAGAATATTCAGCGTGCAAAGAGTTAATCACATGTTAGCTTATTGAAATTATGCAAGGTGCTGTATTTGTTACATAAACGCATGCCAAAATCAAATGCATGTATCCAGTTGTGCACAAAATCGTGAATAAAGACAAAGAAACTATCTAATCGAAAAACAAAACGAAAAAAATATTCAAATGCTACTGGACTCGAACCCACATCTTTTGAGTGCTAAAACACTCGACTATCCACTAGGCTATCCACTAGGCTATCGGGGGATTGTGATTAACTTTATTCAGATTAGTAATTGTATAACAACCTAAAGCACACTTTTTACGAAGATTCACGAAGACTGAGAAAAAGGTCATTAAATATTCATATGTCTCGGGTCAATTTTGACAAACAATACTAGTTATTTATCATAAAATGTAAATATAAGGTTCATGGAACTTCTAAAAATCGAATTCATGTCTTACTTAACGTATAGATATTGACCAAGTTTATTAAATGAGTAAAAGATGTGCCAAAATGGAGAATAGTAATTTCTGTAAAGCTGGAAAATAATTTTGAAAGTAAACAAAACCGCTGACATATTCCTGGTGAAAGTGCGATTTTGACTCTCTTGTGTATGATGTTTAATTGTGTTTTTGTCACTTTCCCGTGTGGTGTCCTTCGTATGTATACACCGATTTAAACCGAATTTAAGCAAATGAATTCAATAAGTGTAGGTATTTCGTTGGCGTAGCTCCCATTAATCAGTTACGCACGTGCGTAAGGGAAAGTGTTGCTATTCAATAAAAATTAGTGAATATATGTTAAATCGTTTGGCAACGCCTCAGTATTCAACAAGCGTTCCTTGGTAAACATGATATCAAAAGACACTCACCTTGTATTCTCTATTATACAATCCACACACCCTTTACCCAATACCTTCATACATCAGCTGACATCACGTTTTTAAAACACTGATCAAAAGTCATGCAAAAGTTCTCCTTTGGTGTAAGAATTGCAAAATGAAGTTTGTGCAAAATTACACATTTTTCTTATTATAGGTGTACACAATTAAAAATAGTAAGTGAGTATGATCAGGAGATACCACAAATACAAACTGCAGACTAACCCGAGGCATCGCGAGGAAGAGCCTAACAACAATCACGAGGCACCAGGAAGACAAACAAAGCAAAGCAACCAGCTCTCTCTTCCCCATCGAGATGATTGCAAAACTAGAACGCACAGCAAAAACATAGAACAATTACAGAATCCCTCAATGGAAGTAAACATCAACAATGAATCAACAACAACAGAACCACCGCCTTAGAACGGACAGCAGCCAAAGCCACTGGAGGGGGGGGGGGGGGGGGGCTTAAAAGCATTTTACTGGTACCAAATCTGCGTCCTAGATTCTTCTGTTTTTGAAGCACAACAAATGTTAATCTCACATAGAGGATTCCTAAATATTACAATGTATCATCATAGAGAAACAATATAATCAAATCAATGCACTATGATGAAACAGACAAAAGTGCTCACCACTCACAGATAGTCAAAGCTAACGAAAACCTCAAGTTGAGCCACGGTGGGCCCAGCTACAGCCAAGAATCAGACACCAACCCACCCGTTTTAGAGCTTTACGTCAGAGCCGTCATTGAGTATGAAGCCTGACCCACCATCATGCAATTAAAGAGGAAACCATAGCTATAAACCTTGATTGGGTTTACAACCTGGCATGCAAACTGTCGCATGATATCCAAGTTATATCCAACTTTTTTTTATAAGGTTTGATAATCAAAATTAGGGTTTCCAACAATTCTTTTGAATTTATAAACTAAACCAACATAAAATAAAGGTTATGATATCCCCTGTTGCAGAAGAGTTTTATAACAATATTGTATTTAAGAACGATTGAGCAATAAATGATCAGTTTTGTCTATTAAAAGGGAACAGCAACCATAACAATGCGTATGCTTTATCGGAAAGAGCTATATAAACCATGAATTTTGATACAAGTATCATCAAAATCGGTTGAAAAATGAACAAGTTATGGGCATTTAAAGAAATCAATATGGCTGACATTTAGCCGCCATTTTGAATATTTAATTAGTTTTCAATTTTTTTTCAACTGCTTAATTTTTAGTTATCACTACTATCACATCATCTGTGTTTCAGCAGATAAGCAGCTTTATACATAAGGAAAGTGTTTCATTAAAGAGTAATGCAAATAATCCATTGGTTTGTCTTTTTTTTTATTACGCATATTTAATTAGGCTGAGTGACGTCACTAAGCCTAAAATATGGCCGCTTTCATTACAGTCCATTTGAAAATATTCAAACGCCCACAACTTCCACATTTTCAACCGATTTAGATGAAACTGGTATCAAAATTCATAGTTTATTAAGATCGTACAACAATCGTTTTTATCATCAGAGTTGCCGTCCCCTTTAAAGACAGTCACTGTTTGTTTCAGGTATGAATATATTTGTGGCCTTCTTCGTTTTGTTGCTGTTGCTAGCAGAGTCTACGCCTCCTGCAGCCTCTTCTATTCCATTGATAGGTATGTGCCTCATCTATATTGTATCCTGGAGTCGTAGGTTTTGTCGTTCTTCAGCATTATTTGACAGATTGTTAATGCCTTGATAAAGGCACATCGTTTTATGATGCAAGATAATCATAATACTACTCACTGTTTATAAAACACCATTTAATTAGTTATTAGTTATAACAGAAATAAACCATATCATACCTTATTATCAGCAGGCAATAGAAGATGAACCTAGATGATTTTTCTGAAAAATCTCCATGAAAAAGAAATAATTTTGTTTCAAAGTGGGATTCAAGCGAACCCCCCAAACACCCTCTGGATCCGCCGCTGAATTCACAATTAGGACAGTTACAATATTCTACGCAATTGCACGAATTTTATCATATAAAAAAACAACAACATTGGAATGTCATGTTACTTTGGCTATGATGTTGTAAGCCATCCTATGGTATCACAAGGAAATGACACAATACAGAGACAGCCATATAATGTCAAGCCTGATCTGTATTCAAACTGTTTGACACTCTGATAGTGCTCCTATTGTTGTTTGTAAAGTACTCAAACGACAACAAAATCATGAAAAAGTACCCAGCATGCAAAGATTAATAAGTCTGTGTAAACGCAAAGTAATGCCATTTGAAATGTATCAGGCCTTTAGCTCCACTAGTAAGCATTTTATATAGAGTATCTTAGATGAGAACTCATGTTTTATTGAATTTATTAAACGAGTTGGGGAAAAGAGATAAAATGCGAGGCTATTTCGCAACGAGTTAAATAAATTCAATAATACTGGAGCAAGAATGTTAGATTCAATTTATCACATGACATAAACTTTACTTAGAATCACATTTTTGGCGTGAAAACGTTAAGAATTTTGCCATCTTTTACGCAGCGTTATAGTGGACGTCATTACGGTTCGCGTTAATCTGTAAACCATTAGTGGTTTATCGATTTTATTGCATGGCGTTATATTACTCCAAAAGGCGGCGTTATCTGATAAAAAAAGTCAAAACAGTGATTTAAGTACCTAAATCTCATGAGTAAGTTCATGTAATGAATTCTGGCAATAATTATGTTGGCATAGTTTCATAAATAGAGGATCTTACATGAGTGCTCATGTTTAATTGAATTTATTAATCGAGTTGGGGAAAAGAGATAAAATGCGAGGCTTGTTTGGAATTTTATCTCTTTTTTTGCAATAAATTTAATGAGACAAGAGCACGAACGTTAGATTCTATCTATCAAATGACATTTAGAAATCTCATTTCTGACGAAAAAGTTTTAAATTTTGTCATTATGTACGTAACGTTGTTATGGACGTCATAACGTTTCCCGAAAATCTAGAAACCACTAGTGGTTTATCAATTTTATTGCAAAGCGTTATTTCACTCCGAGACGCGACGTCATATGATAATGCATGTTTTGTTTTTATAAGCCATTTACGCAAATCTCACCTGCAAATGCTCGTTAACAATATAGAAAAACATCTAAACGGGCAACACCTAAAGTTAAAGCCGTGACAATACCTACGCTAAAAGTATGTGATTGGCCATCTCAATACACAGCATTATCTATTTACAGGTGCATATTATTGCTTGAATATGGTGATGATAACTCTGTCAACATTTTTGTCTGTAATAGTTGTGAATCTCTACTTCCATGGTGCTAGACAGGAAGTTCCAAGAATAGTCCGAAAGGTGAGTGTAAAACAAAAGATAATAGTCTGAAGCTGTTTTGATCAACCAAATACAACAGAAGACGTTCAGGTGTGTCTGTTAGCTAGTAAACAGTATCCGACACATGTATGAGCCATCATAAATATAAAAGTAACTTGATCTGGCGTACTGTACCACGTCGAGTGGATAAGGTCATACCATCGGATCACCCGAGACGCGAAACGTTGAGGGTGATCTGATGCTATGGCTTCATCCACGAATATGGTTATCACCATTCTAATGCACCATTGTAGTTTCGTCTCAAATCGGTGCGTTACAAGTCGCATTACTTCGCACGTCATCCAACGAAGTGTGACGTTATTCATGACGTCAAACTGTTTTCGACAGTATATCGCAGGAAAGTTCATGTTCTGGCTGATATATCAAAAGAAATTTAATAAATCATAACCTGTACTCATCAAATTTGAAGTTAATAGGAATGCAAACAATGTAAAAATAACAGGCAACCAATACAAAACATAAACAAATGTGATAAGACAATGTCACATTCTAATGCACTTGCTTTTCTAACGTGAC
The DNA here is from genome assembly GCA_964019695.1 of Loripinus fragilis. NCBI lineage: Eukaryota > Metazoa > Mollusca > Bivalvia > Lucinida > Lucinidae > Loripinus > Loripinus fragilis. Next base: position 69,595,615 of record OZ026516.1, read on the forward strand.
GTCTGATAAGATAACGTCAAAAATTTGTAACAGTATGTCCTGCAATATACTGTAGGAAATAGTTTGATTTCGTTTATTACACCACATTTCCATTGGGTCACGTGCTTACAACGCTTCAATTTGAGGTGCCTTAGAATGTAGAAAACCATGTTCAATATTTTCATTTGGGAAGGTATATTGTCGGATATACGGTCGGATATCGCCTTTTACCGCTCCACCCGTGCATCAACGTAAAACAAATTCCCGACCGTATATCCAACGATATACCTCCCTAGATTAACATTTGAATGTAGCTTTTTCCTATAGCATAGACGATAAATACTGTGGTAATCCACAACGAGTAAGTACGACCTGAGAATACCACAATCACAACCGCAGACAACGCATGGTAGATCTCGGTACCACATGGTAATAATTAAAATGTTAAAGCCAGTATTCGTCCTTCAGTAAGATACTTGCAATTCTGGACTAACACAATACGATTCTCTGCATATACACCATTAAATATATATATAACAAGCACTTGTTTTGAAACATTAGGTGAAATAAAAATCTCACACATTAAGATATAAAAACACAAAACTAGATCTAAAGTAATAAATTGAATAATCACCAAAGAAAGAAACAATATCTTTTGACAGAATCTAGTACTCTTACCCAGACATGACAACCCATGGAAATCAATGCGTTCAGAGACCACAGGGCAATATTAAAAAGAACAGAGATATCACTCTTAAGGCGCAGTCTGATCTGTACATTTGTGATTCACTCAATACAAAGTATGATCTATAAAGTTGTTTCGTGAAAAATTTCAATATTTCTGCTGGTCTGGGTAGCTAAGCAGGATAGTTTGATCCCTACTGATCCCTACCTGATCCCAAAACTTCAAAGACAGTTGTTTTGTTTTTTGCATCGCTGCCCTAATAGTGTTCTATCACAACAGTTTGCAAGATTAATTGATGATTCATACCAATGTTATATCTTAAATTTGAGCCAGTGCAAGAGATTTCCAACAATGTGGTATGTGCAACCAGCAAAGCCTCAGATCAGCCTGCGCATACGCGCAGTCTGATAAGAGCCTTTGCTAGTATCTAGAGTATTCTATAATTGTTAAGCTATTGACTGAACACTACTTTGAGTTTCTAAACTTAAAAGCAGTCTACAAAGGCTCGTCTGAGTCTACACATGTCAAATTGCCACATTGTTGGAAATCCCACGCACTGGCTCTAATATAATGCAACTTTCTTTACTTTCTTTTTATAGATCATGATTGATATCATTGCAAGAATAATGTGTATGAGGAATCAAGTGGTAGACAAGGATGAGGTAAAGAATAATCAGAGAAAACAAATGAAACTAACAAATAAAGACAGAGTTCATGGTGAACCATTAAACGAAAGACTCATGTATAGTGAAGAGGATGGTTTTAGACTTACAAATGGAACACCGAACATGAATGCTGAACAGTTTGCCAACATTCAACAAGAGCTTAAATCAGCTGCTGCCCTTGAGAAAGACATAAAAGAAATAAAGTCTTATATGCGGACAATGATGAATAAACATTTACAGAAAGAGGCGAAAGACAAAATTGCAAGGGAATGGAAATTAGTCGCTGTGGTTCTCGACAGACTTTTCTTCTTCGCCTATCTTCTTATTATAATAGTGTCTATATTAACTGTGTTTGATTTTGTTCTATTTGGTGGAAATGCAGAGGACTGAATGAACATATGTGAGGGTATATGATAAATGGAATTTCAATAAATTAAATGCGATCAAAGATTATAATAATTGAGCCACCGCATGAGAATTCCAACAATGTGGTATGTGCGACTAGCAAAGGTTCAAACCAGCCTGTGCATACGCGCAGTCTGATCAGAGCATTTGCTCGTTGCTTGAATATTCTATGACTGTGGAGCTACTGAATGAACATCATTTTGATTTTCTAAGCTAAAAAAGAGGCTGCATAGGCTCGTCTGAGTCTACATTTGTCAAAATGCCACATTGGTGGAAATCACATGTCACGGCTCATATATAATCATTAGTGGTATGGTAACCTTTATCATGTACATATATGCCAGTGTTCCACGCTTGTCAGCCATATATTTATTAGATCCTATGATAATACCATAGAACACATTTAGATATGGGCCCCGGTGCGAGAAAACCTGTCTCGGGAGGTGTGCAAACAACCATTGAAAGGCGCAGACCAGCCTGCGCATTGGCGCAAACTGCTCAGTGCCTTTATTATTCGGTTATTAGAAAGGATCATATCTATGCTTGCGCAATTTTAATTTTCGAACTTGTCACTGTAGCTGTGGAGACTAATTTTAGTCTCAGTTTGTCTGAACCCCCTTAGACAGGTTTTCTCACGACGAGGCCAGTATTATTGAAATATGTCTATTTCCAAAATAAGTTGTCTTTTTAAAAGGTATTACTGTACCAGCGTATCACAGTTACACCAAGAGAAATAGACAAAATGCATACACTTACAAGATAAAATACAATAGGCGAAGAAACCAGCCCTCTCTTTCTTAGAGAGGTGAGGGTTAAACTAGAAAGGAAACAACGAGCTTTGTAATATTATAATCCACTCAATATTCCCAGTATCGATATGTTGCGATTTTAGCGCAGATTTATTTTGGTGGTTTCTCAATTAGAAAGTAAGTAAGGGTGCAAAGATCAGGAGTCGATACAATCAAGTACCACACCCGACCCAGGATACCAATGGGAAAGTTACACACTCACAGTTAGACACCACAAACAAGGTCCAAGAGGTCAGCCCTTTCCCAGCAGGTGACCACAAAGCACATATAAACAGACGCGCACAAAGACATTGCAAACATAAGACAGAATAAAAACATAAAAGATCCACAAAAGAAGCACCGCCTTGGAACGGTCAGTAAAATATTTTACCGGAGGGCTTAAACCGGTTTAACAGCGCGCCAACCTCACCCTTAATTCAGGTGTGGATCAAGACACATAGATATTTGGTTTGCATGAAAGACCCCTAACTTATCAATGCATCATCTCCTAAAACATATAAATCAAGATATAATAAGAAGATAAAGCAAAGATAAGGACTCAACAGTAAATAAAACTGAATACCGGAGCAAAAGAAATCCAACAGGTAAACCCCGGTGGGCCCGAAAAACAGCCAAAGCATCAGGCCCCTACCATCTCATCAATAGATAAGTCTTTAAGTCGGAACCATCATAGAGTCTGAAGTCCGACCCACCGGCGTGCAATTAAAGAGGAAAGCAAAGTTGCCAATCGTGATTGGGTTGACCACCAAGCATGCAGTCTGTTGCAATACATTAATGTCATAGCCAATCTTTTTATAATGGGAAATTATTTTAATGAACTGCGCTGAAAAATTATTAGAGCCAACAATCTTCAATTTATACGCCAAGTCACCATAAAAATCAGGTTCCGAAAGTCCTTGGCGCAAAAGAGATTTAAGTCCAACTTGGAATTTAGAAATCAAATCATAGTATCGTCTATAAAATTTTGAAAACGTTATGCAAAGTTTATGATACCGATAGCCTTGATTAAGAAGTTTCTGAGTTAACAGTTTATTGCGAGTGTTGAAGTCAGCAACAATGCTAGATGCTCTAGCAAAACGTATGAGTTGAGAAATATAGACTCCATAGGATGTAGAAGAGGAACATCACCATCTAAAAATGGGAAATTGACAATTTCAAAATCAAAGTCGTCACGTTAATCATAAATTTTGGTAGAAACAATATCATTAGAAATTGACAAATGCAAGTCTAAAAATGCGGCTTCGGTATCAGAAGTATTAGCTTTATTCAGTTGGAGCTCTGAAGGGAATATTTGACTAACCATATTTACAAAATAAACATTATTAATATTTAAATTATCGTCCAAATATCTGGATGTAGTGTTAAACGCATCAATAACATCAGCCTGCTTATCATCAGAAAGAGACATCATAAAGTCCCTCTCATTACAAAACAGGAATAAATCTGCAACAAGGGGAGCAAAATTAGTGCCCATAGGAATCCCATCTACTTGTCTATACAGCTTGGTGCCAAATCGAATAAAAGTGTTGTCCAACAAAAAGGTCAGCGCATCACATTAAGTATCAGACACTAAGAAAGTAAGTATGATCAGAAAATACCACAATCACACACTGCAGAGCAACACATGGCACCGTGAGGAAGAGCGACAGAACATTTATAGTAACAATACATCTGTAAGACAATAATAGCAAAGCAACCAGCTTTCTCTTCCTCTTCAAGATGATTGTAAAACTAGAATGGACACAAAGTAATGCATAACAAAACATAGACAAGTCTTACATAATATTGAAATGTTTAGCTGAGGGCTGTCATTGATTCAAATGCCTGACGCACTGCCATGCATTTAAAGAGAAAAATAAAACAATATACTGTGCCAGGAGGTATACAGATAGTCGTATAATATCCATGATACTCTTTTTTAACGTTTGGGTTTAAATCGATCGGGTACAGTAGGCTTTTCCAAGATTATTTTAAATTCAAAAACAAAATCAACATAAAAACGAGTCTGATATGTCCTGGTTCAGAGGACTATTTGTCCAACATCATATTTAACAATCAAGTCTGAGTGTCTGTCTTAGAATCTAGAAATGATTTACGTTATTTTTTTTTCAAATATAGATACTCTCGTTTCGAATATGTTGCGAAAATTATAACATTAAGAGAGAGAGCAAGGAACGTCCCCTACCCACAAAAAAGGAAATTATCCCCCTCCACCAATTAACCCCCTAAATGTATTTCAGAATCAACCCATTAACCATGTGTACGGTGATATAAGGCATGATACTGACAATAACAGTTTCGGTAAAACATTACGCTAGTTTCTGGTATACCGGGCGCAATTGTTATTGTTTATTTTCGTTCAATTTTATTCCATTTGCCGCCATATTGTATACGCTTAGCAATGATCAACAACCACCATCTTTGATTTGTTTCTTTCGATTCCGCCTTGAGACTTGTGCATTTCAGATGAAAAATAAATATTTCAAACTGTTCAATTTTGTTCGATTCTTTTGAAAAACCAATCGTCAACAAATTAAAGTCCATCATCTTGATAATAAAAGTAAACTCAATCGTTTTCGTCACTAGTTTTTCCCCCCATTGATGCGCCCGGCCAACAAAGACAAATTACCGACAACAGAAGAAATGAAAGCTTGGAGAAAGCGGGGTTTGGGGGGGCACAGCCCCCAACAAAATTTTTCATTAAAATAAAGAAGACATACCTTACTGAAAGTCGTCATCACTAGAGAGATTAAGCTTGTTTGTTAGTGACAGTGGGGCCGGTCTTTTGGCTGCTGTTTCTGAAGTTTCAGGGATGGGATCTTTTCGCTTCTTGACAATTGGCCGTGGAATGGGATTCAAACGCTTTGTTTTGGAAGGGGAGTACATTTTTTTACATTGTCCAGAAAGGCTAGAAATTGATCTTCTGCATCGTTCAGGTACCTTTTCCTGAAAATGTACCCGACGAAGTAGGTGTCGTACAAGGATTTAACTGTCCTGTGCTTTGGGAGAGATGTCTTTACTGCCCTCCAAGTGCTCTCTATTGTATTTGTGTGGGCCCCTGTTTCCTTGTTCACAAACTCCTTGCTATGATTAGCAGTCTGGTGAGTGTAACCCTCTTCTGACAGCCTAGAATAGGACTTCCAACAATCTGATATGATGGTGGTACCAGGTAAAACGTTCCCTTTGATTATTGGAATTAAAGTGTCTGCACTTCGGTCTTCTACAGTTGTCGAAAAACAATCCTTCGAGTCTCTTTCAATTCCCCCAAACACCCACACACCGTCCTTTCTCCTTCCCTTGTGATATTTCATTTTCCTGAACTTGCTTTTGTCTATTTCTACCACTTTTCCCGGACCACCTACCTTTACATTTTCACTCCCAAAACCAACTTCCAGCTCTAACCGAAATCTTATAACCACATTCTTTCTTGGTGCATCTCCAAACGAATCCATCTCTGCAGTAGCTTGAGTCCTTTTTAAGCGTGATTCTCCCCTAAAAACAACGTACACAATCTCTTGAGAAATTTCCAATGATCCCTCTATCTTGTAACCATAAAATTAATTCACTAGAATCGCGTGTAATTTCATAAACATCGTCGTAGACAAGTGGCATTATTTGACAGCTATTTATTTACAAACAGACATGGCGGCGCGTTTCTACGCCACATCCAATGAAATCGCTTTCCCAGCTCACGTGGTATCACCCGTCAAAACATAGTCACGTGTCAAAACAAAAGACAGCTGATCCGCCATCATGGAAGCCAGCGAATCAATTCTTTTCATCTTTCAGAACTAATTAATACCTTTCGGTATAACATACCGAAGGTATTAACTTAAAATCGCACGTAGAATTCATTTTTGGGGTTATTTTTGTTGCCTATTTTACGAGATCGACACGCTGTCGCGTGTCTCTGTATATAGTGGCTTGCGTGCAAAGCATGCGACAGCCTCCGGCTGTCCATGTCGCACTTCGGACACTATTATGCGCGCAAAGCGAGCCTTTTTCTACTCTTTTTTTTGCGCCCAGTATACCAGAAGTGCGCCAAACATTCAATGTTGCTACTGTTGCGAACTGTAATTGAAATTCATAAATAAAATCAGCATAAAACTTAATTTCCGAGGTATATAGGACGATGTACCTAACTAATTAAAAATTTTGAATACGGTTATCCCAATTATTATCCCGATTCTGATGCGCTTCTGCAAATACCTTTAAAATTGAAGCGATCCTTGCTGCATAAAGCCACACTTCATCCAACGAAATGTGACCTAATTAATGACTCAAACTATTTCCTAAAGTATATCGCAAGATATATTGTCGCAAATGTTTGACGTCATCTAATCAGACATCGCTTTACAAAAGCAAGTGCATTATAATGCAGTATCCAGATCCGTTTTTAATATATATCAAAACATTATGAATACTGTACCTGTCCATCTTTATCACTTTTGATTCCATGCAATAATAACTTACATCACTCACGTATCTCGGCTATGTTTTTATTTAGCTATGTACTTATTTGTTGTTTTTTACACTCTGCTTCTCTCTCTCTCTCTCTCTCTCTCTCTCTCTCTCTCTCTCTCTCTCTGTACGGTCATTCATTTATGTGAAAAGAACGTATATACATCTGCTTCGTTTACTGTTCAAACTTATTTGATTAATATATATTTCTTCATTCCTTAATTCATGATTTGTTTGTATTATATGAATATGGATGTGTTAAGTCATGTTTGTTTCATTATGTTATGTTTGTTTTAAATGTATGGGATGGGTCGTAACTACTGTTCTGAAAATTTGTGACCCGCCCCATTGATGTGGAAAATTTGAAAATAAATAATGCTGAAACTACTTTTACGGAGGACTCTTACTGATTATATATCGATTTCTGACTTGTTTTTGGAATTAATTTAAAGCAAGCACCCTTTTGGTGATTGATTCCTTATGTTTTGTTTTAGGCAGGACCCAACGTAGCTCAGATTTTCCCCTTAACCCTTTCAACACTACAAAACTGAAAACGGTATGGGCAAACAGGATAGATCCAGATAATAATATGAGCCATCTTATCTGGATCTAAACTGTTTGTTCCTTTTTTGGCTTTTTTTTTATCTCAATCACAATGTTTGCAGGTTTGTTCCAGGATTTGTCTAACGCCCCTTTTTAACACAGTGGAATTTTCTTTAATCTAATGTGGATGAGTTAACCTCAGAAACTTAGTGGTGAGCTTCCTGAAGTATGTGTTGCTAAGAGCTATAGGAGCCAGCACCCCAGGCAGTACATGTGATCCGGCGAGTTGGTACTTATTGCATCAGATAGTAACGAAGGCTGAGACAAGTATGTATTTCTGCGCAGTCTCACAATACCCTTCACTGCCTCTATACACAAAGTATGGAAGTCGATAAAGAGTCACAGGTCTCTTGCCTTACAAGGTAGCTTTGCATGCATGATCAAGTGGTGAATTTACGCATATGCGATAAGTACTAAAATCTCATACTTTATATATTTCAGATTAATTTTGATTCATCTAATCCTATTAATAACATTCAAACATTTGGTGGTAAATTTAGTAAAATAAGGAGACCGCCAAAAGATCAACAACCTAATGTTTACTGTCGTCTCAGCGCCACCTGCATTTTCCCGTTTACATGTTAAGTTAACTATCCAGCCTGGCCGGCTACAGTGACTATATGCAGCTAGAATAGTTGATTTTTTCAGCAAGAAAGTTTAGCTAGTAAACCCTGACGTGAGCTAATAACAAATGCACTGGTCAGACTGCGTGGATGCACAGGCTGTTCAGCATTTCATTTTTTTTATACAACAAACCATTTATCTCGCGACGAAACTCATATATACCCATATCAGTCACTGTCTGACTCTACTGCTACCTATAAACGAAAATCCAACCACTGCTTTTCACTTAATTCAGCTTTTTCTGCCATATATACGTATATTGGTCCAATACCATGAATACATGGCCTTGCAATAAAAGAAAACACAGAAGTACCTCAATCACAGATCACACAATAGCCTATGAAACCAAATGGAAGAGATACTAGAACAGAGAGAGAGAGAGAGAGAGAGAGAGAGAGAGAGAGAGAGAGAGAGAGAGAGAGAAGCAAACAAGAATACATAAGATAAAATACAAACAAGAATACATAAGATAAAATAACTCAGCGAGATTGACAAAAGAGAAAGGCCACAAAGAACTATATTACAAAGAACAACTAGCAAAAGAGGAATAATTCTGCAACATTTATAAACAGTACCAAACATAATTGTTTTGAGTATCATCAGGAGACTTTCGCTGTTGTCGTGTATACGAGCCGAGCCGTCTAATCAGAGCATTTTGCTGCTCACAAACACAAAGCAAGAACATAGATGAAGACCGAGTCAAAACTTAACATCACTAGTCCCACTAGTTAGCTGTGTATGTATGCTTAAAGAATGCGATAAGAACCAAAACTCATTTTCTTTTTGAAAATATGCCGCCTGCATTTCCACTTGTAGTGCATGTGGTCCTATCATGAATTATAAATTTTTGACCCAATGGGCATGATTTGAACAAACTTAGTTGGTCTACTAGATGATGCTACATGCCAAATATCAAGGCTGTATGCCATGTGGTTTCAGACAAAATGTCTTTTTTTTAAACATTTATTCCCACCAAAATACATATACCATTGCTCCTTACATGTATATTAAGACTAGCTCATTAACATTATCAATTGGTGCCCGAGGAGTATGCCCCCTCCCCTTCATATGAGGCTTAATGTCTAGGAAAACTGTATATATACTCCCTTATTATAAAACACAAGCACTGACAATGACAGTGGGTGCCCTGATGACATGCCAAACCTACTGAGTAACTCCCCTTCATATATAGATTAATAGCTTGAAAACTGTTCCGATTAGCAAACATGCGTTATTGGCATTTGTATTATAAGATACCCGCATTGGGTCAGCCCAACCCAACAATATCGCGTCTCTCCATTACACTGAATTGACTATACTTTGTGATATTCTGTAAAGACTGCATGTACTGGACCTTGTGGGGTGTACCCCACACCTCCACTTAATTATGCATAATATCTAAGAACTGCTCAGATCCCCACTAATATTTAAATTATACGTATAAAATATAGAATTTTGTCAAATATTATGAAAAAACTACTCACGCTAAATAAATCTACAGAGAGAATTTCTTCTTACCGGCAGTGGTTGCAGTCTTCCAACAACCTTAACAACAAGTTCTCTGGCAATGTGAACCTACAAAATCAGCAAGAAAGGCAAATTAACTCTTGCTACCGGATTATTCACGATTTTTGTATAATTGAATATACGTACGTGTACTTGAATTGAAATAAAATATGTTTAAATAATCAAGTGAAAAGAGACGGGAATGCTTTTGCTTTTAAACTGCATTTTCAGGATAGACATATGTTAAAATATGGGTTATAAACATTTTAAGACACCTAAATATCCCCTTACGGGCCTTATTAAATTGTTTAGAGGACGCATAGATGAGTATGCACATATGCAAAGTCTCACCTATGAACTCGCTGCTCGCATACGCAAAGTAAGTGCAAAGTTAAGGAATCAGAAAAAAAGGTTTGACCTATAGCCCCACTAGATAGTTCCACATGCACGTTTCAATGTCGGATCCAAAACTTTCGTCAGCGGGGTCCTGACAGCGTGTTTTTGTTTTGTTTTGTTTTTGTCACCATCGTATTATACAGAGGGCCGTACGAACCTCCCTCGAGAATGTCCAATGATTCTTGATGAGGGTCCGTTCCAAACTACCGAAGGGCACCTATAGTCACTTGCGATTTTCAAGGGGTGTGTCCGGACCCCTGTCCCCCTCCGGATTAGCACATGCATTTTAAAAGTTTAAGGTGTGTGCGATATGTACTCGTACCATCATCTTACAGACTGGCCACTGTGTTTAACTCGATACAACCTACATGTACTTGAAAGATGCACTTTGGTTTTGGCAACATGCATATTGCGTGAACACATTTAACTGACATATTAATACTGCACAGGGAGGGAAAATTGATTCCAGATGCAAATCTCTCTGAAACGTTGGAACAATAAAAGTAGTATAATCCTCTTATTTTAGGTCAATACATAGGGCGCTGTATAGCTTGCAGTGAGCAACATGTATGCGATATTCTACATTAATTACTGGAATTGAAATGCACCAGTTCTGCTAAGACAAAGTTTGAGAGAGAACTGGAGAATCTAACTGTCGTTGAACCTAAGACTGGCTCCAGTCCTTAAAATATTTTTCATCTATGTGTCATATCATATACTTGTAGCTAGTCTAACTCTGATGGTTCTGTTTTAAAAATATGCTTGTTGCTAGTCTAACTATGATGGCTCTGTTTTAAAAAAAATATACGTGTAGCTAGTCTGTTTTAAAACAGAACCATCAGTATTAGACTAGTTACAAGTATATCAGAGTTAGACTAGCTACTAGAACATGATATGACACATTGACGAAAAAATGTTTTAAGGACTGAAGCCAGTCTAGTTTAACCTACAGGCAGCTATCTGGTTGCCGTTCCTGCACCAACTGCTTTAAGATCAATATACAGGTGAATAAACCGCTTCTCGCAGAATAGCAAATAAATTTGCTAAAAAAATGGGCACGTGTAGCTTATTTTAAAAGAGCCGATGCCAATATACAGTCAGTACAAAAAGAAACGCAAACTTTTAAATGAATTTTTTTAGAGTAAAAGTCATTGATTTTCAAAATGATTCTATTTCAGTGGCTCGGCCCTTCAATAAGGAACTTTACAACAGAGTTTCGTCGAAAACTTAACTTCGAGTTCTGTTTTGGGAATAAAAGTCTTAAATCATTATTTTTTACCCAAAAATTTCCTATGAAGATCTAATTTTCCAAATTTCAATATGAATGTGTTTATCTTGATTTAGAAAATAAGAAGAACATCAAACATTTTAAATTTCGCAAAATTGGAGGCTTTACTGGGGTCCTTAATAACCGCATTTTCTGAAAAAAATACCAGAAATTTTGAAAATTGGCTTTTTCGCTTTTTTTAAACGAATTGACGTGTGTTTGTGATCATTAAATGAAAGTCTATATCTCACTCTTCTTCTAAATGTTCATCCGTGATTCAAATTTCCAACCGTTTCAAAGAAAAATCTGGTTTATTGAATATCATTTCCTATTGCAATAGAATCGACATCAAAGCGAATATTTTCATTTTGATACCATGCAAGTTTTCTGCACTTCACGACATTTCTTAAACATGGTTTTCAAACCTTAATTCTGCGAACTGTAAATTTTAGAAACCTTTTAAATTTTTGTCCATTTACCTAAAATGTATGGTACGCTACGTTTTATGGACAGTATACAGTTGTGTTTTTGGACATAAGAATTCTCATGAAGAAAGCTGTTATCATTACCGTATGTGACTGAGACCAATATGATTGCATTTAGACTTAAAATTCGTAAAATGCTAGATCGACCATTCTTTGGCTATTCTTTGGCTATCTTCTTTATGATGATTTCGACGAAGGTTCATACAGTGTTTAATTTGTCTGAGCAACTCGCAAACGTTATCAAGATATCAGAAGAGCATTGGAAAACGACAAAACAATCGTTCCAAAATGTGAAAGGGCATATGGAGTCTGTAAATTAAAGAATACGATGACAGATCATTACATATTGTGTGTTGTGACTTTTTGTTTTATGGGTACCCTTGAATGACAAAAGAGAACATGTTGTGAAAAAGTCGGAAACATTAGAAAACTTGACTTACTGATAAAAGACATGATTATCTAAGTACCCTGCATATTTGAAATGTTTTGCTACAATAGGGCTCTAGTTATCAAAGATTATGTATGGTTTGCGTTTCTTATTGTACAGACTGTAGAAACAACCAGTAGTTATAGTCAAACTAAAGGAATCAACACGTTGGCCACGTTTCTCGCCGAAATTGCGATTTTTCCTATATAGTGTTGGCCGCTGTGTAATCCCGTGGGAATTTCTGGGTAAAAGTGTCAAACATATATTTTCTTGTAGAAAAATGTATCCTGTTTAAGAAAAAAATGTTTCTAATTTTTTCTTGCCGTTTTAAAGTCATGGTGACGTCACAAAGTGATGTACCCATTTTGGGCTTATTAAGGGCTTGAAAATTGAGCACTATGAATTCCAGCTGGCGCAAACATGTACTGTTTGATCAGCTATTGTAATATTACTGGCGATATATTGTATTTGGAGCATAGACTCTGACTCAGAATTTTAAAGAGGTTACTTTAACATCAAAATGATGTCAAGAGAGGAAAAAAAATAACATCAGTATCAAAATGAAAAGTATGTTATAGTGAAAGCTCAAATGACATTAGATCACAATATGCTAATAGACCCTCCTCTCCCACTGTTGGAATATTGTACACTATGCTTTACTGAAACTACATGATATAAGATACAAAATGACACATGTTAGCTGCTCTGACCTGTAACAGCCATGTTAACTACGTTACTCTATTGTAATTTCAAATCCTATTGTGCAAATACCAAGTTATATCTAATTCTTATTTATCGACATGCTGATTGCCTTACAAGCATTTATCAAATAGCAGCAAACAGCAAGTATGCGTTTAAACAATACACCTCTATGAAATGACAGTTATATATGTTGCTTTCTTCAAATGTATTACTACTTAATGTAGTACTATCACTAGACAATAGGCTGCCAAAATACCTCTGAGGGAGAGTTTTGTACACTACATCTTTCTAAAACCAAAATATATAAGCCACAGAATAATGTATATTAATTCTATGGCGGTTACAGGTTACCCTGAAATAATAGGAATCCCTATCAAATTGTTCTTTATTCCTACGTGACAATATAAGCTTAGACTTTTAATTGTATTAAAATGACTAGCAATATGATTCTATCAAATAAAAAGATCTGTTATTACTGTTATGTACTTTACTTCCTTTTAAATGCATTATGTTAAAGCAAAAACAGCAATTTATGAGTTTACACTGCTAGTGGTTTAATTACTGTCATTTAACTGCCAGTAATTGCCATTAACTGAAATATCAACAAAGCATTGATAATAAGGGAAAAAATGTTAGCCTAAATCACATAAAATGTCATTTCAAGTCCGTGTATTTTATCAAATTTATAAACAGCATTTTAGATGCTGCCTATTTTCTGATCCATTAATGTTTCTTTAATGCAAAAATGATATATTTTATCTCACTGACATTCGTATATTTGCTTCATTTTACACATGAAATGATATAAAAAGACGCCTTTCTTCACTGACTACACCTCATTTTAGATGACACAATAATATTAAGCATGGAGTAGCATTAACTTAGTAAGATCTATCACACATTGTGTAACCCTACTATTGAATACACCAACTGTATTGATAAAGACAAAAACTCACTCAGAATTCGTTGAAAAAATAAGTTATTTCAGACTTAGGTCTAAATCGTGACCTTTATCCTTGTCTTTTGAAACAATAAACTGAAGTGTTTTTTGAAACTTAACGACTATTTCCCAACATACGAGTATGACACACACCACGCTTATTCCTATGGTTATAATCGCTTTATATCTGAAGAAGGATGCCTAGTTTGGTGAAGTAAGAATACCATTTATGTTGGTAAAATGCATTACAAGAGAAGTTTAAGGATCATATTACACTTATCTTCTATTCTGTCTGGTTCTAAAACTTTGTGAATCATTGAACAGATAGCATTTGTTCTAATGGTTCATGATAGTCATACATTTGAAAGAAAATGGTTTATCACCTAGAAAAGCTCCCTGGCATTGTTAGTATAGCATATATACTGTAGCCATTGCTATATTAATGGACCCAAATAAAGTATTGGTTAATTTGTTTTGCATAATTCTATCAATTAGTTTTAGTCTTGAAGTTGGATTTTGTTTCAATTTTCATTTTGATATTTGGCCAATCAAATGTGAACATTACGATTGTTACAAAAATACATCCAATTACTTCTTTGCATATTTCAAATAAAACGAAATAGATTAACAGTAGTAATAGAAAGAATAATTAAAAAGATTTAGCCCATTTGTTTTTGGTACTTTGCAATTTGTGACTAAGTAGAGTGTCCTCTTAATGCTGATATTAGCTAGAGCAGTTAACATTTTTGCGTGCTTCTTTTGAATCGATATCCTGGTGAGTTTACAACTTATTCAAATGTTTAATACACATATAACTCTTTATTATTCCATTTACCATGTTTACAATGTTCCTGTAATATTTTGTCAAAGTCACAGTCAGTTCAGGTATGTAAGCATGTATTGCTAAAACTAAGTAAGAGCTTATACTTGCACTTTCTTATTAAATATTTCAGTTTTCTATCCTGCATTCTAAAAGTACATTGTAAAATCTATTTTACAATAACTTTAATGTCACCTGATCAAATTTGGTCAGACATAATTGGGGCTGATAAAATTTGTATTTAAATTGGTATTGAAGTATCAATTGACCTTAAATTAGTTTCCTTGACTATGGTCATATCTAATGTGATCATTGCCTTAGAGTAAAACTCACCACTATTTTCCCATTATTGGTTGAGCAAGTGACCAGAAGTACTAAGTTGATGTGATTGACAGTTTCATTAATCAAACAACGAAAGCTATGTTAAACATAAACTTGAATTAATTAAAAAAAAAACTGCAGTTATGCCTCACCATCTGCATACGCAACTAGATGCCAGGATACAAAATGATTTGGTGACGGTCTCTTTAAACAATAACTGATTACAGGCAGTTATAATGCATACCTCCCTCAAAACATTTAGTAATTACAAGGGTTACTACTTTATGGTAATTGAATCTAAATAAACATGGATACATGGAATCTAGCCTGTATCATGCAATGTAACTGAATACGTGTACCCATAATTTGAACAACTGTAAACAGTTACATAGAGTGATTGATTTTACTGATTATAATCATTTCAATTTAACTTAGATTTCTCCAGATAAATACTACAAAAAAATCTCTAAACTCACCATGAAATATTAGCTTTTCAGGCTCAATTTTATATCGTCTTTGACAACATTTTTGATAAACATGGGGCCTTATGATAAACTTAATACAGCTTTATATGTTACTTTAACGAATTCGACAGAAAAAGGGAATGTATCCTTCTAAGTACTGGTCTTGAGAGCTATCATTTGATTTGCTTATGAGTTTTAAAATCTATAATTTTGGGCAAATCATTTTTTGTAGATATAAAAAGTTGAAAGATATAATATTTTGCAAATGTTGCATGGGTGAATTGATACTTTTTTTCAGACAAGCAGGAACCTGGATATCTATAACAAAAACAAATCACTTTTCCATGCGAACCAAACAATTGTTGTGCTTTAACAACAACATAATCTAGGACTAAGATTTGGTACCAGTAAAATGCACTTAAGCCCCCCCCCCCACCTCCCGCAGCTGTGGCTTAGGTAGCTGTCCGTTCTAGGCCACTGGTTTTGTTGTTGTTAATCCATTGCTTATTGTTGCTCCCATTGTTTGTGGGGATTTTGTGTTTGGTCCTTGTTTTGTTATTCAGTACTTTGTGTCCTTCTAGTGTTGCAATCACCTTTATGGGGAAAGGAGAGTTGGTTTGCTTTACTTTAATTGTGTTCCTGATGTCTTGTGGCTGTTCGTGTTCTGTCGCTTTTCCAAACGGTAGCATGTGTTGGTCTGCAGTGTATGATTGTGGTATTTTCTATTCATACTTACTTGCTTTTTTGAAATTATATCAAATATCATATAACGTATAATATAAGGAATTAAGCAAGTCATATACAGTCTTGAAAGCTGTAATATACGTTACATATTGCCACACAAATAACAAAAAGATAATTAACACCAGAAAAAATGTTGGTTACAGCATTTTACTATTGAATTTCAATATAATGCTCATACATGGTGTTTAAAGGTTTTCATATAGTATTACATACAATTTTAGAATGAAAATATTCTTACCTTATTTAACGTGCTTTTCGGTGGTATTATATTAAACAGCATATAACTCTTAAAGTGTTTTTTTTTTATAAAAACAAGCTGCTTGCAGTTATAAAATGGCCCATTAATTGTCTTTTGGAACATAAAGTTAAAACATGAATGTTAAATGAGAAGCTTATAAAATGAACTATTTAACAACATTTCAATGGTTTAACAGGGGAGGGGTAGTTTAAATGTAAGCCCCAGTTACACATTCCCAATGCTGGCTACGACTCATCACGATTCGTCCCGATGAGACCTATATTGTAAAATCGGGATGCATCGGGATGGTCAAAACAGAAAATCCAGAAATCCCTACGATGTCTCACGACGTTCCTACGGTATCTCTACGACTCCTCTACGATTCATGACGGTGCTACTACGATGCTACTACGATGCTACTACGGCAGAGCCAATACATAAACATAGGACAGTCGTACTGCATTCTTGGTGAATCGGGATGATTCTGGATGAGTCGGGGGTGAATCGTGTTGTCAGATAATACCCCGATTAACCCCGAACGCCCAAGAATGACGACGAATACTACCACGATGCCACTAGGAATGACCCCGATCCCGCTACGGTAGAGCTACGACTTAGACCACGCCCACAATCCAACACGATTCACCCCGACGAGTTTAAACGGTTTAAACTCGTCGTAGCGTTGTCGTCGAGGCTCACGAATCACCAAGATTCTTCAAGAATCACCACGGTTCTACTACGACTCACGCCGGTGCATCACGATGGCGCAACGGCGCTACTAAGAATCATGCCGATGCATCCCGATTTGACAAATCGGGGTGAGTCGTAGCTCTGCCGTGGCCCAAAATCGTGACAGTGTAACTGGGGCTTTAACATAAATGACATTACAATGGGCCCTAACAACTGAAACATAAATATTTGTAGGAAATGAAATGTTCTTGTACAATAAACGAATGTTTGGCCAATTTGATTATACCGGTACTACCTTAACAACCGTATTTACATTATTTGTGTTTTAAACAATTGAGGGGTAAAGTAGTTAACAGGCAGTAACAGCCAAACGCCCCAACCGTCAGAGAGCTAACATGTTTTAAAAAGCTTAGCTAGAAACATAAAGTTTTGCTATTCTTTGATTTTAATCCCAATGCACACACAATCTTTCCAGAATTATATTTCTGTACACAATATTTTTTGCTGCATACTGACATCAAATCGACGTCAATTTGACGTAAAATTGAAGTCCACGTTGAATCCATTTTCATTTTGGTCCTCCTATCGACGTTTTCAACCACTTCAACGCATTAAACAACATTACAATGCGATTAATTTAGGTGTATACAGCACTAGCAGATATAAACTGTTTTATTCATGTGAAAATACGGTACGTCATTTTGTGACGCCACAGTGACGTTAATACTGCAAGAAAAAATTGGAAACATCGTTTTCCTTAAACTGCAAATATTTCTCTAGTTGAAAATCGACATGAATCACTTTTACCCAAAAATTCCCACGGGAGCCCAAATTTCGACACAGCTGCCTACACAAATAAAGTTAAATAGTATTACAAAATTGCCTAACCGGTGGTATACGTTATAATTTAGGGACAAATAGGCAGGGACTGTTTAAACGCGTATGAAGGTTCTTCTTCTTATAAGCAATGCGCGAGTTGCTTTAATCACCAAGATACGGAAGTATGCCCTATTTTTTAACGTCATTGTTTTGTTTGCAGGTAGATAGGGGACATTGTAGAGTCACACCGCTTACTGCATTTACATGTTAGAAGCGTCCACAGCGCAAGTATTATATTTTGCTTGTTTTACATAATTATGTCTCCCCCCTCAGGGTCGGGAGACATATTGTTTTTCCCTACGCGTCCGTCTGTCTGTCTGTCTATCCATCCGTCTGTCCGTCACAAAATTGTGTCTGCTCTACAACTTGATAACGGATGAAACCTCATAGAATTTGTAAAGCACGACGTGTCATGCTCAAAAACCATAACTTTTGCCTGTATATTTTTTTCAAGTTATTCCCCATGGAACATTAGTAAATGCAAATGCGTTTCCATTCTGTAAGTTAAAAACTGTTCAAGCTATTTGTGTGAAACTTCATACAGTTGTAGAGCACAATGACAATTAGACGATGTATCATAAGGAAGAATCATAACTCTGCTTTTCATATTTTTGTAGTTATTTCCCTATGATCATTTGCAATGCTATTTCGTGTCTTTGCTAGTTGAAAACCGTTACAGCTATTTGATTGAAACTTCATACATTTGTAAAGCACAATGGGACGACGTGTCATGCACAAGAACCACAACGCTTGCTAGCATATTTTAAAAATGGTTCCCCTTGGAACAGTAGTAAATGCAATTTTGTGTCCATTCAGTAAGTTGACAACTGTTCAAGCTATTTGGATGAAATTTAATACAGTTGTAGAGCACATGAGACATCTTTGCTTATTTTTGGAGTTATTTATCTTTGATCGTTTGCATTGCTATTTCGTGTCCGCTCTGTAAGTTGAAAACCGTTATAGCTATTTGAATGGAATTTCATATAGTTGTAAAGCACAATAGACATACACGAGAACCATAACTCATCTTTGTTTATTTTGAAGCTATTTCCCTTTGATCATTTGCAATGCTATTTCGTGTGCAGGCTGTAAGTTGAAAACAGTTAAAGCTATTTTAATGAAACTTAATACAGTTGAAAAGCACAATAAGACAATATGTCATAAAACGGATGATCTGTCCTACACAAGAACCATTACTCTGCTTTGTTTATTTTTTGAGTTATTTCCCTTTGATAAGTAATTGTATTTACTGACATCTTGATGCTATTGGACCCTTAAAGGGGGGAGACATCTGTTTTTTTGTCAAAAAACAATTCTAGTTTTGTATAGATGTCATCACTATATAATGGTATTGTTTATAATATACTGAAGGACTTTAAAAACGCACCACCTGCTTAAATGCTAATTAATGTCGAAAATGGATATTTTCATTATGTTAAAAATAAAATTGACAAGTTCAGTCATTTAGCTTGCATTCAATAAGAAAATCGAAACGCTGAGGCTTATGATTGCCGTGACCTCGCGATAATTCTGAGACAAATGAAACTTAAAAAGTCACAGAGTACCCATACCTTCCATTATGAACGAAAAAAAGTTTTCGAACCAATGTTTGTTCTTGAAAGCAAAGGGAATGATAAAATCAAATCATGAAGTTTGAGGCCTCTGGCAACGTTAATTACGTCTACATGACGTCATTGATTTTTGGCGTAATTGGCCGTTTATATCCTAAGGATCAGGAATAATCAAAATCTTTTTGTTGCCAACAGATACTCCTCAATCAGTTGCATAAAAGACAAAAGTATCGCGACATGCGCGGACGTCACCCGTCTGTTATTGATGTTTGAAAATTTAATACTGACGTTAGCAAAGAAACGCTGCGAGTGGGAGTGTAAAAAAACAATTATTTCTAAAAACTTTTGTGTTTTTCCATTTGTTAAGACGTCTGGCTACCACCTAAAAGTGTTTGTTTTCAAATTGAATCAAATTCACATTTGTCAGACAACAATTATTGAAAAACACTTACGTCGATATTACGTTAGAATGAAAGGCATGCGCAAATCGAAATCGTGGCAAATCATGGTCCATTTTGCAAAAGGATAAAAAATGATGAAGAAAACTTCCTCAAATCAATCATGTGGAAGAGACAGAATATGTAAAATGGTGCGTCCCTCAGTCCCTCAGTAAAGAACTACATGTATTGCTTGCAAAATTAACGCTTCGATTTGCTATTACCAAATACACTGAACTTTGGGTGCTAGATTAACCATTAACCCGCCGATATTTTTGTCCTGAAAATGTTGCCTGATTTTACGTCTGCTACATATATTAAAGTTCGATTCAGATCAGCAAACACTATGAACCCATATCAGACTGCTCTCCGGGAGCAGTCTGATATGGGTTCATAGTATTTGCTATACAGGCTACCTAAGAACAGCGGCAAGCGAGAGAGCACACAAAAATCGTCACTGGCCGGAAAAGGGTTTAGATAATAACAAAAAAGTAAAGTTTAAGATTTTGTCATCAATAACGCACTGGGCCCGGAATTACAATGCCTCTTTAAAGTTAAGGAATACTTAAGTTAAGTATTTCAGGATGCGAAAAATAACGTTTCAAACTGATTAAAATCAAAATAAGCTCATTTTTACTGTAGATCACAATGATATCTTAACCACAAGTACTGCATCGATCCAGGCAATTTATTTAGCATTCTAATATAGCATGTTGAAATATCAATACCCAACTTAAGTCTCACTTAACTTTAAGGGGGCATTGTAATTCCGGGCTGTATTAGATGCTTATTAAATTGCCTAGAGCTATGCTGTACTTGTGGTCAAAGATATCATTGTGATCTACAGAAAAAATGCAACTATTTTTAATTTTAATCAGTTTGAAACGTTATTTTTCGCATCCTGAAAAATCTATACTTAACTTAAGTCTTCCTTAACTTTAAGGAGGCATTGTAATTCCGGGCCCTGGTCGTCATTTCCGACACTGGAAATTAAGATTTTCAGACAGAACATTTCCCCTAATATCTGTTTAGTATTTTCAGACAGAACATTTCCCCTAATATCTGTTTAGTGCTACATGTATACTGCTCTATTTCAACTTAAAAAACAAATGGACATTCCGAGATTAACGCCACAATAACGTACCACAGACCAACCCATGGCACCATGTGGAAGAGACATCATAACACAGACAAGTGGCATTTGGTTGTTCAGTGAACTATTGCTCAGGTTTGAAGGACCGAAATATGGGTTAATGCCAACGGAATGTTTCATGTTCAATGTGCCATTAGGCCAGAATTTTTTCCTTGATTGATTTACGGATGTTTTTTTCAGGCTTTGGGTCGGGGGACGAAAAGAAAGAAAAAAGCTCTGAAAATGACCAGTTGACTGGTCATTTTCAGAGCTTTTTTTTAAATATCTCCAAAACAATCAGTAAAACTAGTAAGGCATCAAATCTTTAAATTTTTCATAATTTTCCTGCAATGGACAATCACTTTTAACATGGGCACTCTCAAAAATACACAAACAGAAACTAAAAAAAAATGTTTTTTTTCGACGAAACAAATAATATTTAGAGTCGGTCGATAAAATAAAAAAGTAATTTTAGATTTTTTTTCTTCTTTCCGGAAAAGTACAGTAGGAGGGTTCGTAAATCAACTAATTAAAAAATCTGGCCTTACGTACTGTGAGTCTATGTGTACAGCAAAATGACACCACAAATCAGCAGGATGGAAAAGTGCTAGTTCAGCCAATAATGAAACTCATCATCGGACACTTTGTCACTTGCTCACATGGTTGTTTTACTGTTGCCGTCGCGTTATTTGTATCCGCGTAATCAGTGTGAGAAATGTACTTTAAAATGAAAAGGTATATCAAAGATATTACAGCCTTTTCATTATCCGTTCGCATCTATGTCGGATTATTTGGACAGGTATACTGATATTATTTTATCTCCCAATGTCGCATAGTTTAAAGTAAAGCAAGACATTCGTCTTCTGTCCGTCGACGGTATATTACGGGTGCAACACATTGTTTTAAG
Source organism: Loripinus fragilis (assembly GCA_964019695.1). Lineage (NCBI taxonomy): Eukaryota > Metazoa > Mollusca > Bivalvia > Lucinida > Lucinidae > Loripinus > Loripinus fragilis. The sequence goes on from OZ026516.1 coordinate 69,617,772, forward strand.
TGGGCGACTTTTCATAATCAATTTGTTTGTTACGATGTCGAGACTGTACTTTACCTTTGTAAGCAGCTAAATATGTGCGTGTGAAATATAGATCTAAGTGATGCCCGGAAAAACTGCAGCTTTCAGTTTTCCGGGCATCACATATTTCAGCTGGAATTTTAAGGCGATGTAAGCAGCATAACATACAAGTAGTAAACTAAAGACCACACATCGTGCACTTCTGCAGTTTGTATATGGCTTTACCTTTCCGAACAAGTTTTATACGGTAAAATATCGAAAAGGACCACGATAACACAATGCGTTGCACCCCGTGATATTCTAATAATAGGCAGCTATTGGGCTATCCAAAAATGGAATTTACCAACCTTATCAATTGGACCAGTCCATTAGCATTCTAAGGGTTGTTGGGTGGTATTTTTTAATCACAGTGCAGAACCTGATCAAACGCCGTTATGCGTTCTGCGGTGTCTGATTTAGGTCTGGACTGTTTGCCGATATCGCATAAAATCGCATTAAGGACACAACACAATGGCTCTGATGTGCCTCATAATAGCAACCCTAACTATCCCTAGTCTAACGCTCTACCAACTGAGCCACTTTTCTCCGTAAGGGTATACAAGTTATTTGAAATGAAGCCTACAAAAGTAGTAATACTACTTATTGTCCAGGGACCTATCAATGGAAACCATCCCCGCTAACGGGATTTTGTAACACCTATATATTCTTGAAGCTTAGGATATATGATAACAAATCTTGGTTGCTGGACAAGCTGGATAAGCAAACTGTCGGCATGTTTCCATGGCAAACGCCAATTTTTTTTTTTATTTTTTAGTATTAATCCCATTATTCTGAAGAAAACCTCGTTCATAAGGTTTATAAATCAGTCAAAGAAGTGATAAAATATTCTCATAACGTTTTTTACATGGCCTGCATCTTAAATTTATGATTTGCATGTATCCATACTCATGAACATAAATACAACATGCAGATTATGTTTAAAATGGATTTTTTTAACGCATGAGTATGATATCTTTTTTTTCATTTTTGGTATTTAAACATTGAAAATGACAACAAAAAGTAACCAGGTCATCTATTATTTCATTTATAGTTCAATAAGTACATACTATTGCCTAAATATCACAAAAAGGGTGAGGTAAAATGACACCAAAAATAAGAAAAAACTAGAACTTTGTCCGTAAAAGGTTTGTAGATGAATTACGCGGTAAAATTTCACAATCATATTAAAACAACATAATATTATATGCAGGAAAATGTCCCAATTTTAGTAAAATATACCGTTTTAAAATTTACTGTAGCTTTAAAAATATACTGCTTTATCTGAGACTTAATAAAGTAAGCTGGGGAAATATATACGAGGGTCGTCCATAAATAAAAGCTGGATTTTCCTTATAATGTAAAACTTCGTGTCATTTAAACGTCACAAATGTAACCAATATTTGGCATAATTTATTTGCATGCAACAACATATCCAAATATTTTATGGAATGATAGATCGACTGTTGCTGAGTAACAAAACATGATATTTAAGCTAACCTGGTCAGATTTTCATCATGCAAAAACCTCATGCTAAAAATGTAATTTGACATTTAACTACCATCAAGTATCTGAACACAGTTTGTCATTTACTTTGTTATTGTTTACTTGCTCTCAATGTTACATATAAAATATGGTCATTAACATGTCCAAGTAAGTCACGGTCGCCTAGCAACAACACAATTGTGGAAAATTGGGCTATTTGTAAGGTCTATATTCTTCTGTTGCTAGGCAGCAAGGGACACATTTGGTTCTTGCTTTCACATATGGTGTTCTGGGTCCGGTGTGGTACTTGAATGATTCCCAATCTTTGCATTCTTCCTTATTTTAAAAATACTGTGTGTTTCTTTTTTTAAAAAAATAGAATATATTTAATGATTTAAGGGTGATTCAAAATTGTTATACCAACCAACGATAATTTAAGGGCCAATTCATGACCGCTACCAATTTCTGAAGCCACAATTTTCCATTTTGTTGCTTTTTAATGCTTAACCTTCCTGACAATTTGACATGTTTCAAAAGAAGTCAAGGAGCTTTACAGAATAGTTAATTTATGTTGTAGTTAGTTGAGGTAAAGCAAGGCTCTAACAGGATTATCTTGGTGAAGTGCCTAGTCGGTCAGCAAGTGTTTGGCTTCCTGTATGTCTATGCCCCACAATGTTGTCTCAAGGATGCTGTAAAGGATCTATTCTATGACCAACTACGTGCCATCCGAGCATCACCATCCCTCATCCTATATGATGATTGTAATGACTGGGGAGGCAGAACAAGCTCAGGTTACAAAGACATACATAGCGGCTGAGGGTATGAGAGGATCCTGGAATACGCATTGGCTTATGACTTTCTCCTCTGTAACATGTACCCCAAGAAACGTAACAGTCACCTCATTACATACGCACTGTGGTCATACCACTACGACAATTTGGGTTTCGTCACTTATTCTGTTGTTAAGGTAACTTTCTCATCATGTTCTATGTCTTCATTTAATCACAGATAAACGCCCTCAAATGCCTAGTTCTGATTGATTTTTGTTCATCAAATTGACATTGTATCTTTTAGCTTTAAAAGTATATGAAAACTTTAACGTTTGATGTCTATGCATGAAATAACTAATTACGGTTTTGTCATCGTGGACAATTAATCAATGACAAAAACGTATAATTATGACTAAACTCTAATTGACAATTTTTAATATAACTGTAAAAACACATTTAAAATCTGATTTTATCTCCTTTTTGGCAAAACAGCACAGAGGTTGTTAACTAGATGATGCAATCTCGAAGCCAACATATTCGTTAGTGCTCATTTTGTCAGCCTTTATTTTAAGGTAATTTTACTATATAACACCAGAGCGGGTGACGAATCCTAAATTGTCGTAGTAATATGACCACAGCGATACAGGTCAGGTAATACAGACTGCATTATTTCATAAGAGTCTATGCAAGCTTGTTACTGATGTGATGGTTATCGCTGGAGAAGTGGTTGCTCTGCAGCATCAACTGGAAAGTGATATGTTGATTGATATGCTGCCCCAAATCAAGCCCTAATTCACTCCCCCTACCTGTCTAAAAGTGTAGGAATGGCAAGGGCTTAACTGACTATGAGCAAAGTTTCATTGTCTGGAATTACAAGGGAAATGGTGATGCTCTAGACAGAGACAACTATCGAGCGTTAAACAGGGGTGAACAACCATGAAGATCCTACCGAGAATTGTCGATGGCCTGGTGTCTATTGGTGACTCCTAGTCGGGCTTTGTCCCAGAAAGAGGCACTACAGATGCAATCTTTGTGGTTCTGCAAATGCAGGAGAAATACCTAGCAGTAAACAAACATATTTATATGGCATTCCTGGCCCTAGCGAAGGCATTTAACTGTGTCCCTCAAATATTTATCAGGTGGGAGCTGAGAAAGCTATGTTACCCAGGGAGTGAACACCAATGCGTGAAGTCATGTCTGTGTTGTTTATGGTTACAGCCAAGAGTTTACGATGAATGTTGGGGTCCACCATGGCTCTGTGCTTAGTCCTCTGCTCTTCACCATTATGCTGGAGGCATTGTCACGTGTGTTACGCTCTGGAGTTCCCTGCGAGGATATCTATGCAGATAATCTTGTCATCATTACTGACTCGCTGGAGGAACATGTCAGGAGGCTCTTGATATAGAAAAAGTCATGTGAGATCTGTCATACAGGAGTGTGCAACAGCAACGCGTAACTTTGATAACAGGTGTACATGGTGCAGAGGAACTATTGATGGCAGACTGGAGAGTGCCTGATTAAGGTTGGTCCTAATAAGCTGGAGGTGTTAGCTTCCTTCTGCTACCTGGGTGACATGCTTTCCATTGGCAGAGGCTGTGAGCTGGCTGGCTGACAGTCAGTGCTCATGTTAAAACGACCAGAAAGACATTCAGGGGACTACTGCCAGTTCTAACATCCCACCACCCCTCGTGCAAGTCCTGTGGTCATATGCACAGCTCTTGTGGGTGGCGCATCATCCTCCATGCAAGTGAAACTTGGCATTTGACCAAGCCGAACCATCAGCACTTGCAGCACATAGCTGGGCTAATGATCAGACAGATTTTCACTATCATACCTAGGGATGTGGTCACAGTAAGCTCAAGAGAATTACTGGTAAAGCTCAAGCTCATGGAATTTTACCTCATTTTGAGAGAGATATGGCTTACATATTTTGGACATGGGAAACATTATAGTGGTGCATTCAGTCAGCATGTGATATACACATTGATGGAAGGCGCATGAAAGAGGGGGGAGATTACACGGAAACAACTGACAGAGAACAACTGTCATGAGTGGAAGCGCAATGAGCAATAGTCGATCCCATAGAAAGAAACAACTAGAGATCAGGTGTGAGATCTTCTATTTATGCAGCTAGCCAGCTACCTGCAGGCAAATGTGACCCATGAAAATGTGCTTTCCTACTTTTCTTGTACCGTTAATATTATATTAGCAGCTCGCTTATAAAGAAGCATTGTACATGTAACAAAATAAATTACAAAACCGCATACTGACATATACGTTCATGACATATTTATAAATGCAAAATCACTGCAAAACTTTGTAGACGCTGTTGCTACAAAATCTTACAGGACAATTTCCCTCTACTTCAAGTGCGTTAAGCTTGGAATTTAAATGTATTATTTATATCATAAACGGTAAACTACAATAGGTTCCATATATCTATAGGAATATCAATTCCAAGGAAATAATATATCTATCTTCCTCAGTTGACTCAAATATATACAGCCTATTCGGAAACTGGATTCTGATGTGTTTTCAATTTTATCACCGGCAGTACCATGACTAATGTGATGTATGGCTTCCCATCGAGGACACTACTTTTACAGCGAGCAGAAATCATAGATATGTTAAGAAATTATTATTCTTTGTAAAACTCTCTAAATAACTATAGCCAGTGTTTTTTGCAAACTGTGTCATCATGTATATTAGAAAAAAAAAATAGTTCGTTGAATGTATATTATGTCTTAATTGGCTATTTTGTACAGTTACAAGGGGCATAACCCTTATAGTTTTCAAATAATAGTTTTCTTTTCTTATTTAGATATATGAATTAACACAATATATATTACTTTTAAGCTATGGTGTTTGAGAATTCGTAAATTCGGACTCCATATTCTCTTATATATAAATTCACAAAAAAATGGAATATTTTGAAAATAAGGGGTAGATATTCAATTGCATACAGTAGGCTTATACAGCATCATTTTTTATCCAACAAGTGACATTCGATGCGGGATATAGTTAGCTTTACAGTGATATAGGTGTCATAAAATCCCACTATGGGGACCTAAGGTACAGTGGGCCATTAGTCTATTAGTATTGCACATTTACTATTTATAAGGACACACTTTGTTGTTTTATGCATGTAAACAAAGTCCCATCCCTTACGAAAATGTCCTATTTTTTGCCCAAAAGACACCTTTTAAAACGTTTATTACCCCCCACCCCCCCCCCCAACACACACACACACACACACACAAAAAAAAAAAAAAAAAAATATCATGAAATAAGACAATTTACCTCCAGACACCATTAAGAGAAATAAGTTTATCAGCAATTCATCATCGTTCATCCGTTTTGATTTTGATCATACCTCTGCTACCTTAATGCACCAATATCAACAAGGCAAAAATGGACAACTGGTCAAAATTCAAGAGTTTCGTACTTTCCTTCCAAAAAACATAGTAAGGTCAAGTGATACTGATAAAATGCATTTTTCTCACTGCTGTCTAAGACTCTGTCAGGTGCAAGCCAACAGTCTTCATTAGATTTAGAAAAAAAATAACAGACTGACAAACAGCCCTACCCCTTGAAAATTAAAAAAATCACCAGTGCCATTCCAGCAAAACTGTGGACTGCAACCTATTCTATGGTACCAAACATAAGAAATGTCAGCTCTCTGGTTTGAGTGAGGGTCGTTCAAAAAGAACTTTTGGTCATTTACGCAGCAATACGCTATGGCAGTCGAATGTCGAATGCATTGTTGAGAATAAATTGTATCTATATGTAATCTGCTACTTGAGTCTCCTGTGCTTAGAATTTTAGATTCTTAAATATTAAATGGACCTTACAAACATCATCATATTTGTAGTATTGCTTACGTCGTATTATTACAATAGTTACAATGACAGTCCTACTTTTCCTGGCTTACTTTATTAAGTTTCAGATAAAATGCTCAGGTTACTTATTTTGACCAGTTTTGTGTCGTTAACTTATGGGAACATATGTTGTGTGCCACGTCAGTGGGAGGCGACGGAAGGTCTTCTGACTGGAAGTATTGATGACGAAGGTCATACTGCCGTTACATTTGTAGGTATTCTTAATTTATAATGATCTTGTTATGACAAATAACTCTTGTGAGTATACACGCTTTATGACTCTGATCATGTACAATGTCTTTTTCGAGCAAACAAAATGGTATATTTACGTAAATGCTGTAACTGCCATTATTATATCATTAACACGTGACTTGTAAAATTTAAAGATAACCAATCATCTCACATATTACTTTGATAGGAATTATGGAAACTAATTATTTGCGGAGGTTTTTATTTGATTCAAAGTAAATATACAACCCCTTTAATTAAGACAACTGATAATTTGGAGTAAAAAGGGGTTTCAATGAAACGCAATTTGACAATACTTGAATGTTGTACAGTTTGTACGATACTGTTTTAAAATTTCAAGCTAATGATTTCTTGCTATAAAGCTCAAGGTTTGGGAAGTTGATCATTTTTCGACAAAATTAATTTCAGGGAACAATTGGTTATACCCATGATGACATTAATCAACGAACATTTTCAGCAAGCCGGCTGACAGTAGGCAATGATTCAAAGATATATAGCATTCTTCAATTCTCCAAACAGGTAAATGTTTCTAATTCGTGCGCTGATCCAGAGGGCGGAGGGTTGGCGGAGCTGGGGATACGGATCCCCCAGGAATATCTCAAAGCTGTAGGTTTCCTTATGAATACGGATCCGGACCCCCTAGATAATCACAAAGATACCAAAACAGGATTCAGTAGTGGGCCATTATCCATGCACGGATCCAGAAAGTTTTGTCAGAGGGGTCCAACTTTGACAACCTTTTTTTTTTTCTTTTTTTTTTTAGTTTTTGAGGCATCCAAATGTCAATATAAGCGGGCCAACATCGGCCCGCCAGCGAAATGCCATTTAAATGGCGTTTCGCTGGCGATACGATTATGGTCCAACATTGAATTCTGGCTTTGTAGCTTTCTGAATTTTCAGGGGATCCGGAGTATTGCTAAGAGCCCCTAAATATTTGTGATTTTTCAGGGGGTCCGGACACCCTGTCCCCTCCCTCCTCTGGATCCGATAATGATCATCGACTCGCTTTGTTTACTAGATATAGGGTTTCTTAGGAATTAAGAAATACTGGTTAGGATCCCCTCTTCCCTATGTAAAAATAAGTTAATGAATAAAAAGAAGCAAAACAGCATTGTCAAGACTTTGGATCTATTTTGAATCCTCAGCTTTGCTGAGGAACGGTCTCCATATTCGAATCATTTAACTTAGCTATCCCAGGCCATCTTATCAAAAATAATTTGCTGTTCTGTGAGGAGTGATACATTCACTTTGAACAGTCTAATAAAGTATTTAAATTAAAAGTGCATCAGGTCAAAACATTATCAGATTTCTTGAAATAATCTGAATACATCGTGTTAAACCAAACGAATAAATTAGATCCTGCACGAAATTGTGTTTCTATTGCAAAAGAGAGGCACCAAACTCGGCAAAGCCAGCCTCATTAGAGACTCGCGACGCCGATTGCATATACACTGTAAGGAAGAATATAAAGGCCAAGGCCAAAATGTAATAATGTCTTGTGGCTGCTTCTTCCAACCAGGTTCATACAGGCAAGTGTGTTTAAAATTCAAGGGCTTTTCAATGACTTTTAAAAGACTCTCATCAAAAGTTTTAAAATCCTTGGAGTAACTTTTCTAAGTTTATTCATTTTCAAGAAAGCTATCAAAATTCAAGTCATTTTCAAGCCTGTGTGAACCCTGTCAAATACTGACTTTATGCATATAAACCAAAATCTCGTGTGCTAGTTCAAGTGTTTTTAAGTCACCAAACTCTTCCAAGATGGACACATTCAGAATTTAATGGAAGGTGAAACAGGCTTGCTTCTGTTACAACGACTAGCTAGAAGGTATAAGCGCAATGAAACAACAGCATTTAAAGCTTGAAAATATGAGGTCTTGAGAATTCCAACATGATTGTACACTGAACCGAAGTTAAAAGTGGCCACCTGCACATTTTTGCGCCTGTTCAGAAAGTAAGCATCGCTCTTACGAAGTGGTTCTGTTGTTGTTGGCTTGTTGTTTATTGTTACTCCCATTGTGGGATTCTGTAATTGGTCTATGTTTTGTTGTACGTTTCTGTATGTCCCTTCTAGTTTTGCAATCATCTTGATGGGGAAGAGAGAGCTGGTTGCTTTGCTTAGTTTGTCTTCCTGGTGTCTCGTGATTGTTGTGTGGCTCTTCCTCGTGGTGCCATGGGTTAGTCATCTGTTTGTGATTGTGGTATTTCCTGATCATACTCACTTACTATTTTTAATTCCATACAAAAATTCAAGGCTTTTTCGAGACTCTGAAAATTTTGCCATTTCAAAATAACTGGCAGTACTTGCACAGACGAGGTCAGACCTTCATTCCAAAACGTCACACGTTTTACTGTCATATAAAATATTCCTCAGATATGTTATCCATTTATATTTTAAGTAGTTTGAAGCTGTTAATAAGAGCCAAGATATAAGATAAAAAAAATCAAAGTTTTGTGCCAATTGAACTCTCCGTTTCTCCTCTACGTTAACATGAAGTCAGCAACTATCAGCAGCTTAATCAAAGAGTTTTAGCTTTAACCATGCAAGTTGCATTTCAACTTTGCATTGCTCTGTATGCTTTATTATCTTTGACATGGCATTGAAATTTTCAGCAATTATTTATAATGGATAGGCTTCACGGTTTTACTTAAAAAATCAAAAAAATATGCATATGCCATTTAAATGACCTTTGAAAATTCACGATAAAACCGGAAGTGGACTCCAGTCTTGAAAGAGTAACTGTAAAAAATGGGCTATTCAAGCTGTAAATTGTTTTGTCTTACATGTTTACATAAATTAATTCGCATACAATGATATTAGTATGTGCAGTTGATTATTTTTGAAAATATGGGAAAAGTTGGAAAATGAGCTTTTGTTTAAAAAAATCATAAAAAATCGTTCATAATCAAAATTTAGGGGTTTGGGGTTTCTTTTCAAGTCGGCTAGACGGTTTGAAATCACCTGTACTTCAATTCGAAAAAAATGCCCTCAAAACCCTTATTTTCTTCAAAAAATTGATTTTTGTATTTTTGAACCCAAAAATTGTGAAATGATAGAAAACTCTTTCAAAGCACCACTTAACTTTAGTCCATTGAAATGCACATATTTGGGCTAAATTCATTTCAATAACATTAGCGCTAAGTCAGAAAAAATGAAATTGAAAAGTGGCCACCTAGAACTTCACTTCAGTGTATATCTTTATTTACAGAATGTTACATATATTATCGAGAACAACGTTTGTGTAAAGACACATGCGCAGCCTTGGCATTCGTTTTGCGTTCCAGGTAAGGACAATATTATAAATAACCTGGGAAGTAAAATCTAACTAGAAGGTGGTAAAATGATAGGAAGTACATCGACATTATCCCCGCTTACAATAAATACCACATAGTATGACATTCTCTGACCTTAAACGTTGTCTCCAAGGTCATACCGGCAATCTAAAACCTTTGTCCTTAGGCAAACACTGTGCCAAATATGAATATTACCGGTCAGAAAAGAAAAAGGAGTTGGCATTTGAAGCCAAATATCCTGCTTTTATATACATATTTGCTATTGACCAGTGACTCAAATGTTACATTGGTAATCATTGTACAAGATAGCAAGCAACCCTGCCCAAATATACAAAGAGGAATTTGTGTGCCAAGCCGTTAAACAGATTCTAAGTACATTTGAGATTGACCTTTGATTCTAAGGTGATTACAATAATCTGTATCTTTCATTGTAATCACCACATCATAAGCAATAATTTTGCTAAATGCACCCTTTTTCAGAACATGCAACAGTAGTTTGTATTACTAGGATGGGGAATCACGTGTTTATTTGATCATATAATGCACGGACAATTGCTAAATTGTAAATAACATTTTCTGTCATTTTAGACAATCGTATTCGTCAATCTATGTTCCACATTCTAGCTCCATTTATTTCTGAAGCATTTGATACCAGATTGACCTTAAAAGGTTTCAACTTTGAACAATCATTCTGTCACAAAATTTCTAGCGAGACCGACCATGCAGTGTATCCTGACATTTTGTCACAGAGTGTTTGCCCAAAGTAGTATCATTAGACCCGCACGAAAGTGGGCCAGAAGCGTCATGAAAGATTAGTCTTCCATTGTATCTGTTCAGTGTATCAATAGAAAAAAAAACATAATTTCGAACACTGATTACAATCTATAAAACTGATTTAAAGTATAATTGACTTGAACTTTGACTCCACAAGTATAGCAGTAAGGAAGCACTTTCGTTATTATCTACACACCATGGGCAATTGTTGTGCCAAATATGAACACTCTTGGTCAAAAACTGTAAGAGGAAATTGCATTATGGGCAGTAGATAAGGTTCAAATATGTGTGATCATGTGCATTGGCTCCAAGGTCGTATCAGCAAGCTGAAACCATTGGTTTTTTTACACATAACAAGCAATCATTTGCAGTAAACAACCGAGCAAGTATCAGCTTAGTGTGTGGCAGTTTGTGATGTTTAAAAGAGGCAAAGCCAATGGACATGATAAAATATGTTTCCTTATTTTCAGTAACATACGTTGTTGGCACACATTGGAATTGCCTCATTGAGGCAATTCCAATGTGCACCTACAACATATGTCACTTCTATAAATGGGTGTTTTTCAACATAAACATTTTTTCACAAATTTCTCAACTACTTTTTAATGTTTCAGTGCAATGAGCATGTAGAAATGAACAAGTTATTGTGTAGTTTGGCGTGCACCTGGATAACAATAATAGAAAGCCAATTTTATATTTTTGCCAGTTTATCTTCAGATGTTTCATTGGAATAAAATGCTAACTTGGTGGTTGTCTGGTTGTTAGAACTCAATCCATTAAAAATGAATGATAAATAATCGTCATGAGCCATTTACTTTTGACTCCAAGGTCATTGCACTGATCTGGAACTTACTTTGGAATCTACATACCATAGAGAATCATTGTGTCAGCCTCAAAATCCTGAATACGGGACAATTATCATCACAGATCTAACAAAAATGAGTCTGTTGTGTGTCATATGCATATTGCTATATTGCTGTAACTCAGTTGTATTGTTGGCAAAGCAACAGGTACCAACGCCGCAGACTTTCTGCTGGACCAAAACTTACGACCTATATATATATATATATATATTTTTATATAAAAATAGCATGGTATCATTAGATCCACACGAAAGTTGGCCAGAAGCGTCATGGAAAAAATAGAAAAACCACATAATTTCGAACCCTGGTTACTATCTATCTATCTATCTATCTATCTATCTATCTATCTATCTATCTATATATATATATATATATATATATATATATATATATATATATATATATATATATATATATATATATATATATATATATATATATATATATATATATATATATATATATATATATATATATATATATATATATTGTAAGTTTCCCCTATCCTTCTAATGGATTTTAAACACGTTTTCAGACAATGCAACAGTGATTGGTCGCTATACCCTCGGTCATATGAATCAACTGGCTGTTACAGAGTACAACACTACTCAGGGTGGTGGAATATTTACCGTTGCCGTGACAGATCAGTGTGTTCCAGTGCTGTTAAAAATTTATGGCAATATAAGAAAAGGTAACTATTAAATTTTCGGAACAGTCGTTGAAGAATCAGAGTTAAGGGACTTCTGAAGCATAAGAAAAAAAAACATGAAACTAATTTAAACTTAAAATATGAAAATAAAATGTGCTTGTCAAGTGTCTCCCGACGTTTATGCTTTGTCAGTAATGGTAAGGAGGTGTGCTGTTAAGGCGTGATATTTCCCTAAAAGTCCTTTGTGAAAATGTCAAATTTTCAAACTGTGTTTTTTGTCATAACTTTCCTGACTTCGAATAGACATACATATAAATTATTCTGAAAAATATTAAATGATGTTCAAACCATGGGCAAAAGGGAGATAACTACGGCTTAACATAGCTATTCTAAAATTTGTATTTTGATACTATATCAGTTGAAGGGTTAGAAATGTAAGGTTTTTTTTATTTCTTCAACAAACGTGCTTTACCTTCTTAGAATGCAAAATTGCTTCATCTAACAATATCGAATTTGATCGGTCTTATTAGTATGGCTAGTATGCCTGTGCACTATTCAAGAGCGCAAAATACCGTTAATACTTCTGGTTGTAATTAGTTGAATGGGAATACTTCAATGTTTTTTTTTATAAAAGTATGTTCCACACCTTACTAACATATATCGTGTGATTTGATTATAGACTTTTACCTTTTAAAGGATTTGCTGGATCAAGGTGTGTAACATACTTCTATATGAAAAAATGAAGCATCCTCATTTATCTATTTTCAATAGGAAGAAAATTGCATTTTGCATGCTTAAATAGTGGAAGGCATACTGATGAGATGGGTCGAATCAGATATTGTTCGATAAATCTATTTTACATTCTTAGATAGTAAAACAGTTGTTGAATTAATAAAAAATGATGTTTTAGCCCTTCAACTGATAAAGTATCGAAAAACAATATTTTTGAGTAGATATGTTAAGCCGTAATTATCTCCTCTTTGATGTCTCTTTGAACATCAATGAATATGCTTTTGAATAATGTATGTCAATTCATAGTTATAAAAAAAATCACAATTTGAAAATTAGACTTTTTCACAAATGACTTTTGGGGACATTTCACGCCTTATCATGGCATCTCCTTTAAGAAAGTTTGATTTTTTTCTTTACGTCCCATCAACTTTTTTTCAGTTATGTAGGGATGGGTCTTCCCGGGTTGAACCAGTACTAAGCTAGGATTGATGTGTCTTGCTTAAGGACACACTGCAGTGACGCCTGTGAGGCTTGAAGCCAAAACCCTTCAGTCTCGAGTCAAGCACTCTACCACTGAGCCACTGGGCGCCTTCAAGAAAGACAATAGTATTCAAACCACATGCATATCTTCCTACAATGAAGAAAACACATGCAAGGTTTTAAAAAGATCAAACTAAAAATGTAAGACGAGTTGTGCTCACAAGACACCAACTATGTAAAAGACATAATATTGTAATGCCATAAAATGGCAAAGTTCACATTTTGAAAAAATGACAAAAAATAAAGTCAGGATGAAGTCCATATCACACGCATTTCTGCAAACTATAAGAAAACACATGATGCAAAAGTTTTTTGTTTTTTTTTAAAATAGGTATAAAAGTATAAGAAGAGTTGGGCTCACAAGGAACTCGTAGTGTATTTTGTGATGCTAAAAACTGACAAAGTTGACTGGTTTAAAAAACGAAAAAAATTGCTGTGATGATTATATCTAACCCAATGCATATCCCAAGACTATGACTAAAATACATGCATAGTTTCAAAAAGATCAGAATTAAACTTTGGTTGGAGTTAAGTTAAAAAAACACCTACTCATTGAGATGCTAAAAATAACTAAATTTACAAGTTAAAGAAAATGATAAAAAAAATAATTTGACGATGATTGCCAAAGCACATGCACATTTTCAGACCATGAACGAATGAAATATTCAAAATAAATCGGAATAAAATTGTTAGAGGAGTAGCGCTCACAAAGTATAGAATTGTATGCAGGAGGAGTTGCACTCACTCGTTGCATCTGAAATGTTGAAAAATGATTAAGTTCACATGTTAAAAAAAGACAATTTTCTACATACCACATCTTCAAGCCATGAACAACAAATCTGCGTAGTTTCGAAAAGATTGGAATAAAATTGTAGAAGGAGTTAAATTTGCGCTCATAAAGTACCCACTCACTGCTTGTAAAATGGCAAAAATGACTAAGTTCGCAAGAGAAAAGTGATTATGTTAAAACCACATGCACATATTCAGACCATGATATAAACATCTGCAAAGTTTCAACATGAACTAAATCTGTAAGAGGAGCTGCACTCACAAAGTACTCATTGCTTCTACGTACGGACAGATCAGGACAAGCGGACAAACTCATCTGAATAGTCTCCTTCGACATAGGTCATGAGATGTCATTTAGATGTTTTGTCACTAAATAAACTGAAAAATGGGTCCTCCGGAAGGTGTGCTCCTAGAAAATTAGAAACAACAGTATCGAGTCTGTGCACGGAACATGCAACAACCCTCTAGCGCAAGCTTGATGGATATTTATTTGCACATTCAAGGCACCAGAATATGATACTCAACAATATCCTGCAACAAATGTGATCATACATATTTTTTTGGTACCTTGTTTTTCAGCTTGACAATGTCTCCAAACCCTTTTGAGCCAACAATGTCTATTAAACTTTATAAACTATTGAAAAATGAATGTTCAGCAAATAGGGCACGAAATTGTATGTGTCATTATTTTTCATAGGACACATGTTCGTTTACTATTTTAAACTTTTAGTCATTTGATTTAAATGAATATACACATTACAGTCCGTGAAGAATTGCCCGTTCTTGGGTTCATTCTAGATCTAATCTTAATTTCAGAGAGCCACATGGTGTTCTACGGTATTCAGAATTTCACCATGGGAATTGCTGACCCACATGTCTTTGATGTTCCAACAATTTGCCCGAAATTACATGAAGAACAACTGGTATGGCACTATTTTGAAATACATGTTAAAAAATAATTATATAGTCATAGCATAATGGACAGAGCTCCTGCTTCTATCACAATAGTGTAACAACCATTTCACAAGAAACTGTCTGATTGGCAGAAAAGCAAAACATCTGTCAATATGCACAATTTTCTATGTTTAGATGCTGGTCCTTTCAAAGTTACATTATCATTATAGTTTTTAATGCAGCTAAATATCATCTACAATGCATCTCCCTGTGACGTGGTCTGCTCAACTCAAAAAGATGACGATCAAATGTTCTAAAAGGGTGGGACATATAACATGGTTAAAATGCTACAGCGGGGATGTTACATAAACCTTACTTCTGGGAGGTTGAAATCTCATAGGTGTGTATAATGGTAAAATGTTTGCTTGCACACTGTTTTATACTTCATTCCCTTCAATTGTATATATTGCAACATATTAATTTTTAAAAAGTAGATTTTGACCCATTTTCTCAACCCAGGGTTCACCTAGGCGATAATGTCTAGTCAGAAACTTGCCAATAAGTTGTCTTTCTGTGAAAACTACCTCTATATAGCACATAGCTCTGCCTTATGCGCTACTGGATACTGCAGAATGACAAATTCCATTACAATTGAGTGCACACTAATTGATAGCTTTCTACATTGTGAAATACTTCCCTACATATAAGTAAGAGTGTATTTACAAATGAGCCGCAACATCAGATTTCATACAATGTGGTATGTGCGACAAGCAAAGGTTCAGATCAGCCTGCGCATACGGGCAGTCTGATCATAGCCTTTGCTAGTCGCTTCATTATTCTACGAGTGTAAACCTACTAACTGAACATCATTTGGAGTTTCTAAGCTTAAAAGAAGACTGTATAGATTCGCCTTAGTCTACACTTGTCAAAATGCCACATTGCTGGAAATCACATGTCACAGCTCAAATGTACTTATTATATAATATAATATACTTAATATACTTAATGGGACTTACTAGAAATAAATGTCACTTTTGCCAATCTTGTGATTCACAATTGGTAATCTCAGACATTTGTATGTTCTTTTGTAACAAATATCTGGTATGTTTAGTAGTGTCAGGAACGTTATATTTTGATTTTCATAAAATCTAGTCCAGGATATTTCCAATGGATGGAATATATAAATGCAATCTATTTCTCTCTACCACACAGTAGACCATTTATTCAACTATGATGACATATCAACCTTTTCTAACATATTACTACAATATGAACAACTCAATACCAGTATTACTTTCAGGTACAACATCGAAACAGATAACCCTTAGCTGTTGAATGGCTTTGAGATAAATCACTTAGAACCACTAAGAACTCCACAAAGTTAATTAAATATCATGTGGCCACACCTTCCACATAGCTATATGATCCACTCAGAAAAACACACAGTCTTCTAATTAAGCAAATTGTTAAATTGATTTCCACAAAGATTGCCTCTTAAGCTTCTTCAACAACTAAGCTCAGTCATAACCAATGGCCATCTGTCTCATTTGTACTTGAATCATGCTTCATTCTATAAGTCACACTGCTTTAACTTAAAACAGTAAAGTTTGTCAAATCTCGAACGCATAACATATTATAGGCTGTCTATATCACTTGAGATGCTAATCTGTACAAACGGCAGTAAATGTATTTAAACGTTTGTAGGCTCCTTGCATTATGTACACACGAACCTAGTTAAAATAATGTTGTCCCTTATAGATCACCATAGTTTTTAACATCCCCCCGAAGTACATTCTATCCTCATATATAGTAAATAGCACAGACGACCATATGTTCATATCAACTCATAATCATAATCTTAGCTGCTTTTTATCACTAATCTATGTTCATATCTTGCTACCAAGTCTCTTTTATGTCCCATATGGACCACCATAGATATGTGAAATTTCACTCCATAGATCAATGACAACACAACACCATTTCATAGGCCATATCATCTACATGCTTGGCTGTCTACACCATCTGCTGGTCAAGATAAAACTTCTGACATCTTCCCATAAGAGGCCACCTACAAATTGCAAGCCAGTATTACTATACTGAAATTACAATAGCCTCCGATAAAAGTTCCAAAATTCAATATTTCTAGACCGACAATTCAGCAGAAAATGTATACAACCAGGAAAATTTACTTACAGTATTTGGAATAAAGAAGATCCTATCTATATACACATCTGTAGTATCCTACTGATTCACATCAACACTCTCCAAAATTCACATGTATGCACATTGGAAGTCATACTCTTTATGAAAAAATAAACTGTTTTTTACAACTCACAGTATTAGGCTCAAACACAAATCACTCCAAGATTTACCTAATAATTTCATAATTCCCCAATTGTTGAAGATCTATAATCACTCATGCTAACCTTTAAGGTGGTGAAAAGATTAGCACAGGTACACAAAAGACAGTTATCATTTACTGTCCAGAACAAGCTATACCTTTTATAAAAAAAATCCTGACAAATACCTCCATCCTCAAGAAAAAAAAATGATCAAAGATCATTTTTACCTAGACTGAAGTAATATACCCTTTTACTGTGACCTCTATATCTTAAGCACTCTGCTCAGAAAATCCGCAGCAAAGTTGTCAGAACCCTTAATACTTTCCAGTCTCATTTTGAATGGCTGCAAGGCTAATGCCCATCTCATTAGTCTTGCGTTGGCTACTTTTGCCTTGTTTAAATATGTCAAGGGTTGATGATCTGTTTCTAAAGAAAATTCCTTACCATAAAGGTAACTCTGAAAATTCTGTACTGACCAAACAATTGCAAGGCATTCTCTTTCAATTACAGAATAATGCTTTTCTCTGTCTAATAGCTTCTTACTAGCATAACACACAGGGAACCTGTACTCACCATACTCTTGTAATAGAACTGCCCCAATTCCAATGTTGGAGGCATCTGTCTGCAAGATGAATTCTTTCTCAAAATTTGGTAGACATAAAATAGGTGATTGGGTAAGTTGGTTTATCAAGCTATGAAAAGCATTTTCCTGCTCTGGTCCCCATCTTACCTTACTTGGCTGTCCTTTCTTTGTGAGATCTGAAAGAGGAGCTGATATGGCACTAAAATTTGGTACAAATATTCTGTAGTACCCAGCAAGCCCTAAAAATGAACGTACCTGTTTCTTGTTGGTTGGTCTTTGACATTTCCTTATATCATTTACCTTTTCTGGACTTGGTTCAATTGTTCCAGCCCCTAATACATGTCCCAAAAATGTAATTGTCTCAACACCAACAACACATTTGGAAGGTCTAGCTGTCAACCTTGCCTCCCGTAAGCGTTTGAAGAGTTGCCTGAGGCATGAAATCTGTATCCGCCATGATTGAGTGTGAACAATTATGTCATCCACAAAATTGTCAGTATTTTCAAACCCTTTTAACAATACTCTCATCATTCTACAGAATGATGCCCCCGAATTCACCAATCCAAAAGGCATTTTTTTAAATGAAAACAATCCTTCTGAAGTGATAAATGCAGTTAAAGGCTGACTAGACTTCTTCATCTAAATTTGCCAGTAACCTTTTGACAAGTCTATTTTGGTAAAATACTTATCTTGGGCCATTTTTGAGAATATTTCTTCAGGGTTACCTATAGGTTCAGCATCAAACACTGTAATACTATTTAATTTACGGAAGTCACAACAAAATCTATAGGTACCATCTGTTTTCCTTACCATCACTACTGGAGAGGCATATGGTGAGTTGCAAGGCTCTATTATGTCTAGCTTTATCATATTCTCTATTTCTTCTTTGATGTCCTTTTTTAATGAATATGGGACAGGATATTGCTTAGACCTAACCGGTTGACTGGAGGTGAGTTTTATTTCATGCTCTACTACATTAGTTGTTCCCGGGACATCAGAAAATACATCAGAAAATTCATTCAAAAGTTCCTGTATTTCAGCTTTCTTTTCAGGTGATAAATCGTTACAAACCTGAACATCTGAAACTGACTCCTTTGATGTATATGCTGGGAACTCTACACTCACCCATTTATTATCTATTTCTTTACACTCCTCTTGTACTATCTCCATCTCACTTTCTTCAATGACTGAAACACAAGATAACATCTGTGTTTCTGATTCCTGAACATCATCAACATTTTTGGGTCTTCTGTGATATTGTTGTAGCATATTGCCATGGTACGTTTTTATCTTACCTTTGATATTGACCTTATAATCAAATGGATTTACTTTCTCCATGACTGTGAATGGTCCTTTCCACTGCATCAATAGCTTGTTATTATCACTGGGAAGCAATAAAAGAACTTCATCACCTTTTTTTAATGATCTGGCCTTTGCTTTTGTGTCATAGTAAGTCTTATATTTCTTGCTGTTTTTGACCAGCTCTTCTTGAGCTAACTTACAGGTGTCTTCTAGTCTCTGACGCAGATCAACTACATACTGATAGGTGGTCTTGACTTCCTCATCTTCGATATTACTTGTCCATAACTCTTTTAATATGGTCAATGGTCCCCTTACCTGACGTCCATATAAAAGCTGAAAGGGTGAATATCCTGTACTATCTTGCACTGTGTCCCTATAAGCAAACAGCAAGGCAGGAATGAATCTATTCCACTGCTTTGGCTGTTCTTCACAGCATTTTCTAAGCATTGCTTTAAGTGTGCCATTAAATCGCTCTACTAATCCATTACAAGAGGGATGGTAGGGTGTTGTTGTTAGCTGTTTGACGGACAAAAGTCTACTTACCTCTTTCATGAGGTCAGAGGTGAACTGCTTACCTTGATCACTTAATACCTCTCTTGGCACCCCAACACGGCTGTATATTTCAATAAGAGCCTCTGCTACAGTCTCAGTATCTATACGTTTAAGAGCAACAGCCTCCGGATATCGAGTTGCATAGTCAACTACAGTTAAAACAAATCTATGCCCTTCCTCAGTGGGTGGGTGTATTGGACCAATTAAATCAATAGCAATCCTTGTGAAGGGAGTATCGATAAGTGGCATTTTCCCAAGGGGTAGTTTACCAACCCGTCCTTTTGGAATGGTCTTTTGACACGTGTCACAAGATTTACAATAGTTCCTGACATCCCTTAGGACATGAGGCCAGTAAAACTGAGACAGTGTTTTATCAGTTGTTTTCCTGATTCCAAAAAGGCCAGACATTACTCCATCATGTGCTATTTTTAAAACATCTGATCTTAGTTGTTTTGGGACAACCAATTGCTTAATTATCTCGGCATTTCCACCGGCTTTGCTATATTGTCTGTAATACAAATTCTTTTTGATTACATATTTAACCATTGATCCATCTTTGCAAACTTTTGTTTCTCCTGTACTTTCCATATTCTGTATCTCACTAAGTGTCTCATCTGACTCTTGATAAAGTCTAATTTGCTCAGAACTCACCTCTTTAATTGGCTCTGGTATTTTAAGGGAAGTTTTCACATCTTTCTTTTTCTTTTGTGCCCTTGTTTTTACTGCACTCACCTCAGGTGTCATAACTCTGGTAGGACTACTCTCAAAACTTACTTTCTCCTTCCAATCTAGGTTAGGGTTATCCGCTGCTCTTGCACCACCAATATTTCCAATTACTAAGTCATAAACCGGATTATCCATACTAAGTGCTTCTACTTGTCCAACAAAGTAAGGCGTATCCACCTTAATTCGGGCAACTGGAAAAATCCTAGTGGTACCATCTGCTAGAATACATGTTATCTTCTTTCCAGTGTATTCTTCCTCCTCTACTAGTTTGTTTTTAACCAGAACAGAGTTGCAACCACTATCACGTAAAACAGATACCCTCATCTTACCCACTATACCTTCTCTGACTGGCATAGCTGGTTTCTCCCTACAGGCTAGCTCACCTAAACTATGGTATGCAATATTGACTATTTCAAAACCATAAATGTTCTTTACCTTGGTATCAGTTTCCTATTGTGATTGTGCCATTGAGCAAGGGTTACTAGAAGGAGTAATCACAATACAAGTGGCAGCTGATTTTTCCTGCACCTGTTCAAACTCAGATACTTCTTTTTCTGATTCAGTTTTACCTATTTCTTCACTCTGTCCCTCATCTGCTTCTAAGAAAACAGCTTTTAGGTTTGACCTTGATCTTGTAAAAGTCTTTTGTGGACAATCTCGAATGATATGATCTGACTTACCACAACCATAACAAACTCTATCTTTAAATACCTTTTGCTGTCTAGGGTCATCAGATCCTGGGCTTCTGAAATTATCTTTCCTTATCACGACTGGTCTACCTTCAAGTCTATTAAGAAATGGCTGTTTGTCAGTATTATCACTTACTGAATGAGCCTCATTGTACTGTTCTGCTAGTTCAACCATCTCAGTTACAGACTTAATTTTCCTTTCTTTAAGAAAGAGTACCAGATTCCTGTTTGATACTGAAAGAAACTGTTCCCTCAGAATTAGATCTCTTAAACCATCGTAATTCTCTGTAACCTTACCCAACTCCATCCACCTTGATAAATAATTTGACAATCTAACTACAAACTGACCTGCAGTCTCTCCTATATCTTGCTTACTAGACCTAAACTTCTTCCTAAAACCTTCCTCAGTCAGCTGGTACCTTTTTAAAAGAGCATCAGATAACTTGTCATAATCAGTGGCTTCTTCAGAAGAGAGACGTGAATAGACATCTAATGCCTTACCTTGTAATAATGAGGATAATTAGTGGCCCATTCTTCCTTTGGCCATTTAGCATTAGTTGCAAACCTTTCATACCTCTTCAAGTATGAATCCATATTGTCTCGCCCCTCATTACAGGATGGTAATTTTGGAATTTTAGCCTTTATGTCAGGGCTCTTGGCCACCAATCCTGTTGTTTTACTTTCTGCATTTATTTTAGCTAATTCAATCTGTTTTTGAGCTAATTCTATTTTAAGCAGGGCCTGTCTTTCATTTTCTTTATACTCTTTGTCTTTCATTCTCTCCTCTCTTTCTTTTGCTCTTTCATCTCTCTCAATAATATGTTTCTCTTTTTCCACTTCCCTTATCATTTTTTCTCTTTTATCAACAAAATCAGCCAACTCGGCTCCCTTCAAACCCATGTCCTTACCTAACTCTACCAACTTAGATATATCCTCCATATTTTAAAGATTAATATGTGACCACAATATTCCATCCAATATCCTCAACTAGATCCTGCCGAGATCGCCATTGTCAGGAACGTTATATTTTGATTTTCATAAAATCTAGTCCAGGATATTTCCAATGGATGGAATATATAAATGCAATCTATTTCTCTCTACCACACAGTAGACCATTTATTCAACTATGATGACATATCAACCTTTTCTAACATATTACTACAATATGAACAACTCAATACCAGTATTACTTTCAGGTACAACATCGAAACAGATAACCCTTAGCTGTTGAATGGCTTTGAGATAAATCACTTAGAACCACTAAGAACTCCACAAAGTTAATTAAATATCATGTGGCCACACCTTCCACATAGCTATATGATCCACTCAGAAAAACACACAGTCTTCTAATTAAGCAAATTGTTAAATTGATTTCCACAAAGATTGCCTCTAAAGCTTCTTCAACAACTAAGCTCAGTCATAACCAATGGCCATCTGTCTCATTTGTACTTGAATCATGCTTCATTCTATAAGTCACACTGCTTTAACTTAAAACAGTAAAGTTTGTCAAATCTCGAACGCATAACATATTATAGGCTGTCTATATCACTTGAGATGCTAATCTGTACAAACGGCAGTAAATGTATTTAAACGTTTGTAGGCTCCTTGCATTATGTACACACGAACCTAGTTAAAATAATGTTGTCCCTTATAGATCACCATAGTTTTTAACATCCCCCCGAAGTACATTCTATCCTCATATATAGTAAATAGCACAGACGACCATATGTTCATATCAACTCATAATCATAATCTTAGCTGCTTTTTATCACTAATCTATGTTCATATCTTGCTACCAAGTCTCTTTTATGTCCCATATGGACCACCATAGATATGTGAAATTTCACTCCATAGATCAATGACAACACAACACCATTTCATAGGCCATATCATCTACATGCTTGGCTGTCTACACCATCTGCTGGTCAAGATAAAACTTCTGACATCTTCCCATAAGAGGCCACCTACAAATTGCAAGCCAGTATTACTATACTGAAATTACAATAGCCTCCGATAAAAGTTCCAAAATTCAATATTTCTAGACCGACAATTCAGCAGAAAATGTATACAACCAGGAAAATTTACTTACAGTATTTGGAATAAAGAAGATCCTATCTATATACACATCTGTAGTATCCTACTGATTCACATCAACACTCTCCAAAATTCACATGTATGCACATTGGAAGTCATACTCTTTATGAAAAAATAAACTGTTTTTTACAACTCACAGTATTAGGCTCAAACACAAATCACTCCAAGATTTACCTAATAATTTCATAATTCCCCAATTGTTGAAGATCTATAATCACTCATGCTAACCTTTAAGGTGGTGAAAAGATTAGCACAGGTACACAAAAGACAGTTATCATTTACTGTCCAGAACAAGCTATACCTTTTATAAAAAAAATCCTGACAAGTAGTTTTATTCATAGAGGATCTTACATGAGTGTTCATGTTTTATTAAATTTATTAAACAAGTTGGGGAAAAGTGATTAAATGCGAGGCTTGCCGAGCATTTTATTACTTTTTCGCAACGAGTTTAGTAAATTCAATAATGCAGGAGCACGAATGTTAGATTCTATTTATCACATGACATTAAAATTAATTAAAAATCGCCTTCTTGGCGTGAAAACGTCAAGATTTTGCCATCTTTTATGCAACGTTATAATGGACGTCATAACGTTTCCCGGAAAATCTGTAAACCACTAGTGGATTATCGATTTTATTGCATAGCGTTATATCACTCCCATACGCGATGTCATGTGATAAAATCAATTAAGAACTTGACAATCTACTTACAGAACTTCTTAATACCATTCTCTTCAGTCACTAGGTGGCGGTATATAATATCAGCGGCTTCAATAATAATTATGGTTAGAGTAAGTCTGTATCATGTACAGACACTGTAGTAATAAGTAGGCAATCTATTTATACAATGTTGGTTTATATCTTATGCCTAGTAATAAAGTAGGCAATCTATTTATACAATGTTACATGTCTTTCAGATGCAGCATTTGAGGAAACAACGATCTGTGTTAAAAGAGCTCTTGTATCCGTTTGTTGCCTTGTAAGGCATTAAATTAAAAAAATATATTACTGGACTAATAACCAAAAATAAATGTCAAATGACTCCTATAATACCTCCTCTGATTGGCTGAAACTAGCTTTTACTGGTTGTGACAGATCTTCATGTTTACCAGTGATGAGCTAAATGTAGCCAAGGACAGGTAGACATCAGGATTTGTCAGTGCTGCGAGACAGCTAAAAATAGATTGAACTAAATTTAGCCAAAGACAGGTAGACATCACTGGTGCCAGACAGCTAAATAGATATTGGAAAAACTGACCCCAAGAGATAGCATTTCTAATTCAAATGTTTTGAATTAAAATCTTGTTCATTTTATGAGAACATAAATTTTAAAAAAAGCGATTCTTTTGCACATCTCATAAGAGTTTCAGAAACTTGAAAAGCAATTGTTGAAATGTGTATTTGTACCAGGAACATCTGAATTGAGTAAATTTATAAATATGAAAATGACTTTAAATAAAACTAAGAAAAGACATGCAGTGGCACATAAAACAATTGGTACATTCTTATTTGGTTAACATCAGGATAAGTCAACCCTCGAAAAAGATGTTCACCTCAGCTTTGCCTAGGTGAACATCACTATTCTTGGGTTGACAAATCCTGATGTTAATCTCAAAAAAATGCATCAACTGTCTAATGTTATGTCACCAAAGCTGTATCATAAAATAAAATAGTGTGACACTGAATAAAATATGTTTTTCTCTGTATATGCTGTCATATCAATGTGACAGTCTGTTACCTATGTTACCTTATTTAATTTGGAAGCGCACTGTTTATATTAAAAATATGCTTATATGCTATAAGTTTGACATCTTAGCTTCAAAAATAAGCATTTTAGTTCAAAAGTATGATATCAAATGTCATAGCAGGAGTTACATAACTAACATTACCTCTACATTGTGTGTAATGTTGACTTAAAACATATATATAGTATTTATATGTCCTTTTGAAATGTTTTTTTAGTTCTAAGCAAATGTTTTGACTGACAGAATCAAAGGCTTGTTTAATAAATTTCATATGAAAAGATCACTTGTGTAAGATCCTCTATATCTTGGGATTGTTATCCCCCGACGAAGTCAGAGGGATATACTTCTGTCCTTCCATTCCGTCCGTCCATCCTTCTGTCTGTCCGTCCACACTTTTTGTCTGTCCAGAACCATATCTCAGTACCTATTTGTCAGATTTGATTCATTCTTGGTACAAATGATAAGTAACATGGAGTCTCGATATCCTATAAGTTTGGTCAAAATCGACCCCTTAACACTTGAGTTATTGCCCTTGTTTTAGTATAGGCAATTATACTGCAAAACCTATTAGCTTTTTTGTGTGATGATCATCACATTTCATCAAAGCTATTATATTTAACAACTTCTCACTATCAGACCATGATTGCCAAGTGCCTGTAGATAAGCATGGCAGTGTCAAAGTTTTACCCCACCCCCTTTGACCCCACCTAAGGGGTCAAAGGTCAAATATTTAAATTTCGCAATAACTAAGGCAATTGTTAATATTTTTTGCTGAAATTTTTGCATACAGGCAGAGCAGCAATAGATATGAAACATATCAAACAGGATTTCAGTTTGAAGGCCTGGGTCCGAGCCTGTTGGGTGGACTTAGGGGGTGGGACCAAGGTCAAAATAAAACTTGTTCATGTTGCATATCAAATTAAAGCTGATGACGCTAGCAGCAACATGGTAGCAAATATTTTGCTCAAAGACACACCCTAGACCCAGGGGTTGGGGTCAAAAGGTCAAACTATATCTTTTTGTGAAAGAAGTCAAGTTACATATCAAATTAAAGCAGACGACGCTGGGAGCAACATGGTAGCAAATATTTTGCCCACAGACACACACTCGACCCAGGGGGTTGGGTCAAAAGGTCAAACTATATCTTTTTCTGAAAGTAGTCATGTTGCATATCAAATTAAAGGGAGTTGAACTCAGATCACCATGAAAGCAAACATGCTGTCGTTACACACACCAATGACCCCTGGGGTGGGGTCAAAAGGTCATTTTATTTTTCTTTTCTAAAAGTGGTCATGTTGCATATCAAATTAAAGTGGAAGAAGTGTAGACCTACATGTAAGGTAACACTTTGAAATTACACACACCCTTGACCTCTGGGGTTGTGTTTAAAGGTCAGATATTGAAATTGTGCAGATGTAAGTATATTTGTTTTTAAACTTAGCACTAAAACATACTTGACAGGTGTTTGTTATGATCTGAATAATACTGAAGGTGAACTAAGGGTTAGATAAAATAGGATTTATATTTTGTGATTTACATGTTTCTCTCAAATAACCCTTCGTCGGGGATATAAATTCATCGAATTTGTCTTGTTCATTATAGATATATATATTGTAATTTCCAACTAAAATTGTATTTCTTTCTCTGAAGAACATTCCAGTGTTAGCAAACAGTGTAGACCCTGATAAGATACATCAAGCTGCATTTCACTGTTTGCAAAAGTACCTATTTAGAGTTCCAGTATACAAAGGTTTAATACGAGCTGAAATTGGAAATATGATTCTTTCTGTTACACATATGGAATTGTACATCTCATCCTGAGTGAAATTTCCTACAGCAGTATTCCTGTTTAGTCCCACAGCAAACTAATGGTACATATTTCCGTTACATTCCAGTCCACCAGTGGATGTGAAATTACTTGATTCCTTGCAATCTGATTGGTCAATGATGCCATAAGATTTCAGTTGCTGACCTAATGTGTTCAGCTCTCACCATTGTTTTAGAAAACTAGCATTTTTATAGAATAGACAGTTTTTACACAAACAAAGAAATAAAATTGAAAATTACAATTTAATGAACTCAATGATTTTGCTGCTTGTCGAAAGAGTAATAACAACATTGGATCACTGGCAAGTTTACATGACAACCTTTGCGGTTGACTTAATGACACAGTACTGTTATACTTCAATTAACACCACAAAACATAAATTCATTCCTTAAATGCATGACATTTCTTTTTTTTTTTTTTTTTGGTTTTATATGAGGTTTTACTTCCAAGTCAACAGCTATGGTCATGTCCAGACGGTCAGTTCACCTAACCACTTGTAACTGACAACAACCCTTCTTCAATCAGTGGAAGGAGGAGAATCATGATATATCCATGAAAGTAAAGGACCGGTCATGATCAAACTCGTTATGATCAAACTCGTGACATCTGGATCTGAAATAGAACTTGCTACCGACTGCTTTAAGGTGCCCAGTAGAAATGTTAATAACTTATTATATAAATATGGATCAAACATGGTTTTTCATCCATTAACATTCGCCAGGTCCCAATTGAGGGGTTTCTCAACACCTCCGGAGTGACGTACCGAATGTCAATGCAATGAAAAACAAGGTTGATCATTACCATTGCATAAATTCAATAATATATTCACCTAAATTTAAGAAAAGTATGGCACTATATTCTATTTACATTTGACAGTCAACAGGTGGTTGAACGTTTTCATTAATATTCTTGTTCCAGGGCAAGCCATAGATTAGAGTGATAAGTTGATCAGCTGTCATTATATAGCAAGAAGTAAGCAAAGCTCACATAACCCCAGTGGTAGCCACCAGAGGTTGTAACATTTTCAGAGAAAATGAAAAGAGTGTAATTATTAAATATATATGGACACAGAATAAACATTATTGAGGCACAGCTCTTTGACGAAAAATTCCATATTCATTACATTGGCTTAAGAAAGAATAATGCACAAATAAAGGGACTGATCAGCAATACATAGTTGGTTCAGCAATACACTGTGCAACTTGTCATAGCTGATAGTTGTACAAAATTCTAGGTCAAGTAGTTACTGAGAAATCTTTGACGAAAACTTCCATAATCATTACATTAGAGAGAGAGAGAGAGAGAGAGAGAGAGAGAGAGAGAGAGAGAGAAATAGAAAAAGGAAAAATAATTCTCACCACCTTGGCTTTGTTTACAGCAATACTTCAGCATGTATACAAAAATTGAAGACTCTAGCACTTATAGATGCGGAGCTGATATGGTTGAAAATTTTACAAGAAAGGAAGAAAAGTGAACAAATAAAGGGACTGATATGCCATATGTGGCTAATTCTTTTTTACACAGTCATACCTAATGTTTGTATTAAATTGCAAAGTCCTACTAGTAGGTAAAATAGTTACTGAGAAATCTTTGACAAAAATTATGCATTACATTGGTGTGAGTGATAGAAAAGGGGAAAAGATGCATAAAGGGAATGATAAATACTATGTAGCTGATCCTTTAAAACACAGTACAACTTGTAATACTTTATGTTTGTACCAAGATTCAAAAGCCTACGTCAAGTAGTTCCTGAGAAATCTTTGACAGAAAATTTTGTTCGTGAGAAAGAAAAATGGACAAATAAACGGACAGATTAGCATTATATGGCTGATTTTTGTTACACAATACAACTCATCACTATCAAGCTTTGTACCAAATTTCAGAATCCTAAGTTGCTGAGAAATCTTTGAAAGAAAATTTTGTTTGAGAGAAAGAAAAATGGACAAATAAAGGGACTGATAAGCAATATGTGGCTGTTTTTGCTACATAATACAATCCATCACTTTCAAGCTTTGAACCAAATTTCAGAATCCTGAGTCAAGTAGTTGCTGAGAAATCTTTGACAGAAAAAAAAGTTTACAAACAAATAAACATTCTTACAGAAAAGGCAAAAACTATATACTCCCTGTATACTTCGTATACCCTGTATACTTCGTATACCGGAGGTATAAAAATGTAGCGGTCCATAATGAGTGTATTTAAAATACCAAATCTTGCATTAACTGAATGTCAATGGCCTCATTTAAGCATGGGTATGAGCCAGTTGAAACATGACTGTTAAAAGCATAAGGCATGCATTTAATGCAATAATAGTATAAAAATATATTATTATTATGATATATATAATGTGCACAACCAACAAAATGAAAGGTGTCCTCAGCATATACTCGGACAACCTGGCCATATGAGGCTTTAACTATCCATTGATGCATAGCAAAGACGCATGCGGCTATACTGATGCCCAGGCTGGTCTGTCTTCACTGGACACACATATTGATTTTGTTGCTGTGTGGCCAAAACACAAGATTTAGGTACTTATCCAATTGGTGAGCAGCTAAGGTTAAGACTTGCTTGTGCATCCATACAGTCCCACCAGAGTCACTGCTGCTCACATACACTAGGAATGTACACAGAAAAGGCTTAGTGTCTCAGACCAAATTCTAGACCTCTAGCCCACTTGGTGCTGTGCATATATGTTTAACTATTTGCATTCAAGGTTATTTTTCATGATTTTTTTTCATCTGCAGTGTTGTTCAACAGTTCTTTTTCAAAATATTCTTTTAGGAATAACATCAAACAGCTTGGATACTAATCAGGTCCGGCAGAATGTCAGGTCTGATCTGTATCCATATGAGTTTGCTTGATACTTAACATCAACCGTTGTGGGTCATTAGCATCAGTTGATATTACATTACATTAAAATGGTTTGGGTGGAGAATGATATGTGTAACATGACCTTAAATGATCTGCATTAAGGTTAAAAGATACTGTTTCATTATACAAAAACTAATTTTGCAAAAATTATCAGCAGCCAAAAAATTCGCTGCTAGCTGGCAGAGGTAAAGGATGTCACTGAATTAAAATCCAATGAACTAAAATCCAATGAGCCAAAATCTAATGAACTGGCTCACATAGATAATGATATGACATTGTCTATCCAAGGAATGTTGAAATAAAAACACTTGTGTCTAGATTCAGCGTGCCATGCCACCATCTGTCTGGAAAATATATCACCTGAAAAACAAAATCAAAGCACTGAGAGTACTAAGGAAATGGCTCTATGGATAAAGTAGATAATGATATGAATTAGTCTATCGGAGGAATGTTGAAATCAAAACACTTGTATCTAGATTCAGTTTGCCATGTCACCATCTGTTTGGAAAATATATCACCTGAAAAACAAATACTTTACTAACCTATCTATAATAAAAATAGAACTTTTCTTTTCTACTGCTTTATCATGTTTATTTATTATCCTATTATTCATGATAAGGGGTGCAAAAGAAAATTTGAAATTAGTTTGCTAGCTGATCATATGGTAGCAAAACATGCAGACAATTATGAGATGCTGCACAATGCAGCATCTCATCTGGGTCTTCATGGCTTGCTGATGTCATCTCATCTTGGTCTTCACAGCTTGCTGATGTCCTATTTAAAGATTGCCAGGCAGTGATTAACTCAAAATCAGCTCTTAGCCCGCTGCTAAAGTAATAACCTTATTAGGCTGCCGGTGCTGAGATAGTGGAAAATTCTCATAATTTACACTGTGTGTCTTTAAATACTTATAGCCTCTGTTTTATACATCCCAGCTATGTATACCAAAATGAGTTGTTATTCATTGGTTGTCATTGCTCCGAGTGATGACAAATGGTGATCCTGAGGGACGGATTTTTCTATCCCATCCTCACACAAATAATGGATTCTTTTCCTTGCTCACCACTAAATACCTCATTTTATATTTGAAAAACATTAAAGACTTCCAGAAAATCATGAATACACTGAGGTGCCACATGGTGACATAATTTTAACAGTGATTACAAAGATGTCACGGATCAACATGCGCCCAGCGGGCGATTATCTTACATGGGTGAAAACAATGGAAATCTCGATCTGGTGTGTGAGAGCAGGAATTTCCTGGTCATACTCATTTTTTCATTAAGATTACTCAGCAACAATATGCTAAGAATTCACATGTTTCAGATTCATAAAGACAAAAAGTACTTCTAAACATTGAGAAATGCTGCCCATTGTTCAATAACTCAGAAGCTGATATACCGAGGAGTAAACTTCAACAAGATACAAAAATAACTTCATCATATACAAATCAGTCTCTTTATGATACTTTGTGTGGGGTCCATAGGAATGGACTGTATTATATGTGCTTTGTGTTAATATCAAGGGACAATTTATCATAGAATTTTTAGGAAAATGACCATTAATTTCCTATAATTTCTTTGTAAATGTCCAATGGTCAAAATTTGGGAGTACAACATGATCTTGTTAAATTTTAATTCGTGATTAGGTGTGCAATAAAGGGACTGCACTGTACATAACAGTAGACTGAAGACTCACCTCTCCTTGATTAATTGTACATTCTAGTGGAAGATCCTTATGGTGTAAATTGTTATAATCTTCATGAAGCCATTGCAGTGTAGTTTTATTTGGATTAAATGATGGCTGTTTCTCTGGTGGGTATAAAAACCATCTCTGCATGATAAAATGTAAAGCAGTTAAACTTTCATGTATCACATACAGTAAACCCTGTCTTAAGCGGCTACTCAAAACAGACCCAAAATATGTTTTCAAGGTTGAAAGTCACTTAATACAGGTCAAACGTATTGCAGAATGCTCTAGTGGAGCATTCTGCAATACATTTGACCTGCACTAAGCTACCACTTTTCTTTAAGTGCTTTGTCTTGTATATTTTGAGTGGCAACTTAAGACAGGTTTCACTGTAGTCATTTTTCATTTTTGTCCATATTCATTCAGTTTCATTCCATGTTATGTCTATCCTTGCTAGCGGTGACTTTTGTCTTTTCTGTTGATAGATAACCTTTGCAAACAGTTTGGACCCGGATCAGGACCGACAAAATGTTGGTACTAACTTGGATCAAAACCCTTCAACACTCTGATAGTGTTCCTGAAAGATTGTTTTAAGAAGGTAATTTCGAAAAGAGTCAGCAGATGACAACAGAGCATTAACAATTACCAAGCATGCAGAGTTTTGGTTAAGGCTAGTCGCAAATTTCTAAAAAGTATCCAACAAACATTGCATTACAATAGGAAGCGTATTAAAATTGTCTGTTTTCGTATTTTTCTTTCTCTGTTGACACATTAATTGGTTTATGATGTGTAATTGTGGCACTTCCTAGCTATACTTACTTGTTTTAAGTTTATGCCCTGAAGAATTAGTCCCCCCCCCACAAACTTTTCCACACTGGAATAATCTTTCTCATTCTGGGGTCACTGCCCTGACCACACAGCAGTTTAGGGCACCCATTTAGTCAAAAACCCAGCCAAAGAGTTTTTTTTCAAATTTCCAAATCAGCACTCCCAGGTATAATGTTCCGAATGGAGCTAGCCCCCCCCAAAAAGTTAGACAGATGCAATGAGGCTTAAGCCACTGGACTCACTATAATATCACCTTATAGTATCCAATCAAAACGAGTCATCCCTATTTTCTATGGTCAATCTTTTTTTTACTTTATAGATTGACCATTACAGATTCTTTATGCATCTGCAATTACTTATTTTCTTATATGTTATGGATTTTTCCACCTGCTTTCCCAGGGATCCCAACAGATACTCACCATAGCAAATGTAGAAAGCTTTAGCTGAGTAAAAGTCAGGACATAATCCCCTTATCCCACAAGTGTTGAATGTTATCTAAAACATGTGAAACTGATATGAAAATGTCTTCTTCAATGTTTTTCTCTCTAAAAAGGTGAATCGTTTGGACTATCAACTTGTTTTATTACTGATGTTCTGATTGGTCAGCACCTATATATGAGCAGCGACGTGATTTCAAACAATGTGGCAATTTGACAAGTGTAGACTCCGATGAGCCTGTACAGCCTCCTTTTTAGCTTAGAATTTCCAAATGATATTCAGTCAGTAGCTTAACACTCATAGATTATTCAAACAACTAGCAAAGGCTCTGATCAGACTGCGCTTATGCGCAGGCTGGTCTGAGTCTTTTCTGGTCACACATGCCACATTGTTGGAAATCTCATGTCGCGGCTCATATGTAAAATTAATCGCACCTTAAAAAGATTGTTTGTACAATTATAATACTTTAAAAACTGTCAGTAAGTCTAAACTGTTTTTGGCAAGGGTGTTCTAGTTACTTCCCTTCTACAGCAACTGTAAAAAATAGGTTTCTTTCCCTCCCTTCCTCATAAAAACTTGTTTTCAAAAACATACCTTTCTGCCAAATATTACTTCTCCAAATCCAGGACCATGAAAATGAAATGGTACGCCAGTTCCAGCACCTGTAGAAGAATTTTATTTCATTTATGAAATTGCTTGTCCAGGAGGCATCAGTATATGCAGCTAATACATGGGTGAAAGTTCAAAATTTCCAAAATCCTGAACTATAGAAAATCAGAATTTAAAACTTGCTGTATGCCTCCAAATTATCAAAAATTCCGAGTTTAATAGTCAAATGCCATTAGATAAACTGAAAATTAACCAGAAAAGCTATTATTACCTGCAGAATTCAGCATTTTGAGGCTGACTTTTTATGAAAAGTCAGCCTCAAAATCCTGAATATAGGAATAATCCTGAAAACTTTCACCCATGCTTATAAAATTTAGGTACTCATCACATATACAGTGTGTACAAAAAGAAACACAAACTGAACATAATGTTTCGTATATTGAGTCTTTTTCAAAGATAAGCATTTCAAACTTACAGGATACTTAGATTAAACTGTCCCTTATCAGTAGGTTGAATTCCAGGTTTTTTCATGCATTGTAAAATCATGTTTTATGTTGTCTTTCAAGGTTACCAATGGATCAAAAAGTCACTAAAACAGCATATAATGGGAGCTTTTTATATTCTTTGATTTACAGACTTCTTAGGGCCCACAGACATTTGAACAATATCTTATCCTTTCCCCATTGTTCCTCTGATATCCTCCTAAAGTTTGGAGGCACATTGTTTGAATTTTCGCCAAGACCATTGTAAAAGAGATAGCTAAAGAATGACCAATCTGGCATACTGAGTGTTGCCTTAAAACACAAATTTTGTCAGTTATGCCAGGAAGAACATTATTTGGCTATCTTTTTTTCAATACTTTTTGTCAAACTTGAATAATCTAACATTGTGACACCCAAACTATATTAGTATATCAGAAACTGATAAAATATTATTCCCAGTGTGTTATGGCATATTTAAGGATACATGAAGTTTTCATTACATGTTGTGTTTGTGACTTTTAGATTCAGGGGTACCCTAGCAAGCAGACAGGAATATGATGATACAGTCCATGAAAAAATATGGAACTTGATCCGCTGATAAGTGACAGATTATTCGAGGTATCCTGAAAGTTTGAACTGCTCATTTTTGAAATGGCTCTAGTTATCAAGTAGTATGTGCAGTTTGCGTTTCTTTTTGTACACACTGTACATGTTCCAGCAGCAAAGACTCAGACAAGCCTAAGAAAATGAGAACTCTTACCAGAGACTTCACTGCTAGCGTACGTAAGGTATATGGACATATAAAAATGCCGGGTAAGAATGCTACAATTAAAAATTAGACCTTTAGCCCTATTAAGTAGCGGGAGGGCAATAGCTCAATGGTAGAGTGCTTGACTCGAGACCGCGAAGCTGCGGGTTCAAGTCTCGCCGGCGTCACTGCATTGTGTCCTTGAGCAAGACCCATTAATCCTAGCTTAGTACTGGTTGAACAAAGGAAGACCTGTCCCTTTATAACTGAAAGATGTTGGATGGGATGTAAAGAATCAAATCAAACAAAACTATTGAGTGGGGGGGGGGGACGCTGTCAAAATGCTCAAAAACAATTTATCATAAAAACTTATACTGAGGGACTATAGAAACGCACAATTTTACATTCACTGTCTCTTCCACATGATTGATTGGAGGATGTTTTCTTTATCATTTTTCATCCTCTTGCAAAATGGACCATAATTTGCCATGATTTTGATTTCCCCATGCTGTTCATTCTGACATAATATCGACGTAAGTGTTTTTCAACAGTTGTCATCTGACAAATTTGAATTTGATTCATTTTGAAAACAAACACTTTTAGGTGGTAGCCAGATGTCTTAACAAATGGAAAAACACAAAAGTTTTCAGAAATAATCGTTTTATTACGCTCCCACTTGCAGCATTTCTTTGCTAACGTCAGTCTTAAATTTTCAAACATCAATAACAGACCGCGCATGTCGCGATGCTTTTGTCTTTTATGCAACTGATTGAGGAGTATCTGTTGGCAATAAAAAGATTTTAATTATTCCTGATCCTTAGGATATAAAGGACCAATTATGCCAATAATTAATGACGTCATGTAGACGTAATGAGCGCTACCAGAGGCCTAAAACTTCGTGATTTGATTTTGCCTTTCCTTTTGCTTTCAAGAACAAACATTGGTTTGAAAATTTTTTTTCGTTCATAATGGTAGGTATTGTTACTCTGTGACTTTTTGAATTTGAGTTGTCTCAGAATTATCGCGACGTCACAGCAATCATAAGCCACAACGTCTTGATTTTCGTATTGAATGCAAGATAAATGAAGGAACTTGTCAATTTTACTTTTCACATAATGAAAATATTCAATATTTGACATAAATTAGCATTTAAGCAGGTGGTTCGTTTTTAAAGTCCTTCAGTATATTAGAAACTTATTTTGTAAATATCAATTTGCAATGGCATATAACAGGGCTTTAGTTATGAGCGCTTACAAACTAATTATTTGTCTCATTTCTCAACCAAAACATATGTTGTGGGTACTCAAAAGAACCGTCGCAATGAGACAGCTCTTTTGAGCACCAAATTATAGGTTAAATCTGATGTGTAAGAAAATATAACAATTTTAAGCTCAAAAACTGTATTTATCTAGACTATGATTTATACAGTAAGCAGATATGATACACCTCAGTGCACAAATCAACTGAATGAACTTGAAGCATTACAGGTAAAAGTCAAAAGTAATTGACAGCACACTTCTTTAGATGAAACAATGAAATCTTCTCAACCCGAATTTTATGCAAACGCATTACTTTCGTCTCAAGTTATAAACCGCAAACATAATTATAATATTTACATGTATTTAGGTGAATACTCGACGAAACTTTGACTTTTTGTGAAATAAAATTTGGTCACAAAAAATACCCCAACCGATAAACCCTAAAGTCCTTGCAAAATTATGCAATATTTTCAAAATATTTTTATTTTGCTAGGTGCACTAAATGTAAGCATTTGATTTAAGCAAAAAAACTATAGTTGTCAGTGATGCATTATCCTAGCCACAAGCTGTCAAAATTTGGGCAGATTGAATAGGAAACTGTCCAAGGTCCTTTATTTTTTCTTGAGTATGAGACGTGTCATTATTCTACAACAAGAATATGCCAAACTTTTATGTAACAAATCCTACCTGCTACACCAAAACTGTAGGCACCTGTCATGTAAGGCAGTCTATAAGGAGGAGGGTGGTACTTAGCAAATAGCTCCTCCCACTCTGTATAGTTGTTGTCACCAAACCAATAAAAGGTCTCTGAAATTATTCAACAAAGTAATAGTGGTGGGCCTATTAATCGAGTTCATCGATCATTGGTCATTTTCAGCAAACTGATTAATTGATCGGTAGTTTTTCAATAATCGATTACTCGGTATTGACATTCTGCTACATTGGCCTTAAGTTTTCAGCTTGTGTTTTTGTTAAATATGACCCTTATCTGCATTTTCAGTTTCTGTTATGAACAGCAAATGGTCCAAATAATGTCGTTAAATGTGTTCTTTGCTTCTAGGGCCCTGTCATTTGATATCGAGGTCGTAAGGCATTAAAAAAGTAGCATGATATGTCCCTATATGTATTTAATTTTAGTCGATTAATGATCGATCATTGGTCACTTGTTATTTCCAATGATCGATCATAAAAATCCAGCCGATCTTTACCACTACAAAGTAATGAACCATTAAAGGTGTACAAAAGCAAGAAAATGCACAAATGAGCCTGGACATGAGATTTCCAACAATGTGGTATGTGCGACCAACAAAGCCTCAGATAAGCCTGGGCATACATGCAGTCTGATCAGAGCCTTTGCTAGTCGATTGAATATTCTATGACAGTAAATCTACTGACTGAACATCTTTTGGAGTTTTAAGCTTAAAAGGTAGGTGCACAAACTCATCTGAGTCTACACTTGTCAAAATGCCACAGTGTTGGAAATCACATGCTGCGGCTAATATGCTGTGGTACTTAAATGAACTCTCTCTCATTGAGACAGTTCTTTTGAACACCAAAACACATGTTTAAACAGATGAGTAAGAAAATAAAGCTAAAAGAGTTTGCTTATCTGGACCTATGCAAGTTTTTCAGCTTTAAAAAGAAAGATTGTTTTCCATATTGGTACAGTCTCTTAATTTATTCACCCCCTTTCATTAACATATTACAGTAGAACTTCAATGGCTTGAACAGGCTTGTGACCATGAAAATAGTTCTAGCCAAGGCTAGTTCCAGCCAGCCAGGGTGGACTATGCGTTAAATGACATGTAGGGACCATGATAATAGTTCTAGCCAGCCATGGTAAATGAGCCATCAGTGTTCAAGCCATTTAAGTTCTACTGTAATTATCTGTTCTGTGAGAAGTGATAATATTCAAATTGTGTAGTGTTAAAAGCCTGCACATCTTACACATTAGAAAATGTTAAAGCATCAGTAAAGTACAACTAACGAGGTAGTATCCCATTCAAATCTTATTGATTTAATTTTAAAAAACATATAACAATGCACCTATGTGTAACAACACACAATTATTGTAAATTCCCAATCCAATTTCTTTTCAAAGACATACCTAACAATAGGCTAACATTATTCAGATTGTTAAATAGTTATGCAAGTATTTTATTTTTTGTTATAACATACTCAAGTCGATGAAAAGATACTGCCCATTATGACAAAATTCTTGAAGAATTACTTTCAGTGTGCCAAACCACTCCCTTCACAGATGTTAAATAAATCCAATATTAACATGAGAAACAGAAACTTACATCAATATGACGTATTTTTTTCTCATAATCTTTTGGTATTTTAAGAAGGCCAAATACCACTTAAGCCAGGGCTGGAGGCTCCATTAATGGTCATTTTATGACAAGGTTGCATACACAGTATTACCTTGTATTTTCATCAAATAGGACTTTTAAGACGGAGTGCATTTGAAAATTTCCCAAATCTTGAACTTTAGAAATTCAATTTTTGAAGCTTGCAGTATGCATATAAAATAAAACTTATAAATCTCAAGTTAATATGGTCAAATGTCATATAAACCAGACAAGCTGTTATAATCAGCCTTAATCAGTATTTTGAAGCGGACTTTCCAAAGAAAGTCAGCCTCAAATACTGACTAAGGAACAATCCTGAAAACTTTCACCCACATGATTGAGAACAAAAGGCCCAAAATAAAAATAAAAATGTGTGTTTCAGGTTACCCGACTGTGCCTAGTTTTTCCTCCCCCCCCCCCCCCTAATTTTTTTAAGCATTTTTAGGTGATATCTTAGAGAATTCCCGGTTTCCCCATCTTCCCCATGTATATACTTAAAACAAAATAAAAATATTTTCCTACCTACCATCCCTATTTTAAAATTTCATGTAACCTGAAACAGACATTTACTATACGTTTTTCTTTGGCCTAAGTTCCTTTAAACATGCACAAAGTCTTACCATTTCCTAAAGTGGTTAACTCTTGTGGCTTCAATATATTTTCAACGTAGAACTGTAGGGTAACATCTCCTTAAAAATAGTTTGGCAGTAAGATTGAATTAAATTTTTCCTTTGTTTTCTGTAAATAATTCCAACTCAATGTTTTTATCGTTTTTTCCAGGAATTTGATTGGTCCGTTGGTAAAATTAAATGTTTTTTACACTTCGGGCTTTATTCAATTTGTGAGTGATTCGCCGGAGTTTACACATCGATAAAAACCAAAAAATAAAATTTCATTCCTATAATAAAATTATCATACTTGTGGTACATTATGTAGAATATAGTGGAGCGCAGTGGGTCAATTTGGTAAAATATTCAACTTGGCAACAAAGAGTCACTAGTGTGAGTCTCACCAGACAGGGTTGCCACTCAATATCCTTTTCAAAATTCCCTGACTTTTCACTGACTTTTCCCTGACTTTCAACAGATTTCCAGGCCCTTTTGGAAGGCCGATTTTAGCCATTTTCATCCATCGACAATTTTGTACAAATATTTATACTTGCTGATTTAATCTTTTAAAAAAAATCTTTAAACATAAATATTAGAAAAGGAATGTTTCTGAACATAAATTGCGAGCAATTTATGTTCAGAAACATTCCATTTCTAATATTGCTTGCAATATATGGAAAATAAAATTTCCAAAAGCCTGTTACCCAGCATTTTTTTTTGGAAAATTTTGAAATTCCCTGACATTTCCATGACTTCTTTAATTTTTCTAAATTTCCCTGACTGAAAATGAAATTCCCTGACTTTTCACTGACCTGGAATAATTTTCATTTTCCAGACTTTTTTCCCTGACAGTGGCAACCCTGCCAGAGGTGCTGTATAGTGTCCTTTATGGAACATGTTGACTCCCTTATAGTGTCCACATTCTTATCATCATGTGCAAGGATCACTTTGTTATCAAATGCAGGCCTTCAGATTTATGGTGGGCGCAGGTCATTGCCCCATGATTTCAAAATATGGCCTATCACTTTCCAAAGCAGTGGGCCCTGTTGGCCAAGTGGACCCGTCCTTTTTAGTGGTGAACAATATGATCTAAAAAAGGGTATCCTTTGGAAGCAAAGACTGCACCAAAGAACTGAAACCAGAGTGCGCATATTTCCTGGGCCATACTAGCTAGTTTCTGTCATTTAGGCGTCATCAGTGACCCTCTAATAGTTTCAAAGTTCCACAATGAACCCCATGATCCCAAAGGACAAGAAAATAAAATCTACACTATAGTGAAGGGCAAGGAGACGTTCTACCACCGCCACACAATCCCAGTCACCAGCTGTAGTGAAGTCAAATATGTTCTTAAAAGGATATCTTTTGGAAGCAAAGACTGCACCAAAGAACTGAAACCAGAGTGTGCATATGAGCCGGGCCATGACATTTCCAACAATGTGGTATCTCAAATAAAAATATTCATCTTACAACAAGTCTACGCACTCAACATAAACAGAAAGTACATGTAGGTAGTCAATATAGTAAAACATGTCCTAAGCAGCCACTCAAAAAAAGACAAAACAAAGATCTTAATAACAAATGGTGGCTTTTAACTTTACTAACACTCTCCATCGCACTGTACAAACTCATTTCACCCACTTTTTTCTATGCTTTTATTCCATCTAACACCCATTAGCTCCTGGTATATACCGGAACACCACCTTACGTCCTCCTCGGAGGTTTAGGTGTACAGGAAGATAGATGATAGATAGAAAGGATTGCTGAATGCTCCCCTTGGAGCATTCTGCAATACCTTTGACCTGCATTAAGCGATAATTGGTCTTCTTTTTTTCGCTTAAGACAGGTCTTACTGTATAATCAGCAGTCAATATACATATATGCATACAAGTGTCTGTGTCAGTGTGTAGGTAAAGTATACTACCCAAATGTCAACTGTGGTTAGTTTGATATGCTTGGGCCCATCATTTCAGAAAATGACCCACAATTTTTTGCTCCATGGGTCAGTTTGGCCCACAAATCTTGAAAAAAATCTGAAGCCCTGCATATGTGCAAATTTAATTCATTCCTTGGATGCAACTACACGTTGTGCACACATTGCAATTGGTCCTGTGCAATAGAAAAGTTGTTGTATACACAACAAAATTTGCTATGCGGTCAAATTAATCTGTCATGTGCAAAATTTATTTCGCCCTGTGCAGTTCACTACATGCATAACTTGATTTGTTATGCATACTTTGTAATTGGTATTGTCAAAATATCATTTTTTTTTGGTACTCAAAACATGTAGCTATGTGCAAAATGTATTTTGCTATGTGCAAAATGTATTTTGTTACGTGCAAAATGTATTTCATCATGTGCAAAATGTATTTCATTATTTGCAAATTGTATTTTGTCCTGTGCAGTATTAGTTCCTCATGTGCATAAATTCATTTGTTATATCATTAAACAAGTTGCTATATTTACAAAATATATTGCAGCTGTAAGGACTGTTTTATGTTGAATGCTCAGAAACATTTGTTGTATTGAGTTGTGTTTTGGCTTAAAGCCACTTTCAACATTTTTTCAGTCTTATCATGATGGTCAGTTATCATTTGAGCTGCGATTTCCAAGAATGTGGTATTTTGACATGTGTAGACTCAGACCAGCCTGAGCAGCCTCCTTTTAAGCTTAGAAACTCCAAATGATTTTCGGTCAGTAGCTTAACAGTCATAGAATATTCAAGCGACTAGCACAGGCACTGATCAGACTGTGCATATGCGCAGGCTGATCTGAGGCTTTGCTGGTCGCACATATCATGTTGGAAATCTCATGTCGCCGCTCATTTGACTATGCCTTGGCAGACTGCTCTTAAGCTGTTTACCAGTACTTAATGTATGCATACTTACACTAGTAACTGCCAACTGTCCTACTTGAAAAAGCAGAAAGAAAATAATTTCTCCCTCCTTTGCCCATGTAAGTTAGGCTATCAGCTCATGTAAGAAATTTCTATCTAACATGACCACGTGACTGAGCTTTCTTACATGGACAGAGCAAAATAGTCATTTTTTTCCGAGAAAGGGTATACAAAATCCCAACATATTACGCCTAAGTAACTCAAAGACTCTTGGCAAGGTTAAGCATCACTTATTGACATCACTGAAAGGTAATGACATCACCAAACGTGCGCCACATGGCAGTATCATCTATGTGATGCTAACAGCACAGGGAGCATAGCAGGATTTCCTTTAGCAATGTGCAACTTAACCAATGCTGCAATCGTGTTTTCCAGTCAATTACAAGTTGCAAACTTTGTTTACACCTATTTTCATAATAAATACACTTGAAAACTCAGAATGAGTCATGAGCCCTTTTCTTTGTTTCACCATGGTGTATTAATTTGATTAGAGTGTTTCTCCATGATGATACATTGCATTAGTTAGATGGCATCCATGCGAGCTGAACATTTCTTGTACTTCAACAACAGCAGAATCTAGGGCGAAGATTTGGTACCAGTAAAATGCATTTAAGCCCCCCGGTGGCTTAGGCTGCTGTCCGTTCTAAGGCGGTGGTTCTGTTGTTGTTGACTTTTTGTTTATTGTTACTCTCATTGCGGGAGTCTGAAATTGTTCTATGTTTTGTTGTACGTTACTTTATGTCCATTCTAGTATTGCAATCATCTTGATGGGGAAGAGAGCTGGTTGCTTTGCTTAATTTGTCTTCCTGGTGTCTCGTGATGGTTGAGCGGCTCTTCCTAGTGGTGCCACGGGGTTGTCTGTGGTTTATATTTGTGGTATTTCCTGATCATACTCACTTACTATTTTTAATGTATATCCAATGAGTAAAAAGTTGAAATGTTTATGTTTTATAGATTTTTTTTTTATATTTCAACAAAAAAGGTTGGAAAAGTGGGAGAAAACAATCCATAATGAGCCTGTCTATGTAGGATAGAGAAATCTCACCCTCAGGGTCAGAATTTAACCAGGGACTCGGCAAGCCTAGTCTATGGTTAAAATTCTGACCCCTCCGGTGAGATATCTCTATCCTACATGGACACTCATGGTGGATTGTTATACTCTATGAAAGTATGTGGCTATACCAGAACTCAAACTTACAGCCCTCTGGCGCAGTCCACAGATAGTGCAATGTCAACCACCTGGAGAAAACATTTGCTCTAGGATTGAAAACAGAATAAATAGAGATTATACTTACTTTTGGTATATGAATGTGTATTGGCTGTACTCAACCTAATCTTTTTCGAGCCATACTGTTCCATCATATTGCTCTTCTCACAGACATGATAAAATTCCTAAAAATAGACAATAGTGCCAGTCCATGAAATTTTGGTACTTTAACTTTTTTTTTTATTCTAATTGATTTTCCCAAACATATTGATACAATAAGTAGGGGGATATTCCTTTTGTGTTTTCAGCGGCCACAGGTAGTAATTTCTAAATTGCTATGTATTTATGTCCTTAAAGATGCATGAGAGATAGATTTCAGGACTTTAGTAAAAAGTGCGTAACAAAAAATAAGCTTTCTTATTTCTCAACCAAAACATATGTTGTGGGTACTCAAAAGAACCGTCTCAATGAGACGGTTCTTTTGAGCACCCAAAACATATGTTAAAACAGATGGGTAAGAAAATATTAACAGCTTTACGCTTTAAAAAAATGTTTATCTAAACCTGTGGATTTCATTTTTCGAAAGGTTCATTACAGCAAACAATGCTGATTTTTGTTTCCTAATGCATTCAAATGAGAGTGCATGTAATCTTGAAAAAATTATTTTTCAATTACTGTTGAACTAACCTATGGAGGCAATGATTTAAAATGCTGCCTTATGTGGCATTTCATCTGGGTCTTCACTGTTTGCAAAAGTACCTGTTCACGAGTATCCAGAATGAAAAGGATTAATATTGTATAATATATTTTATCATATGACGTCATGTCTGGGAGTGAAATAACGCCATGCACTAAAATCGTTAAACCACTAGTGGCATACAGATTTTAGGAAAAAGTTATGATGTCCATAACAACATAT
The DNA here is from genome assembly GCA_964019695.1 of Loripinus fragilis. Taxonomy (NCBI): domain Eukaryota; kingdom Metazoa; phylum Mollusca; class Bivalvia; order Lucinida; family Lucinidae; genus Loripinus; species Loripinus fragilis. The sequence goes on from OZ026516.1 coordinate 69,661,506, forward strand.
AGCGTAGATAATGTCAAAATTATAACTTTTTCTACGACAGAAATGAGATTTCAAAGTAATCTTAATGTGATATGATAATTAGAATCTAACATTTGTGCTCTTGTATTATTGAATTTATTTAACTCGTTGGGAAAAAAGAGAAAAAACTCTCGGTAAGCCTCGCATTTTATCTATTTCCACCAACTTATGTTCATGAGGTTTTGAAAATTGCAAAGATCTCCAGATTCATTAAAAGTTTGTTTAAAAATGTAAATATTATTATAATAATTGATTATTTGATTATTTACTGTTCAATAGACTGGTCATTATCATGACTTTAGTTAAGAGTGTGTATTGAAAATTTAACTTTCTTATTTCTCAACCAAAACATATGTTGTGGGTACTAAAAAGAACCGTCTCAATAAGACGGTTCTTTTGAGCACCCAAAACATGTGTTAAAATCAATGGAGTAAGAAAATATTTACACTTGCTGAAAATTTTTGCTTATCTACCGGTAAACCTGTACATTATACTCATCACTGGGTCAGAGTAGGATGAAGTAGTTTGCCACATTGTGCTGCTTTATTCAGTTGATTGAACAAAAGCTGGTATTTCTTTCATAAATTTTTAATTCGTAACTAATCACTAACAGAATGTGGCGTATACTTATTCCCTCAAATTTAAGCAAAGCTTTAAAGTGAGCTCATTTAACTCTGTCTCCTGGGAAAGTTTGCATGCTTTTTTGTCATCTCATGATTTTTTTTAAAATCAACCTTTTTTTAAAAGTCTTTCAGGAATACCAACAGAGTATCAAACAGTTTGGGTCCCGATCAGGTCCAACAGTTTGTCAGGCCTGATCTGGGTCCAAACTGTTTTCAAAGTTATCAGCAGACGAAACTAGTAGGCAATGAGTTAAAATGAATCATCAGACAATGGCATACATCTATTAACCCTTAAATCGCCTGAAAAAATGCATATGAAAATTTTGTCTGCTTATGTCATCTGCTGCATAATTTGATAACATTTTTGACTAATGTAGAGGCAATCAGTGTGGACCCAGAGGCTTCTGAAACATTTCAGCGGACAATAAAAGCAGGCGACTTTTGTTGTGATTGACACTTTAAGCATATCGTAAGGTATTATGTTAATTGTACATACTCTGTTATCTGTGGCTCCTTGAATGATCACTGGTTTAGTATAGGCATATCTGAAATATACAAAGATATGTGTCATCTGATGTTCATGCTCAACTCAGCTGAGCATTAAATTTATCATGCTCATAAATGTGAAATGACAACAATTGTTGGCATTTTGACATTTATAAGCATGGTAAAGACATCATCTCAGAGTTTGAAAGCAAGAAAAGAATTTTTAGTGTTTAAGTTTTTTTATGAGCATTTGAAACTTCATGCTCATTTTAGTTGAGCATGATTTTTTATAACCTTGAGGCCAGTCTGTCCACCCACATATCTCTATCAGTGCCTCTGTTAGTCCCCCTTGGGTAAATATAATCATTGGCTGATAGCTAAACTTTCTATATGTAAATTTTAAATATTTTACCTAGTCTATGTAGCTGAGCATGTTGGATTGAGCCTTACTCGGTAGCAAACCCAAAAGCCAGTTCTTCGCTTGAGAAAGCTCATACTGCATCAATTTTGTAAACACACAGCTCAGTCATTTATACATTTGTAACCCGCTCAGAGACCTCAACCTTACGTTGTGGTCTAGAATGGCCAGCTATCAGATACTTTTCAAGTTTTGTTTGCGAAAACGTTCAGCAGGGCAATGACATGGTGAGGCTCAAAAACTTGTATATGTGAAATGATGCCATTTTGTTTGGAGGTATTATTCAGTTATTAGGTCACTATACGAGGGGCATTTGGAAAGTTCTTAGCATGGTCTTTTATCTCAGTAACCGATTTACAAACCCTATCATGTTTGGTATCATTTTAAAGAGCTATCTTTCTCCTATGTTATGGCACAAGTTTCATGAGGATATTATAATGCAGACGCAAAAAATATTATTGTGAATACATGTACAGGCCCCCTAGCAGACTCTCATGAAATTAAAGGTTTTTTATAAAGGCTATTTTAGGCAAATAAAAGGTTATTTCACTGAAATTCTAACAAAAAATAAAGAGCCAATCAAGTTCAAATATTCAAGTTATTTCATCGATCCTGATCCTGATCTTTTAAATCCCTGCTATGATAGATGATGGTATGTTTCTGGTACAGGAAATCCTTAGGCAACAAATATATAGCCATCTCATCACAAATCAATAGGAAATTCCCCCTGTTGTGTTAACCCCTGAGTTGAAAACCTTACTTTTAACCTAATGCTTGCATTGCGCAGTGTTGGACTGAAAAATTAATCACATTTTCTGGTCTGGAAGGGGGGTGCGGGGGTCCTCGCCCGGAAAATTTTGAAAACCAAGAAAGCAGGAGAGGCCATCTCTGGTCATTTTGTAGGGGCAATTTTACCTTCAGTAAAGGAAGAATTTCAGAGAATGTTGCTCCCATTTATATTGTATGCTCTTTTTAAATAAAGGTTTAGAAAACTATGCATATATCTGCAATAGTCTCATTCGTGTGCAGATATTACTGTTCAGATTTGACAATCTAAGACATTAACATTTGAAAATCAGCACATTTCACAAGTTGACCCTGTTCATCTGAGACCAAAATGAATTGAGCCCAGAGTTCAACAAATGAGCCTAGCCCAACTTTTACAGACTACCATTGCAGTTGGTAGTGCGTCCAGCCTAATGTTCAGGAGCTTTGCAGCTGACACATTCTTTCACTAGTTGTCAGTTACTGGTGAAAGATTAGCACTGAGTACATTTGTACATATGAAATGATTTGGGTTAAGCCAGCCTAGGAAAAGTGTATTAATTCTGACATGGCCCCTGCTGTTTAGCATGGATGTAAAACAAAAACGAAACTGAAAGCATTTATATTTACCCTACCTCACTTTTTTATTGCTGCCTTATCTGATGTCTCAGGAAAACTGATCATCAGACCACTATAAAGTCACACAGGTGCAAGAGTTAGGTAGACACTATGGTCTGAGGATGAATACAGCTTTTGAAAAACTAAAGCTGTCACAGACATTTTTTGTCAACATACTTATGGTCTATTTCTTATGTTCAAACTGATCTTGCAAAAGTAAAGGTTTATTGATCAAAATACAAGTTATTAAAGGTTTTTCAGCCAAATAAAAGGTTTTAAAGGATTCCAACCAAAATAAAGGTTTCTAAAGGTTTTAAAGGTTCCACTAGGGGGCCTGCATGTACTGTTTGTATACTGGAAAACGCAAAATTTCAGTGGAAAATATAACATTTTACCTTTTGAAAAGTGTGCAGAACATTAACAATAGTTCATTAAATAAGATAATTTTGTATCATTTGGTAGGCCACAATCTGGTACGGCCATTATACAATTGATGACCGAGTTGGATGTTTCTAATAACTAAATACCGGAACAGTAATACCTAAACCGTCTAGAAAGCTAAGCAGTGCGCTAATTTTTTCGACTAAAAATCGCATGCCACAATGCACATATTTTGAAAATATATAACGGACAGTAGTTAAAAAATGCCATGCTTTGGTATTTTTGTCAAGCACACTTTATGCTCTTAGTATTGAAACCGAAATACATTTTATAAACCAGAACAAAGGGAAGATAACTCGTATTATCTTTCCATGGGGCAGAGTAAGTTTAGCTATAAGTTGACATTCTGGTTCATTTCAATTGAAAATCGTGACAAATAAAGAAGTAAAAATACCTTGAGAGTATAAATCAATCAATTTTGTGATGGTTAACACGATACGATGAAAATTTCTTATGCCATTGACAAAATGTAAGGGGTTAAGTTACCCCACCCTCTTCTTGAAAAATAGGGGTAGTGTTATTAGGAATAATTTTCTTGAATACAGAACTAAACAAGCCACACATTTTGCGCGACGAAATGATTTTCATGCATTGTTCGTTACAAATAGCGCAAAACATATACTCAATAGGCATTTTTCGTGCTCCTGTAGTGACACAATTTTAAGTAAAAGTATAAAGAAAAATCGAAAAAAAAGTCTGATTTTTAAAATTTTACCATTTCTCTATTAGTCAACATTTTCCAAAAGTAAAGGTGGCAGTTGTGCAAGCAGTGATCGCATTATATATTTGATTAAAAATTAAGTTGGCACCAAATCGTTAATATATCAAATAATGATCGCAAATAAGGCCCCCAATTTTCCTTCGCTTTTTTTCCAAGTATTTTGCTTAAAATTTCCGCCAGTATATAAACCCCTACTCATTTTGAGCATGCGTTGCACGTGCATGCCAAGTCCTTTTTCGACAAAAATTAAACCATCAAATAGCTGTTAAATTCTAGTTTCCAAAAATGTATTACTTGATAGCATTTTATCAACGCATTATGGAGTTACGATGCCATGCTAAGAACTTTCCAAATGACCCTCGTACAGCCATGCCCCAAATGGTTCCCATCTTCGTTAGCTTTTCAGGAGACAGGGACATTGCATACCGAGTGGCGAAACAGTGACTGAAAAGTTGAATAATGTTGACATGGGCCCTGGATCGCTCACCTGAATCCTTGTCAGGAGAAGAGGATATTTACCACAAAATATAAATCTCATTCTCCAACACTTAAGTCCATCTTGGGTATCACTCAGATCATAACCAAAGCCTATAAAGTCACTTAGGTCGATCAAATTATACTTATCTGCACAATTCAATGTCTGACCTTTTTACCCTACCCAAAAGGCCAATGCCAAACATTTTAATTGCATAATGTGATGTGCACCATGACCTTCTTCAGAAATAAAAAGGTTTTAACCTTTTGTCCCCATACAGGAGTCAAGGGTGTGTAAAAGGGCAAAACATTTGCATGCATGGTGTTATATGCTTCATTCTAATTAATTTGATTATGCAACATGACTACTCTCAGAAAAGAAAACAAATTGACCTTTTGACCCCATCCCAGGTGTCAAGGGTAAGTGTAAGAGCAAAATATTTGCTAATATGTAATTGTAAGATGCATTCCATTTGATTTGATATGCAACATGACCGTGTTCTGAAAAAGTTAATTTGATATGGGGCATTTTTGGCCCCAGGGGCATAATTTGAATAAACTTGGTAGATGGTCCACAAGGTGATGCTACATATCAAAGGCCTTGTGGTTTCAGACAATAAGATTTTTTCATGTTTTCCTATTTAGTCTATGTAAACCATGTGACCCCTGGGGCCAGACCATTTTTGGCCCCAGGGGCATAATTTGAATAAATGTGGTAGAGGTCAATGATATGATGCTACATACCAAATATCAAGGCTCTCGGCCTTGTGGTTTCAGACAAGAAGCGTTTTTCATGTTTTCCCTATATATGCCTATGTTAAACATGTGACCCCTGGGGGCAGGCCCATTTTTAGCCCCAGGCCAGGGGTGTAATTTGAACAAACTCCATAGAGGTCCACTAGGTGTTGCTACATATCAAATATCAAGGCTCTTGGCCTTGTGGTTTCAGGCAAGAAGATATATTTATGTTTTCTCTATATAAGCCTATTTAAAACATGTGACCCCGGGTGGGGCCATTTTTTACTCTACGGGCATTATTTGAATAAACTTGGTAGATGTCTACTAGGTGATGCTACATACCAAATATCAAGACTCCAGGTCTTGTGGTTTCAGGCAAGAAGATTGTTTCATGTTTTCCCTATATAAGCCTATGTAAAACATGTGACCTGGACAGGGCCATTTTTGACCCCAGGGGTATTATTTGAGCAAACTTCATAGAAGCCCACTAGGTGATGCTACATACCAAATATCAAGGCTCTAGGCCTTGTGGTTTGAGACAAGAAGATTTTTTCATGATTCCCTATAATATTATAAGCCTATATAAAACATGTGACCCCGGGGCTGGGTCATTTTTGACCCCAGGGGAATTATTTGAACAAACTTCATAGAGGTCCATTAGGTGATGTTACATACCAAATATCAAGACTCTAGGTCTTGTGGTTTCAGACAAGAAGATTTTTTCATGTTTTCCTATATAAGCCTATGTTCAACATGTAAACCCTTGGGTGGGGCCATTTTTGACCTCAGGGGCATTATTTGAACTAACTTGGTTAAGGTCCACTAGGTGATGCTACATACCAAATATCAATGCTTTAGGCCAAGAAGATTTTTTTCACGTTTTCCCTAAATAAGCCTGTGACATGTGACACCCGGGCGGGGCCATTTTTTGGCCCTAGGGGTATAATTTGAACAAACTTGGTAGAGGTCCACTAGGTGATGCTACATACCAAATATCAAGGCTCCAGGCCTTCTGGTTTCAGACAAGAAAATTTTTAAAGTTTTCATATCGAAAATCTATTTTTAGCTGCTGTGACCTAGATATGCAATGGACCAGAACCATTTGAATAATTTTGGTAGAGGGCTACCCAAGAATCATTTGTGTGAAATTATTTCAAAACTGGACCAGTTGTCATTTAAGTCAATTGTTAACGGACGACGATGGACGAAGACGGATCACAAAAGCTCACCTTGTTATACGTGACAGGTGAGCTAAAAAAGCATAAAATTTAATATTTAACCATGGCAGTCAATTTAGAAACAGACTGGTTTGGAACCAGGCAAACTTCAAGAAAAACAATTACATTAAACAGTCAGAGTGTCATAGTTATCTTATAAACACTGTGTAACACAAGAGTTTGACTTATATTTTGGGGTTGTGAGTTTGCTACTTTCCCATTGGTATCCTGGGTCAGGTGTGGTACTTGATTGTATTGATTCCTGATCTTTGCACCCTTACTTACTTTGAACATCACATTCAAAAATCAAAAGTTGCCTTGCAAGCTTATACTGATGCCAATATAATTATCACATTCCAAAATTCCAAAAATTTTAGTGTTAATTCCATATCCGATACGTATGCTACATAGGTAAAGATAACCAAAATTTTTTAGTGTAAAATTGTGAATATTTTTCTCATTATTTTTTACATGTTTTGGGTGCTCAATAAAATGTCTCACTGAGATGGTTCTTTTGATTACCCACAACATATGTTTTCGTTGAGAAAAAAATTTTTTTAACCACACACTCTTATATATATATATATCCACAAAGGCCTGTGGTTTAAACAGTACATACTCATTCAAAAACTGCTTTTGTGTAAGTGTTGATGCCTCTCTGACATCTACATTACATGGTCCTGGTTGAGCAAGTAAAGGAGATTCAGTTTCCCTGCAAAAAAAAGAAAAACACAATTATAAATCAACCCATTAATTTTCTTTCACAGACAGTCAGACTGACTGTCACAAATTTTGTTCCTACCTTGATTTCAATGCAGCTGTGCCCTTATGTATGGTAGTAAGTAATGTGATAACTTAAGCACTATACCAGTACCATTGTCCATATTTGACCTAATAAGCCCACAGTGCACATAATTTTATTCAAAATTATATAATGACACATCTTTTGAAAACAGTGTGGATCCTGGCCTGATCAGCCTGGGCCTGATCAGCAGGGTGATCAGGCAGGATTCACAGTTTTACATCCACATAATTAATCCATATACAGTCAAACCTCTTTACAACGGCACTGTTTGTCCCCAAATAATTTGACATTAACTTGAATTTCTGTTGTAAGGAACTCAAATTCAAGCTAAACTGGTACATTTGTGCAAATACAATTGACGGGGTAAAGAATTTTGCTGTATCTAAAGGAATTGAATCACTGGAGTCAGGACTGACTGGAAGCTCATATAGCATTCACTACCCTAAAAAAGGCTTTGTGTGCACTTATAAGACTAAGAGCATGTGCACTTATAAATTAGACAGAATATGGTACAGTCTAGTCCCTATATAACATGCTTCGTTATAATGCGGATTTGGATATAACGCAGTAATGGTGTGGCTCAGGATTATTTTATCACAAAATTTTACAAAGGAATTAATTATTAGCAAATTATCATGACATGGTCATTTTCCTATATATTCCTTTTTAAAGTTGTCCTTTTATTACACAATTCACTTATAAATAGGCGAGACACTGGAAACAAATTGATCAATAAAAAGAAAGGTAGGTTGGACCTCTTGGTGGTTAGAGCGCCTGACAAGTGTTTGAGGGCTGTGAGCTCTAGCAGCAAAATCAATCTGTCTGCCTGTATGTCTGTCTGCCACAAACCTATGTTGCACTTTGCTTAAAACATGACTTGTTCATTAAAAGAATGTGCAATTGCCCCGTATTGGTCAATACAAAGAAAGTAGGTGGCGGTGGCTTTGGACCACCCAATTGACACACACAAAACGTCACCTACCCAAAAACTTTTATTGCTGTTTCGAAAATAAAATCCAACTTTAAACATTTTTAATTTTTAATGTCTTTTTAACAAATTGGTTAAAAGATCTTAAAAGATAGATACCTACCTAACTATCCACCATGAAAATTATGGGTTGGGTGACAGCAAACAGTTTTAAAGGGTGGCATCGCAAACCTAAAGTTGTTTCCCTTTGCTTTATATGATTGTGTTGCAAAGTTTACTTTTCGGTCAGAGGTAGTTATTTCCCAGAGTACAGGTCCTGTTGAATGAGTGTCAGTTTTGGCGTTTGATCATTAAATTATCTTATTCCAGAATCACCGCTAGCTTTTTGGTAAAGCAAATACTTGTTAATTTTCTACTTTCGTTTTAACCTGATGTCACGATCGCGCAATGTATTAGGAGTTCTGTAACCAAACGAGTGCTTCGGATTAACTGAACATGTATATTACCAGCCTCCGGTGTTTATGGTTTCTCCAAAAAGGAAAAGAAGAGGTAAAACAAACAGAAGTTCTGCGAAAACAACACGAATTCGCATTTTGCTCCACGTACAGGCGTACTTGATTCTCTGCTCGACGATCACCAAACGGTCACCCTATTTACCGACAAGAGCCGACAAGAACTGACAAGAGCCGCCAAGAGCCAACAAAAGGCATTTTTATGCATTTTTCGATTAAATACTACTTATTAGAACAGATTTGTGCGTTAATAGTTTAGGGTCGCCTAAAGATATTCATGTCAAAACATTTTTTTCAATCCTGATCATTGGTCTCAGATGAAAAGCTGTTTGAAGCTTTTTAGTCGGTAAATAGCTATACATAGCTAATGCTATCTCTGTTTATACTCTCCGACTTTAAATAAAATTTGTCTTATGTCTTATGTCTTATGTTTTGTATATACATGTACATCAGAACCAGTAATTTTGTATGAAGCTCTTTTAGATATGATGTCCCTGTGCTGTGCAACTCTTAGAAAGGACCTCGGAAGTCTTAATGAAGGATTGCCCATAAAAATGGTCAGAGAAAAGTTTCAAAGAAAACGATATTTTTCATGAAAAAAATAGTAATTTTAACTCTCGAATTTTACGCACAAGTGTTTTTCGCATTGGACAAGTACCTTACAAAAAATATGGATCGAAAGCACAGTTTTTGCTATTCAACATATAGGAAACAGAAAAAGTTTTACTGAAGTGCTCCCCCCTCCGTCCCCGTGACCAAACTAATCACTTTGCATACAGTTGTGGTTTTACATTTAACACATCATATGGCACAATTGGTCACGGAGGGGGGTGATGTCAAAATACTCAAAAACAATTTATTATAAAAACTTATTAGGAACTTATTTTGTACAAGCCTCGAAGGTAAATATCAATTTACAATGGTATGTATCAGGGCTTTAGTTATGATTGTGTACTTTCTTATTTCTCAACCAAAACATATGTTGTGGGTGCTCATAAGAAGCGTCGCAATGAGACGCTTCTTTTGAAGGTTAAATCTGATGAGTAAGAAAATGTTAACAATTTCATACTAAAAACTGTGCTTATCTAGAATGTGTTGTATACAGTATGCAGGTATGATACACCTCAGTGAACAGGTCGAACTGAGTGCACTTGAAATAATACAGGTAATGGTCAAAAGTTATGGACAGTATACTTATTTAGAAGAAAAGATGAAATCTTCGCAACCTCAATTTTATGCAAACTTATCACTTTCGTCTCACGTTTTATGCCACAAACACTATATTTCCGTGTATTAAGGTGAACACCTGGCGAAACCTTGACTTTCTGTGAAATACAATTTGGTCACAAAAAATACCACCCCCACCCTCTACACCATAAAGTCCTGGTATTAACATGCAATATTTTCCAAATACTTTTATTTAGCTAGGTCCACTAAATGTAAGGGTTTGATTTAAGCATAAAAAAATAGTTGTAAATAATACATTATCTTAGCCACAGGCTTTCAAAATTTTGGCAGATTGAATAGGAAACTGTCCAAGGTCCTTGCTCTAAGAACCTCGGACAGTCTCCTGTTCAATCTGCCAAAATTTTTGAGAGCATGTCGCTTGGATAATGTATAATTGACAACTGTATTTTGTGCTTATATCAAAATCTTACATTTAGTGCACCTAGCAAAAAATATTTGGAAAATATTTCATATTAATGCCAGGACCCAAGAATTTAGGAGGTGGGGGTATTTTTTATGATCAAATTTTATTTCGCAGAAAGTCAAAATTTCGTCAGGTGTTCATTTAAATACATGGAAATATGTTTGCAGCCTAAAATTTGAGACGAAAGTGATGCGTTTACATACAATTCGGGTCTAGAAGATTTCATTAATTTTTGTAAATAAGTATGCTGTCCTTGACTTTTGACTATTACCTGTAAATAACTAACACATTGATTACACCTGTTCTGTTTCAATTTCAATTAGTCTTGGCGTGTTCACTGAGGTGTATCATAAGTGATATATGCATACTGTATTCATGTCATTAGAAATTGCTAGTAAGCTACAGGTTTGTACAAAATTAGCGACTAATGCGCTTTTATAATAAATTGTTTTTGAGTATTTTGGCAGTCTTACCCCCCCCCCCCCCATTTGACCAATCATGTCATTTGTATGCGACGTGTGTAGTTTAAAACTACAAATGTATGCAAAAGGATCAGCTTGGTCACAGGGGTGGGGGTGGGACACTTAAAAATACTTTTCCATTTCAAATGTTAAACAGCGAAAAACTGAGTTTCCAATAGGTACATGTCCAATGGGAAAAGCCTTTATGCGGATAATTCGAGGGCTGATGGTAAAAATCTACTGTGGTCTATTAAAACTCAGGTGAGACTCTTAATATATTAAAACCTAAATGTTTTCTAGCATCTAGTGGGTCTACATATGATTTCTCTACTCTCTATACTACATTGCCTCATAATTTAATCAAACAAAAACTAACTGAATTGATTGAACAAACTTTTTACAATGAGTACTCACTTTATATGTAATGAGAAACGCGCATTTTTTTTAATTCTGAACAACCTTAAAGATTTAAATTGTGGTCAAGTTAGAAAGTTTGTGACGCTCTCCATTATCTTTTGGACAATATATCTATCAGATTTGGCTCAACTAACTGTATAGACAAATCGTTGGTATTTCTATGGGCACTAATTGTGCTCCTCTTGTTGTAGATTTGTTTTGTTATGAGAGAGACTTCATGTTCTCTTTATGACTCTAATGAAGCAGACGTTATTGATGCATTTTACTCTACCTAGGGATATCTAGATGACTTGCTTAATATTGATAATCCTTATTTCGAACTAATGGCAAGTCAGATATATCCCACTGAATTCAGTTGAATAAAGCCAATTCCTCAGATCTGAAGCACCCCTTTTTGGACTTGGACTTGTCCATAACAAATGGCATAGTTTCATCTAAAATTTATGATAAACGGGACGATTTTAATTTTGAAATAATTCATTTTCCATTTCTTAGTGGAGATATTCCTCCCTCCCCTTCCTATGGTGTATAAATTTTACAACTTATTCGTTTTGCAAGAGTATGTTCTAACGCTGATGACTTCAAAAAAACCGAAACAAATTTTTGACTTCTAAGTTATTAAAAGAAGGTTATTGATACCATCAACTTCGTAAAGCTTTTTTTTTAAAAAAAATTACAGACACTCAGAGTTGATTGTTAAATATAATATACGTTAAAAGACTTTTTCTGCAACAAGGCATATCAGAACCTGTATTTTATGATTTAGTTTATAAATTTAAAAGAATTGTTGGAAAGCCTAGTTGTAGTGATTAATTAAAAAGACTTTTAAATGTTATAAAAGGGTGAGATACAACATGGATATCATGGGACAGTCTGCATGCCCGGTTGTAAACCCAATCACGGTTTATAGCTATAGTTTCCTCTTTAATTTCAGGATGGTGGGTCAGGCCTCAGACTCAATGACAACCCTTACGTAAAGCTTTAATCTGCTGGTTGGTACCTGATACTTGTCTTTGGCTGAGACCACCGTAGCTCAACTTGAGGTTTTCTTTAGCTCTGACTATCTGTGTCATGAGCCATTATCCTTGTTTTATTATAGCGTCTTAATTTTATTAGATTTTTTCTCTGTGATGATGCTTTGCATTACGTAGGAAGCCTCCATGTGAGCTAAACATTTTTTTTTTTGTATTTTAATAACAACAGAATATATGGCGAAGATTTGGCGCCAGTAAAATGCATTTAGCCCCCCCCCCCTCCGGTAGCTAAGGTGGTGGTTCTGTTGTTGTTGATTCATTGTTTTATGTACCTCCCATTGTTTGTGAGGACTGTCTTTTTTTGGTATGCATTACTGTACGTCCATTCTAGTTTTGCAATCACATTGACAAGGAAGAGAGAGCTGGTTGCTTTGCTTTTATTGTCTTTCGGATGTCTTATTACTGTAAATGTTCTGTGGCTCTTCCTCACGGTGCCATGGATTGGTCTGCAGAGTGATTGTGGTATTTCTTGATCATACTTTCTGAACCTACCTTTTCCATATAAAAATATCGTTTTCCTTGGACTTTGTCTCTGATCATTTGTATTGGCAATCCTTCATTAAGACTATCCAAGTTCGTTTTGACCCATCATAGAACGCGAAAGAATGTAAATGCACAACTTGCAATAATAAAGGAGTAACTACAGCACAGGAGAATCAGCAAAAAACGAGTTACATTTATTTTATTATTCTGTCCTTCGTTTTAATTCTTTCTTTTCAGTCATGTTCTGCTGTGCTTTAGTTTAAATGGTTTACTGTAATTTATCCTCATCTCATAAGCTGTCCACTGGCTGCTCTAGGCACATTGTTCCTGGAGAGTTGGTGGTGGTTCGTGGAGAAGCTTCGGTGACACTCTGGTTCCAGATCCTCTCATGAGTCAGTATGTGAAGGCTTACTCTCTCCCATGCAAGAGGCATTTTAGATGGGGGTACATTTCATGTTAGCCATTATGTTTTTATTTAACGGTACTGACTGCTTTGCTTCTAAAAAATTAGCATGCAAATCAAGGCAGCATATTAAATAATTTATGCATTTCTTATTAAAACAGTGCTCTGAGAGTGTTATAATCCGATGCCTTTAAGCTGTCTTACATTTATTGATTGTTTACACTTGTTAAATAGTCGGTCTAAAAGCTCATCAGAGCTAATGTTTTACTGTATGACACATGCACTTGCCGACTCAAAATAAATCTTATCTTAGGTACATAAGAAAAACTGGCCACACCCCCTGGCGGCCATGATTTTTTATGGATCCCATTTATTTTGACATTTTAATAAAAGGTCAAACAATGATCATTTCTAGAAAAATATTTTCAATTCTGACCATTGGTTCAGAGATGTTATAAGTTTAATATATAGGTACATGAGGGAATCTGGCCACGTCCCCATGTTTTTCGATGGATTAAATTTGTTTACGCCATTTTTGTAGGAGGCCACCCAATGTACATTTGCGTAAATCATTTTGAATTTTTGGAACCAGTCTCAGAGGAGGGTTTTAAGTTTTCCATACTGTGACCGGGGGGCCATGTATTTTTATGGATCAAATTTGTTTCAGTTGTTTTTGTAGGGTTACCCATGCAGTGAACATTATTGTGCAGTTAAAATTAGCCCTGTAGTATAGCTAGGAGTTATTTAAAGCACGCTATTGACAACAGACGATGGCGTATATGTTTGACACTGACTGATCCCACTAGCTTGCTATGAACAATTTCTGCTCAGGCGAGCTTATAAGCCACACCCTCTTGTAGCTATGTTTTTCAGTTTTCTATGTTTGCAGCTGTGTCATACATGTATGCCGTATTATCAATGTTTCAAAGTAAATCTAGTTATGACAAAGCATCAATTTTGGAATTAAAGTGTTTTGGGCTACATTTGATATTCATTACTTGCAATTAATGTGCTGACAAGTGAAATCCAGATTAATTTTGGGCTGGGTCTCTTTCAAAACAGGTACCAGTTTTCGTGTTAACCCTCAAAAATCCAGTTTTACATAAATAGTTGCCAAATTTAGGCAAACAAATGGCAATTACGCGTCCACAACTGATGACATCCTTATGAAACTATACAAGCATCATCACACAATGATCATATATACACCGCATAATTCAGTTTCATGAAATTACATCTATGCAGCTTACTAAGTTACGGCTGAGGATGGTGAAAATGCATTGATATTCAGGTAATTTGTTTGTTTGATTGATTTGATTTTTTACGTCCCATCAACAATCTTTCAGTTAAACAGGGACGGGTCTTCCTGGGTTGAACCAGTACTAAGCTAGGATAAGATATTCAGGTAATCAAAGGGCAACAACTCCTCTATTACTCAGGACATCCAAGCAAATCTCCATATGCAGCATCACACTATGCTAATATATACTCAGTATAAGTTTCATGAAATTCCAAACATTGCTTACTAAGTAGAATTGCCCAAGTCCCTACATTTCAGAATTAAGTTGAGATGTTAATTGTTTAATAATAAAATGAAAAATCCCCTTATCCTAGACTTCGAAATGTAGGGACTTGTATAATCTACAAAATAACCGACCAGCATCCAGTCGGATCCCACTTGTTGATAAATGTCAGAGAATATTTACTTTATCAATAAACCACAATCAGCTGAGTCTAATATACAGTGTGTAGTATTTTAGCATGCGGATATGTTAAAGTTTTCTTTTGCTTTTCTTTAGTGTTCTCTTTGCAGCTGTAGGATAGTCTAGAGCATAGGTCTATATTTCGCCTGCCCCAGGGTGTGAAAGGGGTCGTTATAAACAAGATTAAGAAACGGACACCTGTGGTAACCACAGTCATTATAAAAAGGATTATTGTTCAGTGAGCATGCATTAAAGTGCTTATTAATGAGTGTGCTTTTTATAATCAATAAGGCCGACCTCTATGATCTAAAGTAATATGATGCTCAAATTCACAACATAACATTTCAATAAAATAAAATAATTTCATGATTATCCAATGCGCTGCCTGACTTGAATCTTCTCGATCACTGCATAGAATCATAGGTCTAGAGAAGCAGAATATTCCAGCGTAAAATTGTGAATATTTTCTTATCTTTGTCCCATCGAGACGGTTCTTTTTGAGTATCCAAACATATGTTTTGGTAGCGATTTAAATTTAATATGTTTCGGTTGCTCAAAAGAACCGTTTTAATGAGACAGTTCTTTGATTACCCACAACATATGTTTTGGTTGAGAAATAGGAAAAATAGTTTGAATTACACTCAGAATGCTGTGTCCAGGGTTCATATAATATATAGAATTGAAAAAGCAACAAACAATCAACAAACAAAAAAACAGGTATATCTGTATCAGAATTACTAGGCGTTGCTTTTTGAAATTCTCAAGTTTGATGCCATCTAGAGGGGTCGAAATACCTGTAGTTTTTGATTCATTGATGGTGGGCATACACAAAACTGTCGTAAGCATTTGAAATACAGCTAAAAGCTTGGTTTCAAGAAGAAAAAAAGAGCCTCAAAACGCATAAGAATTGCTTCTGCAGACATCTTGAATCCATTTTTTTTCTTGGGTGATTCTCCGACCCCCCGACCTAATGATAGAGGGTATCCCCCTCTCGTACTCTCCCCAACTCATGCCTTCGAAGCTCAGAAAACGCCTACGACGTTCCATTGCCTCATCACTTTCCGAAAGCTGACAACGGCCCTGTATTGGTGGCTTCACCAAACAGTTTTAGACAAATTGTAGTAGGGGTAATATCATGAACCTATGTACCCTGACTCGAATTAATTGTGCTAAATTCTGGTTTGAAACCCGAGTCCTAGAATATCGCTATTCTAATCTACACGTAAGAGGGTAAAATAAAACAACCATGCTATTTAGAATTATTTCCTTTACTTGATGCTTAGTGACTTTTTAACGTTTGCAAACATTTTTACCCAGATCAGGTCAACAAAAATGTCGGGGCTGATTTGAATCCAAACTATCGGACATTCTGGTGGCATTTCCTGACATTTACTGATTTTGTTTAAATTGATATTGAAATAAAAAGAAATCGACAGATGTCAAAAATAATGCAAAAAACCTAGAATGTAAACGTTAATAAAATAATTATTAAATTCCCATTACAATGCTTATCCATCATTACTAAATTTAACGCAATATTCTATAATGCTTCCTATTACATATGTGGCTTTGATCCTAAAAATAACAAGACGTCATCAAACTCTGATCTGGACCTGCATCACCGATGCACATCTTCAATGTGTGAACATCATAATGCAAATTTTGAATATAAAGAAATGAAATCTGACAATTATCTTCAGGAGAGTTGAATGAGAAAAGTCTATATATTTTCTGTCAGATTTTGAACATTGTATTATAGTGGTATTAAAGGGAATAAAAGGATACTGAAATTTATATAAAAAAGGCTAAAATAAAGACAGAAGAAAAAAATGTACAGACTTTGGAAAGTCTACTTACTAAGTTATGGCTGAGATTTTAAAAATGAATTGAAATTTAATCAAACAAAGGGAAATAACTACTCTATAACTAATGACAGTCTAATGAAACTATACATGCATGATCACACTATGGTCATATATACTCGGTATAAGTCTAATGAAAGTCCATCTATTGCTTACTAAGTTATGGCTGAGGATGGAAAAAAATGCATTGGCATTTAGGTAACCAAAGGGTAATAACTCCTCTATAACTAAGGAAATCCTGACAAAACCTCACGTGCATAATCATAAAATGGTCATACAGACTCCGTATAAGTGTCATGAAATTCCGTCAATTGCTTCCTAAGTAATGGCTGAGGATGGAAAAATCTCTGAAATTTAGGCAATCAAAAGGCAATAACTCCTACATAACTGGTGATATCCTAATGAAACTTCACACGCAACACCACACTATGATCATATATTTATAGTATAAGTTTGATGAAATTCCCTCCATTGGTCACCTAGTGATGACGGAAATCGGATGGACGGACATCGCCAAACCTGTATCCCCTCACCTTCGGCGGGGAATAATTAGTGAGAAAGTATTCATGGACAACTTTTGCAACTCTCACAGTAATAAACAAAATAAAGCTTACCAATCTTTTTGCTTTTGAATTTGCATATAAAGGTTTTAGAACTTGTAATTTTCACAATAATGTAATTTTGTAATTTTCAAAATTACAAGTACGTACTTTTGGAATGTTATATAAAACATTTCATTGGATATTCCATACAAGGTTTTCTGACCTGTTGCATTGGACTCTCGTTATTCCTGCCATGCTTCAAATATGATTTTGCTAAAAAAGGACATAAGAGATCTGTAAACGAACCAACGATCTGAATAATTATTAAAAAGGACAATATAAGGATCATTCCTGCCAAGTTTGGTCGAAATCCAGTCCATAGTTTAGGAGATGTCCTTTGAAGTAATTGCTGAGGAGGGAGAATTCACGACAGACAACCAACCTTATCAATAGCTCACCTTGAGGTAAGAGCGTGTACTTGAAAACAATTTTTCTTATTTCTCAAACAAAACACATGTTGCGGATACTCGAAAGAACTGTCTCAATGAGCACACAAAACACATGTTTAATTGATGGGTAAGAAAATATTAACAGTTTAAAGCTCGAAAAGAGTCCTTATCTGGACCTGTGACAGTGAAAGCTGAATTCAACCTGGCCCTCCATGCGTGGATAAGAGTTGGTATTGGAAAACTATTTTCTTAATTTCTCATCCAAAATATATGCTGTGGGTACTCATAAGATTGAGACTGTTCTTTTGAGCACCCAAAACACATGTTTAAATTGATGGGTAAGAAAACAATTACAATTTTACACTAATAAAATTTCCCTATCTGGATCTATGGTGGATCAAGAAAGTTTTGCCAGGGAGTTTCAAAGTTTAAACTTTTTTTTTTTGGTTTTAATCATCATATTTTACAGTGGGCAGAGAGGATCTGTACCAATATTCTAAGCCAGCCACCATCAACCAGCCAGCGAAACACAATTTCCCTGGTGTTTTGTTGGCAAGCCGATGATGGCATGTCCAGACCCCCTGTCTCCCATCTGGATCCACCAACGCCCTCCTCTCAGTTTGATGAATTTTCACGTTATGTTTAATGAAGCTTGGTTCGTGCTAATCTGGATTGAAACTGTTTGCAGCTCTGAAGGTAATCCTGAAATACTTTTTTTGAAAAAAAAATTGGTTTTGAAAACAATCAGCAGATGACAAAAAAAGCACGAGAAATTTCCCAGTAGGCAAAGAGGAAGACGGACAAATATTCAGGCTTTGGAAACCTGTCATTTTATGGCAGCTGACAGTTCATGCCAGTTACTGATACAACCAGGCAACCACCAATTTAGCATTTCACTCCAATGAAACATCTAAAGATTAGCTGTCAATAATATAGAAGTGGCTGTCTATTATTGTCATCCAGGTGCATTAGTCAGGAAAAAAATCTGAAAAAGACGCTTATTTAAAAAGGTACAGGCATTTTGTGAAGAAAAGGTTTTGAGATACCTATTAGGAGTATTTTGGTATGCTGAATCCAAAAATCAATGTTGGCAAGCTGTTAAATGGCGTCTTCACTATCTGATTTGCATATTTCCAAGATGGCCGCCAAATTGAAGAAAAATCCATAAAAATCAGTAGAGTATCGTGTTAAGGATGCCAAACTGGTACAAATCAATCCAAAAACATCTTCTCGTGATTGGAGGTATTCACTGACATCAATTCATGCAATTAGAACTAAAAATATGACCAAGAGGTAATCAGGGGGGACAACTTGAGCAAACAATCTTGCTTCTGACTAAGTTAAGATTTTTTCATGATAGTCTATGCATATTATGGGACCCAAATGTGTCAGGAATGGTTTCATTAAAATGAGAACTTTAAAAAATGCATCGCAATGATATCTCTATTGTCTACAGGAAAGTATGGCAATTTAAACAACATTCTGTAAGTTTCAGATAGGGGAGGGGTTAATGCAATTTCAAAGAAAGTGGGCCTGTACCTACAAAATGACTCGTATCTCATCAACAACTCACCCTACACTATTAAACTTGCTAGCAAATCAAAGCTTAGATATAGTACTTTCATCCGATGGAATGGTCTGATATACAGATTAATTATCTCAATGGCATATTCATCAATACTGAAAATCATCTCATTTGCATATTCATGAATATTTATGAAACTAATAATAGAGGTAAGCTCATGGAACAACTGTCCCCCCTCCCCTCACACACACTCACCTCGGGAGGGGGATGGGACTTATTAGACTTACCTTGCACACAAGGACAATTTTACTCATGGGTGCAAATTTGTTCAGTGGCACCACTCAATGCTAATGATTCTTATGTTTCCGAAAATATACCTGTTTGGATTGCATAAGATTCCATGGTGTCCATGACAAACCATGGGGCACTGTAGCTTGGTCATTTGCAAGCAGACCAAAGATCGACACTTGCATGCCGCAATTCTTTCATGGATTTTTTTCTCTCTTCCACTAATTCAAGAAAAGCAAACTGTCAGTTACTGGCGAAAAAAATGGTCACTAAATAGCAAAGAAAAACATGGCTCGGGGAGTCTTGCATAGAACAATTTACCCTCCCCCCATAATGTGAAAATTCACAATATGATTCTAAAGAAAGTGGGGCCACCTACAAAATGATCCGCATCTAAGCAGCAACTCATCCTAGACTACGGCCCTGGTACCGAATTAAAGCCCAGATAAAATTTACTATTCAATGGGCTGATAATCAAATTTTCGTTTTTGCATATTCATGATTATTAATAAATGATAGAAATAAAAGAAAATTCATAGAAAAAATAAGGGGGTGTACCTATACACATTACACATATGTCAGTTGCTAGTTATCATAGACTATCAAGCTGAGTACCAAAATTAAAGCCTAGACAAAGTACTTTTACCCATTGATACGATATGCAAATGATCTAATTTCAAAATTCATGAATATTTATGAAAACATGAGAAATAAGAGAAAAAATGGTAGAAAAAATAAGGAGGATACATACAACGTTACCTAAATGTCAGCTGCTTACTATTCTAGACTACCAAACTTGTAACCAAATAAAAGTGAGACATTTCACTTTAACCCAAGAGTATGATATACAAATTATCTAATTTGCATATTCATGAATTTTAATGTAACCATTAGAAATAAGAGAAAAAATGTAAGAAAATTTAAAGGGGTGTACGTACAACGTAACCCATACGTCAGCTGCTAACTATTCTATGCTTCCAAAATTGGTACCAAATAAAAGGTTAGTCATAGTACTATAACTCAATAGTCTGATATACAAATCTAATTTACATAAATGTGAATATTAATGAAAACATTAAACAAAGAAAGAAAAGTTGTAGAAAAATTAAAATGGGTATGTCTACAAAATTACCTATATCTCATCTGCTAATTGTCCTAGACTAACAAGCTTGGTACCAAATAAATGCTAAGACATAGCAATTTTTTGCGAAGATGAGATGTGCAAATCATTCTATGATTATATTTTTGATTATTAATTTAAATGTTAGAAATGAGAGAAAAATGGTAATAAAATTAAGAGGGTGTACCTACAAAATTACTCATATCGTAGCTGCTAATATTCCTAGACTACCACACTTGGTACCAACTTAAAGCTAAGACATTTTACTTTACTCAAAAGTCATTATGTGAAATTATCTATTTTTAAATTTATTAAATATTAATGTAAACATTAGAAATTAGAAAAAAACGTAGATAAATTAGTGGGGGTCTACTTCTAAAATTACTCTTATCTCATCTTTTACTTGTTCTAGACAATTAATCTAAGTATCAAATTAGGGCTGAGACATTATTTTTTATTCCAATGGTCAGATATAAAATCATTTAACAAACATATTCATGAGTATTGATGAAAACTATAGAAAACTAAAGAAAATTGAAAATGAATCAATAAGGTTGTATCTTCAAAAATACTAATTAACAAACAAATTAAATAACTTGCGTATCAAACAACACTATTATGGAACTTTTTCTGGACTTTAATTTGGGAAAAAGTTAAGAAAGTAAGTGAGTATGAAATCTAGGATAAATAGCAGCTGAGATATGAGTAATTTTGTATGTACATTCTATTAATCGTTCTCTATTTTTTTCTCATTTCTAATATTTAATTAATATTCATGAATACAATTTTTAGGTAATTTGAATATTGAACCATTAAGTAAACATGCTATGTATTGGCACTAAATAGGTACCAAGGCTGTTAGTATAGGATAGTAGGCAGCTGAGATGTCGATAAATTATCATGTACACCCCTTAATCTTTTACGATTTTTCTCTTTTTTCTAATGTTTTCATTAATATTCATGAATATGCCAATTTGACAATTTGCATATCTGAACATTGGATGAAAGTCATATGTCTTAACATTCGGTTGGTACCAAGTTTAGAAGTTTGGATGAGTTGCTGCTGAGATATGAGTACTTTTGTAGGGACATCCCCATTCTTTAGAAGCGCATTATGCGTTGCCATGGAAACCATGCAATTTCACATAGCTTAAATGGGTGTATTCTTTAGGTCAACTTTTCCACATTTAGGTGGTCTCCCAAAACAATTTGACACACATTAAAAGTTTTCCTGGCGATGCAAGGATGGTCTAATTAGACCCTAGGGTACTAAGGAATGTGCATGCTGTTACTTTTTATAGATACAAAATGTACCACATATTTGGGCATGGACATTATGACATATTTATTTTAAAACAAAACAACTTCTAGATTATCAAAGTTTCTTTCTTATTTATTACTTGAAAAGCTGGTAAACTGTCCAAAATCGTGCTATGAATAAAATTTACATTTAAATAGCAGGATACTGAATAAGGCAAGTTTATTATATAATTTTATAGACTAAAGGGACATTTATTACCTTGAATACGGTAATGTTCTGGAATAATTATGTAAATTTCGGCCAAAACCATGTAACCTAATGGTAAAACAATATAAGAACATAAATCAAATGATTTTGGATAAAAAACATTGTCAAAAAATTAAATATTTCTGTTATACGTCAAATTCCATTATTTTTGGCGGCCATTTTGAAAATATGCAAATTAGGTCATTAAGACGTCATTTCTCAGCTTGCCAACATTGGTTTTCGGAATCAGCATACCAAATTACCCCTAGTTAAGGTGTCAAATCCTTTTCTTCACAAAATGCCTGTACTTGTTAACTTTTCTGATTTTTTTTCCTGACTAATGCAAAACTACTCAAAAACTTGTTCATTTCTACATGCTCATTACACTGAAACATAAAAATAGTTGAGAAGTTTGTGAAAAAACGTTTATGGTGAAAAACAGTCATTTATTAAATTGACATATGCTGTAGGTTCACATTGGAATTGCCTCAATGAGGCAATTCCAATGTGTACCAACAACATATGTTACTGAAACTAATGATACCTATTTTGAAATATACATTTATCAAGAATCATGTCCATTAGCTTTGCCTCTTTTAAACATCTCAATATGGCAATTGTTTATATTTACATGACAGCTATATCACCAAATTTGATTTCATGAACCATGCTTTTGCTAACCTGGTACTTGCGTGGTTGTAAATATCCCAATATACATGTAGGTCTTAATAAGCAAAATATTTAGCACAAAATTGTATTTATTTTCTTACCCATCAGTTTAAACATGTGTTTTAGGTGCTCTAAAGAACCATCTCTTTTGAGTGCCCACAATGTATGTTTTGGTTGAGAAATAAGAAAAAATAATTTTTCAATAGGCTTTCTTATCTGGAGGCTAGCCACTAGGACCCTTTATATACACAAGCCAAAATAATTAGGGCTATTCCAGAAAGAAATACCTGGAGGGGGAAGAAGGCACTATTTTTTTGACCAGACCACCCCCATAGACACTGACCACTCATGTATTCAGAAAGGTTCATATATCAACTACCCATAGAATTAAATAAGATATGTGTATTGATACAAAATGTTCAATATTCATTATAGAGTAAGTAAGTCTAGTCTTATGTGAATTATTTTAATAGCTTCCGTAAAAAAAAGAGGAAAGTGCTAGTCATTCTCATTTTCCTATACTGTGTTGTCTACACCCATCAACGTATGAAATTTCCAATAGACGCCTCTTCATAAAACAGCCACAGTCAATGAATTAAAAGCTTAATGCTTTTTAGTATTAAAGTGAATTGTTTTAGATCAACTTGCTAAACTTTGCTTGTACTTTTCTGTCTGACATCACCCTCATTTGTCCCGCTCAGCTTTTAATACAAGGGTGATAACTGGAACAACCAATTGTTTTATCCAATCCTACACAGCTAGTTATAGATGCTGAATTTGGAAACTCGTAGTATAGGTTATCATGTTGTTTTACCGATTGCATACTGCAATCGCGTTTGACATGCAATAAAAGCTTTATAAACACGGAAAACAACTTTGTTTTGTTTTATTTTCACACAAAATAAATCAATTTATGCGTAGATTGGATGATTTCACACAACAGAAAAACAGGCAAATTTGGATTTGATATTTTGATTGATACAGGAACATTCAATTTGATATATCTATCAAACGTCAGTAACCAATTTTCTGATAAAACCCCACCACCCATGTAATGAGATTTTTTCAAACACCAATGACTCATATAATTTGAGAAATGTCCACACCAACCACCCACAGAAAAAACTATCGTTTGCCTTCTTCCCCCCCCAGGTATTTTTTTCTGGAATAGCCCTTAATGTAAATGCTCTAAAATTACGAACATTTTTTTTTCTTTATGTTCTCAAATAAAGTTGGAATTCACAAAATGCTAGCAAAAAGAGAAGACCCGGTTCAGACTGCTTCTTCAGGAGCAGTCTGATCGTGGTATGCGCTGTTTGCCTAGGCCTTTTTGGCAGACTCATAGTGTTCCAAATTTTAGAACATTTACCGTACTAGTGTGACAATTTTTGGTAGACATGTTAAGCTCGTACATGTACCAGCATGAAATAGCTATGTGCATTTAGGGCTAGCTATTTTGGCTCCCCTATGAGCAGAAACTACACGACTGTTTTTCACCAATTTATTCTGATTGCTTTATTAGAAAAATAGCCAAAGTGTAAAAGTCTTATACTAATTTTACCTTTATCATTGCTATGGTAACAAAAATATCCACCAATATCAGCTGAAAATTGGTAAGTGACCAATTTGAGACTTTTAACAGAAAAGTTAATATAGAGCACAAGTAAATACCAAAAAGATATTTCAACAGGATATAAGAATTATCAGCCAAAACAATATATCAAAAGGTGCTTTTAGTATTCTAAGCTGTGCTGATAGCTAATTCTTAAATTATTGGTCTCCCAAAGCCTTAGATTTGGTCACCAATGGCATTTTTTTCCTATTTTTTAGCCTATTTTGGCAAACTATTACACTTGGGCTATTCATCTAATTAGTCAATCAGCAGACATTGGTAAAAACTAACTTTCAGCTATCGGCTTCAGAGGGGCCAAATTAGCCCCTTAACCCATGTAAGCCAAATGGAATTTCCCACTGTTATCAAATGGATCAGTCCATATCTGTTCTAAGGGTTGTTGTGTTTTTTTTCATTTTTATTCAAATATTAAAATAATTTTTCGTTTAGCAAACAGTTGAGAACCTGATTAGACGCTGATTTTGTCCCACAAAAAGGACGCTAGGCTTATATGGGTCAATGCACAAAGCTTTTTATTGCTGGAAGGATATTGAAGTTCATTCTGAAAAGTGTTGAAATAAAAAGAACGCAAAGATCTAATCCATATTTTAATAAATACTTGGTACAACACTGCAGGTCATCTTTGAAAAAACACACTAAAGCAACATCAGTTTAGCTTACTGGGGTCTATTAACCCTTTACAGATATTGCACTAATAATTGAGTTAATGCATGACAAAACAAAAAAAATTGTAGGCCCAGCAAAAACTCAGATCACCCATGGTTAATAAATGGAATTCTGTATACAATTCAAGGACTTTTAAAAGACTACCGTACAGTTATCAGAGACTAAAAGTTGTAAAATTCAATTTTTCAAATTAGTAAATGCTGACTGAGGAAATGGAAAAATGAGTAAAAACAAATTTTCATTTTGAAATTTGTTGTGCCTTTATTTGCATCAAAAAAAGGCACAATAATTGTATACTGAAGATGGTCTCCATTTTATTTTTCACAGGGCTACAGAGCTTGAATTTTAGTATTTTAAAAGATAAATATCTTTTGAAATATTAAAATTCAAGCACTTTTTAATTTAATGTCTTAGAATGATTCTCTAGCACTATTCAAAGCAGATTCAATTTTCCAGGACTTTTCAAGAAAGACCTTTATATTAAGTACTTTTCATGCCCATGCCAACCCTTCTCTCTCTGCACATACATGCTTTCTCAATAAAGCAGTGCCAGTCATATTTTTTTGTCGTCGTATAAACAGGAGCTCTAAATAAGACCCAGCATCTTAATACAAACATGTATTTCAAGAGGTATAAAGGTGGATGTAGGTTGGGTGTATAAAAGTTCTATCTAATATCTTGGGCATGTTTTACCAGGCACACAATGTTCAATCCTGTAAAGTTTGTGACTGTCGCTAGCCAGATTTGCTACTTAAAACCGTTTTTATCCAGACCTTCATGGCTTACCAGCTGCCAGCATATGCCCAATAAATAGCCACATATATATGTTAGTTTGAGAAAATAATCTATTTCTACCCCGTTGTCGCTCTCATAAAGCACAGTTGATCTCGTTTTATTTGTCGCTAAATGTTCTATAAAGAATAGTACCTATACTAAACAAGTAAGCAAACACTTTTCTGAGACACTGAAAATCAAAATACTAGCAAAAACCACTTGGTTGTTTCTAATGTGTTCCAACAGTTCATGTGACTATAGTGAAAATGACTTAATTAACATACATCAGTATTGTTTATTTAATACATGTCTGTTCTTCCAATAAAACAACCATTAATATAATTGCTTTGCACGAGTTTACATTTAAAATAATTTGTCCGCACGCTGCAACAGTCTTCCTAGTTGTTTTGTCATGCAGTAATTTTGTGGAAGTGAAAATATTCCTAGCAGCATGCAAATTCGTGTTTGATAACACACATCTCATTTCTCTCAATTTAAACCAAATGTATATCAATGTTAACTACTGTCTCGCTAAAAGATGTAGTAGATGCCTGAGTAAGGTTCGTTTATAACTTAGAAGAACCTTACAAGAACAATAGTTGGAACTTACTTCAATCAAACTTTGAGAAAATCAAACCCATTATTCATAAACACAAACCTGATCAATTATCTATGCTTTTGTTCTTGATTTTTGTCTGATGTTTAGAGCAGGCATGTCCGTTCTTAAAGAATATAGTACTTTTAACCATGCTGTATTTTACGAGATAATGCTCCTATCATGTGCTGCACGGAGAAAGTCTGGCATGGTTTATTATCACTAAAGTATGCAATATTTCAGTTTCTCCTTGACTAATGTTAATATCTGGTATTTTCAATCAAGTGTTGATTATTGTCGCTTACAATTAACCACTAAATTTAGTTTTGATTATCGTCACTGAAAATTAAACCTATCTCAAAAATGGTATGAATTACTAGCTTCTTTATTTCATTACATTGTGTTAATCAGTCTGGTAGCTTCCCTATATTGATACATTCAATAAAATCAAGTCAAATCAATAAACACTTCACTATGCCGATACATGCAAAGGTTAGGAAACATATACTCAAGCTAAACATATTTTGTGTTTTTACAACAAAAGAATCTACGACAAAGATGATCAAAGATTTGACCAGTAAAATCAATTTAAGCCCACATTGGTTGCTACTGGCGGTGGTTCTGCTGTTGTTGATGTCTTAGCTATTGTTACTCCCATTGTTTGTGTGTGTGTGGGGTGGGGGGGAGTTATTTAGCCCTTGTTTATATACAGTAATAAGTGTCTTTTCTAGTTTAACAATCATGTTTCTGGGGTATGGAGTTGGTTGCTTTACTTTAGTTTTTTCTTGATGTTACAATGAAGTGTTTTGTGCCTCATCCTTTTTGTGCTTTGGTATGGTCTGCAGAATATGACTCTAGCATTTCCTGGTAATGCTCGCTATTTCATTCTCTACCTCCAGATATGAAATTTGTGATTCATCACTTCAAAACATACTTCAGATATGTACTGCAGCTTGTAGCTTAATTAGGTGAATGGTTTTACATCCACACAATGTTTGTTTTCCGTTTTCATAAACCAAATGATCATAAAATATGATTTTTGTGTATTTTATATTTTCTAAACCTGGAACGAAGCTTCCGTCAGTAGTCTGTCCGTTTGCATGTCTGTCTGTCTGTTACTGTATATATAGAAACATGATTCATCATTTCATTTGATGCAGTAGCAATCGTCTGGCATACGTGCATTCGTCTGTCTAATAGTAAATATCGTCTCTCGCGAGAGTATTGAATAGATGTTAAGTGGGAATCAATGTATTGTTACATGTTACTTCAGAGGAAAGAAAAAGCAAGACAACATGTGAAATCTGTTGTGAAGCAAATCAAAATTACTTTTTCGTTATAATTGTATTCCCCTTATGTTTCTTAATTTCTGTGTAATTTCATGGACTGTATAAGTAACGAATCTTACAGTAAAACAGATATTCTTAAATAGAGGCCATGTAAATGCATCTAATTATATTTGGAAATTTCATTTACAAAATGGGCAAATACTGTAAGTTAAAAAAGCTTTCCTAAAACATTAGATTTGAAAAATAAAGTCGTCAAGTTTGGCACATTGCTTTCAATAACGAACCTTACATCAATCAGGTAAGAGTATATTCCATTAAGATTGGAAATACTCAAGTTTTTGAAATACAAATTACCTTTCTCTGGCATTGTTGTGTTACAGTATTCAGGGTTCCCACAGAAATTCAAAAACAAAATTCCATGATTTTTCCATGATTTTTCCATGATCAACAATGTAATTTCCATGATCATTTAACGTGCGGCATCCAATCTCCCCTCTTTGCAGCATCCTCAGTATTCTTTGCCACATTGAGCATAATTGTGACTAACTGTTATTAGAACATGTCTTTCTTATATTTTTCAATATATCTTTCAATAATTCATCATTCTATATCTTTTTCCAAATAACTAGCCGAAAAGGTCACTTATATTGCCAATTTTAAAATCAGAAACACCATACTACCTGGATGATTGAATTGAAATGGCTCCAAAAGTTTTATGATATATTTTGAATAACTTTTATTCAGGCTTTCAAGTGCCCTTCCACGAAAAAGTAGGGAAAAAGTAAGGATAATTTTTTTTTAAAAAGTAGGGATTATCCAATGTAAAAGGTAGGGAAAGTAGGGCTTTTTCAAACCAATAATTCATATCAATGAGTCATTAAATTAATGATAATATATCAAAGAAAGCAGGATAAAAGTGGTGACAATTAAATTATCCAAAAACAGAATGACTTTTGCAGCTGAAAACTTCAAAGTGAGAAATTGAGTGGTCATTTACCAAAAAACAAGTTTAATTATTGAGAAATCCGAGCGAGCAAAGCAAGCTGGGAAATTTTTTTTTATGATTTTATTGCAAAATTGACATTTTAAGTGAGAATATTAGGATAGTAAAAGTAAGAAAGACGGCAAAGATCAGAAATCGATACAATCAAGTACCACACCTGACCCAGGATACCACATGGGAAAGTAATAAAACCACAATAAACATCACAAACAAGAGCCAAGAGATCAGCCCTTTCCCAGCAGGTGACCACAAGGCAGCAATGAACAGACGTAAAAGCATGACAATCACAAGAAATAAATAACACAATGATCCACAAAAGAAGTACCGCCTTGAAACGGTCAGTAAAACTATTTTACTGGAGGGCTTAAACCGGTTTCACGATGCCAACCTCATCCTTAGTTCAGATGTGGATCAAGACACATAGATTTTGGTTTGCATGAAAGACCCCTATCTTATCCATGCATCATCTCCAAGAACATATAAATCAAGATATAAAAAGGAGATAAAGCAAAGATAAGGACTCGCTTGAATGCCTATTTTATATGGTTCACCCTGCAAATTAAGAATCTGAGTGGCTTTTACATTCCATTCAAAAACATATGAATATTTTTTGGTTAGACCTAATATACGAATACTTCTGACATATGACTAAATTGCATACATTTTTAAGGCTACAGTCATGTATCTTACTATAAAATATCAGGCACAACAAGTGCAGGCCCTGTTGTGGACCAAACATGCATTTTGAAACAATACTAAAAACTTAAATGACCAGTAGCCAGAAAACAATCAGTCAAACACACAAATTATTTCACAAAATTCCATGATTTTTCCATGATTTTTCAGTTTTTTTTCAAATTCCATGATTTTTCCATGCATGGAACTTTTTTTTTTGATTTTCCAGGTTTTCCAGTGCTCGTGGGAACCCTGAGTATTTTACCATTACATAACAAAACAACAGCTTTT
This sequence comes from Loripinus fragilis, assembly GCA_964019695.1. Taxonomy (NCBI): domain Eukaryota; kingdom Metazoa; phylum Mollusca; class Bivalvia; order Lucinida; family Lucinidae; genus Loripinus; species Loripinus fragilis. Next base: position 69,691,310 of record OZ026516.1, read on the forward strand.
TTATGAAAGTGTTTGAATGACCAATGTTCCAGTATTTTTGCTGTTACAAATGATGAATTTATTCCACAAAAAGTTTTTTATGTGATGTTTTGTTTAGGAAATATTTTATTTATCCATTAAGAGGCAGAAATGTATTCACTATATAATTTTCATGGGAATTTTGACTCTTTCTATTAAGAATTTGCAACACATTGCAATGAACAGCAGAACCACTGCCAGTCGCAACCCATGTGGGCTTAAATTGATTTTACTGGTCAAATCTTTGCCGTAGATTCTTTTAGTGACATTTTATATGTACATAGAATTAAGCTTACAATCCATAAAAGCGTACAGTAACTAACTATAAAAAGTCCCTTTTAACTGAAAACCTATCAGCTTATAACTTGCAATTAAACACAATGGAACGCAAAACTGCATAATCAAGTTATAATTATATTAGAAATGAATAAAAAATACACCTTCAAGATTTTTGATTGGATTTAAAATTGGTTTAGTTTTCAACTCTTTTTTTTCAAAACATCTAAGATTCATGTATGTTAAGTTTAAGGTTCTATTCAAAAACTATTATATATAGATGAAATTACTAAGTGTTTTTCAATCTTAAATGATAAAGTGTTAAGCTGTTAGGGTTTTAAAATATGATAGTTGTGAAAAAACAAACCTTGCAGGGTTCATTTAAACGGGTTGATGTGGGTTTAGTCAAATCGCCATTGCAAAAAAAATGGCTGAATTCTTGTTGAAAATACTCTGGCTATGATAATTTGAAACTTTGTCCTGAAGGAAAATGATATTTTCAATGCTTTACAGCAATGTTGCAAATTTGATGTCTTAAAACTTCTATTGGCACCGCTTTATTGAGAAAGCATGATAAAGGAACGATTAGTCCTTCTCTTGCCAACAGGGTGGAGATTGAAGAATTTGAGCGGACTGGATTGATGCCCAGGCTGATCTTAATCTTCGATGGGCACTTAATTTTTTTGTTAGTTTTGACATACTGTAAATCCGGAGATTTTCGTGAGAATTTTATTTTTGTGAATAGCGTTAAAAGACATATTTGCCATGTAAAAAATTCTTGATTAGGGCCTGATTTACCTACGTCAGTAAATGCCAGAGTGATTTCCTCATTTCACAAGGGTTCTATTTTCACGAAACTTCACAAATGCAAAGTTTCATGAAAATAGAGCCTGAGGGTTTACTTTCACAAAATGCGAAGTTTCACGAAATAGAACTCTTGCGAAAATTTTCGAATTTATAGTATACTGACTCAATTGAGCCATCCTTAGAAAAAATTTTGTTTGCCATCACCTGACTCACATTTTTTGAGGTGGGTAGGTATTTTTTCTCAGTTAAGCTGAAATATTTTATAAGCAAAATGATTTTGCATTTGACAATGAATGGAAAGACTTTTTTCATGTTTTACAGTTGAGTTTCCACTAAAAAGCTCCAGTGATATTTAGGCCTCACATAATACATAAGAAATAGGTGTTGTAGAAAAGAAAATGAGTAAACATATGAAAGCCTATGTTGAGAAAAATTTTAAATAAAAAATTCTTCTTCATGAACATTAATAAATTTTTTGGGGAAGGTAACAATTAAAATGGATAGGTAGGGTGAGTCGGTGACGGCAAACTAAAAACTTTTTAAGGTCAGCCCTCGACCCAAGGTTATAAAACTTTTTTCATGCTCAAAAATTTACACAAAATTTATCCTGCTCATAAATGTTAAAGCTGCATAGTCTGTAACTTTTGATCATTTCATTTTAGAAATAATGTTTCTTTTTTTCAAGAACACAGTAAAATAAAAGCACCGCAAGCACTGCGTAATACCCCGCCACTGCTGGGGGCACCAAAAGTTATTTTGTGAGATATATAATGCCTTAATAGCAACAGAACTGAGATAGACAGTGATATGACGTCCTTAGTCACAATATGTAACCTTTGATGGTCAACATATCTGTGAAGTTTCATTCAGATACTCCATATAGTAAATGAACTACAGGTCAAAAACCATTTTTCAGATCAATCAAGGGCGGATAACTCATGAACTGGAAAGGTAAGGGTGACGGTCCTTACTAAAAATATATAACCTTTGATGTTCAACATATCTGTGAAGTTTCATTCAGATATTCTATATAGTAAATGAACTACAGGTCAAAAACCATTTTTCAGATCAATCGAGGGTAGATAACTCATGAACTGGAAAGGTAAGAGTGAAGATCCTTAGTCACAATATGTAACCTTTGATGATCAACATATCTGTGAAGTTTCATTCAGATATTCCATATAGTAAATGAACTACAGGTCAAAAACCATTTTTCAGATCAATCAAGGGCAGATAACTCATGAACTGGAAAGGTAAGAGTGATGGTTCTTTGTCACAGTATGTAACCTTTGATGTGAAACATATCTGTAAAGTTTCATTTAAATATTCCACATAGTAAAGGAACTACGGGTAAAAAACATTTTTTAATTCAATCAAGGGCGGATAACTCACAAACGGGAAAGGTAAGAGTGACGGTTCTTAGTCACAATATGTTACCTTTGATGTGAAACATATCTGTGAAGTATATTCAGATATTCCACATAGTAAAGGAACAATAGGTCAAAAACCTTTTTTCAGACCTATCAAGGGCGGATAACTCACAAACTGGGAAGGTCAGAGTGAAGGTCCTTAGTCAGAATATGTAACCTTTGATGTGCAACATATCTGTGAAGTTTCATTCAGATATCATGAATAGTAAAGGAATAACAGGCTAGAAACCATTTTTCCAATACGAAAAAGGGCAGTAACTCCGTTAAAAATGGACGGATTTTGCCCATTAACAATCCCATACCACTCATCGCCGATAACAATATGTATGCAAAATTTGAAAAAATTCCGTGAATAAATACTCAAGTTATCGATCGGAAATGGTGCGGACGGACGGACGGACGGACGGACAGACGGACAGACACCGAAGGGTATAACATAATACCTCGCCACACTTTAGTGGTGGGGTATAAATACTAAAATTCAGGTTTACATTTTACCTTTTTCGTATTAATTAACAAATTATTAGTGCCAAAACAACAGCATTTATGTTAAAAAATAACTGTCTAGAATTATTGGAGGGACGCAAATAATTACAAACAAGAGAAAAAACACCTGTTTTTATAAGATAATTTACTTTTCCATGCAGTTTTCAGCTGTAGAAATTAGATTTATTGTGACAACATAACTTTATCCTACTTTTACAAATGATTGAAAAAGAAAATATTTTGTTTTCGAAAAATGTTCATAGTTACAGAGTATGCAACTTTAAAATTCCAACAATTGTTGGCATTTTAACATTTATTAGCACAATAAATACACCATCTGAGAGACTTATAGCAAGAAACTTCTTTACTTGTTGGTATTTTTATTTTATGAGCAGTTGAAATTTCCTGCTCAGTTGAGTTGAGCACCAAAAAAAGTTTTATAATCTCGAGGACTGGTGTTTTCCTGTGTCAGATTATGTCTTCTATAAAGTTATTAACAAAAAGAAGAATATCCACACTAGGTCTTGCTTAGTCAGTGTTGGTCATCTCCACAAACCCATGTTTTGTCTTTCAAAACATAGGCAAACACACTTTGCCAGCAAAGAGCTCTGAGATCACTGTGAAGAATATGGCCAATATGAACAGAACATAGGAGGATCCGACTTGAGTCTGGTTGGGGAGTTTATATGGCTGTCCTCCAATCTCATCTATAGCAAAACCAATAGGAAATATCACTGCTGCTAGACAGAATAACGTCACTGAAAAAAAGAACATTATAGTAATATATACAGGTATTTACATTCAGGACTTTAGTTAAGAGTGCGTACCAGAAAAATCATTTTCTTATTTCTAAACCCAAAACATATGTTGTGGGTACTCAAAAGAACCGTCTCAATGAGATGGTTCTTTGAGCACCCAAAACATATGCTAAAGATTATGGGTAAGAAAATATTTACAATTTAACGCTGAAAATGTTTGTTCATCTAAACCTATGTACATTACAAAGACAAAAGGGTCAAGGTGGCCCTAGATCACTCAGTGACACCCAAGTTCAAGCCTCATTGTTTAAGGTCTTATGGTTTACAATTTATCCCTTGTATACTTAAAAACCTTTTGGCAAACGGTGAAAGCCTCGATGAAATGAGACATTTCATCAGAACCAGCACTGTTTGCGAAGATTAAAGCAATTTTCAGGAATGAAGTACGGACTGTACTGGAACATTTTAATTCGAAAATGCCAACATCAGACCCCTTAAAATAATGTTCAATGAACCATCCAAAATCAAATGGAAGAATTCATTAGTAAACAAAGGGCTAAGCATGTAAGGGAAACCAGCCTTGACCCTGTTGGTCCAGACCATACCTAAATTTACTGGTGAAACCTAGATTTTTTTCAGGTTTTCGTGAAAAATGCATAAAATTATATTTTATTCCAGAAATAAAAATGATTAAGAAAAAAATATGTGTGCCTACCCTATTTAAAATTTTCAGACATGTGAGACCAGTTACCCGAAATACACTTATTTTTATTTGGCCTTAGAAATTAATTTTCCTATTCAGAAAAAAGTATGGTTTGGGTGCTCAAAAGATCCATCTCAATGAGACAGTTCATTTGATCACAATTCAAATAAAACATATGTATATATATATGTCTTTACTGATGGATAAAAAATAATTGCAATTTTACTATAAAAATATGCTTATCTGGCCTCGAGGTAAATAAAACTTGAGTTAATTCTCAGACTCAAAATAAAGCGCAATGATTGGCTGCTTGCGGACATCAAAATAAAGCGCAATGATTGGCTGCTTGCGGACATGCTTGCGGACATGTGTCCGCAAGCAGCCAATCATTGCGCTTTATTTTGAGTCTGAGACTGTACTCAAGTTTTATAACCTCGAGGCCTGGTCCCATGCAGCCTATCAAGATGACTTTAGGTCTCAACTTACTTGCTGTGAAAGCTATCCATCTTGCGTATTTTACTGAGTTTCTTTTCCAGTGTGACAGAAATTGTAAAATACAAGTTAGTGTCAAACACAGGATACCACAGGATATAAGAACGAAGGTGAACATCCATTCCAGCGACAGTCTTGGGAATGTACAGATCTCCGGTCTACCATATATCACCTGGCAGTGCTGAGTCAAACCCAGCCTCATGTTTCCTGCAATGAAGGAGAGAGAAAAAAATCAAAATTACAATCACATAAGGTGAAACCAGGGGCGTGCCTGAGGGCAAAACAAAAGTACGCAGGGGGTGGGTATGGGAGGGGGACAAACCCCTCCCGTAAGTTAGGAAAAAAATCAAAATATGAACTAAATGGTGGCCTCTCCTGCAATTTCTGAACCTAAACAGCGACTTAATTGTTTCCAAAACAAAAGTGAAAAACAGTCAAAATCCTATTGCTTTGGTTCAGGATTATTACAAAATCTGTATACTTGTAATTGTTAAGACCTAGCCCAGGTGAGGCATGTTTTTATTTAATTTTTCGCGATTTAAGACGTTTTTATTTCTTGGACATTCAAAAATTAAAGTACGCAACTGTGTACTTTGCGTATACGCAGGCACGCCCCTGGAAACCATCTTGGTTTATTTCTGAAAAATAAGCATACTTAAGGTGGTTTCACCATTACTGTAAGTGGTAAAGGGAATGTGCCTCAATAACCCGAATCGGCATCAAAATGTCAATTTACCCTTATCATTGTTATACATGTTTTAAAAGACTTCACCTTCTTTTTGCAAGGTTGGCAAAAAGCTGGTCAATTGGAGTATCGAGCAGGCGGTCAATACTGGTTTTAACCATCCTTTACTGGTCATTACTGATCGATTGGTCCACTGACTCATAGTGGTCACATGAGGAAATATTCATCAGGTCCATGCATTATGCTTTTATGCAATCATTAATTTACATTACGTAAATTTGTTTCTGTTCTCAGATAATTTTTTACATTTTTAACAATTTAGAAAGTGTGCAAGATTTTTTATTGCTTTAGTTAGTATTTTTTGACCTTTTTCACATGTGCACAATCTGCACATCTAGCTATTTCAACATTTGTTTAACTGTTAAAGAGTAACCTCATTAGTTCTATCCAGTATAGTACTACCTGAAAAGTTGCTTGTAATAATTTGTACAAGTGAGACTTTCCCTGTGCAGGGTTAGTACAGACAAGTATGAGTAAAATTCGAGGACTTTTCAAGGACTTCTAAAAGCCTCACCAATAGCTTTTAAGGACTTTAAGTTAATGAAAAAATACTGATTGAAGTGTTAAAATTCTAGAAATGCTAGACTGAGATAATGGAGACATTAGTACTGGAAAATAAGTATAAAATTGTTGTGCCTTTATTTGGTGCAGCATATGCTGCACCAAATATAGGCACAACAGTTTTATACTGATTAAGTTCTCTATCTACAGTGCTTTGTCCTACAGAAAATAGTAGAATTCAAAGACTTTTCAAGGTTTATGAGTGATTTTCCAGTACTTTTCAAGACAGATTTAATTTTCAAGGACTTTAAAGAAAGCCCCCTACATTCAAGTATATTTCAAGCCTGTGCGACCCTATTGTGCACTTCCCTATCTATTAATGCATTCGTGCTTAAAAATTTTCAGGTTGATCATACAGCTCATTAAAACAGATAAAAAAGAGAAAGAAAAAACATTACAGTCAAATGTAACATTTAAAGTGTGAAAACTGTATGACATGTGCCCCTGCCATTTATAAAGGTGTGTTGCTTGTTAGCCTTACCATAGGACCTGCTGAGAACAGATTATGCCCCTGTTGCTTCAGAATCAGGTAGTGGAACATTATCAGTTTTCAATGCAATCAGTGTATAATTTGCAAGTAATAATACCATGCAAATTTATAAGTGCCTCAGAAATTCGAATGATTTCCATTGTAAACATTTTCTGCATATATGCCAATAATTGTTGTGATGCAAAGCATGCTAGTGGCTATAATTTTAGGAAATTTCAAGGTCTGGATATGGTAGTGACTAGTGAATGTTTTTTCTTTGCTAAAATAACAAGTGGGCAGTTACAATTTAGCATTTAACAGGTGCTGATCCCTGATTATCTGAAATTGGAAGGGGGCTAAACAACCTAGATCTGCGTTCCATGAATAAATGTGTTGGAATCTTCTCCAAATATCAGCAGAAAGAGGACGCTATTGGAAATGGATTTGGTCAAAACAAATTTACTTGAATCTGTCAGAATCACCTCGGCTTTTGTGGCTTTCAGATTATAATAAACCACTCAATGAGCTAGATCCCTTGTTTTTAATCGATGGGCTTTTCAGTATATTCAGAGATAATGTACCTACCAAAAGCATGGCTTTTTGTGGAACAAAACATAGCATGGACAGATTTGACTCTCTTTCGTTTTCCTGTGTGTAAGAAACCCCATCAGGATTACCAGCAACCAATGAAAATTAAGATGTATTTTTTGCTAATCGATTTACGAAACAACCTTGTAGCTGGAAACCAATCCATACAATGGATACAAGTGAAATGTAGGCCCATTAAATCATCCATGTTACTCTGCGTTTCAAAAATGGAACAATGCCCCATAAGACATACATGATACAGCAAAAGCTTCACAAAAACCATTTCACTGCCCTGATAGCTCAGTTGATACTTGGTAGAGCTTTTGCTGTAGGAGAGGGAGGTTGCAGGTTCTAATCCAGCGGCCACACCATTCCAAAGTTGTAAAAAATGGCACTAGCGCTCCCTTGCTGTTGCTTGCATAAAAAGGGGTTGTGCTAGGAGGATAGAGTAGATAGGTACCTGTATGTGTGTGTTATTCTGTAAAGATATTGCTATGTGGCAGAATAGCTCGTGAGCTCATGTTGTCTGTTTCATTTATAAGCGATGCTTCGAGTCGGGGTTTACCGTTTTGGATACCACAGAAGAATTAAGCTATTTGCCCGTTCCTATCTGAAATAATTCCAAGGGGAAAATATTTTGGGTCCGCCAGGATTCGAACCCAGAACTCCTGTGTGACAGTTAGCCACTCTAACCATATCGCTAAAGAATTTACCCAACAGCGAGGCTGTTACGAATGGCACTGTCACTACACTCTTCCCCCTTTTATTTTCTGAGAGCCGCGGGCACCATCCACAACTTTGTATAGCCTGCTACCGCTCCCAGAGGCTGACTCAGGCACCCCGAAATACCTCTGCCACCAGTGAAGTAATTCCAAGTGGAAAATATTTTTGGTCTGCCAGGATTCGAACCCAGACCTCCTGCGTGACAGTTAGCCACTCTAACCATGTCGCTAAAGAGTAAACCCAACAGCAAGGCTGTTAAGAATGGCACTGTCACTACAGATCTATCTTATGATACTGGCACAATCAAATTCGATCACTACACCAGGGAGTGCAAATTTGGAACTTTGAAGAACAAAACACAAGAAAAATCTTTCGGATGTGTTCCCACTGAACACCAACGATAGCGAGCCGATAAAAATGGATCTTAGTACAAGTCAAAATTTTTCAAATCTGAAAACACGGGCTAAAAGTAGAATGAATGAAAAAGAAAAGGGTGTTTAAATCATGAAAATCCATCAAGAAATAAAAAAGCTAAACTAGTTTAGACATTTTTGATTGGTATATTTTTTCTGTCAGAAGTCGATCAGCTGATACAACCACGCAACTAGCAGGTTAGCAAAGAGGTTGTGCATGAACTCAAATTTGGAGATATATCTGTTATGCAAATATAAACAATTTGCAGTAGAGTGGCAGGAATTTTAATACTGATTGGCAGTTGTGGATGTTTAAAAGAGGTAAAGACAATGAACATGGTACAATGTACTTGGAAAATGTAAATTTCCAAATAGTTTTCTTCCTCTATGTGTACATACAACATATGCCTTTTCAATAAATGAGTTTTCACCATAAGCTTTTTTTAAACAAAATCTCAACCGCTTTCATTTATTCAAAGAAATGAGCACGTAGAAATGAAGAACTTTCATGTATATAGTTTGTCATGCACCTGGATGACAATGATAGACTGTCTATTTTATGCTTCTGACAGCTTACAGGGGAGTATACTGCTAAATTGCTAGTTGTGTGGTTGTAAACCCCAATTGTGTATTTCCAATACACATTCTCGCGGTTCCGACGCTTTACTGTGATAGTACTGCTATAAATACTGTTTGCGCAAAGATGCGCTGAAGTCTAGGATACTAAATTTAAGTTAATGTTGTTGAGGAAGCCCTTGAGAAAAGCCTGGGACCAGTACCTTTCAGTGCACTATTAAATTTCCGGAGAAAAACGATCTCAAAGTTGGCCAATCTTTGAGCAAGATTCTGACGTTATGAACTTTTGAAAATACCTGATTTTTTTGCATGATCTCATCTCTAGATGTGATTGAGGGAAAATCTTTGCAGTTGTTTCATTGGATGATTATTCAAATTAGTGTACCCTTGCAAGGTCAGCCTAAAATCTAATCCGAGTCTTCTCTGATGTTTAAGTGGCTTTTCCATATTTTGATATTTGCCACTAACTAAGGTAGTGGCAAATATAAAAAAAAAAGAAAAGCCACTAAAACGTCAGAGAAAACTCGGACTACCTAAAATCAATGTCGGAGTTTCAAAATGTCCGCCTATGCATAACTTAGGAATAAATATTTCTTATATGTTTGACTTTGCCAAAGTCAACTAGGCTTACTTCAATCTTCTGAGAACAGTTATGACAGGCAACAAAGCTTGAACACTTGAATTAAGAACATTAATGTATTATTTATTCAAAAATAAAAGAACTTTGTAAAATCGAGGCATATTTAGTGGAGAAATGTTAGGGGTGGGTATCGCCTCTGAAAACCGTATCGTGATATATCGCAATTTTTGCATTCGTATCGAGATATGAATCACAATATACTGCAAACCTTAATAACAGGTGCGTTTGTAGCAGGGGAATTTTCTCAGAGCCGACTCTATTCAACACCAAGTGCAATTGAATGTCATGCTAGCATAGATTGATCGCAAACACAGCATGAACATTTGCAACTTTTGATGATTCATTGAAATCCGATCCTTCAAATTCCCTATCTTACGAGAAATCATTAAATAAGGAGAGAATATAAGCGTGTTCTTCGATCTTGATCGTGTCCGCCATTTTGATTTTGGTCAGGGAAATCCTCCTCTTATAGCTAAACCGAGCCTTCTCTGATGTTTAAGTGGCTTTTCCATATTTTCATATTTGCCACTAACATCAGACTAACTCCTATTACGAAAACCCAGAACTTTCTTCACCTATCAAAAACTGGGTATTTTTACCAAAATATTGACAGATGAATGATGTGTTTATTAGGTAACTGCTTAAAATGATAAAACTAATGAACATACAACTGAAAAATAAAAGTAGTTTCGCTTTTTAAGTGATTAATGGGAAATGATGGTTAATGAATATAGCTTAATCACCAACTATATGTGTACAGAGGGTAGGCTACCAGGGACCAAGCTGGCCCAGAATTTTAGGGAGAAGTGACTTCTCCCTGCAGGACAATTAGGGAGAAGTGACAGTCAGATAGGGAGAAGTTATAGCGCAAAATTAAGGCATTTTCTGTCAATTTAGAAGCAAATTAGCCATTACACATACTATTGCCATTTAATGGAAGGAGAAACACTATGCAGTGGTAGTAGATTGTCTGATAATGTCACCACAGCTTGCATTTGTGTGATGTCAGAATGAAAATGAGTCTCCCTGAAAAAAAAAATATTTTTTTTTTTTTTAGGGAGACTCCCACTTCTCCCTGGGTCCCATTAGGGCGAAATTTCGGCCCCTAGGGCGACTATTTCGCCCTAGTCGCCCCCTAGCTTGATCTCTGGGCTACTACAGGTGTGGATAATTTCCATCTTTGTAAGATTTAAATGAAAATTATCATTTTATTTTAGAGATAAATCATAACTATACCCTATTTTAACTTTTTATGTCACCGATCTTTCATTCAATTACCATATGTTTCATTGAAAGTGCCCAGCCAAGACTGGCTGGGAGAATTCTGGATTTTCGATAGCTAAGTTGCTCTGAAGGTAGCGGCAAATATCAAAATAAAGAAAAGCCACTAAAACGTCAGAGAAAACTCGGACTACCTTTTAGCCAATGATATTAACGTTTTGCACACGGCCCATTTTGTTTATCATAGTTACCGGCTTTTCATAGGCTGTCGGACATCCCGCTTCTATTAATTATCAAGCTAGGTTGAATGAATATTGACATGCAAATAAATTACAGCTCGAAAAAGAATGCAGATAAACTATGCTCCGAAAATTGACGGAGTTTGTCGAGTGTACCGGTACGTAAAAAAGGTATCGCGATAAGTATCTTAGGACTCCTAAATCGAGATATACCGGTAATATCCCGCACCCCTAAGAAATGTGGATTCAAAAGTGATTGACTTTGCACTGTGACAGATAGGAGGCCAATCCGTTGATATCATTACCAACGATTTATCCATTTGTGTACCCAGTGATGACGACACCTGGGCTGTGAATATGATATTGCTAAATGATGAAAACAACTCATACCTGCAGCATCACTGACAATCCATTCTGGGTGAGCCAGGCTAGCAATAGCAAAAATATCTGCAACAAGAAAAAGAATTCCCGAAACAGCTGTCAATTTATCCATGGCCGGAAGCGACTTGTTCGCTCATTTGTCATTAAAATCTACATTCCAGCAATTAAGATTAAGTAGCAATGTCTTGGCTGACATGTCCTATGTCTTTTCTCGTTATTTTTGTTATTTTTTCACACAAACATTTGCATAATTGATTTATCCACCATTTTGGTTACTAATTACCGGAATGACCGTCCGGAAATGTAAAAGCCGGGATCAGCGCCGGCCAAACTCCCCGACAGCGATGTCTCCTCGAATGAATTCTTCTGAAAACATCACTGCCACAGGGTTAGGCTGTTTTGTTGCAAATCGCAACAAATGGGGTGATTTAGATTTTTTCTGTCACCGGATAATTCTGAATTAAGTACATCAGAAAGTATAAGTTTTCGTTCATAAAAAATATAATTTTATCATGAAGTAATTTGAAAATTTGAAGATATTAGAAAAAAGACGCTGCACTAAACTTTTACGCCAGTTTTAACGAGTTTTCGTGGCTGTTAAAAGTCGTCCCTTCTTCACGTGGCTAAAAAGCTCGCAATCGAGTTCTAAATGAAGAAAAACAAAATGGAGGTACAATTAAGATCTGCTAGTGATGAGGTGGATGTATCTGTAGTCCAAGTTCGATTAAAGGGGGAGTTACTGAAAGTAGTTAAGGCCAAAAAGATATTAGGAATAACTGTTGATGACAAGTTGAATTTTAAACAACATGTGAAAGAAAAAACACAGTCAGCTTTTAGTGCATTACGGGGTATTGAAAGTTTTGTACAAGGACATAAAGGTTGCAGTCAGTCGGTGTTTATGAAATTATACAGATCATTGGTTCTGCCCATCATGGAATATGGAGTTGCGGTTACAGTAGGTTCTGTGGATGAGAGCTCCAAAGAATTTGGTAAGGTTCACAGGGCGGCTATGATTAAGGCATCAGGATGCTTGAACAGTACCAGCACTGAAGCACTAGAAGTTCTAACTAATTCCCAACCAATTGACTTGCAGCTGAAACTCAGACAGGCACAGGAGGTGGTTAGGATTGGTGCTAAACACCCAGAGGATCCATTAAGAGCTGAATTTGAGGCATGGGTAGAAAATGACAAGATTGTTGGGAGAAAACCTTCTATATTCCATCTGCTTATGTCAAGATTCAGGGAGATGAAGGGACTAGTTGAGTTTGACAAAATAGAGAAGGATTTCAAGTATACTAGAGAGTATATGGGTTTGATTCAGGACATAGGTTTGTTGGATACTGAAGAATTTGAAAACACAAAAGAAGACCAGGAGGTGAACATCAGAGAAGTATTGGATCAGTGTAGCAGCCGGGATGTTCTCCTTTTCACAGATGGATCAGCCCTTACCAATCCTGGACCAACCGGTGCTGGAGCTGTTATTTATTTGGATGGGTATTCCACCTCTCCTATCCTTTTACAGAAGGGAGTTAGCCCATTAGGCAACAATTACACGGGAGAGCTGGTAGGAATACAAATTGGTTTGGAATTTTTGGCTGAGACAGATACTGTGAATCACAAGAATATACATATCCTGACGGATTGTCAGTCAGCAATAAGAACAGCTTTTGGAAATGAATTACCAAGAAATAAAATAGAAATAATCCTGGACATTAAAACTAACTTAAGCAAGATAAGGGAACGGCAAAACGAAATTAAGGTGCATTGGGTTCCTGGCCATAAGGAGATTGAGGGCAATGAGTTGGCAGATCAGCAGGCAAAACAGGCAGCAATTGAAATGAGTGGTTCAGATGTGAAGGTTCCCCCAGTTTGGGACAAAAGAGAAGCGTTTCAAGAAATGAAGAACAAGACAGTGGAAAAATGGAATAAAAGATTTGCATGTGCAGAAAATGAGTCGTGCATTCATGAGGTGTTTGCAGAGGTTGGGAAGAGAAAATGTTGGGGAGAAAGAGACAGAAGGACTTTCTCACATCTCAACCAGTTAATAAGTGGGCATTCCAAACTGAACAATCACCAGTCAAAGATCAATAAAGAAATTTCGAATCTTTGTGACATGTGCAACATCCCTGAAGATCTGCATCACTACTTATTTGTGTGCAAGAAGTTTGACGCTCAAAGGATTGAACTACAAAAGAAGGTGGAGGAGATACTGCATAGGGAAGATGCAAATCATATTGGCAACATTGATATGAAAGTGCTTACAGGCATGGTTGAGGACATAAGTAGGGAAGCACAGCATAACCTTGTTGGAGCCCTAATGGAATTCATTAGGAGCTCAAAGAGGTTTTAACCTCAAATTTTTTTTTAAACACATCCGAACCCTTCATATGTACCTGTGTTACATGAGTATAAAGTACATTGAGAGAAGCACCAGAGATTTGACAGCACATAGAGTCTATGGGCAACATCATAGTGCCATAAACAGATCAACAACAACAACAACAACAAGATCTTATTATCGCCCTGGTCACTCTTTTAACACTCTGTCGAATCCGTCTTCAAAATTCAAAGGAAATAGAAATAAAAAATTCGTCTGCAACCTCAAAACCAAGTCGGGAAAATTTCAGAAGGCCTTGAATGCACAGATTATTTGTGCTTTTGCAGTAATTTACGATATAAAGCCCTCCCGGGAAGGGGGGTACCTGTTCCCTTGCCCCCCCCCCCCCCAATAAAGATAATCTTGTTCCAAAAAAAACTGAAAATTTGTTTTCTTATGTTATGGTGTTCCCCAATATTGCATTTGTTCGCTCCCCCAACCTCTCAAATTTTCCATTTTGTTCCCCTATACCCATGAATTTTTCTCCTGTTCCCCTCCCCAGGAGGACATTGGTCTCGCATATACAGATAGTCATAGATCATCCAGAAATCTCCCTGAGGGTGTGTGGGGTGGGGTCCAGGCCCAACTGACTAGTTTTGACAGAATCCTCAGCTGAATAACAGAAGTGATCAATGGTTTATCAAGGTTACAGAGGTGGTGCAGCATTTTCTAAAGGGGATCCAACTTTTTCAAGGGATGGGGGCGGCCCGGGTCCAATTGCTAATTTCCTATAATTATATAACATTTTACTTTCCAGGGGAAGGGCTGCCCCTGTTCCCTAACCCTATCTAAATACACATATGCAGATCTATGATTTGATGATTTCCACAACTTGCAATGATGTGCCAAATTGAATGTCAGAAGTTTTACTGCCCCTGGTCCTATGATCTATTCATTTGTCAATATAAGAACCTGAAAGATAGGATCTAGTTTGATCTTCTATAACCATTTCTCTATGTATCCTATAACACAGTTGAATATATATCTATTGTTAAAGCATGTAAGAGTTATCCAACATGAAAAACAAAACAAATCAGGATGCAAATTTGGAGCCTAATGGAGATAGAAATAAGTCAGACTGCCTTTATTGTTGTCGAGACTGGTCAAACAATTCTCGATCAGCCTAGATTTACATATAATGCAACTGACTGACTGCTTCAATGTTTACAGAACCCACCTGCATAGCATTGAGGAAAATAAAGACAAGCTGCAAGGTATTTTTGACTTTATGTATCGTTGTGTGTCTTTTTTTCGTATGATGTAAGTTATTCCACAGTTTTCCCTGACCCCTATTTATATAGCAATGAGTGACTTATGACCCCAATATTTCCAAAATGTGCCTTAAAATGAGAGTTTTTTAGTGTTTGTTTCATAATTAGTGGGTCGATTGATTGATTGATGTTTATTTGGTAAAATCAACACATACATACATATACAGCAGCAAATTAAAAACATATAGCACATTAAATATCACATTAATTTAGCACTTTAAAATATGGAATAATTTAAATAAAAAAAGTTAAATAAATCTCTGATGCTATTAAAACTTATAATTTAAGATGAATTTGAATAATTTAAGATGAATTTGAATGGATCTGGCACAAATATCACATTAAGATTATCACAGTGAACTAGGTCATCACATATCATCACAATTATGCATTTTATAAATTAAGAGATCACTTTTTGACTTTTTGACTAGTCACAAAACATAAATGGTGAAAATGACTGATATCTAATCTCATTCATATCTCACACTCCCGAATAAGAGTGCGAGACATGAATGAAAACAAAATTTGTTATTTTAATGAATGATGATGTAAAGGCAAAATGTATGAGTGTTGAAATAACCCAGGATAGCCCATGAAAGCCCTAAGGCTTATTTCCAATGGGGTCCTGTTGGTTAGATCCAAGAAGCAGTTAGGAGAGGAGGGGACATAAACCTAAGTTGCAAAATTGAAATGCTAAATGCATATTAATAATAAGCATAGGTATCAGATTCCATAAGTTGCAGTTGAGATCTAAGGTATTGTCTTGCAGCAGATTTGAAACCATTGAAAGTGCACTTTTGTTTGACATCCGAGGGTAGAGAGTTCCAATCTTTAATTCCACTGTAATAAAAAGTTGTTGCTGCAACACCATTGACAGAAGGTACTATAAAGTTTTCAGTACTACCTCTGGTGAAATGATGATGAACATCGGAAACTTTGATGAATTGTTCAGACAAATATGACGGGCCAGTTCCATTGAAAATTTTATGCACATGACTCAGACGAAGTTGTTTTACCCTGAAATCCACATTCAACGTATTAAGACTATTAAGTTCCAAGAAACCAATATGAGATCTAGGGCCAAGATTTTTAATGAACCGAACTGTTTTGTTTTGACAAATCTGAAGTTTTTTCTTAAGATGTTTGTTCAAACCCGAGTACCACGAGGAGCATGCATAATCTATGTGACATTGGATAAGTGCAGAACATATGGATTTCCTAAGTTTTTCCTCCAAAAAGTTACATTGTCTATAAAGAAATTTAAGCCTACCATTGACTTTTTGAACAATAGAGTTAACAATAGCCTCCCCAGTTAATTGATCATCTAAAGTAAGACCGAGATATTTCACTGAACGCTGTGCCTTAATTGTATGACCATTACATTCAACTGAAAAATTATTGATTTTCCTAAGTTTCCGCTTAGAGCCAAATATTATGCATTCTGTTTTCCCCATATGCAAGGAAAGTTTATTATCAACTAACCACTTGCTGCACATCTCCAATTCTAAGCCAAGTTTATCAGATATAACCCGAGGATCCTTGTTTGAGTACAGAATTGCACTATCATCTGCATATAGTAACAATTTACACTCTGAGCTAATACTGAGTTCCATATCATTTATATAACAAAGGAAAAGAAGAGGACCTAAAATACTTCCTTGAGGGACACCACAAGTTACAAGTGAAGGGTCAGACTCTGTATCATTCACATTGACAATCTGATTACGATAAGAAAGATAAGACCTAAACCAATCTACAGACTTAATACCCATAGCTTTTAATTTCTTGCACAAAATTTCATGGTCAACAGTATCAAAAGCTTTTTGAAGATCCAACATGAGCATTCCAGTATATAAACCTTTAGAAGTTTGTGTTTTAATATAATCAGTCAAGTATGTTAAACATGAGTCAGTTGAGAAGTTGCTTCTAAAACCAGACTGAAAGTCAAACAGAAGTTTTTTCTTCACAAGGTAATCTTCCAATTGTGTATAAACAGCCCTTTCCAAGATTTTTGATACAACAGACAACACACTGACAGGTCTATAGTTACCAACCTCGCTCCTCTTATTTTTCTTAAACAGAGGGACGACCCGAGCATTTTTTAAATCTTTTGGAACAACATTTTTCTCAATTGAAAGGTTAATGATATGCCCAATAGGTTTTTTGAAAACTGAAGCTGCATCTTTTACAAATCTAGCAGGAATATTATCAGTTCCAGTACTTTTAGAAGGGTTTAATTTGCACAATTCTTTATAAATAAAATCCTCATTTACTGGGATAAGCATAAATTCATCATCCTTAACATTTTTACCTTTATAAAAATTTTGAAAAGTGGAAGACTCTGTGTGAAATAAATTAAAACTAGAAGGCAATTTGTCAACCAAGTTAGAAGCAACAGTAGTAAAGAATCCGTTAAAGCAATTTGCCACCTTTTTAGGGTCAAAACAAGTTTCACCATCAATTTCCAAAACCACATTACTGTTTTCTTTCTTTTTACTGCTATACCCAAGTTTTTTTGACCCCATCATGATAATCTGTCTTTGGTGGTTTGTGAACAAAGGCAGACCCATGCAGTCTGATCTGCACCTTTGTTATTCGCTTTTTGGAAAGGTCATTTCATTCAGGACAAGTAAAAAATAGTATTTACTTGTCCTCGGACAAGTATAAACAAAGTTAATGCAATTCTGTATTTCATTTTTAATTAATTAGTATGAACTCACAATGCTATGTTGTATTGAAAACAGTGTAGATCCAGATCAGCTGGCTTTAAAGCAGCCAGCTGATCAGGATCCACACTGTTTTCCATTGAGATCTGGTTTCATTTTTTTAAGAGTTTGAGTTCTTTGTGCATTTTCTGTTCTTTGGGGCAAGTAAAATTTTCATTGGACAAGTACATTATGGCCATTTCCTTGTCCCAAGGCAAGTATAAAATTCTGCTATTTCCACACCCCTGATTTTGTTTACCTGAAAATGTTGGAAGTAAGAAGAAAGTGTCAAATTTGATTTTTTTTAGCATGTGGGCTGAAATCTGTGAGATTAACCAAAATTTTAAGTGAGATATGATAAAGTTCTGTGGGATTTTCATAATAATCACTTTGGAACTCCCCCTTATAACCAAAAAGCTTTTATTTTAATGTAAGAAGCTTGTGATGAACAGAATAAAGTGTGATTTGCGATTATTTCTTTATAAAATGTGTTTTTAGATGGTCCTAAAATGTGAGATTTGAAAATCTTATGGGAATTGGCTTTCAAAAGGGACAAATTCTGTGAGATTTTCAATGCCATGCAGGATGTTATTCAATCCCCAGCCATTGGTATCCTGGGTCAGGTGTGGTACTTGATTGTATCGATTCCTGATATTTGCACCCTTACTTACTTTTATCTCACAGTGTGAGGTGTGTGGCATAAATCTCCCTCCTGACCTGAAAATTTGCATTTCCACAATACGGTGAATACATGTATTTTATAAATGTGTGTGCTTGAACATCTACAGAAGTCAGATTTTCTGAAAAAGGGCCTTAATGCATATATATATGGAAAACATTTGGAAAAACAACAATATATTAAAAAAAATCTCTCAAAATAGATACCTGAACCTCTGAATATGGGCCTTAATGCATATACGAGGGGTGATCAGAAAGTTCGCGGAAAATAGTTGCCATTTTTACATCGTACAATCAATAGAGCTGGAATTACAGCACATTATACTGCAACAAATATGCAGTTGATAGGTTAAAACATGCTTGATGTTAGTTGTCAACGTGCGTTACAGTTGTCGTCAAGGCTACGCTATATAGCGCGAAGCGGCCCATTTTACGTTGCATTTTGACATTTTATTACACAACCAATTAAGCTTCAACGTTTTGTAAAATTTTGTTATGCTGCGATAGCCCATATTGCGTTTCATGCATGTTTAACGACATATTTACTCTCCTATATGCAAATTTTCAAAGATTTATATCTAACGGATGGTGTTCCAAATCAAAACGAATAACAGTACTGTCAAAAAGGCAAAGCATTCAACTGCTATGAACCCATTGCCTATTTTGGCATGTCAACTCTTTAAAATAAACTATCTACATACTTTGTAAAACACCCTTTTTCAGGACAGTAGATATAATATTGATAGTTTAGTTCGATATTATAATTATTGTAATGAACACTGTCAAGAAAATAGGTTTTTTATTTAAAATTTACAAAAACTCGAAAAATTGACGCATTTTAGGCCTGCTCTTCGGACTGAAACCTATTAATTTGAATACACAGCGCAGCGGAATACGATAAAAACCTCATTTTATGTTCAAAGAATGGCGGAATATTACTTTCCGTTAAAAATACCAATCATTTCAAACAAAACTACAAGTTTTAGCCCCGAGAAGCAACCCAGGGGTACATATGGGCCGGTTCCAGCGAAGTGACGTCACAGCGGCGCCTCGTGCTCATACGTCTGACGTCACATTTTCTAAATTTTAATTTCAATCAACTTGCTATGAATGGCAGTTTCTATCTGTAAATTTTCATTGCAATCGATAAAAGCAATCTGATATAATAGCACTTTTCCGCGAACTTTCTGATCACCCCTCGTATATGTAAAACATTTGAAAAAAAAACCCCAAAAAAACCAACAACAACAATAAATTAAAAAAAACAACTATTTTCTCAAAATCATTAGAAATCTGAGTTTGGGGATGCAGTCAAGATGAAACCAAAGTAAGAGGCAAAGATCTTATTATCCCCCTACGAAAGGCGGAGGGATATTGGTGTGTGTCCGTCCGTCCGATTTTCCGTCCTCAGCCATAACTAGGTAACCTATTGATGGAATTTTATGAAACTCATACTGAATATATATAACCATATTGATGTTATGCACATGAAGTTTTATCTGGGTGCTGTTGGTTATAGCAGAGTTCTTTGATTGCCTAAATTTAATGCTTTTTGGGGATTTTTTCTGTCCTCAAACTTAACTAGGTAACCAATGGATGAAATTTCATGAAACTTTTACTGCATATATATAACCGGGTTATGCACCTGAAGTTTCATCAGGGTGTCATAAGTTATACAGGAGTTATTGCCTTTTGATTGCCAACATTTTAGGATGTTTTTCAATCCCCAGCCATAGGCTGGAATCACAAGAAACTTATACTGAGTATATATGACCATGGTGATTATACATATGAATGTGTATCAGGATATCCTAAGTTACAGAGGAGTTATTGCCCTTTGACTGCTTAAATTTAAATAATTTATCCCATCCTCAACCATAACTAAGTAAGCAATTGATCAAATTTCATGAACTTTACTCTGAGTACAGTTGACCTTCAATGGCTTGAGACCATGAAAATTAATTATAGCCTTCTATTTGAAAAAAATCTCACATGATTTTGGCGGGGGATATCAGTTTGTTGTAGAATTTTCTTGTTTTTCTTAAAGTTCTTGACCGAAAGATGTGGGTACTCAAAAGAACCGTCTCAATGAGACGGTGCTTTAGAGCACACAAAACTTTTTTTAAACTTATAAATAAGAATATAATTAAAATCATATGCTCAAGATGTTTGCTGTAATTATTGGAACCTGTGCTATCTTTTGAATATTTTTATAAAATGTATAACTTCTATTAATAATAATTAACTAGTATTTAATGCAAAATTGTGATTGGATGAACTCTTCATAAGACATGATAAAATAAATATTATGCAAAATACATGTATATGTGAAGTATGTTATGTAGATCCATTTCTTAGATGTAGATCCATTCCTGATACATGTAAGGTATGACATTTGTCAAAAAGTGAGTATGATCAGGAAATAAAAACTTTATCACTGCAGAATAGGTGTGTTCATGCCATTTTCTCAAGCAATATTCATAATTATTTTCAAAGAAGATATGTTTTCATTTCTTTAAATTAATTTATAATTGGGGAAAAGTGACAAAAATGTGTAAAGTATACTGCAAAACTTGGCTCATAATCATATGCCTGGAAATTTGTAGGTATGAAAAGTCAATTATTATGTCTGCCTTCCCTTTGTAAGTAAAGTCTAATGAAATTATACCATTGGTTTAACTAGAAATCAGAGGCTCATACATTGTATATTGTTTACAACCAATAAAAAACTAAAGTATGCTCTTCTTAGGACAAAATGTGTGCATTTTGACTTGGACATAGTTAGTAATAAATATGTTTTTACTGTTGCTGTGTAGATGTTTTCCTTTGACATATTTTATATCATTTTGGCCACAATGGGTTATGATCTCAGCAAGGCATATCAGCACATATGAGGATCTGGATGGGGGGGGGTCTGGTATTCACTTTTCATTAAAAATTTAAATCATTATACCCCATCCAGACCCTCTCATATTGCACATTCACTCTGAGATGTGTCATTGGTGTTGGCATGATTTGTTAAAGTTTCTCAAGTGATCTTTATAAACAATCATCTAAAAGTATTCATATTTAGACCATGGCTACCCTGGAGAGTTGGTGTACACATCATGACTCCAGACCCCAGGTACCTGCCCCTGGGTTGGACTGGAGGGGAAACAAATCTTAGACAATATTAAAAATGTTATTCTCTTTTTCTGACTTTAATAATATTACATGTATGCAACTATTGCAGTAAGGCCTAGCTAATGAACCATTCATGATTGGACCATTCATACATGTAGTTGGCCTGCACTAGATGGCATTAGACCCTTGATCAATGCCCCAGGGTGGGGACATCTTGAGATTTTTCCTTATCTTATCAGCTTATAGAATCACTCATATTGGAAGAAGTCTATACTGACTTTCTATGACTTTAATAGGACCTAAAAGCTCATGACACAGAAAGGAGCTAGAGGACTCCTTTAAAAGTGCTTATTTAAATGTTTCCTGTTGACTTTTAAGATACAAATTTCTTGCCATCCATTTATTAGAAAGCATTCATATTGTGACAATTGACTGACTTCCATCTATCTATCTATCTATCTACAAATGTATCTATCTATCTATCTATCTATCTATCATACTGGCTTCGCTCATACTTGAGCATTACGCCAGGGAATGATAATTTTGAAATTTGGATGAAATAAAAAAACAAAAACAACAACAACAAAAACAATACAAAAAAACAACAACTTTTGAGTCACTCGATCTAAGCATCGACCGATCATGCCGATGGCGATTGTAGAGGCAGGGCACGTTTCTGGTTTGTTTTGCATTTAAAACTGATTTACTTAGTTGGTGAGCCTGAAGTCATCTTATCAAAGATAAAATGATCAGCAGAGTGATGTGCAGAAGTCTCATATTTCTGCCAAAAATGTGATAAGAGATATTAAGTAAAACATATAGCGAAGCGAACTGTTGTCAGGCATGGCAGCCATATGTAAACAACTCCGAGCGCTAAGAAGCAGGGTACCAGATGACCGTAAATAGATCCGGCAGATTCCTACTCATTTGGAAGCGTACGGCAGTGGCATTTTCTGAGGGAAGGATGACCGCTAGGGGACGCCACTGTTGGGGAGTTTGGCGCCGGCGGGTATTGCTAAACACCGGAAGGAAGATGCCTTCGGGTTGTCATGAGGTATTTTCTGATCATACTCACTTACTATTTTTTAGTGCTCGATACTGGGTCCGAGTTTGCAATAGTTTGTAATCCTGCCAGTGTATTTCCTGTCTCCCTGGGTTGAACTAGAGTTCTAATCAGCAGACAAAGTGTCTTGCTCAAGGACCAACACAGTGACTCTGATGAGTCTCGAACTAGTAACCCTTCGGTCCCCCAGTTGTAGAAATACCTGCCTGGTATAACGCTCTTACATTTAGTCACTGCGTTTTTTTATGTGCAGAAGGTCTATCTATCTTCCGTTACGTCTTAACCTCATTTGGGACATCAGACCGGTATTCCAGATACCTTGCAAGAGCTTTGTATGCAACAGATTTCAGGTCCTTGTTATTGAACCGGATGTTTCTTTTAACACTTTTGCTGCCAAACGAATTTACCGTTCACTGCCAAAAGCGACTACAGTCAAAATTTACAGGAACGTTGTATAGCGGTCTGCTTTAACAACTCATAAGGGACGCAACTCTTTGCACTTTATCTAAAATTGTTGAGGGGGGCATAACAATATAATATACAGAAATCTAAGGATTTTTACGTTGGACAAATCCTTGTAAACAGAGGAATATAAGTCTAATTAGATTTCACGGACACCTAAAATAACTAAAATCATGTCCATGGGAATAAAATACCGGACAAAAGAGGTTTTCGATAGGTTCTTTAACGATTCTGATTCAGCTATAGGTTATTTATCACCACAATATAAAAGTGAAGACAATTATATATTGTGGTCTCAAACAGGTCAGGAACAGGTGATTTTAGCAATCTGCAACCCACACCCCCGACCCAGAGAAGGGCTGGAAAGAATAAGACAGCAGGTCCAACAATTAAGACAAAAAGACCAAATGCCCCTCGCTACCCCCTTGCAAAATAGATAAAATAATGGTAATGGTGTTGACAAGGGCTTTGTGGGAATGTTGTACTTTTATGGCGCCCTATAACCATGGCAGGCTACAAAGCTATCACAGAGGCGACATAAATTTCAGATTACGCAATCCATTAATTATGAAACAGTCCTCGAAATGGCGCATTAAAACCATTAATTGCAATATGTTTGTATAATTTCTCATAGAAAAATATATCAAAATCAATCATGATGCTAAATACTTTGTGTAGATGTATTGTTTTATCTATTTTTGCATAAAAATAGTCGTACATAGGCATTTTTCTTATTTTCAGTATGGCTTCAAAAATGGCCGCCAATGGTCAAGTGGCTATTTTTTCAAAAGATAGTTTTAAACATTAGCAACATTCTGTGAAAGTTTCACAGCAATAGGTTGAATAGTTCTTCAGATACTCTGTGTTGAACCCATATATGCTTGGCACTGAGGTTTTGGTGTTTTGAGGTGCTTTGCAGCGAAAGTGTTAAGGAAGCCAAGAGTTTGCAATTGGTTTGCCTTTTTGTAGTGATATCGATATGTTTTATCCACGAGCTGAGGTCGTCCGCAATGGTGACCCATAAGTATTTTGCTGGGGAAACACTCTCCATCTCTACATTATGTAGAATGTACTTAGTGTTAAAGAGTTTTCCCTTTTTGTGATTTGAAGGAGGGTTTAATTGCATATCCCACATCTTTTCCCATTGTTCGAGGCATGCTAGGTCGGATTGTATGACCTCGCTTTCTGTAGTTAAGCTGATTGCGAGGTTCAATGCATTGCCGTCTGTAAATTGTCTAACTCTGCAAGGAAGAGAATTGAACCAAGAACTGAGCCCTGCGGGACACCAGAGGAGACTGAGGTTTTATCTGAATTAATTCCATTTATTACAACAGCCTGTATTCGATTATCCAAAAGTCTTTTAAATTATCAGTACAATAACTACAATAATAACAGATAGAAACGACTAACATTTATAACTGGAGAAAGGTTTGACGTTCTTTTTCATTTGTATTAACGTGTTTGGTGCCAACATGTGTTCTGTGTGTTCTGAGCAAATAGTTTCAAATCAGCCTGATGCTAAACAGCGACTATCTCTATCATCGGCAAGATGTCTGAATGTTCTTCGTTCCATTGTCTACCTATGCCCAAACCAGCTCATAGTCAAAGCATAACAAGATATACTCAGATTAGCCAACTCATAAGCTTTAATGTTTCCTACAGACAGAGCACCCTTGGTCAAAAAATGAAGAGAAGTTCAGGGTAAACGTATTTGACATTGACCTTTGACTCCAAGGTAATAGCAGCTATCTGGAACATCCGCTGTAATCTACAAACGATGCATGTATATGCAATCAGTGCGCCAGAATAGGAACTCCCTTTGTCAAAAATGTAAGATTTCGCATGTTTAAAGTGTATGTGCAATTGACCTTTGACTCCAAGGACATATAGGTGATCTGAAACCTTTGTTGTAATCTGCATACCATAGGCAAGCGTTGTGATAAATATGATCATACGCCATTTAAAATGAAAGAGGAGTTTGTGTCGTGAGCCAAAAGACAGATTTCAAACAAATTTGACCCTGACTCTGGACTCAAATGTCATAGAAGTTATCTGGAACATCGTTGTAATTTACATATCACGAGCACTTATTGGGCTGAATATGAACACCCTCAGTCATTTATACATACGGTTTCTTTCCTGGGGCATAAACAAACAGTGCAAACAGATCAGAGAATTTAAATTTTGGGTGCACAGAAAATCAGTATACATGTAAATTGTAATTATTCATAACTCAAAAGAACTGTCATGTACGTGTAATCTAACACCAATACGTTAAATTATGTCTTATTGTTAACCCTTAAAGCGCCAATTACAACAAAGTTGTCTGTTTTTATCGTCTGCTGAAGTTTTTCAGAAGCCTTTTTGGCCAAACAGTGTAGACCCAGATCAGGCTATTCCTGGAGTTGCAGTCTGAGCTGGGACCACACTGTTTGCCTCCATACTTACATTAATCAATTAATAAGCAAATGTTTGCTACAGACGACTTAAGCAGATGGCATTTTAAGATTTATTTTCTTTGCGCTTTAAGGATTAAAGCAAAAATATAGTTGATAGTGTGCACGTATCTATTACTACGTCGACACAAATGCTTTCTTTCAGAAACAATGCAACAGTGATTAGAAACACCAACGGATATAAAATTGTGAAATGACTTGGTAAATGGTATTATTTTAACCCTTAAAGCGCCAAGAAAAAATGCATCTGAAAATGTCGTCTGCTGAAGTCGTTTGCTGCAAATAATTGCCTAACATTACTGACGAATTAAGTATAGAAGCAAACAGCGTGGACCCAGAACAGACTGGATCCACACTGTTTGCCATAGAGGCTTCTTAAATATTTCAGCAGACGAGAAAAGCAGACGACTTTTGTTGCGATTGGCGCATTAAGGGTTAATCCCTAGAACCACTAGCATAAAATAGCACAGCGAAAGTTACTTTTAAATGAGTAAACAAAACAGCACATCTAAAATATATAAATATAACAAATCAAAGTCGTAATACCACAAAATGAAGTCCATAGCATTGCCATACACTCTTGGATTGATATATCTTTGTTTTACTGGAACACACGGAATAACTAGATACATCACACATGTTCAGAATTATGTGAATCTTTTATCTTCTTACTACACCGCTGGATATAGTACAGTAGATATGCCTCCAATCAGCAATGTTTCAGAAACAATGAAGGTTAACGTAGACGTAAGCCTTTTTGCAATCAACGGGTTCGATGAGGTGGCTGGTAACATAGAACTCGTTGCAGCGCTTAATATGTCATGGATAGACCAGATGCCATTAATAACATCTGTATCGTTTAACATTCAAGACAGAGACTCTTTTCTCGTACCTTATGAAATGATCTGGACCCCAAAACTTGTTCTAACGAATGCTGTTGGTGATTCGAGCGAAGTTGGAGATGCTGCATATATGTGCCGTTTTAATATGAGGACAAACGTAGTTATCTGGAGACCTAGAGTTATTATAAGTGGTGCCTGTACACCAGACATTACTTACTATCCATTTGACAGGCAGACCTGCTCGTTTTCATATACACCATGGGGATTTACCGCGCAAGAATTGAAACTTGAAACAAGTCGAAATGAATGGGATAGAACCAGTTATCAAGAATCAGGAGAATGGGAAATAGATACTACAAACACAGAAGTATTCAATGACAATAATCAGTCATACTTAAAACTAACAATTTCTATTATACGGAAACCTTTGTATTTTGCATTCAACATAGTCATTCCTATTCTCGTACTCTGTCTATTAAATGGTACGGTATTTTTGTTGCCTGCAGAATCAGGCGAGCGTGTCGGATTTTCTGTAACTTGCTTTTTATCGTTTGTGGTTCTCTTGAACATGATCATGGACATTCTTCCAAGAAGCTCTAATCCAATATCATTTCTTTGCTATTATCTCGTAGTGATGATGTGCACGAGTGGTGCTATGACTCTAGTAACCATTTTGCTTATGAGAGTATATCATAAACCGGAGAAGTCAAAGGTGCCCAAATGGATGCAATGGTCTGTAACGTTTATTAACTGTGGATGTGCAAGACTTATATGTTGTGTACGCACTTGGCGCATATTGTCAAAGAAATGTAAGTCTTTGGGTAGCAAACCTTTATGTAGTAAGCTGAAAATCAACGCGCAGGTTGGAAAGTGTCCACATGAAGATTCTGCAGAGCGTACATTAGAGAATAACATGAAAAATGACACAAAGTTGACCCAGAACGATGGATGCATTATTGTTTGCAAAAGGGAAAGCATCGATGATGATGAAATATGCTTATCAGAAGAACATCTAGTATCAACAAGGCCAACATTTTCTAACAATGAAACTTCGAGCAAAAGCCAGAAATCAGTGAAACAAGTTTCAACTGGATACTCAACAAATCAAAGGAGAGTTTCATGCCAAGACGAACTCAATAATCAGAATATAAACAGCATTGAAAGTCAGAAAAATATAAAAGATGTTGAAAAATGTAGTATTAGCAGTGACACTGATTCCTTGGAAGATTTGGAAGAGGAGGTGACATGGGCCGAAGTTGGAAGAATATATGACACATTCTTTTTCTTGGTTTTTACTGGTGGCCAAATCTTCTTCACAGTAGTCTTCCTAGTACCTTTGTTTACCAATACAAATACACCAGATGCAAAGTAACAATTTACGCATTCAGTGGATTTCGTCATGGCATAAAATTGAATTGTCTGCAAGTTAAATAGTACTTTCCCGCATTGTCATTGCGACGTCCCTGACAACGTTACGTTTCCTTTTGCAATGTTGTTGTTATCTTTTAGTCTGGTTAAAATCATATGATAAACAGTATCTAACAGTCGTGTACATTTCATATGAAATTTAAAAAGATTGTGTATAACTAGGAAATGCCACAATCACAAGTATGTCCATTTGTTTAACCCTTTACCTTTAACACTTTTGCAAACAGAGCAGACCTGGACCAGGCAGCTCTTGTAAGAACTGCCTGATCAGGGACCACTCTGTTTGCTTATGGAAAAATGATTAGGTACGATCCTAACTAGTGGACCCGACAGTATTTTCTTTGTTGTATGTTCAAACGTGAAATTTTATGTGTATAATTATTCATAGATTAAGTGGATGGAGAGGGAGCTCAGTGGTAGAGTGCTTGACTCGAGACCGAGGGGCCACGGGTTCGAGCATCATCGGCGTCACGGCGTTGTGTCCTTGAGCATGACACATTATTCCTAGCTTAGTACTGGTTCAACCCAGGCAGACCCGTCCCTTTATTTATAACTGAAACATTGTTGATGGGACGTAAAGAATCAAATCAAAAGTGGATGGAGATTAGCATGAATATTCATGAAGAAAAGTGTTAAGATTCTATATATACTCGTAGGAAGGCTTTGTTGAACTGGAAAGTTCACTCTTCGTATTTCTCACACCCACGATAAGAATTGGTACCAATACGTCACGTCACGTGACCAAACCCATAAAAACAAACTTTATTTCCCCACCCTTAGTAGAAATTTGACTCCAATTGGCCCAGTGCTTTCAGAGGCGGAGACGTTTGAAAATGTGGTTAATTGCCAGATGCCTGAGTCATGGGTTTACTGATAGCTCGCTCACCCATGAGCGTTCTGCACTGTATTGATCTAAGGTCAATCACTACAGACTTGAGCTCAACAGTATTAGTCTGAGGTAAGCTGTATTAAACACGAATGTTAAAGTACTTTATTATATAACCTATAAATAGACATCTTTTGATTGGTCCAGATGCCTATCCACTCGAGTCCATAAAACTACATATCACATGGGCTGCTGGTTTTTCCCATTCAATATTAATTACTAAAATAGACTTCATAGAAACTTTCCATACCTGTTTAACAGGTATGCTTTCAGCATGAAGCTTGCATGATTTGCTGTAAATAAAATTCAGTGAGTGACAGCAGCACGAAATTCACAAGATTTGGTGTTTCATCATATACATGTAATTCAGACTTTGCTGTTGAATATAATAATTAGCAGAACTCTTAAAAGAACTAATAAATTCTTCCTTCTGGATTGATGCAATAAACTTGGAATGGTCCATTGTATAATTCAAGGGGTCACAGGTTTTAATTTCTAAACAAAATTGCAGTTTTTCCCTGAAGATCATTTTTGTCTAAGCAAACAGTGTAGACCCTGATGAAATGCCACATTATCCTGCATTTAATCTAGATCTTCTCTGTCTGCAGTTGTAATTACAAATAAAGTATGCATTCATTCCTCTTTAAACTCAATGAAATCAGTTAGTCATCATGTAAAAAAAAGAAATTCAAGACTGTCCAAGACATAGTCCATAGCCAAGATTTTGTTGTCATTGTTGCTTTTTTTAGAGAAATTATATAATAAATCAATTATTGACTATCGAGGCATTGACATGATATGATATCGACCTGAGAATACCAATATTGACAACGGCTCCGCCTCAGTTAATATTGGTACTCTCAGGTCGATATCACATCATGTCCAATGCCTCAATAGTGAATAATTGTATAATATAGTAAGTAAGTTGTTTATTCACAGCTATTAGCATGTACAGCTCATCGTTATTGTGACATTTAATAACAATACATGCATGTATCTGGAGAATGACAGAAAGTAAATAGATAGATAGATCTCAGGGGGGGAGGGTTAACTACCTATATGTGACGTAGTACGGATTTGCGTGCCGTAAAGCCCCCTTTTTCAGCGCTGCCAAGTATACGATAAGCTCCGTTTTTCTACAAAAAAGTATATGACTGACCCAGTTTTTTTTATCATCGATATATGAGTGGTCCCGTTTTCTGACATCCCTGTTTATAAATACTTATATTTTTTGCTCAGGTATTCTGGCTCGCACACCTGTACCAAAATTACGCCCAAGTTACCCCCTCCCAGATAGATAGATAGATAGATAGATAGATAGATAGATAGATAGATAGATAGATAGATAGATAGATAGATAGATAGATAGATAGATAGATAGATAGATAGATAGATAGATAGATAGATAGATAGATAGATAGATAGATAAGAAGTTAATTAATAAAACTGTTATTTATCATGATAAGTGATTTCAGCTGTATAGGCCCTCGGCCTCGCGCCAATACAGCAAAAATACGAAATCACGTGATTAATAACATAATTCTTAGATATACGCAGACAATGAGCTATATTCTTGCAAGGAGCAGTCTGTGTCCACTCACAGCTTACGAGAGCCAATGATATGGGAACTATTTCGAGCCTGTCATTGTCTTTTTGAAAAAGAGCTATTATATTATACTATGCACAATGAGTTTAGCAATTTCTTATGCTTCACATCGTTTTGTGCTCATCTTTGTACAATATCGAACAATTGTAATTGCAATGACGAGAACAAGATCTTGGGCAAATGAAACCACGAATTTACAGACGCCATCCTTTAAATGGGCATTTTGGGAGAGCAAGAATTGCAGGAGGGGTCAGTAAACAAAATTCACATCTGTTGTAAGTAATGCTAAAATGATAAGCATGTGCTTTTTCGTTTTGTGGTCTTTCATCTTCCTCATGCATTATACGCCTATAAAACCTTTTGCTAATGTGACAGATGTGAAAGAGATTCCATGCTGAAAAATTCAGCTGCCTTCAATGACGTCTAAAAGTAATCATCATTTGATTAAACTTCCAATGCTAATTGGTGTTTCAATTCAACAGAGAATCAGTTTACAAAGTTTTCATAGGCTTACAATGAAACTCATCTTATGGTTGATGAAAACCTTAAGTTACTGAAAATTGGTGCTACGCATTTGCGAGATATCGGTGACCTTAGATTTGATATTTCGGCTCGTGCTCTGTAGCCGTGAAGATTTTGCATTCCACGTTAGTTGTCTGAATATATTGAAAGGCATCTAACAGTTTTACTTGTCAATGTGGTTCAAGAAAAAACAACTAGAAACTCCGTTTAAAGGCGATAACGTAAAAACATAAATTAAATCGTCAAATTGTGAAAACTTGGTCCTTTATTTCTCTGAAAAAATTCCGAAAATTGCAACATTTGCTATGCTTTTTTGGTTTTCAGTGACCAAACAATCGCATGAAAATGGTTTTGGCTTCCCCAATGATCAGAAATACTCACGTTACCCACTAGTCTTAAAATTGAACCAATTTGGCAATTCTGTATTT
The DNA here is from genome assembly GCA_964019695.1 of Loripinus fragilis. Taxonomy (NCBI): domain Eukaryota; kingdom Metazoa; phylum Mollusca; class Bivalvia; order Lucinida; family Lucinidae; genus Loripinus; species Loripinus fragilis. Next base: position 69,722,683 of record OZ026516.1, read on the forward strand.
TTTAAATGGAAAGTCTTGTCAGATGTTCGACGCTTGTATCTGCATGACAGCAAATGAAACTTGAGATCTGATGTGAACGGGCTCACCCATACAAAACAATTGCTAAACTTATTGTGAATAGTACTGAATAATATATATGCTTCATTCTCTCCTTTGATCTGCACCTATCAGATTACAGTACACCACCTTAACTCTTTGCATGCTGGATAATTTTGCATGCTATATATATCGTCGTCTGCTGATTTTTCCAAAATCTACTGGAAAACTTCTTTCACGAATACCACCAGAGTGTCAAACAGTTTTGATCAAAACGTCGGTCCTGATCTTGGTTCAAACTGTCTGCAAAGGTTATCAGCTGACGGCACTAGTATGCAAAGAGTTAACTTGTACTTTTACAGTAAGCAGTACGCTGCGTCAGTGAACACGTTTTGTTTTAAGACAATGGATTGTGAATTATAATGCATTTAAAATGGTTAAGTCTAATACACATATAATATGGACCTGCTCACGAAATGTCGGTACTTATCGCATATGGGTAAAGATGTCTTTAAACACAAATGTTCAGCTATATCTTGTGGACATGAGGTCAAAAGTTTAGCATGAGAGCCTTTACATATGTCCATTCTTTGTGCGTGCCAGCAGCAAAGACTCTGTCATGACCCTGGAGACTGTGATTTTGCTTAGGCTTGTATAAGCCTTCACTGCTTGCATATGCGATACGTACCATATTTCATGTGCTTGTCTAGTAATGATAAACATATTAATGCTTTGCTTAAACGTTTAGCAAACGTGTATGGGAAACGTTGGTCGCATGTATTGTGCAAAACAATTAGGGATTTAATATCCGAAGGAAGTTTTATTATTACCAATACAGGTTCATACGGACCTTGGTTGGCTGGCATACATACTTATTGAAATGCAAAAGACTTGAATAACACTTAAACAGCAGATTCCTGTCATATCCGGTCAGTTGTTCTGCTAGAATAGGGCTGCTGTCTTTTCCTGATCAAGTTTTATAAACTAGATATGAAAATGGTGTAGCCAAAATGAAGACAGGATTTTTCATCTGGACGGTATATAGCGTATTGCTTATAGCAAAATGTATAGACGGCAGTGCTAGTTTTCTGAATCAAGTCGTGAATTACATAAATCTTGTATCAGCATATAACTATCATGGGGAATATAGCACTGTTGATGTGATTCCCCTTGAAGACGTCTCACGTGTGATGATTGTTAATGTTGACTTAAGTCTTTTAGCCATCAATGGTTTTGACGAAGTTGCTGGAAAGATGGACCTTGTGGTGGCAATGAACATGTCGTGGGTAGATGAGATTCCTCTAATAACATCAGCAGATTTTTCTGTAGTAGATAGAGAGTCATTTCTCGTGCCATATGATAAGATATGGACACCAAAACTGGTTTTAGTAAACGCTGTGGGGGAAACAAGTGAAGTTGGCAGTCAGTCATATTTATGTTCATTCAATATGAATAATTACCGCGTGACGTGGAAACCTAGAGTAGTGATAAGTGGATCATGTACGCCAGATGTTACATACTACCCCTTTGATAAACAGAAGTGTGCATTTACCTATACTGGATGGGGATTCAAGGCAAACGAGATGGAGCTTACAACCTCATCTTCTGAATGGGACATGACCAGTTATAAACTAAATGGAGAATGGGACATTGTTGAAACCTCATCAGAAACAGCGATCGTGGAGGAACAGTCAACAATCACCTTTACAATTCACATTTCAAGAAAACCGTTATACTTTGCCTTTAACATTATAATACCTGTGTTATTATTGTGTTGTTTAAACAGTGTAGTATTTCTTTTACCAGCAGAGTCGGGTGAAAGGGTTGGGTTTTCTATAACATGTTTTCTCTCTTTCATGGTACTTCTAAATATGGTCATGGATATCATGCCCAGATCCTCTTCGCCGATATCGTATTTATGTTTCTATATAGTAGTGATGATGTGCAACAGTGGGGCAATGACGCTTGTCACAATACTGCTTATGAGAGTACATTTTAAACCTGAAAAAGAAAAGGTTTCAACATGGATGTCCAAATCAATAACGTTTATAAACTGTGGTTGTGCAAAACTGAAATGTTGTATTTTAATCCACAAAAGCTGTAAACTGTCTATAAAACGATGTTTTGTTTGTCTTAGAAGATTGCTTCCTGAAAGTTTTCGAGTAAACCATAGCAAAATAGACTCCAAAACACGGCTGAAAAAATCTAGCAATGCTGAAAAGAAAAGGAAATCTGTTCGGTGTAAGACTTTATTGGCTGACCAAGTTGATTGCTATAATGAGTCAAATATAACAAATGATAAAGTTGTGGGAGACGTCAATACTAGGAAGCTTGAGAAAAACGTCTTGACAAAGAAACCTAAGTCAAAATCTTCTATTTATCCGGCATCAACTATCCGCAATAGTTCAGAGCAAGGGAAAATTGATACCCAGTCACAAGACAGGCAAATGAAATCTCAAGAATCAAGTCCACAGACAACGTTTGGAAACCTACTACTGCAAGACCTGCACATTATTTTCAACGAAGAGCCTTTCATTAACTATTTTAGGCCTAACTTAACCAAAAGGTACCAAAAAACCAAGAATAATCTTAAATGCTTTTCATGTTTAAGAAAAGTACAACTACCCAACAACATTAGTTCTACAAATAAGTGTGATCAAAATGCATTGGGTTGTACAGAAAAAGACATCAGTGAGTATGACTTTGAAAGAAAACTAGACATGTACACACCTGTTCAGAAAAATGTGATTGGAAACGATATTGTGAAGACAAAACCGACTTCTGAAATAAGAAGTAATGTTGAAATGAGGCATACAATCGATACCAATAAAACATATTTTGTATCAGATGAAATATTATTATCTGAAAGTGAATCTGATGATGGTTTAGCAACACTATCAAACGTTGATGAGACAGAAACTATTTCTTGGTCAGAAGTTGGAAGAGTTTTTGATATTTTTTTCTTTCTAGTTTTCCTTGGAGCACAAATATTTTTGACTGTTGTCTTTTTTGTCCCAATAGCAACAAACTAAACAGCTTTAATCCAGAAAAAGACATTAAGCGTAAAATGGGGACTACTTTCTTATCCATCAGTTTCAATATTTGTGCACGAAGGGTTAATTGGGTCTTTTCAATGGAAAGCACAACAGGCCCCGAGGTTATACTCAACTCAGCTGAGTACGAAATTTATCCTGCTCATAAATATTAAATACAACATCTGAGAGACTTAATGCAAGAAACTTTTTTATTTGTCGGTAGTTTAGTTTTTATATGCAGTTGAAATTTCGTGCTCAGTTGAGTTGAGCATGAAACCAGTTTTATTACTTTGGTGCCAGCCATCACATGTCGTAGCACGGGTGTACACAGTATTTACTTCTTGTCAGAACCCAACAGTTCCAAAAGACCAGGAATAGAGTAGAGGATCTTCCATGAGGGTCTAGATGGGGTATAATGATTAGTGAATAATGGTCCTTTTTTATAATGAATAGTGAATAATTAGCCAAAAAAATAATGAATAGTGAATAATGAGGGCCTAAAAAATAATGAATAATCCTATTTTTTTTAATGAATTGAAGAAAAAATTAATGAATAGTGAATAATCAGATTTCTTTGCCACCTTTCTTACTTTTAATGAATAATTGGTCTTATTTTAATGAGTAACCCAAAATTTTAATGAGATGAATAATGGGCTAAATTTTTAATGAATAGTGAATACCAGACCCCCCCATCCAGACCCTTTTCCATGTGTGCTCATGTACTATTAAACATATAATAAACGAGTTGAGGAAAAGAGATAAAATGCGAGGCTTGCTGGACATTTTATCTCTTTTTTTGCAATGAGTTTAAATATTTGACACGAGGATTTGTTAAGGTTTCCCCTGTACATATCAAAAATATGGCCCTTTCCCTGGTGGCTATGTTTATAGACGGATCCAAATAATTTTAATAATTTGCGTAGAGGGTCACCCAAGGATCATTTGTGCCAATCATTTTTACAATAGAGCCAGGAATTTTTGACAATAACATTTTCTAAAAGCTTTCCATTTCTGTTGCCATATCTGTATTAAATAAAATCTTTGAATAACTTCGAAAGGGAACCACCCAATGATCATTTTTGTGAATATTTTGGTGACACTCCTCCCAGTGATTTAGTAGGAGATGTCCTTTGCACCCATTGTAGACGGACAGACGATGAATGGCGACGGACATTAGACATCCATCAACCACAATAGCTCACATTGAAAGTAAGTAAGGGTGCAAAGATCAGAAATCGATACAATCATGTACCACACCTGACCTAGGATACCAATGGGAAAGTAACAAACTCACAATTAGACACCACAAACGAGAGCTAAGAGGCCAGGAGGTGACCACAAGGCACATATAAACAGACGCATACAAAGGCATAGCAAACACAAGACAGAAAAAAAAATTAAAAGATCCACAAAAGAAGTACTACCTTGGATCGGTCAGTAAAATATTTTACTGGAGGGCTTAAATGGGTTTAACGGTGCACCAACCTCACCCTTAGTTCAGATGTGGATCAAGACACATAGATGGTTGGTTTGCATGAAAGACCCCTAACTTATCAATGCATTATCTCCTAGAACATATAAATCAAGATATAAAAAGGAGATAAAGCAAAGATAAGGACTTAACAGTAAATAAAACTGAACTACCGGAGCAAAAGAAATCCAACAGGTAAACCCCGGGCCCACTGGGCCTGACAAACAGCCAAAGCATCAGGCCCCTACCATCTCATCAACAGATAAGTCTTTAAGTCGGAACCGTCATTAAGTCTATGGCTCAGGTTAGCTAGATATTGCAATACTATACTGGTGTACAGGATGACATTCGAGCAATCCTACATGGCACAGTGACAGCTGTTGTGGTCTCTAAAACATCTGTATAAATGTTTTTTTTTTCAGAAATAGTAAGAACATACAATATTTTATATAAAAACCTACAGGCTCAGTTTCATGGAGTATGTCTTAAAAAGTTAATGGCAAAGCCCCAATAGCACATACTTAGCAGTAATCTGCCATCCACCTTAAAGGCACGCGAACAAAACAAAATATTTCAACTTGATAAAAATTTGTAAAGTGTATCGTCTAAGATTCAAGGGCGGCCTTTAATAAGGCTGTTATCAGTTCCTTTGATATTCTTGACGGTATAAGTATAATAGTTACTTCCTATCAGTGTTTCAGTTGATCATCGCTGCAATACAATATAAATAGACACTTTAGAAAATATTGACACTCTCAAGCCTAACACACCTCTTTTGACAAACACTACAAAGGCTCATATATTAGGCCAGAACTTTTTTATTAGTTGATTTACGTTTTTTTTTTCAGATTTAGGGTCGAGAGGACGAAAAAAAGCTCTGAAAATGACCAGTTGCGGTTTCTAATTCACCGCTTTTAGGGGGTTCAGTCATTTATGGCTGAGTGTCTCGGGATCGAGAGGACGGATCGGTCTGAGATTTCTGTTATTGTAGGATCGTAGGCCTCTCGAGCTTCTGGTGAGGATCATTTTTGGCTAAGTTGTTTAGGTTCGAGTCGGGAAGATGGGAGGCTGTGGATTTTTTTCTTTTTTTGACAACCATCCCCCCAAAAGAACGCGTATCCCCCGCTCCCAATACACACCGCCGCTGCCCTTGCACGACATTATGACATTTTCAGAGCTTTTTTCAGAGCTTTTTTCAGAGCTTTTTTTCAGAGTTTATTTTTAAATCTCCAGAAAAAACAACAGTAAAACTAATAAGATAACCCAACAGTCTGTATTAAATCTTTAAATACTTCATAATTTTTCTAAAAATCTGGGCAGGACAATCATTTTTAACAGTGTCACTCTCAAAAATACACAGACAGAACCTCAAAAATTATCTATCATTTTCAACAAAACAAATGATATTTAAAGTCGGTGGATAAAATATTTTTTCTACTTTCTTGAAAATTACAGTGGGGGGGGGGGGGGGGTTGTAAATCAACTAATTAAAAACATCTGGTCTTAGACATTTAGGCTAGATAAATCTGAATAGTGTTCTCAAAGTAACCAAATGGTGTAAAATGCATGGGTGATTGTTTTCAGAATTATTCTTGAGTTCAGAATTTTGAGGCTGACTTTCCAGTGAAAGTCAGCATTGAAATGATGAATAAGTCCTATTATAACAGATTCTGTAATTATTTTCTGTTTATTTAAAGACAGTTGGCTAGTTAAACACGTTATAGCTCTTAAAATATTTGCCAAGCATAGTGCAAGCTTTAGTTATAATTTTGAAAAGTTGATGATTTTAGAAATTTTGAACTTTCAGCCATGAGAATAGAAATCAGCAGTTAATATACATTATCGTTTTACAAAATTATATTTATAAAAATAAGCACTGCTGCTATTCAGTGGATTTCATCCTGTTAAAAGGTGATATGACTACACGTTTAAATTAGCACATGCAACGGTTTCCGGCTGAAGTATAACTGTGTTCTTTAAAAACCAACAACTCGCAGTTTAAATGGTCATATGATAAACAGGCTCCTACACTCGTGGACAGTTCATATAAAATTTATTAAACTACAGTAGATACAATTCGTTTCATACATTACATATCAAATAGCCACAAATGTAAGATCCTCTATATATTCACTCACTAAGGTTCAGATTGTGCAACATACTTTCCATCATACAAAGAGATTACATTGCATCCAATGATTGGTTTTTGTGTGTTTGTTTTGTTGCTTTACGTCCCAAGTCAACAGCTATGGTCATGGCGGGACGGTCAGTTCACTTAACCACACTTTTACCTGGGCAAGCTTGAACAAGCAGTTAACCAGTACTTCGTGCACATACTTTCGCTTGTAACTGACAACAACCCTTCTTGAATTATTCAGCGGAAGGGAGAGAATGGCTGTAGAAATTATTTTATGATCAATCTCCACAAAAGTATGGGACCGAGCCGGGATCAAACTCGCGACCCCTTCCGATGATTGGTGTTTGGGTTTATGGTAGAGTACAGAATAGAGAATAAAGCCAAGCAACCCTAGTTAATGTCTTCTTAGAATGAATTTATGGTCCAGCTTAGTTCGGCCTGTGCTTTGAATACAGTAAAACCTGCCTCAAGCGGCTACCAAAAAAATAGACAAAACAAAGGTCTTAAGACAAATGGTAGCTTAATGAAGGTCGAAAGTATACTATTGATCTGCATTAAGCGATGACCGGTCATGAAAACCAATTTTTGTTTACTTTTTGATTGGCCGAGGTGTAACTGTATACTTTTTGATATTCATCCTTGTCGAAACTATATAGTAAAATGTTCAGAATCAGTCTAGCTAATTCACAGTTTTATCATACAAAACAATTGAACATGACCAGGAAATGCCAGTATCACATTTTACATAATACTATATAGTATCAAGAGAAAGGATAACACTGATAATTCAAAAAATCATACAAGGAAGAAACATAATATAAAGTGAGACGATTTCTGAGCAAGAAAACATAAAGAGCATATAACTCACAAACCACCACATAACATATGTTGCCAAATAACATACTAAGAACAACCAATAACAAAGAACTAGCACCAAAAGCACATAACAAGTGAATATTACACCATAACAAATCCTCGTAAGTCCAGGCGTAACCCATTTCCCTTACACCTCATTGATGATGAATGCAGTGTAACGGAATAGGTTGCACCTTGGCTTACGAGGGTGGAATGCAGTATGATGAAATGGGTTACGCCTGGGCTTACGAAGATAACCAGAGCAATACAGCAAACCGACATCAACAGCACACACAAGCACACAATTAGCAAGCAACCAGCTCACCTGTTTTCAACGAGATGCCAAGCAAAAAGGGCATAATGAACTTCATCACCAATCAAGACCCCGAAGTTATAAACTTTTTTCATGCTCAACTCAACTGAGCACGAACTTTGTGGCGGCGGTAGAACGTCTTCCTGCCCTTCACTATAGTGTAGATTTTATTTTCTTGTCCTTTGGGTTCATTGGTTTCATTGTAGAACTTTGAAACTATTAGAGGGTCACTGATGAGGCCTAAATGGTCGAAACTAGCTAGTCTGACCCAGAAAATATGCACACTTTAGTTTTGGTTCTTTGGTGCATTCTCTGCTTACAAAGTATACCATTTTAAGAACATATTTGACTTTACTACAGCTGGTGATTGGGACTGTGTGGCGGCGGTAGAACGTCTCCCTGCCCTTCACTATAATGTAGATTTTATTTTCTTGTCCTTTTGGATCATGGGCTTTATTGTGGAACTTTGAAACAATTAGAGGATCACTGATGAGGCCTATATGGCCGAAACTAGATAGTCTGGCCCAGACAATATGCACACTCTAGTTTCGGTTCTTTGGTGCGTTCTTTGCTTCAAAAGGATACCATTTTCAGAACATTTTAATTGCTCATAAAAAATGAAATACCGACCCAAAAGAACTTTTCTTTCTTTAAGTCTCTCAGATCTATGTTGTATTATCATGTTAATAAATGTTAAAATGCCAACAATTATTGGCATTGTAACATTTATGAGCAGGATAAATTTCCTGCTCGGCTGAGTTAAGAATAGAAAAAGTTTTATAACCTCGGGTCCAGGTCTAATCACGAAAGCCCCGCACACGATGGAAGCTACAGAGTTAGCATCAGCAGAAACAACCTTTGAACAGATAGCAGCTACGAAGCTTCCGCCAACATGATTTTTTACCATCGCGAAATGGCAAAATCAGTGCCGTTTACTGATTTAGGTAAGCCCACGTGTCAGCGCTTTCGTTTTGCCTACGAAGGGAACGACGTTAGCAAAGCTCTTTGAAATTACCCAACCGTGGGGGTCATTTTCGACACTTTGTGTTCATTCATCCAAACACAGCATCCACAAAGTCTGGGATTCCACAGCGACAGAAAATGTTAACCATCCTAACATTTTTATTTACATCGAGCTTGACATTCCATAGCCTCGTAGATTCCCTTGGAAACTGTTCGAATTGCTTATTTTCAAGGCATGTAGTCAAATGATTCCGTAAAGACGCCACATCAAAGTTCTGCTTAATAGCCGAGTATGTTTTTGACTGAAGCAGAATTCAACAGCATATACAACTCAGTAAATGCCACAGTCAAAAGAATTTGTATGTTGAAGAAATTTAAGTACGTTAACGAACAATATCATGATGGATAGGCTACAATCGAAAACGAGTAGTTAAAACTATCGACTAACGTAGATCTAAAATCGTTAGAAACAGAGTTTTTTTCGATTGCCATTTGTCGCCCGCCCGACTGGCGACAAATGGCAATAAAAAACACTTTCTAGCTATTTTTGATCCGCGTCCATCGATTGTTTAGAGCGTTTTCGGTTGCCGCCTACCAGGTGTGCATATTGCACCAGTAGAATCAGCCTGTGGATTGTCAGCCAAATATCTGAAACAAATTTTATTTAATTCAAAGGCAGAAGCTGTTATAAAAGGAGAAATTAGCCACATATAATCATAATCCAATGACAATCGAAGAGTCAAGATCTACTGCAACCCCTGTAGCTAATGTTTGTATTTCGATTGGCTTGACGAAATTATCTGTGAAAAAGTTGACAGTTTTTATTTTTTCAGCTCAGTGATCATGCTGCTTATCAGCTAGATCAGGCCTCGAGGTTATAAAACTGGAGTACAGTCTAAGCAACATTAATTGGCAGCTTGCGGACACGTGTCCGCAAGTAGCCAATCATTGCGCTTTATTTTGAGTCTGAGAATGAACTCGAGCTTTATAACCTCGAGGCCTGGTCACTGGTCATATATTATCTTACAGCAGCTAAGCTCTTGCTGTAAATAGTTTTAAATGTTACGCTCAGTTTTTAAACTGTTTAATATAGCAGACATGCCAGGCTGAGCGCCATCGCCATGCCCTGCCTTTCAATAAACTATTTATCAAGTCAAAACGTCCCCAAGTCAAAACGTCCCCATAAATTGGTCAAAACGTCCCCAAAAATTGGTCAAACGTCCATGGTCAAAAAAGTTGGTCAAAACGTCCCCAAAATGATGTATTAATCTATATTTTATAAATTTCAGGCAGATTTGAGGATAGTTGAATGAAATGAATTTAAATAGAGTATTAAGTGACCTTCTGCAAAACCGGAAGATCAGCAATCATATTTCTTTGTTTAATCACTGGTTATGCACTCAACTGATTGTCAGCCGTGTTTAAATCCAAGAGAGAGGGGAGCTTCGTAAAACACTGATACAAGAATTTTGAATTTTAATATAATCACTAATTGGCAAAGTACAGTCAAATTATAAATTGTTAAATGGTGCATACATTGACCAGACATGGCATGCGTATGTATGTAGAAATGAAGATTAAATCATAGAAAGAGCTTATTTACTAAGGCCATATCAAAATAAATTTAGCTGATGAAATTAGAGGTCTTATTGCATGCTTGCGTGCTATTAATAACCTTAACTTGCCATCAGTTTGGGCCAAGATCTGGCCTTACCAACCATTGGTCCTAAAATGGACCAAAACTATTTGACATGGGGACTAGCTGTATCAATGACTTACCCTTCAACTTAGACTGGCCCCAGTTCTGAAGCATAACATTAGTAAAATCTTCGCATTTGGTTACCTATCACTGGAGTACTCTCAAAGCAAGGAAGTATGGCCCCAGTCCTAAAACATTAATATCTTTACCTCATTATGATTTGCTGAAAAACATGGCCCATAGAGGGGTTGGGCCAGTTCTTCCTCTGTATATTGAGGAAAACTTCAAAAATAATGATATCTTTCGCTTGTAGACACTAAATGGCAGATTTGAAAAGAATTTGGCGCAAATAGTCCTTGCCTAGATTGTTCAGGTTTTATTGATTGGTTGATAAATATGGGCGCCATGGGGTATATATAGTTAACACTTTAAAAACATATCGGTACCTATTACAGTGCATATGTTTTGTAAAATAGAGCTATTCGGTCACTGTATCGCCACGTGGTATGCAATGTCCCGGTCTCTTGTAAAGCTAACAGAGATAGGAACCAGTTGGGGGCGTGGCTAGACAGTGACCCAAAAGCTGAGTAATATTGATGATTCAGCACTGTTGTGTTACGTAGTATGATCTGAGCATTTACTGTCCAAATTCATATGGTTCGTTGTGAATTTAAAAAGCCTGGCGAATGGTTGCTACACTGATTGTTCTTTGTTCAACAAAGTGCCGCTACAACTCCAAGAGATTCGGAGTTGAACAGAACTGCATGGTGCCAGCAGAAAGCAAACACGTATCCTATATTATTCAGTGTATGTTTGTGAAACAAGCAATAATTATTATCCTTTCACTAATGTGAGAGGTTGATGATTCTACACTACCATAAGCATATCAATCCATTTAGTGAATTTCTCGGACCCGGCCCGAGGTGATTTAAAGAAATAGAAACAGACAAACTAATTTTGATCTACTTGTAGTACACAAAAAGTTGGTACTTATCGTCTTAAAACGCCAAATTCAAGGACACACCCAGATATCTCAATTTATTATAAAGACAATATAAAATTTGTCGTTGACCTGTCTTCATTTCTGTCGGTGAACTGCCTTCAATTCTGTCGGTGAACTGTCTTCAAAATATGTGACGGTTAACTGCCCAGCTAGCAATCTATATGGGACCCATATTGGCAGTGAAACAGGGTTCCATAATGGGTCGCATATGGGCTGGCCCATGTTAATAAAACAAAATAAATAGTACAAGCAGGGACCGGGTCCAGGATTTCTTGCTAGGGGTTTCAAATTTACAAAGGGGTTTCGATATGAAAACTGTACCTGATATTTTGATAGTTTATGTTGATTTTTTCTGGAAACTCCTCATTAAAAATGGAATATTTTTGTCTCAAAAGGGAGTTCAAACGAACCACATGAATCCTCTCTGTATCCACCACTATAGAAGCTAGTCATGCATTATAAACAATAATAATGCTGATATCATTTCTTTTTTCTTTATTGGGCTGTTAAATGGGACCCATATGGGACCCATCTGGGCAACCCGCATATGGGCTAACCTATATGGTACATATGTGGAACCCGGTTGCACTCCCCATACGGGTCGCATATGGGGGGTAACTGGACAACTCGGCCCCTAACATACTCGGCCCCTGACAAACTCGGCCCCTGGCCAAGTCGGCCCCCACAAACTCGGCCCCTAATCAACTTGGCCCAAAATCTACTTATAATCATTAATATATAAACAATGAACATATATGAGTTAGTATATTTCAGATGTTGGAATTACTGTACGATTGTATTTAGTGCCCTGACTCAAACTTAGCTCATTCAACTTTGGGACTCACAATCACCCAATATGCGACCAGCGAAGGCTCAGGCGCAACTGCGCATCTAGAGCCTTCACCATTTGCAAACATTTATCATTTTAACCCTTAGCCCGCCATTCACGACTATTGTCGTCTACTCACCTCTTCAATCACTCATTTTCTTACAGAAATAAACTCTTATGAGACACCACATAATGGGGTTTCTGGAATGGGAATGCACTGTTTGCCTATGTCCCATAAAGTCATCACGCAAGCTTCATACCCATTACGCACGCACAATGAGAATGAGAATTAAATATTGAGAAAATGATATTGGGCACATGTGCAATGAAACAATCCAACCTCCTTAAACAAATGACACACTATTTCTATTGGGGGCCGAGTTTGCTAGGGGCCGAGTTTGTTAGGGGCCGAGTTTGTCAGGGGCCGAGTTTGTCAGGGGCCGAGATGTCCCGGAATCGCATATGGGTAGCCCATAAGGGACCCTGCTGGGTGTCGGTGAACTGTCCCAATTCAAATTAAATTGGGTCTCGTTTGGGTTCCTAGCGGTAGTCCCGGCTTTTACGCCTTCCCAAAACCAGTATTGCTAATCAAGCCCGCTTAAAAAATGGCGTCCTCTGATGAGGTGAGTTTACAAACATAGAGCATTTGAACACGAACATTAGGCCATAACTTGGACACACTTGACACTTCCCTATCCCATAATCAAAGTGAATTTTGTTTAACACAACACAGGAATGGCCATGTCAAAATATAGTGAAATAGGTGCTACCTAATTGCTGTCAACCAATCTGGGATCAAACTCGGCCATCCTCTCGTTTTCCCGTCCACTTAGTTTCTGTTTGGAGTTGGTGTAGTAGGGCTTGTTCAGCATAACACACCGTCGAGAGAGAGATTGTGTGACTTGTACTGTGGTGGAAGAGACTGTTTGAGGGCATCGACTGTCTCATGAGTGCACATGCTACACAAGAGCGGTGCCTAGATTTGCCGGAAAGACCGCCAAAATACCTGAAAGACCGAAGAATAATAGGGAAACTTTGATAGGTGCAGCACCCTAGATAAGCAGCGTATTTGCGTAAATACGCAATTAAAATCCTCAAAAAAGCAATTAAAATTAAATGTGTGTGTACAGAAAAGCAATTCAAACGATCGGTATGCAATTCTCGAAGTCGAACATCACGTGACCGGTCATAACAACACGTCCGCCATATTTGATTGGGGGTAAGCCAATATAGTTTTGTGTATTGGCTAAAATGTGTTATTAAAAGCTGATGCATTGTCGGTTTCACGGCAAATGAACAAAAAATCGAGAAGAATCGCTAAATGCACTAAACGAAAGTCAATTATGTAAAAAATATAAGAAAACTTCTCACCTTACATTGAATTACTAGCCAGATACACGGAAAACCACCCGTGGACCAGGCACTCTCACGTAACTGGATTTGATTTGCATCTGAGCAAGTCGATTTTTTCATCATGTTTTTTAAGAACAAAGTGAGACAAAAATCAACCCGGGCCTTTAAAAATAGTGAGTATAGACTGTAAACTCCTATTGCCGACCTGAAATAGCTTAATTTCACCAGGCTCTTGAGTCTGTACTGTCTGAATCACAGGGGCCTGTATCATATTGTTGTAAGTTTTAGGGACCAATTTAGGTGTCACAATGTGCATACCTTGGTCCCTAAAGCGTAAAAATACGATATAGGCAGGCCCCTGTGATCTGATTGCTTACCTTGAAAAGAAATACAATAGTTTGGGGAATTATCATACCTGTGACCCCCAAAATATATCAATGCAGTAGCGGATCCAGGATTTCTTAATAGGGGGTTCAAATTTACAAAGGGGTTCGATTTGTTACATGTTTGTTTATCAATTTTCCTGACTTTTATGAAAATTCTATATGAAAATTAGATAATTTTGTCTCAAAGGGGGAGGGGGGGGGGGTAAGAGCGAACCCCCTAGAAACCCTTCACTGTAATGGACCATCCTGTCTTAGGGAAACGGGGAGGTGAAAAATAATGTACGTCGCATCTCGACAGGGTCTGCTCAGCACACATTGCAACTCAGTTTTCATGTAAATTTTGCGAACCTGTGCACACACGAAATCTCGACAGAGCCTACGCTGTTCACACGTGGGCAGTGTCAAGGTTGGTGAAAGCTCAAAGCAGCACTTTATGCGATACGTACAGAAATCGCATATGCTGGCCAATATATACATGTACCAAGTACCACCGAAAGATCTTCTTACAAAACTGATCACAAATTTGAACCTTAAAATAGAAAGATATAACCCACAAAAGTGATCATTGCATGCGCGGATCCAGGCGGATCCCTCCCACGGAAAATCACAAGTTCTATAAGCGTCTATAAAAATTAGCAATTTGACCCCCTGGAAAAGTTTAGGTCCCCTGGAAATGTTGGACCCTCTCTGGGACCATAAAAATTACGGGTTTCCTTAAAATATACAATTGACACCCTCCGTTAAACTGTAAAATAGGAGCCGAGTGACTTAGTGGTAGAGTGCTTAACTCGTGAACCAGGGGCTGCGGGTTCGTACCTCTCCGGGGTCACTGTGCCGTGTCATGAAGCAAGACACATTAATCTTTGCTAATTACTGGTTCAACCCAGGAAGACCCGTCCCTACATAACTCAAGTGCGGATCCAGAGGGGGGGGGGACAGGGGGTCCGGACCCTCCCCCCCCCCTGGAAAATCACAAGTTATATGGGTTTCTATAGGGAATAAGCAATTGGACCCCCCCCCCCCTGGAAAAAGTTGGACCCCCCTCCCTCGAAAATGTTGGACCCCCTCTAGAACCTTGAAACATGATAGATTTCTTTGGAAATTGACCATTTGACTTCTGTAAAATAAGCTGAGGACTAAAAAAAAAACGTTGTCAGAGCTTTTTTTGTCAGACTGACCTGGACCCCCCCCCCCCCCCCCCCCCCTTGACGAAAATTCCTGGATCCGCGCATGTAACCGAATATTTGTTGACGGGACGTAAAAAATCCGTTGAAATCAAACAAAACAAACAAAAACTGTAAAATGCGTTGAAGACTAAAAAAGGCGTTGTCAAAGGTAGGTTTCTCCCATCAGTTGAGCCTGGACCCCCGCCCCAAACGAAATTTCCTGGATCCGCACATGGATTGGATAGATAATGTTCTCATTATAAACTTCGACTTCTTGATATTTAAAAGCAAGATTTGGATATTGCATTTTGTCAAAATTGAAACAGTGAGACATCTCGTACGACCAGATTATAGGATATAAAGTGTCTACCACACACACACACACACACACGCGCGCGCGCATGCACACACGCAGGCGCGCACATCAGATATGTTGATTGCTTTATTTGTCTCGATAATCGAGAGCTACCCCCCCCCCCCTCCATCCCCCTCTCTCTCTCTACTGACATTTCTTGCCTGTCACTAACAATTACAAACAGTTTGTACCTAGATCAGACCCAACGTTTTGTGGGATCTGATTTTGATACTGACAGAGTTCAAGAAACCGAAAGAGTTTGCTCATTTGGCCTCTGTTTTATAGGCATGCAGCATGCAATAACTTATACCCGACAGAATGATGGACCCACGCAAAACATTGTGTTCTGAGAATCTAAGACAACAATCTGTGCGCACGTAATATTTGAAGCTTGCACCATTTGATTTTAAACAATAATTTGACTATGTTGACGATTAGCTTACAACAGTGTTTTTGAGGGAAAAACTAGCAGTGAGAATCTTTAGACACTGTTTTGGCTTCTAGAAGTTAGCTGAAGAAGACGATTAAAATGTGTTTGTCCGTCCAACTGTCCGCCTGGTTTTCCGTAGACGCAATATGTGTATGCTTTCAAAGTTTGTGAGCGCAAAACCTCCGGTCTTGTTGAAGTTATTATTCAACAGCCAGCATATCATGTCGGGCCACGATCGGCCCGCCCGCGAAATCCCTTGGGGTCGGGTGTGGATCCGCCCATGGTCCTGGCAAGATGTCAAAAAATAAAATCCATCATTTTATGTGGACCTATTGATATTCCTGTCCTGCAAACGTAAGACAAATATTCTCAAAAAATTGACAAAAGAGAACTTACATCTTTACCCCCCCCCCCCCACACACACACACACACACACACACTTTCACCAAGAGACTTGGTCATTTCTTGGACCCAGTCCGAGATCATTTTTCGGCATCATTCTATCAAAACAGAAGCCCCATGTCAATGTTGGAAACTCCCAGAATCAAACTTCATGCATTTTACAGCTTCACTTTTCAAGATTGTTCCCTCTATTTTCGATCTTGTTTTAACCTATCATCTTGTATACAGTCTCACTGTCATTCTTTTACATTTTCCTTGTTTTTAAGGCCCGACGCACAGTCACCTTGCCAAAATGCCCGCGAGGGCGTCGGCAATATAAAAAGAAAGATAGATAGATATTACTTTTTCACACAATGGTTGGCATTTACGGATGATAATAAAGGTGGAATACATTACTTCAGGTCATTAATTAAACGGGTCATCATTAAACGATCGGCAGGTAGTTTTTAAAAGGACATTGATCTCAAACAAGCATCATTGTTCAATAACGGGTGTAATCACGGGAGCTTTTATTATTGATTTCTTTTCATACTGAGTTTATCGCTTGACTTACCCCCAAACATTAATGGCGGACGTGTTGTTAGGTAAATCACGTGACTCATGACGTCACGCCGACTTCGAGAATTACATGCGATGTCATTGCGTACCGTTTGGTCCATTTCGTTTCCATTTGGGTAATAAACAAATGCCACTTGGGTATTGATTTATTGGGTCACTGGACATTTCGGCCCATGTCAATTTCGGCCCATAACCAAATCGGCCTATACAATTTCGGCCCACAGGTAAAATAGATCATAATAATGTATGATTGGTAGGTTTGTCTATAATTGGTTTAATTAGATTGGCTTACCTGTAATAATCCACACAAACATAATAATTAATAAGAATGGTTCGTTTTAATTGATTAGGAGTTTGTATGTAAGAGAAGAGTTCATTACATAGGCAAAAGGCAGCCACTCGGGCAGCCAAGGCTCAGACGAGCCTGCGCATTAGCACAATCTAGGCAGAGCTTTTCCTGCTCGCATATGAAACATAAGTGATCTTTCTTAATCCAATTATTCAGTTTAACTTACTGAGTAAGCTGAATTTGCTACTGGAAAATATATATGTGATTTATGATTATTTCTTCTAATAAATAAAGATACTAGTCTAAGCGTTTTCTAGTCTTTACTAGTTTATTAAGTAAATCTATTTTCATTTTTTTTTCTCAATATAACTCTATTTATTAATTTTAAATATTTTCAAATTTCAATAATATATAATCTCTTTTGCAGAAATCCAGGTTGACAAAATTTATGGGCCGAAATTGACATGGGCTGAAATTGACATGGGCCGATTTTGTTATGGGCCGAAATGACCCGGAACCGATTTATTGTACTAGCGAGTGTGCAATATAACTATTTTTTGTGAATAAACTTTCGGTGCCCAGGCCAGTATTTCGCGGAAAAACACTAAGATGAAAGTGAAAACTTTGCAAAGTGTACACGCTCCAATGTCAACAAGGGGATGAGATTTGCCTCAGGTACAATAAAATTCACTAGTTAGATAATTTAGAAAGGCAGGCGATGGGAGTGAATAAATATGCTAGCACATTCCCAATGGCTTCATGCAATATGAAAACGTGTAATTACAGAAAAATCATGTGGCGTAAAAAAATATGAAAATACACAATTGTTTTGCAAGTACGCAATTGAGGATTACTAGGTTGCGTAAATACCCAATTGACCCAAAAGCTTATCTAGGGTGCTGTAGGTGATTATTAATTAATGAATATAATAGGCATTTTACTTGTATATTTCTATATAGTGGACATTACAGAAATTGGACATTACAGAATAAAAAATCTAGTCTTGGAATATGAGAGTCATACAATAAGTTTGAAAAAAAATGCAGTGTCAACAGACATGTTTACTACTACGTTTTTTGCGTATTTTCTACGCTTTTTAGCTTCAAAATACGCTCTACGGATCACTATTGCAAAACTACGCACGGAGCGATATCTCGATTTTCTATCAATTTTTATCCATTTTGGTTCATTTCAAAACGTTTTTTCTCTCTGCTTAAGGGAGGGAATTTCTTCACTGATCCATGACTGTGTTTGTCAGCTGGTCAATTACCGTGAACAAACAAGCCAATTAGTCATGCTATGTGAGCACGTTAGTGCCAATCAACCTCAAAACTGGTAAGGAATGACAATCATACGGCCTTTCCATTTATTCATTTCATGAATAACATTGATTTTATGCTATTGTTGTAATTGTCATAGGTTTTCGCGACCTATCTTTTTACCGTCAAGAGTATATTTTCATAGTTAATGAGACTGTATTTGAGGTCAAAATTTTATATAGGCAATCCTTACATGTGTATAGACAAAAACAATTGTCTGTCATGCAAGATTTTTTTTTGTTTTGATTTTATTATGATGGAATAATGTTCAAAATTGAGCGAGCCAGTAAATATAGAAAGATGAACTGTTTTAGTAAATATTTAATCAGCTTTTTTAAGATTGAAAAGACTCAGAATAGATCTAGTTTAGTGGTGAAAAACAATTTTACATTTCACCAGCTGCTGTGAGTGGGGCAAATAAACCATAAGCTCTCTCCCTCTATTCTTTTTAATGCTTGCAAAAAATAAGTCAGATCAGGGTCTTTCTCCTCCGGTAAGATGCATTCCTCAGCCCTTTATTCTGCCTTTGGAAATAATCTTTCTATATTTGTTCAAATAATCCACCAACTATACACAGGGGCGGATCCAGGATGTCTTGATAGGGGGTTCAAATTTACAAAGGGGGTTCAATTTGTTAATTTTATAAGATCATTTATCAATATTTCCTGATTTTTCTGAAAATTCTCCATGAAAATTAAATATCTTAGTCTCAAAGGGGGGTTTAGTTTCAAAGGGTATGCTTGGTAGTCAACCCAATCACAGTTGGCAACTTTGCTTTCCTCTTTAACTGCACGCCGGTGGGTCGGACTTCAGACTCTATGATGGTTCCGACTTAAAGACTTATCTATTGATGAGATGGTAGGGGCCTGATGCTTTGGCTGTTTGTCGGGCCCACCGGGGTTTACCTGTTGGATTTCTTTTGCTCCGGTATTCAGTTTAATTTACTGTTGAGTCCTTATCCTTGCTTTATCTCCTTGTTATATCTTGATTTATATGTTTTAGGAGATGATGCATTGATAAGTTAGGGGTCTTTCATGCAAACCAATATCTATGTGTCTTGATCCACATCTGAATTAAGGGTGAGGTTGGCGCCGTTAAACCGGTTTAAGCCCTCCAGTAAAATATTTTACTGACCGTTCCAAGGCGGTACTTCTTTTGTGGATCTTCTATGTTTTTGTTCTGTCTTGTGTTTGCTATGTCTTTGTGCGCGTCTGTTTATATGTGCTTTGTGGTCACCTGCTGGGAAAGAGCTGACCTCTTGGCTCTCGTTTGTGGTGTCTACTGTGAGTTTGTCACTTTCCCATTGGTATCCTGGTCAGGTGTGGTACTTGATTGTATCGATTCCTGATCTTTGCACCCTTACTTACTTCCCTCTAAATCCGCCACTGATACCTGTCTGGTTTACTGACATTCTGACTCTACATGGGCCAAGCCTGAAGTAAACAGGGCTGCATATGATCTTTTTATTATGAGAACTTTGATGGGCTTTTAAGTTTTTGGTGGGTATTTAAAAAGTTTTATTAAATTCTTATCTATTTTAGCCTTTTATTTAAGGCAATATAGATTGTTAAACTTTGCGTATGATAGACTACACATCAGTACTCAAAATTACACACAACTGCCTCCTTGACTACACGTACGCGACTTTCAATGTAAACAGGTCTGTGTCAACCAGTCACATACTGGTATATATGTCCACCTTTACTAATCATTTACACTGATTGGGTTGTTAGTTCTTTGTGTTAACAATGGTCCTTTAATCAGTCATTATGAAACATCACAGGACCGTCTGACATGACTGGCAGATTTTCCTGCGGTCAGACAAGGGTTACCTAATCACAGGACCGACTGTCCTGTGAAACCTGAGCCCAAAAGTTACTGTTTTGGCGGAATATATAGAAATACTCTTGTTTTAATCAACCAATCAAAAGCCATATTGGAAAACTGTGTTTAGCAGCAATCAAAATTTTGTTTACTGAGCTGTCATGGATATTTTGTGGTCATATTTATACATTATATTACATTCAAACTCAAAAACTTATATTTTTTTCTTTTTTGTTGTTTGTTCTCATATGGTGTCGGTCTGGTGAAATCCTGGTTGGTCAGGCAGATTTTTCCAGTCCACCAGACCGGCTGTCCTGTAAAGTCTAGGAAACTTTCGTAAACTCTGCTTTAATTAGGCTGGTTAATTTCCCCTTTTGACATGTTGATTTGGGATTATTAGTTCTCAGTAGGGGGTTAACAAGGGTCCTTTAGTTGGGCCTTAATCCGATTTATCATTTCTTTGAATAAACAAGATTCAAAGAGAGGGTTAAATATTTAAAACGATACAATTATATTGGCAATAAACATACAAAATAGTTTTTCGCCCCAAACAGGTTAATACATTTGTCACACGGTCCAAAAGGGGGTCTAGGGGTTTGCAAGTTAAGGCCCCTGTATCTGTCTGGAGATGAGACTGGGTGAACACACTCGCTTGACTAAATTTTGGGGAATTAACTCAAGATAGGCAGCACCCAGAACTCATTCCAGAAAACTTATTATATGAATTTGGATTTCTCTCCCCTAGCTGTCACAGGGTCCAAAAGGGGGTCTAGGGGTTTGCGAGTTATTAAGCCCCCTGTATCTGTCTGGAGATGAGACTGGGTGAATGTACTCGCTTGACTAAATTTGGGGAATTAACTCAAGATAGGCAGCACCCAGAACTCACTCCAGAAAACTTATAATATGGTTTGGATTGTCTCTCCCCTTATGGTACCCTGTGACGCAGTCCTTAAGCACAAAATCGAAATAACGCTCTAAGACGATTTGAATTTTTTTATAATTTTAATAAATGTAAAAATGTTCCTAAAACGCGATGGATGCAGACTGTTGAATTCACTGTTCTTATCAAGTTCTAGAATTTCACTGTTCTGGTAAATCAAAATGTTCTTAATTTATATATACTCATTAAAACGCGCAGTCACAAACAATAAAATATTTCACTTTAATTCTCCTCAATCTCAACTGCCACCAGCCATATATTTTCCAAAAAATATGTGTTCATTAGCTAATCAAATTGAAGATTCCACCAATATTAAATCTAATCCTAAAATGCCTTGCTTTATTTTAAGTTCTAGGTCCTAAGTTCATATTCTATTAATTGAGCACATCACATTTCCAAAAAACTGTCCTATAGGCTAAACAAAGATTTATAAGACCTAAACACAGAAAACCACAAAGTCAACGGTCCATGCAAAGTCTACAATGTTAACATCCTATTATTCAGTTTTGAAGAAAAAGGTCTAGACTGTTCTCCTCCCAGGTTAAGACTGACCGATGGACCCTCAAATTTGGGTCCCAGGAAAACTAACTAAATCCGAAAACAGCCAATGAAAAATCTTTAACATTCAACCAACCAAACAATTCTCTAATTATAACCAATGAAATTAATTTTAAAATTCACTGCGGACCTGTGCCAAAACTATGCTAGAAGCCAATCTGCTTAATGGGTGAGAGATTGTTATCAACACACTCATGAGGTGACAACCCTTTCCTCAATTAACACTTTCATTGTTCACCTAAGTAAGCTAGCAGCTAAATGCATGCTTAAAAGACCCTTAATAGGCTGGCTTGCCAAAGGTGTCGACAACATCTAAGCCTGTATACCTGTTCAGCGTGATAAGATCTCAAGTAGTCAGAATTAGCCAATTTTAAGTCAAAACAATACTCAAGCCATCAAAATTATTTCCAATCTTACATCCAAACTTAGCCCCATGCCAAGAATACCGTTTTGAACAGATTTTTTTTGGAAAATATGAATATCTTAACCCTTAAATACAAAAATGCCAAAATTAAATTTTTCAAACTAATTTTACATCAAAAACCCTATTTCAGACTCTTCCATCCAGACTCCCATACTATAATACAGAAAAAAACTAAAATACATTCTCTCATCTTTCTCCTTAACATCAATAATTTTATTGCAAATTTATCATTTAATTAATTAAAACAAAATGTATCAAATTTTCAGCTGGTGACACATTACTTAACATAAACTTAGTGGATAGCATACATGTATTTTAATTCCATATTATTCTTTGGTCTTTCCGGTATTTCGGCGGTCTTTCCGGTAATTCGAGTCTTTCCGATAAATCTAGGCACCTACACACGAGTTTCTGAATTTTATCCTGATCTACCAGAACCAGTACCACATGTAAATGGTTCATTAGTCAGGACTGGGAAACCACAGACATTCGCATTCTCAATTATTGATCAAATAAGCCCTCATTAGATGGCCGTTTATTTACACCGTTAAAACTCTGTAACACATTTGATTCAGAGAATGAATGTGGCTTACTCAATACTGAATACTTTAGAAGTTGCCTTGCAGTTTGGTACGACCTCGGTAATGGTGAGTGAATAGGCAGGTAGCCTTGACTACACTCAATTAATTGTGTGACGTGTCGGTGCAGAAGGTTTCATATTTCAATAGAACTGTAGCTGTTTTGTCGCTGTTCTGCTTGATAGAACTGAAAATCTATCATTTAGCCACTAGTGCTGTGTACTGGCACAGTTTTATCGGAAAACCGGTCATGTGTCATAGTATTTCATGTGTCATAAAATTGGTCAACATTACAGTCAGAAGACTCCTGACCAATTATTGGGGACAATTTGTAAGGACCGGAAGGCTGCAGTGAGAACGTGAGAAGAGCATGATGCAATCTTTTTTGATGTAGTAAGAATCAATGTGGTAAGAACTTATTGGACCTGGTGCGCATGTGATGGATGCGTAGTAAGGACCTAGTAAGAAAGTGTTAGAACCTGGCAGAGATGCAGTAGAAATGCACATGAACATGAAAAAATATCAAATTTCACCCAAGTTGGCCATGTCCCTGCTAAGCTCATGAATTTTACAGGATGTAGTGTTGACTTAGTGGTCTTTGTCTAAGTGTGAATGGGGCTAAAGGGAAAATGGAATTTTGAAAACTGATATTAGCCAAGTTAAGAAAATTATGTTTTTGCTGTCTGGTTTGTTGTCTTGTGAGAGAATTCTTCGATTATGTCTATCAGTATTTGTGATGTCTGATTAGTGAATGCCCTGGTTTACATCCATTTGCTTTGTTTGCTAGTGTTGATGCTTTGCGTTTCAATCAACAATTTTCCGATGTAATTTCAGTCTATGGTTTCCAATAGAAATACTAGTACAGACCCCCTTCGAGAAGCAATTGGACCCACTGCCTTCTTGAGGGAGGTCCATATGGCCCTCTGTTAAATACTTTGATGACTGTTACCAAAAAATGTCAGGACCCCCCTGATGGAATTTTCTGGGTCCCCCCAGGGCTCAATGTCAACGCTCAACAAAATTCAAAACTTCCATTGCTTAAACAGATTCAGAATGTTGTAATCTATCACCTTAAAAATGAATAATAACTGTAAACTGCTTACACAATCTTACAAGATAGATTTCTTTATTCCATTAATTCGGTCTCAATGTACTGAATAAGGCAGAGTATAATACTGTAGCTTTTCTGATTTATTTTTGTATAATATAAAGATAATATATCATATAAACTTGAAGTTCATATAAACTTGAAGTTGATTACAAATTAAAGACATACCATAGGGAGTGCAATGCCTCAGTGGTAGAGTGCTGAACTCAATACCAAAGGGTTACGGATTCTAACCTCATCTGTGGCACTGCCTTGTGCTCTTGAGCATGACTCATTAATCCCTGCTTAGTACTGGTTCAACACAGGAAGAACCGTCCCAACATGACTAAAAATGTTGATTGAGATGTTATTTTGTAAAGAATCATATCAAACATTACCATTAAGTTTTAAAATTTAATTTCTTCAGTTCAGGATTATGGAAATTTTCAACGTTAACCAATGCATTATACAATGTAATAAATGTTCTAAAATTTCAAATGCTTGTTGCCTGCCAAAAAGGTATACAATGCTCCAGATAATTTTGACTACCATTAGTACGGGGACTGGTCCAAATGAAACTTGATCCGTACGTAACCAGCTATTTTCAATCCATACATGTATTTATTTTGGCTTAGCCAAATTTTCTATGAAAGCTTATACTTGTTATTAAAACTTTCTTCATGTACAGTTGGATTACCCATCAATGAAAATGGCGATGTCCCTTTATATATACGCGTTGGCAAGAATATTGGAACAGGGAATCCCGATGATTCTTTTTTTGCCATCTTTACGCTGCTCTTGCGAGAAATTTCTACATTCACTTTCAACTTTGACTGGTTCGTATGAAATTACTTGGACCAAATTGATAGCATTTAACTCCCCGAGAGTGGCTTCTGCGCACATATTATTCTGAAGACATGTTAAGGGGACACAACCAAACATTGCGGAGTTTGTATCAATTTTGCTGGATTTCTGAACGCAGTGATTTTGATAGATCCACAAATCAGTTCAATTATCAAGCGTCTTCTGATTCGAATTGGATGAGAAATACAGGTTACAGGTAAAAAAGTACTGTAGAGGTAAAAACACACCCATATTCGGTACATACTAATTTTATTTACGTCTGTACGGACGCTATCTGGAGCCCTGGGTATAGACAGACAATGCAGACCCAGATCAGAGTGCTTCTATAGAAGCTGAAAAGGTATAGACAAACAGTGCAGACCCAGTTTAGAAGCAGTCTGATCAGGGCCTTCCCTGTTTACTATTCTGACATGAAATATTTTGTGAATTCTAGCACTAATGTATAACCTGGCAAACAGAAAGAGAAAAGTTCTCGAAAATTTAGAACATTTACCATATCATTTTTTTCAGGATGATCTGGAAGCTTTAAGAAATGCAGCGTTAGCATCACTATGGAAAGTAAGTACATTGTTATTATCCCCACGCTTTTTTAATTATCCCCACGCTTTTTTAAAAAAGCGTCGGGGATATTGCAATCGCCTCCGTCCGTCCGTCCGTCTGTCCGTCTGTCCGTCACGCTATCTTCTCCTAAATCATTGGACGAAATCCAACCAATTTTGGTGTGTGGGTTGCTCACATGAATGGGGCGTGCAACGGCATATTTTTTTTTGGCCCCGCCCCCTGGGGCCCTAGGGAGGGGCCAAAAGGTCAAATATCATTAAATATCATTAAATTTCAATTACTAAGTCAATTTGAAAGATTTTTTAACCAAACTTTGTGTGTCTTCTCACACATGAAAGTTAAAAAACATATCAGACGGGATTTTCATTTGGCGGCCTTGGTCATGCCCTAGGGGTCGGACTTGGGGGTACCGTGGGGGGTTGGGGGGTCAAAAAATTTTTTTTCCAAAATTCAACCAGATTTGGTGTGTGAGTTTCTTACATGAAAGGCATATGCTCCGGCGCCATTTTTTGGGTCCCCGCCCCCTGGGGCCTTGGGGAGGGGCCAAATGGTCAAATATCATTAAATCTGAATTAAAAAGTCAATTTCAAAGATTTTAAACCAAACTTTGTGTATCTTTTCACAAATGAAAGATATAAAACATATCAGATGGGATTTTCATTCGACCGCCTGGGTCATGCCCAGGGGAGGGACTTAGGGGTACTGTGGGGGGCTGGGGGTCAAAAAAATTTTTTTCCGAAATTCAACCAGATTTCGTGTGTGAGTTACTCACATGAATGGCACATGCACCCGCACAATTTTTTGGGTCCCTGCCCCCTGGGGCCTTGTGGAGGGGTCAAAAATTTAATTTTCTGAACATGGTCATGTGGCATATCAAATTAACGGGGATGAGCAGTAGACCAGGATACACTGAAACATTTAACCTACAATCAAACTGGGACCTTGGGATGGGGTCAAAGGGTCAATTACCATTAGATTTCTTCGAAAGCGTGGTGATTTGCGATGGCGCGCCATCGAATGTGTTCTAGTATTGCATTTATTTTGTGAAATTTAACAATTTTATGGCATAATTACAATGTATCTATAGGCTTTTTCAATCTTCACACTTTTCCAACATTGGAACCACTCTTTCAAAAGACCACCATGCAGTGTGGTTTTTATGGTTATAAAATCTTCATGCAAACTTTATAAATGATATAAAGTTTAAAGGAAAGGAACCCAGAAATCAAGTGAATCTGAAATACTAGGCTTTCTTAAACCATGAAGTCTGTCGCAAACTAATTCAAAATTGAATGAAAAATAAGAAATCTACAGTTATTTGTATACTAATAGAAGTAACAATGGACCGTCCAGGGGGTATTGTATTAAACTAGAAGGAAGAATCCATTAGTACATAAATGGTTGATAAACTGCTAAGTGGCTGAAATAGCTGTACATTGGTTAGGCACAACAGTGAATCATTTTTGTTGAATCTCAACCCTTTTCCCACCATTTATTATGCACCAGTCATTTATATCCACAGCCCCCCCACCTACAGGGGTAACCAGTGATTTTATTTGGGATTTTAGGAAGCTACCTTTTCCTTCACATTTGGGAAAATATTTTATTACAATTGGGAAAATAAGTACTAAAATACATGAAATTGGGAAAATAAAGAAATTTTGGATTGGGAATGACTCCCATATAAGGCCTTAAAAATGGCCAAATAAAATCACTGGTAGCGGTGGAATAGTCGAGCTATGGTGCAGTGCAAGTACTTTTTGATTGTCCCCACAGTGCCGGGGAAGTGAGGGGTTATAATATTGGGACACTTACCTCGGTGAGATTTTCTGGGCGGGGCTAAGAGTAGGGTTGTTACCATCAGCTTGTCCCCACTGGGTGGGGCTTATACCAGGGCTCTGAAAAATGAAAAGTCACTATCCCCGCCCATCCCTGTATGTGGGGGAGCAGTGGATACAAATGACTGGTACATTACAATTGTTGTCTGCTGCGTTATCTGATGAAAGCACTCTTGGTAGCTTATCTTTCAAACAGTACGGACCCAGATCAGACAGGGCAGTCTGTAAAGGATTCATATTTTTTGCTTTCATGCTAGAAGTTGTCTGGATTGCATTAAAATATATCAGACTTTTAAGCCTGTCTCACACAGAACACATTGCTTAAACGGTATACCGTACATACAAACGAACCAACCGTGGCCTTATCTGAATTACACTCGTGCCATTCCAGTGTATCCGTGAAAGCCGTTTATGATTTTTAAAACTTTTTAAAAAACTGACACGGGTGCCATGTCCGTGTAAAATCGTATAAGCGATCGTACAAGACCAAGTGAGACCGTATATACAACCGCACATGAAGTCCACTCCACGAGTGAGCTCAACCAGTTTTATACCATCACCATACGACCAATACAGTTTCATACGATCGCCATACGACCAATACCTTTCAAGTACTTATTATACATGGTCATCTAGGGAGCGCAGTGGCTCAGTGGTAGAGTGCTTGACTCGAGACCGAAGGGTAGCGGGTTCGAGCCTCACCGGCGTCACTGCGAGCTCACCGGCGTCACTGCGTTGTGGTCCTTGAGCAAGACACATTTATCCTAGCTTAGTACTGGTTAAACCCAGGAAGAACCGTCCCGCATAACTGAAAGATTGTTGAGTGGACGTAAAGAATCAAATCAAACAAACAAACAAATACATGGTCATCTACCATTTTTATATTTTCTCTGTTGAAAGTTCGAAAATTTGTGAAGCCAAGCCATCAAAACGAGCCAATTTTATATCAAAACATACACGAATGTGTGATAATTCGAGAATAACTCGAACAAAAGTCGGTGTGACCGTACTAGACCGTACACGTACTTGGAACCGTACAACAATCGTATGAAAATTGTTTTGCAAATCGTGTTCAAACCGTGACAAACCTTGCTTTATCGAGTATATCCATGCTTTGTACATACTCGTGCTACATTCAAGTCTTAATCGTACCAACTTATCCCCAGGCATGGTTGGAGCTCAATACTCGTACCAGTCAACCCGTGTAAATTAACCGAGTATACCGTAATGGAACCGTGTGCCCAACCGTGTTCTGTGTGAGACCGGCTTTAGTTAAGAGTGCTTAACAAAAAATTATTTTTCTTATTTTTCAACAAAAACATATGTTGAATCTGGTGGATAAGAAAATATTTACAATTTTATGCTAAAAGATGTTTATCTAAACCTGTGATACATGCAGCAAACGTATAGATCAGAAAATAATAGTTACAGCACAAAAAATATTGGCAGATGAGTTACATTTGTTATCTTTGTCAAATTTCAGAAGCAGACAGAACAAGTCCCCCAAGGAATTCAAGTTCTCAGTGCTGTACAGTCACAGGTGAATATTTTCTCTAGCTCATTGGTGATGAATTTTTAAATTGAATCTTGATGGTTTGGACTTAAATATAGTCCTAGACAAACGAGTCACTTAAAATGTACAGTCACTTACTTTCTTAAACCATAATCTTGATTATGAATCAATATTTTGCTGAAAAAAGCTCACGCTATTTTTTTTTTTTTTTTTTTTTGGTCAGACTCAGATCAGCCTGCTCTTAGAGGAGCAGTCACTGCTACTCTAAGAGCAGGCTGATCTGAGATCATTCTTGAATCCCCTATTAAAATGTTAATAAAAATGAAAAAATACCCTCCCCAAAACACTTAACGGAAATTAGAAATGGACTGGTCCAGTTGATGAGTGGGAAATTCCATTAGGCTTAATGGGTTCATAAAATATGGAACACAATCGGCATTCATAATCAGGCCTTCAGTTAAGAGTGTGTAACGAAAAAATAATTTTCTTATTTCTCATCCAAAACATATGTTGTGGGTACTCAAAAGAACCGTCTCAATGAGACGGTTCTTTTGAGAACCCAAAATATATGTTAAAACTGATGAATAAGAAAATATTTACATTTTTACTCTCAAAAATTTTGTTTATCTAAACCCCATGTATAACTGAACCATTATATGTGTGCATTATTTTGGATCATATTTCAGAAACAGGAAGAACAAGTCCCACAAGGAATTCAAGTTCTCAGTGCTGTACAGTCACAGGTGAATATATGGGCCTTAAGGCATGGAACACACGCATATGGGCATGTTCAAAAATAATGAAGCTTTTCACTTTATGGCATCCTATGCACACGTTGGCCTAGATTTTAAGGACCAAAAATGGCTAAAATATGTGTTATGGTCCCTGTGTTCATCATGCAAAATTTAATTAAAATAGAACAAGTAATACAAAATTTATGCCAGTAAAACTAGCTAAAAAACTAAGGAGTGTAACACCTTTTGCGTGACATTTTTTTCTTTTCATTACTGAATTTCACTTGTGCATTTATACAAAACTGTGGATGTTGCCATACTTATTAGCCAACTTTGTGATTGCTCATTCTTTTCAACTTAATGAAAATAGAAAAATCATGCCTTTTCATCATTACCTATGTTATCTTTTATGCATTTTCCAACAGGACTAGTCTGAAATTCAGGTGCAGTAAAAATGAAGAGATTTTGCCCAGAGTTGATTTGACATGAATATTTGAAAAGATTATAACCTATAATGTGGTCTGCAGCACTGACCAATCTTAATACATTTTATTTCAAGTTTTACAGCTGCTTTATAAGCATTCATAAAAGAATGAGCAGAACTGGTTGTAGAGCACCCTTTTAACTAAGGAGTGTAACACTTGACATTTCAAGCCTCATAACCTTTTCCAAGGTTATGTTTTGTGAGCTAATATGCCTCATATGAAAAGTGTTTGACCCATAATAGAGATTCATACAGTGTGAGTTTTTATCTTGGTCTTAATTTTCTTCATATCATCCATAAAAGCCACTAAGGAGTGTAACACTTTCTTGCAAAACACTTCTGTGGGTTATTTCTATACCAATAGCAGTATAATTTCAATTCATTTACCATTATTACTATAGAGCAATGTCCCTCTGACAATTTAAGTAGCACCATTTTATGTTCAAAGTGTAAATAAAGCTTTACTGCATTGAAATCACCTAAAAACTGGTGATTTTGACAATCCATTTTCTTGAAATTTTACCTATCTAGGCATTCAGGACAACATTTATTCTTGAAACTCACCTGTTCTGATAAATATAAAAAGATAAAATTGACCAATATAATCCTATTTTCTAACCAAGCTAATGTTTTGCTATGACATCACAACACAAAGTGTTACACTCCTTAGTTACCTTTGTTGTAATGCCTTTTAAGAGCTTTTTTCTTTTCCAAACTAGCAACATTTCACTTTTAATTGACTCTGACCATTCATTTCCAAGATTTAGAACAGTTCTTTTGGTGCATTTCTTTGAATCTTGATTAGCATTTGGGGTAAATCATTTAGAAACTTAATATAAAGGGACCTTTTTGATTGGTTCATGATGAGAGTATCAATATCAGACACTGGTATGCAACCATACTTTTTTTGGGGACGGATGCTGGCATCCGGACTCAATTTTAACACTTACAGTTTTTCAGTCACGTCGATTTTTTACCCTTGCCAGGCCATACATTAAATATATGCTACACTCCTTGCAAATTTTCAGACATATAAGTTGCATGGTTTCAATATTAACAATTTAATTAGATGCATGATAAAGAGTCGTAAAGATCCTGACTAGTTTGTTCCTGAGAAGCCAACTGATCCGGATCTACAATGTTTTCCAGAACGGGGTATATCCGGATTCCGCAGGATAAAGGCTTAATGCAAACCGAACAACTTTCTGGAAAATATTACGCGTAAAAAGTAGTTCTTTTATTCGTTGTTTTTTTATTGTTTGTTATGCTTTGCAGTTTAGAAACTTCATTTTGGGTATCGAAGCAATGATTTATTGCCAATTGCTAATTCATATACAAATATATTTAAAAAATAATACCTTGCGCAGTAATATAATAATGATTGGCATATCGTAAAAGACATAGTGGACTTGCCATTTTAGTCTGCTTTTATTGACAACAAACAAACAAGTCGGTGTGTTTTTACGCTGCTATGTATGTAAATAATATAAAATTCATATAAATCAAAAATTATATCAGCTGATCCCAAAAAGTCGCTTAAATATTGGGGATTAAATAATCTTACTTGTATGATTTCATTCGAAGTTTTACTTTATGCCTATCCCGCCAAAACGGTCATGTGATATACACACTACATTTATATGTAAATTATTTATACACAGCCAATCGCAACGCGATTTAGTACGTTCTATTTATATATATACAATTGGTCAGGCATATTGATCAATTTTATGTTTTCGACAACGCTTAGAAAGTTGAAAATGTAAGAACAAATCTAAGTTTTCCCTTTTAATTCAACAAAGGAAACGATGATTAATTGTAAGAGAATAAATAACAGCTCAGACCCATTAATATAACAGGCAGATAAACTGTTCTCATCGATGACGGATGTAGGTCATGATTAATAAGTATTGGCTTTTACTAAAGGAAGTGTGTATCAGTAAGCTAGGAGCACAGTAGCATAATCATTATTTGGGTTGCTATATTGGCATCAAGGGACGTTTACAAACAGTTTGCAATGTTCCATTGATACCAGAAAATATATAATTGCATTGATTAGGTAGGCTACTGCGTTTGTGTTACATGTTGTGCAATTTTCGACACAAAATGGGCCTCAACGCGACAGAAACCTGTCTTTGGGGCTTCTGAAAAAGCGAGTCTAAAAGCAGTCTCCTCATCTACAGAGGCTAGCTAGAAAATTGAAATTTCACTTGTAGCAATTCTAGAAATGATACTTCCCAAAAAGCAAATGAAAAAGGCGCTGATCAGTCTACGCTAATGCGCAGGCTAGTCTGCGCATTTGTTTTTCGCACCCCCCAAGACAGGCTTTCACGTTCCGAGGCCCAAATATTTTTTTTATCTCAATGTCAGTTTATAGGGTGTCGTGTGTGAAAAACATAAGCAAAGAGCATTATGTTTCATACGACGAAAACAATAAATTGAAATTATCCTATTGTCTTTGATCCCTATTACCTGCTACCTGCCGCAAACAGATCAAAAAAGGTCTTTTAACTATCGGTCTTTATAATAGATAAATCAAACCAAAAGTAATTACTGATCATTACTCTTTCATTCTACAATTTGACTCAGTTTCACAAAAGTTTCAGTTTATATTGTCAGAATGGTTCATATTTGTCACATTGGACCGTACATTTGAACACTTAAGTGCATTTGAAAATGCCATTGAGCGCTACCAAAACTATGCCCGGTTGTCCACTGTCGACCCGCCAACCAAATGCCATAATGGAGTTTTGGTGACGGGCCGATGGTGGCCCACTTTTATATGTTTTCTGAGAATGTAGATTACGTACTGTTGTATAGAGATCATAGAACAGTAGCCAAAGCTCCTACGCATAATGAAAAGAAAGCTGGACAAACTGTTAACGTACTACGACATCTCTTTTAGCTGTACACATGACAGCAAATAGGCACCGTGTTTAGAGATCAGATCTACCTACGTACCTACTCAAGAGGTTCAACCCATGACTTTAGATCAGTCTGCACATCGCCATAATAACATCCAGACCACCAGATACTTTCAGGGGTGTTTAATAATAATAATAATAAAAACCTTTCTTCTAAATCCAGAAATACACAGTAGGTATTCAAAAAGAATCACCTCAATGCCATTGAGACGGCACTTTTGAGCACCAACCCTCAACCCTAGCTGCTGCACTTGAATTACATATTGCACCATCCTCATGTATCAGTCCATTAAAAAGATATCTACTGCTCAATCATAAACTCGGTAAAACCATTAATGAGCCACTTAAACCGCCCCAGTATAACATGATATTTCATGCTATAGTTTTTCTTGTTAATATGGTTTTTAGCAATACAATACAATACAAATTTATTAGCATATCAGCAAAAAACAATGCCTTTGGCTATATACAATACAAAGCAATATGACAAATCTATCTAGTCTGTTATACAAAAACACAAGCACAGTTGGCTGCAGAGACAAACGTCACCACTCCATCCGTTACTAATACACATACGCACGTTCTTACGCATATGTATTAGGGACTAGGATGGGTCAAATTAAGATGTTTACGTCGTCTTTGCAACCATCCGTGTCATGTGAAGAAAATTATTAACTACATTATTTTCAAGAGATAGCTAAATCTTCAAGAGTTTGAGATCTCAAGGTATTTGCAGACTTAATGAATTTTGACAATTTAAGAAGAAACATTTTGGAGTTTGTAGCCATAATAGAAATGAATTTTGCAACAGATGGCCATGCAGTACTTGGCAAAAGATCTCTTCTTATGTCACTATATCGAGGGCATACTAGGAGAAAATGAAATTCTGACTCCACCATTGACATTGAGCAGAGACGGCAGATCCTGTTCTCTCTGGGAACATTGATATGTCTTCCCCTCTCGATATCAAGATTATGTGCACTTAGTCGGAAAGCAGCGAGCTCCGACCTTAATTTGTCATTTGAGATACATTCGACATACTTCTCCATTTTAAACTCTGCTTTAAACTGCCAGTAGTATTCGAGTTTGGACGAGTTACTTATATTGGCAAACCAATGTTGAGTAAAGTGATCTCTAATTCTATTCCTTATTACCTCGTAGCACGGAATCTCGATAAGTTGATTATGCCACATCTGGCTGAATCCAAGATTATCCAGTAAGCTCTTTATACCCTGAGCCCACGAGCGTTTATGCTTGAACCTACTTGGCTGTGCGAGCGCATCTGTTTTTTGTTGTTGATTTTTTTTTTCAATTTTAAATAGTGTGCTTTTTTCTTAGGGATCTAAATTCAAAGGTGCCAGATCGGCGGCGCCCTGCTAAAATCCTGTCATTTTATTGTAGCCTACCATATCTTTCGGTTCCTTTTTCTGAATGACGTCTTAGTAACTGGAGTCATCTGAGCACTATGTGTTAATGCTAACAACAATTGCCAATTTTATCATACGGTCAAGCATTGTGGCACCCGATCAGAGCAGTCTGAAGCCTGATACACACGATGAAACTTTTGTCTGCAACTTATGTATGCAACTTTTGTGTGTACCATACACTACTGTACAGACGATGCAACTTCACATTACCTGTTGCTCTTTCCCGCTAAAATTATGCATACGTTTTCAACATGGTGCTTACTGATCATGCTGAGGAGGACGAAATTGCTGTCCCATTGTGTCTGATGATCATTGCACTTGCAACGCAACATTTAAATGGACCGCGAATAATACGAAGTTTGGATTCAACGAAGAAATGTATATAGGGCTCACCATATTGTACCTAGCTAGCTAAAAGACCCCTTTCTTAATTGTGTATGCACATTTGTAGAAATTACAGGTAAACTGACCATCAGAAATAGCCGAGCTGTGATTGGCTAATTGTCTGGAAAAATGAGACAAGTGTCAGAAAATATAGCAATGTCCTATTCGATGAAACTGTTTCATGAAACTCCAAAAATCTCTTGAAACATGTTTCTCGGACGTACACACGATGAAACTTTTGTCTGCAAATAATTATGTTCTTCACATTTTCACAAAACAGTTTTTTCCCAATCGCGCATGATATAGTCTACAAGTTCGTTTAGAAAACCATTTGAAAGTTGAAGAAATGACATCGAAGTTCATTTTACCCATTCATTTCAAAATTTTATGACTTTGCCTGTTGAAAAAATGAAGCTTTCTGATAAAAAATTAAACTGCATGAAAATGTGCCAGAAGGCACCAAAGTGCGCGGATTTTTCAATAAATCCTGGGGAAGCATGCCCCAGACCCCCTTACCCGCGCTTGGCACCTACAGAAC
Organism: Loripinus fragilis; assembly: GCA_964019695.1. Taxonomy (NCBI): domain Eukaryota; kingdom Metazoa; phylum Mollusca; class Bivalvia; order Lucinida; family Lucinidae; genus Loripinus; species Loripinus fragilis. Next base: position 69,757,960 of record OZ026516.1, read on the forward strand.
TCGCATTCATGCATTCTGTGAATCAAAACACACACATTAATTCTCAAACTCGTTGCTACGACCCTATGTATAGGTTCGAATTATTTTCGGCGTGTGAAAGTGTGCCAAGTTCATAACGACCCCCCCACGCCCTAGCATGGCTTCGCGTCTTCTGCGCTCGCATGAAAATGTTTCATGTTTTAAATATTGCCCCCCCCCCCCCCCCCAACATGGAATCCTGGATGCGCTCCTGCGGTTTCTATCGCTACAGTGTAAAACATTTGGGATCCAGATCAGGCTCAACGTTTTGTTTGGTCTGATCTGGGTCCATCCTGTTAGCAAAGATTATTATTTTGCGGGCTTCACCACTGGTATCATACCGGATTCTTGGCCGCGGATATTGTTCGACTATTTTTTTTGGCGGAGAATAAATAAACTGAAATTGAAGGTAGGGGCTCTCATTTGAAATAGTTAAAATTTATTTACGAACACTTGTCAGGCGCGATTAAAGGCATATACATATTCTTGAATAGTCACTCTAACATCACATCATGGCTAAGGCATTACAGTACTTACCCCTTAAAGCGCCAAGAAAAAATGCATCTTAAAATGTCGTCTGCTGACGTCGTCTGCTTCATATAATTGCCTAACATTACTGACGAATTAAGTATAGAAGCAAACAGCGTTGACCCAGAACAGACTGCTCCTATAGGAGCAGTCTGGTCTGGGTCCACACTTTCTGCCATAGATGCTTCTTAAACATTTCGGCAGACGAGATAAGCAGACGACTTTTGTTGCGATTGGCGCTTTAAGGGTTAAATATGCGAGAAAAAAATGCAAATAGATCATGAACGAGTCCTTGAAATCGGGACACTTTGGGATTGATTGACAATTACACATTGTTACAGAAATGGTTTCTATATTTTTGCGTTTTTGGTGAAAAGACATTTACTTGTTTTTACCTGTATGTTAATGATTTGGCTTAAATAAGCGTAGATTGTTTATGAGAACGGGATTTCTGCCCCTACCCCTTCAACGGTTGCAAGTCTAAACCATGGAGGTGCGTGGAAAAATACTATATAGCGACCGCGGGGGTTTTGTTATCTGGCCGCGGGGCAGGGCTTTTTAGAACCGTTTTCCACATATTAATTAAAGTGGCAAGAACTAATAATGGGCTCAAAGGCACTTACATTTTGAAAGCCTGTAGTTTCTACCAGCAGGGACAGCTGGTACTGGTTCTATTGCGAGTTTGATGCAAATCTGAACCACGGGTTGAGAGCATGCTCCTAATCTTACCGCGGATGTGACCATTGTTGGCGTTGTTCATGGCCGTGGGGTTCTGCAATATGCTTTCTTGTCCAAAGAAATCCTAAAAATCAAAACGTCAGAATCATTTATGACAAAAGATAGGTAGCTGGTGTGCTGAAACGACTGGATCAAAACCCTGTTAGATCAGAATGTAGCCATTGGGTTTTTGCCTTTTTTTATTTTTCTGTATGCTGATTTAGCACAATTATCTAGTTTCTGTGGTAGTAGGATCGCCTGACCAAAGTGCTGAAGGTTGTGAGCAGCAAAATCTAGCTGTTTGTCTGTCTGTCCGTTAATCCATCCGTCCGTCTGTCGGTCTGCATTGGTTCTTCCTTCTTTTACTTATATGCTCGTTTAGCCTGCTTACATGTGTCTAGTAGCTCAGGTGGTTGGAGCGCCTGTCCAATGTTCTGAAGGCTGTGAGCAGCATAATCTAGCCATTTCTCTGTCCGTCCACTTTCCAATGGCTGTCTGTCTCGCTTTTTCTGTCTGTTTCGTTCTTTGCTCTTTTGACTTTTTTGTATGCCTGTTTTGCTAGATTATCTAGTATCTCAGGTGGTAAGCGTGCCTAACCATATTTTGGATACTTTCAAGTTTTCTAAATACCTAGGTTTGGCATTGGACCCAGCATCTACTCTTTACCCCCAAAATATAAGGAATATCAGGCATACCCAAAACATATTCGAACTTTAGCGACCTCAAAAACATTTTCCAAATCTGAACATTGACCTTAAAAAGCCACAAATTGATAGAAATGACCCCCCAAAACGTAAAAAATAAATAAATCATAATTTCATCATATATCCAAACATATTTATTTTTCTGATCTCCTGCCCCCCCCCCCCCCCCCCCCAACAAAAAATGTAATTCAAAATTTTGAATCTCCAAAAATGAACAGAACCTACTTATATATGATAATATCAGTGTGCCACACCCCCCCCCCCCTCCCGCCAAAAAGCTGACCATTGTTTTAGAGCAGTATGCAGCAAAATATAGCTGTCTGTCTGCTTACTTTCTCAGTCAGTCAATCAATCAGTCAATCAGCCAGCCTGCCCAATCAACCGCTTCAATTTCTAAGTGTAGACAGAGCCTCTTTGTAAAAGTGTATTCTTGTCACAGAAGAGTATTTGCGTGTCCCAGGGGGCTTGGGAGGGGTGGGTAACTCTTTTTTTCTTCATACGAAGGGTCTGGCCCAGAATCTACCATTTACCCCCAAGAAATATCAGGAATTTCAAGGACCTCAAAAATATTTGAAATTTTAGCAACCCCCAAAAATCCTTGACGTAAAGAAAAGACCCTAAAATGCATAGAAATTACACCTAAATATAGTCCAATTTCGTGGTGACCCCCCCCCCCCCTCCAAAAAAAATATCCATATATCTTCATATCCCCAAAAATATTCATTTCTCTGAGGCTAGAGGTCAAAATCTAGGACATCTTATTTCCTTTTTAGAATCATTTGGGTTTGAATCACAGTGGCGAGTTCAACAACGTGAGCGTTTGCGGGCACACTTTAATGATGGTACCTTCGAGGGATGTTCCAAACGAATTGCTTATTGTCCTATATCTCAATATCCACGTGGGACACGATAAAAACCAATATATACCTATATAGGTTTATTAAAGGTCTACACAACGGTGTATAAATGTACACGTTAGACTTAATGTAAGACACAAAATTTGCCATATTAATACACGCAGTCATTGACCACTGTAATAAAAATAGTTGGTACATGTAGAAGAGTCAACAAGAAAGATGAAATAAGGGGTTACATCAAAGCTCGCTCAAAACTTGTCTGTTCTTTGAAGCAGCTGATGATTGAACTTTCTACTACTTACGGACCTTCTTGTGTGTCTTATGACACAGTTAGGCGCTGGAAAAATAAAATTTAATCTGGCTTAGAGTCCATCAAAAATGCACCAAAATCAGGAAGGCGAAAATTCGCAGCTTGTAAAGAAACCGTTTCAAAAATGAAGGAAATCATTGAAGGAGATGCCAGATTTACAGTTTGTGATATTGCATGAAAAGTAGGCATGTCACTATCAACGGTTCACTTTATTTTGAAGAAACATTTAAAAGTCCGAAATATTTTTGCTAGATGAGTGCCACATCTGTTGACTGATGAGCAAAACAGACAACGGGTTTTAGTGGCCAAAAAGCTGCTTAAAATGTTTCAAAATTATGACAAAAAGCAGTTTGCCAATGTCGTCCCAGGTGATAAAAATCGGGTCTATTAATGTGAGCTGGTCAGAAAGGTTAGCAATAAAATCTTGGCCACTAAACATAGCAGACGCCCAATAACTGTCAAACGGTCTTTAAGTGCAAGGAAGGTTTGGTATGCAATTTTCTTCTCTGGTGAAGGAGTCGCAATAAAAGTGCTGGTGGAAATGGGCAAAAACATCACTGGAAAGGACTACAAAGACATATAGTACTGGAGAAGCCTAAAACATACCAGAAACGACGCCCTGTCACTGGTTTTAAACATATCTGTCTTCTACATGGCAATGGCCCTGCTCATGCCTCCGAAATAGTTACAGTGTTTTGGAAGAAAGAAAAAGTAACTATTTTGCCTCACCTCCTGCATTCCCTAGATCTTGCCCCATGTGATTTCTTTATGTTTCCAAAATTGAAATAATTCCTTGCTGGGCGGAAATACCAGTTATTTTATAGAACCATTTGTATTTGAAGAACATGTACTATTTCATTTTCTTACTTTCTGTGACTTTAGGCCTTCAGGTTCGTGACCAGATGTTCCACTCTTTTGAACAAAATGACTGCCAGAGCTCTAGCTAAGAAACTTCTTTTAACAGAATTTCCTCCTGAACAACTGGCCCAAAAGCAAGTTAATTTCACAGAACTGTCCCCTATGGTGTATTCTACCAATTTTGCACAAATGGTTTCACTCCACTGAACAATGGATCCGCAAAAGCTCCAGATAAGAAATGCCTTTGAATGATTTCTCCTCCTGAACCAATGATCCAAAATGTACAATAATTTCACAAACTTGGCCCTAATGATGCAGTCTACCAAAATTATACAATTGGTTTGGCTCTGCCATTAAGAGACTTCATTCAAGCTTGCACATAATGTCTATGGTGGCGATTAATCAAAAGTAGGAAAAACATATACAAAAGTGGACAGAACTTTATCAAATCAGTTCTTGATTATCATTGATTTCTTTGAATAAGTGGGTGGATTTGTATTAGGTAAGATACTAGGAAACACTTTCCCTCATCCTCATAAGATCTTTAACCAACAGAAACCAAATGAAAATCTGAAGGAGAAAAAAACATGCCACGGTATTAGGAAACAAATTACAACTGTTTAGTTATGGTTGTGCCAAACAAAGTTAAGATAAAATTGTTTACCGCTTACCTGCCTGAAGAGCTTTCACAAACATTTATTGAGGGATCATTTTAACGCTCTATAATAAAAGCGTTTGAAAATAAAGTTAGATTATTCACTTCTTAAGTTAGCAATTATCATCTGGTTTCTTGCATTGTTCAATAATGGATTACATTTGATAAACTCTCCCCAAAAAAAGGCTGTTTTTGTCCAATGAACAAATGCCAATGTCGTCAGAAAGATTGCTTTCCCATTTCACTTTGTGGCAATATGTTTGACCCTACATCAGAGACGGGACTTCCAGTTTCCATTTGCACGTTATAGAAAAGATATCTAACAAACAACCTCCCTATTTGAACGCTTCAATGCAGCCGTCCCCACCAGTACTCTCAGTGCTTTGATTTTATTCCCTTTGGCAGCTAGTTAAATGGTATTTAATGTATGTTACATACAGAAAAGTGTTCAATTGCTAAAATTATTAGAGAAGAAAATATTATTTGCAATCAGTTTAAGTATTTAGAGAAGGAACATTCAACATATCTTAACACACTAATTCAATATCTTGGGGAGACAATTTTTGTTTGTGCTGTAACACTGATTATGATATTCTTATATAGTAGAAAAGGAAATTGTGTCATTTAATGTTAAAGCTAGAATTTATAGGTTTTTGAAGACCTAAGAATTTGTACAAAATGTTACACTCCTTAGTTTTAAATCAGACATTTCTTTAAAAAAAGGCCAATAATCTGCAATAAAATCATGTTAACACTATGCTAGGGAAGTCACTTCTTTGTATGCAATACTATATATATGTCTTAGCCCTGTTAGTTCCAAATTCTGACTCATAAAAAATCAAACTAAGGAGTGTAACATATCTTCTTAATATTTTGGCCATTTTTGTACATAGATAACCATAACATCCATGCTTACATATCACATATTGATTTGTAGCTTAGTTTTTTATGCCCCCAAAGGAACTTTGGGAGGCATATAGTAATCGCACTGTCCGTCCGTCCGTCAGTCCGTCAGTCCGTCCGTCAGTCCGTCCGTCCCGCCTTCGTGTCCGGTCCATATCTCCTATATTCTTTGATATAGGAATTCCAAATTTGGTGTGTGGATACATCTTGGGATGGCGGAGTGTCGCGTACTATTTTTGGGTCACTGTGACCTTGACCTTGACCTCTGACCTAGTTTTGAGAATAATCGTGTCCGGAGCATATCTCTTATATTATTTGAGGTAGGAATGTCAAATTTGGTGTATGGATGCATCTTGGGATGACAAAGTGTCGCGTACCATAATTGGGTCACTGTGACCTTGAACTTGACCTCTGACCTAGTTTCTAGAAACTACATTGAGTCTGGTGCATATCTCCTATATTCTTTGAGATAGGAATTCCAACTTTGGTGTGTAAATACATCTTGGGATGACAGGGTGTCACATACCATTTTTGGGTCACTGTGACCTTGATCTCTGACCTAGTTTTAAGAATTATTGTGTCCCGAGCATATCTGATATATTCTTTGAGTTAGGAATTCCAATTTTGGTGTATGGATGCATCTTGGGATAGCGGAGTGTCATGTACCATTTTCGGGTCACTGTGACCTTGACCTTGACCTCTGACCCAGTTTTTCGAATAATCTTGTCCATAGCATATCTCTTATATTATTTGAGGTAGGATTCTCAAATTTGGTGTGTGGATGCATCTTGGGATGACGAAGTGTCCTGTACCATAATTGGGTCACTGTGACCTTGAACTTGACCTCTGACCTAGTTTCTAGAAACTACATTGAGTCTGGTGCATATCTCCTATATTCTTTGAGATAGGCATTCCAACTTTGGTGTGTAAATAGATCTTGGGATGACAGGGTGTCACATACCATTATTGGGTCACTGTGACCTTGACCTCTGACCTAGTTATAAGAATTATTGTGTCCCAAGCATATCTCATATATTCTTTGAGTTAGGAATTCCAATTTTGGTGTATGGATGCATCTTGGGATAGCGGAGTGTCATGTACCATTTTCGGGTCACTGTGACCTTGACCTCTGACCTAGTTTTTTGATAATCATGTCCAGAGCATATCTCTTATATTATTTGAGGAAGGAATCTCAAATTTGGTGTGTGGATGCATCTTGGGATGAAGAAGTGTCACTTACCATATTTTAGTCACTGTGACCTTTGAACTTGACCTCTGACCTAGTTTCTAGAAACTGGTGCATATCTCCTATATTCTTTGAAATAGGAATTCCAAATTTGGTATGTAAATGCATCTTGGCATGCCTGAGTGTCACAAACCATTTTTGGGTCACTGTGACCTTGACCTCTGACCTAGTTTTCAAGATTTATTGTGTCCAGAGCACATTTCCTATATTATTTGATGTAGGAATCCCAAATTTGGGGTGGTGATTCCTCTTGGAATGGCGGAGTGGTGCATACCATTTTGAGTCACTTTGACCTTGACGTTGACTTCTGGCCTCATTTCTAGTTTTTCGTGCTATATTACAGCTATCTTTCCTCAAATGTGTCTTATGCTAGACCAATTCCTTTGGGGGCATTCGTCACGTGTTTGTGACATTTCTTGTTTTACCATGTCTCATCATTTCAATGCAAGTTTTATTGAGATTCAGTCACCTGTTTTAAAAATATGAACATTTTGAGAGCTCTTCTACTAAAATAATGAGGCAAATGACAGTAAAATAATGATTTTTTTGTTCAATTAGGCAATTCAATTTGGTAAAAATCACTCATTCACATGCTGTTAAGTGCTTGTCATCAAATAATTGGAATTTCAAGACATTTCATCAAGATTGCCTATAAAAACAACCTACACAGATTATAGCCAAAATTAACAATTTTTGCAAAAAAAATCCTGATAGAAAATGTTCAGAAAATTTATATTTTTGCTGCTATGATCTAAACTTAAACAATTTTGAAAACTTTAAGTACCCCCAATTTGTTTGGAGTAACAATTTCACCTATGACAATAGTTTCATTTTTCACCCCCAATGTCACGCTTTGGCTTCATTATTTTTGAACTTGCCCATATGAGCCTTGACACAAGATTTCCAACAATATGGTATGTGCAACTAGCAAAGGCTCAGACCAGCCTGCGCATATGCGCAGTCTGATCAGAGCCTTGCTATTCGCGTGAATATTCTATGAATATTAAGCTACTGACCGAACATCATTTGGAGTTTCTAAGCTGAAAAGGAGGCTGCACAGGCTCGTCTGAGTCTACTTTTGACAAAATGCCACATTGTTGGAAATCACATGCCGCGGCTCATATAACTAAGACATAGACCAGCCTGCACAATCAGCATTTTTGTATTCTGGGAAGTATGATAAATACACTTGCTACATACAAAAAATTGAATATTGTAGCTGGTCTCTGTAACTGAGCAGGCTGGTTTGAGAGTAACCAGGCCGCAAACCCTAAAGATAGGTTTTCTCACATCAAAACCCATATTTTTACCTGCGTCGCTTTAGCCAACGCAGGTCTAGTAGTGGGTCCACTCCGTCCTATCTGTCCGCAACACTTTTGGGGTGCCTAATTTGTGTAATCTGTAACTCCGAAAGGTTTCATTCCTTTTATTGAAACTTTGCATAATGGCTGTTCACATTTTGAAGATGTGCACTAGGGGTGTAACAATACATGGATAGTTTGATGCATCACTCTGAGAGTGCTATAGTGATAGTGTTTTAACTATCAATAACTATCGCCGATATTGTGCCCAACTATCAATAGTTTTGATAGTTTAGATACCTAGGCATATAAAATAACCTTTTTAATGGTATTTCAGTTGAGACATAGTGAAGACATGTGATTAAACTTAAAGCAGCTGTCTTGTAATCACTTTGGCTGCATCATGGTCATTGCAGGTTCAAACACCTATTACATGAAGATAGAAGATAAAAACAAGTTCTCTGTTAGCAGCTGGTATAGTGGTTTCCTTGGGTGATATTCAGCTCACTCCCTATTTGACAAATGAAAAAGCATCATGAATGAAAGAGATGACTGACAAAAAACAAGCTCAAAAGTGAGAAAACTGAATACATGTATAAATTGAATGGAAAACTTTGATAAAATAGGCAGGCATAAAGTAGTTAAAGCATATTGCACGCTTATTAACAGGTTCAGGATTAAGATTAATAGCATTGTTTTTTCTTCCAACAAATATAGAGTGTTTTTTAACTAAAGAATTTGTTGCAAACAAGAAATTTGAAAAGACAAATATCATGGCAGGTTTAACACAGCTATGTTTTACTACATGGATGCCAAATACTAGGAATTTTTGACAGTTGATCAATGCCACACCAGGGATTAATAGTCAACAATTTTAACCCCTCGACAGTCACAAAGGAATTAGACAGAAAATTGCCATGCCCCCTTTGGACAAAGATATATTGATAGGTGTACCGTGCATTATAGTATGGTTTAAAATTAATAATAATCAAAATGTATAGCCATTTTAATAACCAAACAAACATATAACATTCAAACATGGTCATGTGGCATATCAAATAGACGGGGATGATGCAAGTAACATTTTCATCCTAGGGTCAAATTGGTGACCTTGGGGTGAGGTCAAAAGGTCAAATATCATTAACATGTCAATTTCAAAGATTTTTATACCAAACTTTATGTGTTCTCACAAATAAAAGATAGAAAACATATTGAACTGAATTTTCATTCTGTTGCCAGGGTCATGCCCCGGGTGGGACTTGGGAGTGCTGGGGGGAGTCAAAAACTTTAGCGTGGGAATTTGCGATGGCGCCCCTTGACTGCGCGCTCTAGTTTTACTTTTACCGTTGCTATGGTAACAAAAATGGCTGACATAATAGGCTTAAAATAGAAAAATTGCCATTTTGGGCTAAATTTAAGGCTTTTTGAGACCAATTTTTTAATAATTAGATATCAGCACAAGTGAATACCAAAAAATCCTTTTATTATGTTGTGTGCCGTGATAATTCTCATCATCTGTATTTCGGTATTTGCCTGTGCTCTATGATAATTTCTCTGTCAAATGTCTCAAATTTGGTCCAAAATGGTCACTTTCCTATTTCCAGCCTATGTTGGCGGCCATTTTTGTTACAATAGCAACGGTAAAAGTAGAATCAATACCAGACTTTTACACTTGGGCTATTGTTCTAATATACTAATAAGAAGAAACTAGTGAAAGCGAGGAACATCACCATGTGCTGTATGAGTGTACAGACCTAGCTGGAACAAAATGTTTTATCGTTTATAATCTGGTGCCTAGGAGTATTGCAGAAGACCCCAGGATTGCATTTCTGCAGTCAAACCTTTTCTGGCAGGTTAGTTGTGCCAAAGCATGAATAAGAATAATATGATATACTCTTTTAGAAGCTGGCAATCAATCAAAGGCTTTATTTTTTGGCCTCATAGGCGGGGGCCTCTTAATGCACAAAGCTCTTTTGAGCATAAAAATGTTAAAATTTTCTTATCCATAAGTTGTAACATGTTTTAGTTGCTCAAAAGAACCGTCTCATTGAGACGGTTCTTTTGAGTACCTTCAACATATGTTTTGGTTTAGAAATAAGAAAATTGATTTTTAATAACATACTCCTTCGAAGAGGCCCATTGTTCAATATCATAGTTCCAATTTCTAATAAAACTGTTGTTTATTCATGCAGGGACCAGCGCAGTCCCAGATTGAAGAGCTGTCCTTTTCATCGGAGTTTGATGATGTACCCGTTGAAGTACAGCGATTATTCCAGCAAGGGAGCAGGGGTAGGGGGTTTAACAGGGGCAGAGGCAGAAGTAGAGGCAGTTTTGTTGCCAATCCAAATGTGATTGTGATACCGACGCAAGATGTAGAGGAGACAACCAAACCAAAAGCAACCAAATCTTTCTTCATGAGACCACAGGACAAGTGGGCCATGGTAGAGACGAACAGTAACTGTTCTTCTCCTAAAGAAAAAGGTATAATAATCACTTGACCCTTAAAGCGCCACCTATAATTTGCAGCAAACTACAATTTTAAATTTTGCCGCTTTTTCAATATTAACAAATAAGGTGTTATAATTCATGAGAATCGCCTGCTGGCAGATTATTCTCATGAAATATCTTACCTTATTTTTGTCGAAAATTCGGGAAGATGTTGAAAAATTTGATGTCTGCTGCAGATGTGATTGGCACTTTAAGGGTTAACATATTGTATTGAACAGCAATGATGGCTCAGATGAGCCTATTAGTAAGGCCTAAAAAAAAATGTGTGTTTCAAGTTACCCAACAGTGCCTAATTTATTGCCCCCCCCCCCCCCTTATTTTTTAAAGCATTTTTAGGCGATTTCCAAGGGATTTCCTGGTTCGGCCATATTGTTTCCCCATCATCCTCATGCAGGGCTTATTTTTGGCCGATTTTATAGCCATTATTGGGTTATATTCCCAATGCCAAAAAGTATCTTTTTTTCCCAATTTTGGAGGAAAATTCCCATTTTCAAATCAGAAAAAAATTCGAAGAAAAATCATCATTTTTATCAAGGTAAAAGTTAGCTTAAAACTGTCGATTTTTCAACATTGCACAGTCTCATATAATACATCATGCAATGGTGATTATAAGTTAAGTCTACAGCTAAATTCCAATAAATATATGATGTATTTTAAGTTTTGACAATATAGCTAAAAGCACTAAAAAATTCCCAATTTTTGGCATTTTCACGCTAAAATTCTCAATTCCAGGGGTATGGGTCATTGTCCCAAAATGGTGAAAAAAAGCCCTGCCATGTAAAAACTTTTAACAAAATGAAAAAAGTTTTCCTACCTACTGTCCCTATTTTAAAATTTCATGTAACCTGAAACACACATTATTTTTTTTTTGCCTAAGTGAATGTGCAGACACCCCAGAGCCGTTTTTGCTCACATGCACAAAATATGGATGTTGATAAAGACTCAGACCAAAATTTAGTCATCTAGCCCTATTTGCTATAGATACATCAGCATTTGTGTTTATTGCAATCTTTTGTTTGTTTGTTTTTTGATTCTTCACGTCCCATCAACAATCTCTCAGTTAAACAGGGACGGGTTTTCCTTGGTTGAACCAGTACTAAGCTAGGATAAATGTGTCTTGCTTAAGGACCACAACGCAGTGACACCTGAGGCTCGAAGCCGCAGCCCCTTGGTCTTGAGTCAAGCACTCTACCACTGAGCCACTGCGCTCCATTTGCAATTTTTTGGAACTCAAATCTTAACTCTTTGCCGTCTTGGAAATTTTTCATGCTTTTTTTGCCATCTGCTGATTTTTATCAAAATTGACTTTCTTGAAAATTTGTTCAGAAATACCATCTGAGTATCAAACAGTTTGGACCCAGATCAGGCCTACAAAATATCAGGCCTGATCTGGGTCCAAACTGTTTGCAAAAGTTATCAGCAGAAGACACTAGGAGATAAAGAGTTAAAACAAATTTACACAATCACATACTAGTGAGTAGACCAACCCATGGCTCTGCAAAGAAGAGTGAAGGAACGATTACATCATAACAGGGACATGACATTCTGAACACAATAAAAGTAAAGCATCCAGCTGTCAGTGTCGTCATTGAGTCTGAGCATTGACCCACCGTCATGCAATTAAAGAGGAAACCATATTTATAAACCGTGATTGGGTTTATAACCAGGCATGCAAACTGCCGCAAAATATCCATAGTGGGGAGCTCGGTGGTAAAGTGCTTGACTTGAGACCGAGGGGCCCCGGATTCAAGCCTCACCGGCATCTCTGCATTGTGTCTTTGAGCAAGAACATTAATCCTAGCTAAGAACTGGTTCAACCCAGGAAGACACGTCCCTATATAATAAAAGGTTGTTGATGGGACATAAAGAATCAAATCAAATAAACAAAATATCCATGCTATTTCCCACTCTTTTATAATGCTTTATGATCTTTTTAAAGTGATCATCAAAAAAGAAGGCTTTCCAACCATTCTTTTGAATTTATAGACCAAATCGCCATAAAATACTAGCTCTGAAATGCCTTGTTGCAGAAGAGTTGCAAGCCAATAAGTAAGTAAGTATGATCAGGAAATACCATAATAACACACTGCAGGGCAACACAGAGCACTGTGAGGAAGGTTCACAGAACACTAACAGTCACAACACGTCAGGAAGACGTTTAAAGCAAAGCAACCATCTTTCTCTTCCTAGTCAAGATGATTGCAAAACTAGAAAGGACAATAAGTAATGCATAACAAATCAAAGAACAAACACAGAACCCCCACAAACAATGGGAGGTACATAAAACAAAGAATCCACAACAACAGAACCACCGTCTTTGAATGGACAACAGCCTAAGCCACTGGGGGGCTTAAATGCGTTTTACTGCTGCCAAATCTTTGCCTGTGAAATTTAGCTGTGAAATATAGACCATACAAAGGAGCCCAAGGAACATCACCATCCAGAAATTTATGAGAAATTAAATATTTCAAAATTAAACAAGAAAGTGACTGCGTGATCTAGCCAGGGCTGCCACCACTATTGACTCCTGGGCTAAATCCATGGCTTGAACATGACTAATCCGACCTAGGTTTCATCTATAATACAGGGAATGCACAGGCTTGAAAAGTACTTGAATTTAGAGGGTTTTCTGGAAAGTCTTTGAAAATGAAATAAGTACTGGAAAATTGCACAATGGCCTTAAAAAGTCATTGAATTCTTTTTTCTGTAGGAATTAACACTGATGATAGAGATCTGAATCAGATAAAATTGTTATGCCTTTATTTGGTGCAGCAAATGCTGCACCAAATAAAGGCATAACGATTTTATACTAATTTCCTAGTACTAATTCTCCATTATCTCAGTTTAGCATTTCTGAACACTTAAATCAGGATTTTTCATTAACTTTTAGTCCTTGAAAACTGTAGGATAGTCTTTAGAAGTCCTTAATAAGTCCTTGAATTTTACTCTCAAACTTGCCTGTATGAACCCTGTTATAAGACTCTTCAGGGGTTTCCTTTAATGCTTTGGACTCTGTGGTTGAGAATCCATTGATGCCTGAACAGCAATCATTCATGCTTTGTGAAGTCACGAGAAGTGGCTCCAAAAAGGCTCGAAATAAAATTGTCTCGTAGATGAAATTATGTCATTGTCCAAAAAGGGGGCTTCGGTATCAGACAAACATGGGTCCAGATAAAGATAGTTTGTGCACCTAAAATTGCATTTATTTCCTTACCCATCAGTTTAAAACATGTGTTTTGGGTGCTCAAAAGAACCGTTTTATTGAGACGGTTCTTTTGAGTACCCACAACATTAGCTTTGGTTGAGTAATAAGAAAAATAAATTTCCATTTCTCACTCTTACCTGGAAGCCTGACAAATTTGCTTTATTTAATTGGAGATCAGCTGGATATATTTGATTTGCCAGTTGTTCAAAATAAGGATTATCAATATTCAGTAAGTCATTTAGATATCTTTAAGGAGACTAAGAGTTGAACGATTCAATAACATTAGCTTGACTCTTGTCAGAAAGAGTTTGCAAGTTTGAAAAGGTCAGGATATTGAAAATTTTGAACCTTTACCCATGTGACCTTCCACTACATGTATGTTTGTTCCAATCATTCCGATCCATCAGTAAACAGGGTAGTGAATAGTGACGACCCCCACCCCACCATGTCACATGATTTATATAGGCTAATTTAGGGAAAATAGACAAGATAAAAGCACAATTTCTTACACCATTAGGCCCAATGCTTCAATATTTGGTACATAGCATCAACTAGTTGTCCTCTATATTATAGTATAAAGATCATCTAATTTTTCCTCTGGGATAGCCTCATCATGTGAGTTATATGATTTACATATATGAGAGTCAGAAAAGGAAATCAAAAGTTCTTCTCTTTTAAATTGGGCTCAGAGTTTTGGTATGTAACATCATGTTATGGTCCTTGAATGGGGGCAATGAAAATCAGGTGAGCAAGTTTCAGGGTTCCAACAAGCTCTAGAAATCATGGAAAACCTGGAAAATCACTAAAAAAAGTTCCATGCATGTAAAAATCATGGTATTTGAAAAAACCTGATTAATGATGGAAAAATCATGGAATTTTGTGAAATAATATGACAAAACCACCAGTTGCCAGAAAACTAAATATTTGACACTTGTGTGTCCGACAGCTAATTTTCTGGCTACTGGTGGTTTCAAGTTTTAATTATTTCAAATGCATGCATTGTTGTTGCTGCTTTTATGCTCAGCGTCGTGAAGTTGCTGCTAACAGGGGATGTTGGAGACTGTGCATAAAATAGTCATGTAAATTTTATTGTTGATCGTGGAATATCTTGGAAAAATCATGGAATTGTGCTTTTGAATTTCCTAATTAGTTTAGAGTTCTCTGGTCCCTCTTGTAAATACATTTCATAGTCATGATTTCTTTTCGTTTTAGATACTTCAAAATTTAAACGGTATAATGATGATGATGAATCCGAAAGTGATGAAGAAGAAGAGCAGTTAAAGAATAAAAGCATGAATGATAATGATGTTGAGGAAAATGAGCCAGCTGATAATGATGTATCATATGCAGATACTGATGCCAGCCAAACAAAGGAGGAAAGTGTAAATATTGATCAACCATTGTATGAACCTGTTAGCAGTGAAATTGAATCAGAAATCAGTTATGACAATATTGATGATTCAGAAAGAATAACAGATCCCAAGCCTCCAAATTTAAAAAGTGATGATCAGTTGCAAGCAAACGTTGTTTCTGATGCTGATGAGAAAGTGCCAAGAATGGAAATTTCTGATGTATCCATTACAGAAAGTGTTACCTCCTTAGAATGCAATAAGGACGAACAGATGAATAAGGAATCTAGCCATATTAAGAAGTTAGATATTGAAACTGTGAAAGAACAAGATTCAGACTCAAATACTGAGCTAGATCTGTCTAAGGAGACTCTTTTAAAGACTTCTCCTGATGTGACAGAAAGTTCCTCTAATTTATCCAGTAGCAAATTTAGTAGGTTCAATAGAAGACGCAGGGATTCATCTGACTCAGATAATAGTAGACATTCAGACATGTCAGATTCATTGTCTACAAATATTAAAAATACCATTGGATTCATGTCTAGTCATTTGAAATCAGAAAATGGAAATGTAAAAGTGGATAGTTCAATTGAGCCATTTTCTGAAGTACCCCGTTTTGACGATGATGGAATCTTGTCAAAAATGATCTCAATGGAATCTGATTCAGATTCAGACTCTTCTTCCAGTGTATCCTCCTCAGATCAGACATCATCCTCTTCATCACCATATGCTTCTGACAAAGAAGAAGGACCATTGTCGATAATGAATAAAAGTGTAGCACCATTGAAAGATAATTTTAAAGCAGAAAAGTCAAGTCATAAAATAAATTCATTTGAAACCGGTGATGTTGGTATATCAAAATCTACCAAAGCAACAGAACAGAAACAGCTATACAACACAAAAAGAAATGAAAACAATTTGTTTGAAGAATTCAGTAAAACAAAGAGTAATGCTAATAGCACTTCACAAGATAAAGGTATTAGAAAAGGGAATTCTGTTAAACATAAAGCTTCTGACAAGGATATGGATTCAAGCATAAAAGCTAAAGCTTTTGATGATTTAAAACACATGTCAGAAAAGCAAAACATTGCAGATTTAAGCCTTTCATCTGAAAGTATTAAATATAATAAACATGTGTCAGATAGGCAAAGGAAAACCAGTGACAGTTTTTCTGCTACGAAATCAGATACAAAATCGAAGTCTGTGATACATAAAAAGGATCTTGAGTCAAAAAAAGAAAAAGAACAGGCAAAAACTTTGCCCACAGATAAAAGAAGTAATAAGCGGACAGAAGTAAGTAAGTTGGAGCAGAGTGTTGTAGAACCTAGAAAAAGAAGTGCTATAAAAGACTCTTCAACAGTTAATTTTGAAGGTGATTTACATGTCCATAAACCTAAATATGTGGACAAAAGAGGAGTTGTGCCCAAATTGAAAGAAAACTTCACTTCTGATCAAATCAGTTTTAATAATTCAAAGGATAGGAATATTGTTAAGAAACAAATAGAAACCAAAGATGATGGACATAATAATCGACACAAGACCTCGAGATCAAGGACACCACCAAAAGCATATTCTAAGGATATAAATAAAAAAAATGTTAAGGATAAAAGATTACGGTCAGTGTCCCCTCCAAAAGTTAGGGATAAAAGATTACGGTCAGTGACCCCTCCAAAAGCTTATTCAAGAGAATTGAACAAAGTTAAAAAAAGAAAAAGTGATAAACAAGCTGCTTCTGTAAAAAAGAAAAGAAAGGGTTTGGGTAGTAAATCGGAATTTCAAAGTGATAGTGATAAAAGTATTTCTAGTCTCAGTGATTTCAATAGTGAATCTGAGACTGAAAATTGGAGGGATAAAAAGACTGGTATTTCTAGAAAGCGTGATGATATTGAACGAGAAAGACGAATCAGACAAGCAGCAGCTAGAGAGAAATTGAAAAAAGAAAGTAAAGACAAAACTTTTGACTCAAAAGATAGATTTTACAAAGACAGAAGAATAAAACGAGCAGATAGTGAGGAAAGAAATGTAAGATTTTATAAGAATGAAGTTGATAGTTTTGATGCACGTGATTATAGACAGCAAGCAAATTTAGAAAGTAAACGTCATTACAACAGAGGATTTGTTGAAAGAAACTCAAAGGAGAAAGTTTTTTACAGGAAAAATAAAACATTCATAGAAGAGGAGCCTTCATATAGCAAACTTTGTTTTTTCGAGGAGGAAAAGTCGGATGATTCTCATCACAATGCAGGTGAAAGTATTGTTAGTATTGTGAAACCTAAAAGAGAAAGGTCTAAAAGTTATGATAAGTTGAAAGACTTTGGTGGTGGAAAAGAAGTAAATTTAGATCTCACAAAAAAAGGCAAGAAAGAGAGACTCATTGTAAGTGTTCAGGAATCATCAGATGATGAGAGTGATATGAGGACAAATAAAAACAAAAAAAGGAAACATATGAAACATAAACAGTCTCAACACAATAAGTCAAGAGATAATAAACAACAGAGGAAACAACCGACTATAAACATCACTTTCAATCAAGGTAAGGCCAAATAAAAAATAGGTGTGTTTTTGGGTAACGGGTCTGAACATTTTAGGTGGGGTAGGCAAACATGTTTTTAATTATTTTTTTCTGGAAAAAAAATATAAATTTTATTCATTTTGAAAAGCATTTTGTCTTTCAAAATGCTTACAATTATATTTTTTCCAGAAAACCTGAAAAAAAATCTAGGTTTCACCAGTAAATTTAGGTAGGGTTGGGTTATCCTAAACACAGGTATTTTTTTTATTTGGCCTAAGTACGCATTATCCAAATTTCCATTTAAGCAAAACTTGAGGGTAAAATTGCTATTATTTTCTCACCCATCAGTTTAAACATGTTTTGGGTGCTCAAAAGAACCGTCTAATTAAGACGGTTCTTTTGAGTACCCTTAACATATGTTTTGTTTGAAAAATAAAAAAGAATAATTATAAATTTCTCACTTTTATCTGAAGGTCTGTTAATCAATAGTTTCTAGTATATATGCATTACCAAATTCTGATTTTCTTTTAAATGCTCCAAAACCATTTTTCTTCATGCCCATATTATATATTTAAAATGATGGCGACCTAGGATTTATTTTGAAAAAAATTGAGTAGTTCCTCTACCTAGAATAGACACTGTAAGAGGGGCTTATTTGGGGTTGAGTATGGGTCATGATTGCTTGGAAAGTAAAAAATGCAGTAAAAGCAATGCTACCAAGCTGGCTGGAAATAAGGAATGTACAGGCCCCCTAGTGGAACCTTTAAAACCTTTAGAAACCTTTAATTTGGTTGCAATCCTTTAAAACCTTTTATTTGTCTTAAAAACCTTTAATAACCTTTATTTTGATTAATAAACCTTTAAATTTTGCAAGATCAGCTTGAACATAAGAAATAGACCATTAGTAAGTTGAAAAATAATGCCCGTGACATAAGCTTTTCAGAAAGCTGCATTCATCCTCTGACCATTGTGTCTACCTACCTCTTGCACCAGGGTGACCAAGTTATAGTAGTCTTAAGCTCAATTTTTCTGAGGCTTCAGATAAGGCAGCAATAAAAAAGAGTGAGGTAAGGTAAATATAAATGCTATTTGGTTGATTTCTTGCTTTACATCCATGTTAAACAGCTGCTGTAATGTCGGAATGACTATTTGATTCTTACCACCCTTTTCCTAGGTAGGCTTAACCCAAATCCTTTCACAAGTACATGTTCTCATTGCTCATCTTTCACTTGTAACTGACAACTATAGTGATAGAGTGTGCCCAACCTGGGAATAGAACTTGGAAAACTCACGACATTAGGTTGGACACGCTATCAACTGCAATATTTAACTGGGATGGCAAATATTTAAGGATAACATCAATTGGGTTTATTGACTTCTGAATAATGTCCTGATTTTCTAATGTCACTGTCTAAGGTTGTCAAATCTGAACATTAATATCAATACACAATACTAATACAGAAATATGCATATCTTTCTATGTTTTATATTTAAAAAGGGAATACAATATAAATGGGAGCAATATCCCCTGAAATTGTTCAATTACTGAAGGTAAAATTGCCCTTAGAAATGACCAGAGATGGCTTCTCCTGCTTTGTTGATTTCAAAATTTTCCGGGGAAGGGCCCCCGTACCCCCCCCACCCCCCCTTCAAGATTAGGAAATATGTATTTATTTCTCAATCAAGCACTCGTCAACACTTGTTTTAAGTTCAAAGTGAGTTTTTTTTTAAAACTTGGGAGTAATGAACAAGAGTGATTTTTATTGATATGTAATAAATGGGCTATAATTTTATTGGCTAACTTAGAAAGGGTTTGCTGCATCGCTTTCATACCATTAGCTATCATAACATGGATTTAAAGATAGGGATCCAATAAAAATAATTCTAGAAAATATGACGTTAATTTGCTCTTTATTTTTATTAGAATTTCAATGAAACGGCTTTTATTTTTCCTTAAATAACCTTTATAAAAAACCTTTAATTTGATGAGAGTCTACTACTAGGGGGCCTGAATGTACATGTCTTCTAGAGCTTATACTGTATTCAACCAAATACATGTAAGTGTGCTGTTAGCACTGATTTTCTAAAGTTTATACCCTCATGGGTGAAAGTTTTCAGGATTATTCCTGAATTCAGGATTTTTAGGCTGACTTTGCATAGAAAGTCAGCCTCAAAATGCTAAATTCTGCAGGAAATGATAGTTTTTTCTGATTTAGTTTCAGTTTATCTAATGGTATTTGGGAGCGCATTGGCTCAGTGGTAGAGTGCTTGACTCGAGACCGAGTGGCCGCGGAGTTCGAGCCTGACCTGCGTCATTGCGCTGTGGTCCTTGAGCAAGACACATTTATCCTATCTTAGTACTCAGGTTCCACCCAGGAAGACCCGTCCCTGTTTAACTGAAAGATTGTTGATGGGACGTAAAGAATCAAATCAAACAAACAAAATCTAATGGTATTTGACCATTACACTTGGAATTTTTTACGGAGGCATACAGCAAGTTTTAAATTCTGATTTTCTAAAGTTCAGGATTTTGGAAATTTTGAACTCTCACCCATGTACCCTCTTTTGAAAAAACAACAACTGTAGATCCAGTTCAGCTGGATTCTAATGAGGCCAGCTGATCATGAATCATTCCTTTTCATCCAGATGATAAATCCATATAAAAAAATTGGACACCTTGATTGTCAAGAATTCAGAAGTTTATAAAGAGCTAACAATCAGTAAAATACTCTGTGTGTGTATCAGTCTGACTTGGGGTTTATTAGTAATACATGTGAATGTAATCACTTATAATTACAATTACTTTGGATTTTCATGATAACTGATTACACTCAAATGTAATCGATTACAAATACATTTCAAAGTAATCATGATTACTTAATGATTACTTATGATTACTTTTGAACAATAACTATTGTATCATAGCATATGGGCTTATTAGGTAAAATACAATAATAAAAGAGAAGTACAAGCATTATGATATTGTCCTATTAATTTTCTTTATTTCTAGACCAAGGTGGAATGCATCGTAAATCCATATACGACAGATTAGGAGCACCAGTTGTGAAGAATAATGATCAGGACAATGACAGCTTAGCTTCATCAGACCATGACAGTGACAGAGCAACAGTACAAGATCATCAGAGAAGAAGAGACAGAAAAACAAAAGCTCAATTTTCAGGGAATGCGCATCCAGATAGCAGAAACAAACATCATGATGGAGGAAAAGGTGAATTTTACATTGGTTTTGTTCATGGGATTAAGCTCAGGTATTATGTAGGTAGGCCATTTACAAGGTTTAGATAAACATAAAATTTCAGCGTAAAATTGTAAATATTTTCTTACCCATCAGTTTTAACATATGTTTTGGGTGCTCAAAAAAAACGTCTCATTGAGACGGTTCTTTTGAGTACCCACAACATATGTTTTGATTGAGAAATAAGAAAATTAGATTTTCGTTACACACTCTTAACTAAAGTCCTGCATTTACATGAGTGAAAGTTCCAGATTATTCCGAATTCAGTATTTTGAGCTACAGCCATAAAAATATGAACATTGTACAATAACTTCTCTGAGTTCTACTCAGATTTTCTAAATTCAGTCGATAAACTTGAAAATTTATATTTTGTAAGCAAATTGCAAGTTATAGGTAGCATGTTTATGTTTTGAATATCTAAGTTAAAATTTTGAATTTTCTAAATTTAACCTATGCATTTAGGGCAATCTATACTGAATCCAATTAACCCTTAACCAAATACGAAAAAAATGCTTCTAAAAATGTTGTCTGTTGAAGTCATATGCTGCAAGGACTAATTTTGGCATACAGATAAACAGTGTGGACCTAGGTCAGACTGCTCCTAGATGAGCAGTTTGATTTGGGTCTATACTCTTTGCTACAAAAAAACATTTTAAAAGGACCAGCAGACAGCACACAGACAATGTTTGTTTAGTCGTGATTAGCAGCTGAAGAGTTAATCATCTTACTTCTCACTGTGTGTGGGTAGTTTCCTATATCAGCCAGGGCACTTACTAAAACAAGTGATTTCTTTGATCACTTATATGCATCATTTTTTAGCAAGAAGATACATTTGTAAGATTTGTCTTTCTTGAAAATGATGAAAAATGAGAAAAAATCACTTGTCCAAATGATTTGGATAGAAAGCTTGCTGATTACTGATTTAAGTACAAATAACTTCAGTAATGAATCACTGTTACAGGTGATTATACCACTGTAACAGATGATTGTATCATAGCGAAAATCACTCATTTGGTGATTTTGTAAAGAAAGGGTCAAAACTTTAAGGTACTGCCGCAAAGGTAAAATGAATGCATGCAATATAATATTATATATTAATTATGGAAATTGAATCCTTAATTTTATGGCCTTTTTGTGGTATTAAAGAGATTAAAGTCTGACAGTTAGTGTCTATAAAATTGCATAACTGGTCAAAAATAATGCTGACACACATTTCCAAGTAGTGGTCAATAAGATTAGCTGATGTACTTCAACAAAACAAAGTAAAATTATGTCAACCTTACCAGATGAGATTCTTATGAACAAGTGATTATGGTGATTACTTGTTTAAGTAAGTGCCCTGACTGTATAATTGAGCCACGACATGTGATTTCAAACAATGTGGCATTCTAACAAGTGTAGACTCATATGAGCCAATGCAGCCTCTCTTTCAATGATGTTCAGTCAGTAGCTTAACACTCATGGAATATTCAAGCGACAAGCAAAGGCCCTGATCAGACTGTGCGTATACGCGCAGGCTGGTCTGGGCCTTTGCTGGTAGCACATATCACATTGTTTGTAATCTCATGTCAAGGCAAATATAATGGTCATGGTCTTGTGATGTGGTTCATTGTCTTCTTTCTGGTTCAGCAGCCATCTTAGCTGTCTGTTTTCTTGCATTTTTGCTTGTCTGTGGGGGGTCGTTGTCTGTGCTCTGGACTCTCTACCTCTCAGTATTTAGGGTTGGCCTTTGATCTGTGAAAGTGGTGGAAATCCAGATGGCTACGGAGAAGTGGAAACCAGCTGATCATGTCCAATCCACAGCTTTTTCCACTCTCTGATTGTATAACATGCATTTACACAACTTAAATTTTGCATTGCCAATTGGATAAAAATTGTCAAAATTTTTTTTGACCATTAAAATATCCGATGGATTAAAGTTAATATCAATGTTTTTTTGTTTGATTTGATTCTTTATGTCCCAGTCAACAATCTTTCAGTTACCTCGGGACTGGTCTTCCTGGGTTAAACCAATACTAAGTTATGTCTTGCTCATGGACACAATGCAGTGATGCCCGTGAGGCTCGAACCTGCGGCCCTTCGGTCTCGAGTGAAGCACTCTACCACTTAGCCCAGACCTGGGGTCAAATACTTTGAAAAGTATTCAAATACATTACAATTACTTTCACTGATCAGTGATTACAATTACATTACAATTACAGGACCTGCAGAAATGTAATGATTACAATTACAGTTACTTTAGAAATGTAAGCAAATAATTACTGATTACTTTGAAATTTTCGTAAAAAATTATAATGCTATTTTATAACTTTTAAAGTATGTACTATATATAGTACTCACTTTTAAAGTTATGAAGAGTTTTGCAGTTTTATACATATATAATGCCATGTCCTATACTGCTGTTTCTTAAGGTAGTAGAGGACTCACCGGCATATGTCCAAAAGTGTTTTATCTTTTAATATATTATAATATAGACTAATATTTATAATCTAAGACGAAAAAAACAATACCTCACCGTTCTTTTTAAAAAGTTATTTGATGTCAAAAACTGCAAAATCGCAGGTTTTTGAAAAAAACAAACACAGATTTTGTTGACAAATTAACAAGAAACGCAATACAGTTTTTTTCAGAACAAATACTACTCACACCAGAGATATAAATAAAAACAAAAATTAGTGAAATAACATGTATTTACCCAATTTATTAAGCAAAATCCTAATTAAGTCAGACGAATAAATGCCAAAAAAATCATTAATATACAAAATAAACATATCAGAGAATGTAACTGGAACAACAAAAAACATATTTTTACAAAGATATTTTCTTGAAGAATATAATGATTGAATAAAAAATATGTGTCACCGTGCTCGTTTTTTTGTTTTGGTGACTTTTCTGAAAAATCCTGAAAAAAAAGAAGACTATAATTAGTGTTGTCTCCCCTTTCAACCAATTTTTGTTTGTCTACGCCCTATGTACGCCCTATGTATATCACTGGGCGGAGACATAGCTATTATTGATTATGCACTGAAGAATGGGCGTAGAAAATGACAAAAGCATATGTGACCCAGCACATTACATTATGTTTCTCATTGATATATACGTTATGAGTGTTTACTATAGAAACTTGACGTGTTTCAATCGCTGACAGTTGTACTTTTCATCTATATTTAACGTGTCGCAATGCGACAAATCACTGTCCAAGGGCTTCATTGCCATTTATACATGGCAGCAGAGGGCTGCAACGACATAAAAGCCCACTAATGGACATCGTCTGCAAGTTAAGATATATCGTCGCTAATGTTTTATGGAGAAATGACCAAACTGTTTCAATTAGCATAAAATACGCTCCTTTATCATATCGGATAGGCGGCAATCGAAAACGCTCTGAACAATCGATGAGCGCGGATCACAGATAGCTGGAAACATTGTTTTCGATTGCCATTTGTTGCCAGTCGGGCGACAAACGGCAGTCGAAAGCTCTGTTTCTAGCGATCTCCACGTTCGTCGATAGCATTAACGTTGTCGATTGCCTCCTATCTGAAGTGTTTATTTAATATAGGCCTACTATACGTAGCCAAAACAATCCGAAACAAGGGCTACTAGGAATAATTTACAGTCGGGCGACAAACGGCAATCAAAAACTCTGTTTCTAACGATCTTAGATCTACATTCGTTGATAGTATTATAGTGTTCGATTGCCCCTTATGTGAAGTGTTTATTGAATATAGGCCTACTGTAAACATTAGCCAAAACAATCTGAAACAAGGGCTACTAGGAATAGTTTACATTTTTCATGTTTCTGTTATAAAAAAAATATGTTTCCATACCGGATATGCGGCAATCGAAAACTCTTGGCGAACAATCGATGAACGCGAGTCAGATATCGCTACAACCAGTGTTTTCGATTGCCAATTTTCGCCAGTTGGGCGACTAATGGCAAACAAAAACTCTGTGTTTTTTTTACTATTTTTGGTCTACGTTCGTCGATAATATTGACGTTTTCGATTGCCGCCTATCTGGTGTGAATTCGTTGTACGTTTCATGATGCTACGGTGAACATTTTTTGCATACAATTGAATAAAATAATTTGGGACTGCTTGCGTTTGAAAGGAAGGTATATAACAATGACGATATAATATTCTTTTCCGTATATTAACGTTCGCCAAGCCCTCGTGTGATAATGTGTTGCAGCCCTCACCGCTTTGCGGTTCGGGCTGCAACACATGATCACACTCGGGCTTGGCAAACGTTAATATACGTAAAAGAATGTTTTATCCTCTTATTAAAGCATGGCTATAACATGTCTTGATACTTTGATGCTTTCTTACACGTAGGATTTATGTAGATAAAAGCTAAAAATTATAGCTTTATTCCTGATGCATAGATCTAAATGTCATTTAAAGAATAAACTTACAAATATGCAATATAGGATAAAAATTCTTTTCCGTGTATTAATGTTTGGCAAGCCTGGATGTGATGTGTTCCAACCAGAACCACACAGCAGTGAGGCCTGCAACACATTATCGTACAAGAGCTTGACACACGTTAATATACAGAAAGGAATGTTATATTGACATTGTTATATATTATAGGACTTTTGGGGTACTGTAAAGGTGCACGGCAACTTTAATATTCATATCTGGGCCTGGTTCGGTTATTTCAACTGCTCAAGAATGGAAATCAGGTTCTATCTATTGGTTAAGCGTTTAAAAGTTGCTTGAGCCGCCCAGGCCTGCGTGCATTTCATGAAAGCCCTGTCCGTTAATGCACTGAACCCACATTTATTAACCCTTAAAGCGTATATTACAACACTATCGTATGTTTTTATCGTCTATTGAAATATTATGAAGCCACTTAAACAAACACTGTAGATCTAGAGCAGACTGCTCATCTAGGAGCAGTCTGATCTGGGTCCACACTGTTTGCCTCTATACTTTTGTTAAACAATAAACAAACACTTTCGAATGTAGTTATAACGCTTATTTTCAGATTTTACCTATGTCTAAAGTAGACGAATAACGCGGTCATGAGGTGCCGCCTTTACAGTATCCAAAAAATTGTGACTATTTTCCTTTCAAGCAAAAGCATTCCCAAAAAAATGTCCACTGTAACATCGTGAAGCATACAACAACATCACACCTTATAGGCGCAATCAAAAACATCGATACTATCGACGATTATAGACCAAAAATAGTTAGAATCATAGTTTTTTTATCACCATCCGTGCCTCATCGAACAGGCGACACTTTGCAATCAAAACACTGTTTTTAGCGAGTTTTGATCCGCGTTCGTCAATGGTTAGGAGTGTTTTCGATTGCTCACTATCCGATGTGATAACATTTTTTTTTTCAACAGAAACATGACTGAAAAATGTAGATAACTCGTAGCTCTTGTTTCAGATCGTTTTGGTTACGTATTCATTGTATCAATACACATACCGGATAGGTGGCAATCGAACAGGTTGATACTATCGACGAACGTAGATTAAATACCGTCAGAAACATACTTTTTGGATTGCAGTTTGTTTGCTTGATTGGCGACAAATGGTAAATCTAGCGATTTTGCGATTCACGTTCATCGATTGTTCAGAGCCTTCTAGATTGCCGCCTATCCGATGTGATAAAGTAGCGTATCTTATGATAATCGAATAGTTTGGTCAGTTCTCAATAAAGCATTAGCGACGGTATCTTAACTCGCAGAGGATACCCGTGAGCAGGTTGAAATGGCAATTAAGCCCTATAGTAAACACTTATTATAAGGTATATAACAATAAGAGGATGATACATTCTTCTGTCTATTAACGTTTGCCAAGCCCAAATGAGATAATGTATTGTAGCCTTAACCATGAAGCTGTAAGGGCTGCTCCAAGTGCGGATCCAGAGGGGGGGAGGGGAAGGGGTCCGGACCCCCTCTGGAAAATCACAAATTATATGGGTTTCTATAGGGAATAAGCAATTGGACACCCCCTGGAATAAGTTGGACCCCCTGGAAAAAGTTGGACCCCATCTGGAGCCTTGAAAACGATAGATTTCTTTGAAATTGACCATTAGCGGCAGCAAGCAGAAATAGCAACCGAGACATGTATATAGTGTGTATATTTATACGGTCCGCAACTTTTAACCCTCAAAATACTGAATGACTTCATACTCTGGGTGATGTTTTTAAAAGCTAATACTTGCATTCCTTCTTTTTGTGAAAGCAAAATACTTATCTTCAACTTATACCGCTAAATTACCTAGTTCCACAATCCTGCGGCCTTCATTCCACTGTATGTGCTATTCTAAATCTTCGACGATATCATTGTTGTTCTCGTCAGTCATGTCATCCGGCGACTTTGGCTTCCGTTTAGCGAACTAGCCTTTTTTGGATCTGTTTTGTCGTGAAGTTAGCAATTCTGCCATTTTGTTGTTTACTTGCCAACGCATCAAAGAGTTGTCAGGGGAGAATAATATCTACCGGATTACAAATAAGTATTCTCTTTTAAAAACAAGATTCAGGAACGATAACTCTTACACTCTTACTTTTAAGTAAAAGTAAGGTTATCTTTTGACATGGGTCCCCTACCACCTTAAATAAATGAAAAATAACTGGCTATGAAGTTTTATTCACATTCTTATAAAAGTTAAAAAAAATATATAGTACATAATGCTCAGTTCCTACCAATGTGTTTTCAATTTTTTTTATTCATCATACATCAGATCTGACTGCATACTTTATAGATGATGAGCACGCTACATAGTAAGATATAGTAAAATGGAAATTGTCTGGTACTTCAATATTTTGCTCGGTCAGCTCTTTTTAAATTGTTCATAGATTTTACTATTAATCAGCAAGTTTTCAAAAGTGTCATATTTGAGGGAACATAATTCAAAATGGCTTAAAACTGGTGCTACCATTGCACAAACATTGATTTTGAAATTTTAATAAACACTTGTTGCTCATTATAATTTTGCCATTTCACAAAAAAATGAATTTTTGTGTCATAATCTTATTTAGTCTTATCTACCCATTTAAACATAACTTTTGGGTGCTCAAAAGGACAGCTCTGTGTGGTACCCACAACAGAAGAAATTAGGTGTTTTTTTTTAAATAGTGCACTTCTATTTGGAGGCCTAGTTTTTGAGCTGTTTAGCAATTAGTGACCTTAACTTCAATTTCTAGTCCATGTAAGGATTTAGGACTGTTTCTTTAGACTGGTATTAACACAAACTAATAAGCAATTTGACTGATCCTTACCAATTTGCATATATTAAAATACATTCAGGATTTGGTGAGGTATATTGAACCCTATGCTCCCAGGTTTGATAATACCAGAAGTTTTTATGTGAAACACGTTTTTTATTTTCTGTATTTTTCAGGAAGCAAAGATGCACTGAGTGCAAAAATTAAGAAGATACAGAAAAAGAATGATGAAATTTTAAAAAGAAGAAAGGAAGTTGAACAAGATAAAAAGAAATACGGACAATAACACTTGCAGTAGATATGGGCCTTGACTCGAGAAAACCTGGCCCGAGGTTGTAAAACTTTTCATGCTCAACTTAATCAAGAACAAGATTTATCATGCTCATAAATATTAAAATGCCAACATTTATGAGCAGGATAAATACAACATCTGACGATTGGTAGGCAAGAAATATCTCAGTTATTCAGCATTTTTGTCTTTATGAGCCCTTGAAATTTCATGCTCATTTGAGTTGAACATGAAAAATTGGATAACCTTGGGGCCTGGATTCTGGGTTCATGACCAAGTTTAGCCCAAACCAGCCTGCTCCGCTACATAAACTAGCTAAAATCTTGAAATTATGCATGTAGCTACATGGGTGAAAATTTTCAGGATTTTGAGGCTGACTTTCCAAAGAAAGTCATCTTCGAAAATGCTTAATTTAGGAGATTATAATAGCTTCTTTGATTAATTTTCAGATTATCTAAACACAATTAATCATTTTAACTTTAAATTATCCATTTATATAGCCATCCTGCAAGTTTAAAAATTTGAATTTCAAAAGTTCAGGATTTTGGGAAATTTTGAACTTTCACCCATGTAGCTAGTGTAGCTATTATACTTTCATGGGTGAAAGTTTTCAGGATTAATCGTGAATTCAGGATTTTAAGGCTGACTTTCCAGAGAAAGTCAGCCTCAAAATGCTGTATTAAGGAGGTTATAATAGCTTCTTTGATTAGTTTTCTGATTATCTAAACTCAATTGATCATTTTAACTTTAAATTATCCATTTTTGTAGCCATCCTACATGTTTTAAAATTTGAATTTCAAAAGTTTTAGGATTTAGGAAATTTTTAACTTTCACCCATGTGCTTTCCAGAAAGTGAACATGCTGATTAGACTGGTCTCTGTTAGTTTTGATGCTTTACGTCACATTCAACAATTTTTCAGTCATGTTGGTATGGATCTTCCTGGGTTGAACCAGTAGTAAGCAGTGGATAAAGTGTCTTGCTCAAGGACACAATACATGACTCCAACGGTGGTGAGTCTCGTTCGATCCCCAGTCTAACTAAACCCCTGCACTCCATCAGGGTTCGCACAGGCTTGAAAAGTACTTGAATATAGAGGATTTTCTTGAAAAGTACTTGAAAATTAAATCTGCCTTGAAAAGTACTGGAATATCATCCAAAGGTTTTGAAAAGTCCTTGAATTCTACTATACTGAGGGAAAAAAGTTTAGCAATTATTTATAATGGGGTTCCCATAGGCGATCTTTGAAGCATTAGATCTATTTAATTGGCAGGCTTGCAAACATGTCAGTTGTTTGAAAATGCCTTAATGGCTACCCGAAAGTGGTCAAAGAAAAAAAATCCGATTTGATAGTGAGGATTTGATCTGCTGAGCATTTTAATTTCAAACGTTATTCAATTGAAAGGGAGGTAATTTGGAAAAATACAAGTTTCAACTAAAAACTGTACAAAAAGGGTGACCATAACATTCAGTTTTAAACCCTTTTTCACTTTCTTGCTTTTGGATCTAAAGACTTGACAGAAAAATGAAACTTTTAGTCAAAAAGTATTCACACAAATGCCAGATAAGCTGTTTCAGCAAGGGGGCATAAAATCAGACTTTACCTTATGTGAAATGCCAACCTGTTAATGTCATTGTACTCTTGAATGTTTGTCAACATATATTTTTGACACTATGAAATTAAAAGTCCTATTTCTTCTAAATTGTGAATCTCCAAAGTATATTGCTAGACTTTTTCCCTCAGTATATTTTATGTAGAACTTTACACTGTTGATAGAGAACTAAATCAGTATAAATTTGGTGTGCCTTTATTTGGTGCAGCACATGCTGCACCAAATACAGGCACAACAATTTTACACTAATTTTCAAGTACTAATTTCTTCATTATCTCAGTCTAGCATTTCTGAAGTAGAATTCTAACACTTAAATCAGTAGTCTTCATAAATCTTTAATCCTTGAAAACTGTAGGAGAGTTTTAGAAGTCCTTGAAAGTCCTTGAATTTTACTCACACTTGCCTGTATGAACCCTGTCTATAATGGGCTGGTCTTGGCATTTGTTGTTCAGGTTTTCTCTCATTGAGGCCCATAATAATAACAGTGTCCATCTAAATTGAGGTGAAGCTATTAGAAAATCATGAAGAGACCTGTGAATTGTTAAGTCTGTTTTATTTTGCATTTATCACAGCATATTGGCCAAGAACTGTGAAAGCATGTCTTGCCTTACTTTTAGAGGGCGAACAGTTTAATCCTGAATTATTGTATTGACATACTTTATGTGATATGAATGCTGTTATTTTACTTGAATGTGAATACAGATTTACTTTACAGTGAAAATTATTCTGACTCATCTGTCCCCAGTGAGCAGTGCTGAGACCTGGTACCCAGGTTATAAAACTTTTCATATTCAACTGAGCATGTTTATCATGCTCATAGATGTTAATATGTCAACAATTGTTGGTATATTAACGTTTATTAGCAGGATAAATACACTATATGAGTGTTTTAAGCAGGAAAATTGTATGTTTGTTTTTCCATATTTTTACCTTGAAAATTCTACGAGCAGTTGAAATTTCATGCTTATCTGAGTTGAGCATGAAAAAAAAATGTAACCTTGTGACATGGTTCTTTCTTATAGGCTGGAAGCTTAAGAGAGAGAAGTCACATCTATATTTGTCAAATGTGTTGATAATTTACAAACATGGGTGAAAGTTTTCAGGATTATTCCTGAATTTGACAGATTCTTATGGCTTCTTTGATTTAATTTCAGTTTATCTAAAGACAATTGACCATTTAAACTTGAATTTGTTGATATTTATAGGCATACTGCAAGTTTATAGGTTAGATTTTCAAAAGTTGAGGATTTTGGAAATTTTGAACATGCACCCATGTACAAACCTCTAATGTGCAGGGTCCTTAATGTCAGAGCACTTAAAATTGTGTACACAGTTGCCATGTAGAAGATAAATATTGATTGGCATTTTATACATATATGTGTATGCAATTTAAATGTAAACTATCCTAATTTCGAAATTAGGATGATTTACATTGCATTCACATATACATTTACTTGAAGTGAAATCAATGCACAAGTCACAAAGAAAGATTCAGTTCACAGAACTACAGTAAAACCTGCGTAAAATGGCCACTCTCAAAAAGACCGAAAATTGTTTTTCAAGACCAATTATCGCTTAATGCAGGTCTAAAGTATTGCAGAATACTCCAAAGGGAGCATCCTGCAATACTTTTGACCTTCATTAAGCTACCATTTGTCATTAAGATCTTTGTTTTGTCTATTTTTGAGTTGCCGCTTTACACAGGTTTTACTGTATTGTAATTCTA
The DNA here is from genome assembly GCA_964019695.1 of Loripinus fragilis. Lineage (NCBI taxonomy): Eukaryota > Metazoa > Mollusca > Bivalvia > Lucinida > Lucinidae > Loripinus > Loripinus fragilis. The sequence goes on from OZ026516.1 coordinate 69,789,695, forward strand.
GTACCAGTGTCCTCCATAGTGTACATTTATCTACTATTAAATTTTTCAATAAACCTGTCTGCTTAAAACGGAGCTTTAAGTTAATTAAATATTTTTGTCTTTATTATACACTAACAAAGGTAGAAGCTTATAGTTTTGGTATTGCCTGTGAACACTGTAGTCATACCACTACGGCAATTTGGGTCTCCTCACTTATTCCGGTGTTAAAGTAACTTTCTCATCATGTTCAATTTCTTCATTTTATCACAGATAAATGCCCCAAAATGCTTGGGTTCCTATTGACTTTTGTTCATCAAATTCACATTGTATTTTTTAGCTTTAGAATTATATGAAAACTTTAACGTTTGATGTCTAGGCATGAAATAGCTAATTACGGTTTCGTCATCCTGGACAATTAATCAATGACAAAACAGTATGATTATGACTAAACCGTAATTGACAATTTTTTAATATAACTTATAAAAACACATTTAAAATCTGATTTTATTTCTGTTTTGGCAAAACAACACAGAAGTTGTTAACTAGACGATGCAATTTTGAAGCAAACATATTCGAAAATTCTCATTTTTGTCAGCCTTTATTTGAAGGTAATTTTACTATAACACCGGAGTGGATGACGAGACCCAAATTGTCATAGTGGAATGACTACAGTGGTGAATCCATCTCTCTTGAACCATCTAATGGACCATTAAGTTATTATACCAACAAGTACAGAAGCTTTGTTTAGCATACATAGGTTTGTAGAGGCTTATACTTTTGGCATTGTCTGTGCATCCATCCGTCTGGAACTATACATGCCCATAGGTAGGACAAGATTTATACATGATGCAGATTAGAAGTCACAAGTACCATCATGATTTGATATCTTGCTTGCTCCATCAGAATAGGCTCGTTAACACCTGTACATTTTGACCCTATTATATAGTTCAAAGGTAGGAACCTGTACTATCTTCATCTCTGATCTGTATTATTAGTTTTCACCGATTATGCGGGAATAAATCAGGTTATTTGAAATCCAATGTATCACAACAGAAGCAATAAGATTACTTTGTGTGTAGGATTCATAGTATAGAGGAGGTACATTCAAAACTCACAAAGAGCATTATTAACCCCGTAAAAGGGTTTTCTATGCAGTAAATGCAGTAAAAACTCTAGGAAATTGTGAAACCCTTTATTTTTGTAAGATGTATATATGAAAACTTTTATTTATTTTTTTTAGTAATCAACGTATTTCACCAGATCAGTACGGACGTTTCTTGAGAAGCAATTGCATGGGTGAAAGTTTTCAGAATTATTCCTGAATTCAGGATTTTGAGACTGACTTTCCATAGAAAGCAAGCCTCAAAATTTTGAATTATGGAGATTATAATATATTTTCCTATATTTAGTCTGTCTTATGACAACTGGCCATTTAAACTTGAAATTGTGAATATTTTGTGGGCATACTGCAAGTTTTAAGTGGAGTTTCAAAAGTTCAGGATTTTAGAACTTTTACTCTCACTTTTCGAGTGTGATCCGTAACAGTATTTATAAGGAAACATATAGCAACTTGTGGTTTTTCCCCTCTGGATCCACCCATGGTACAACCAGTTGTGAAATTCAAGTGCTGTTATCTAGAATGAGCTCTGTGAATAACCCAGTGGTTGTTACTTTTCTAGATTGACATGGGTGAAAGTTTTCTGGATTAATCCTGAATTAAGGATTTTGAGGCTGACTTTCCCTAGAAAGTCAGCCTCAAAATGCTGAATTGAGGAGACCATAATGGCTTCTCTGATTTATTTTCAGTCTGCCTAAGGACATTTGACAATTTAAACTTGAAATTGTGAATATTTAGTGACATACTGCAAATTTTAAGAATGGAGTTTCGAAAGTTTAGGATTTTGGAAGTTTTGAACTTTTACCCATGGATTGAGCTCTATGAATAACCCAGTGGTTGATACTTTTCTTTTTAGTCCTGGCAAGGGATTTACATGAAGTAATGACAGACCATAACCCTTAAGAGTTTATAAGAAAATAACAAATAACAATTCTTTTTTGAACAAATCTAATAATCTATTAACTGATTCCAAGCATTTGTAAATAGAATATATGCACCACAAAACATAACAAGCTTAACAATAATTATGTCCCCTCTCAGAGAGAGTGAAGGGAATGATTAGATTTTGGTCACCCTGATCTAATTTTCAAGATCACCAGGTTCATATAACTCTGTAAAGAGAGTGGGGGGGGGCATATGTTTTTTGGGTTTTTTTTTTTAACTTATATGTTGGCCTTGTGGCACGAAATCTTGATTTTTGTTGTAAGGGAACAACAAAGCTGCAAACCAGTCTGCACAACTTAGTGCTTTAGATGTCATCTCCCTTTACCCTTTACTCCTTAATAAAGCCTTTTGACGCCTTTGAAATATGTATTTAAAAATATTATGAAAAATGGAGCATTTTCTCTTTTGGAGCAAATGCTCCATATTTAATAATAATTTCAAAAGTATTCAAAACTTTTACTTAAATTTTCCTTGAATTAATTCAGTTTTGTCTAAAAATAGAAAATGATTTCATGATCTAAAAATAGCCATTGGAGTAAATAGCTGAGCTTGCTGTATGCATTATTTCTATATACTAGCTATTCTCTGTAATTGACCAGACTGGTTTGTCTCGTACAAAGTTAGAACCTCCAAAAATGGGGTTTCTCCTTACAATATCAAAGAATCAGCAGGATTGATATGCTTTTCGTTTTATCATAGCAAAATGTGTCAGTTGCAATTCACCACTGTCCCTGTCTCCTTGTTCAAGTGTACCTGTTACACAGTAGCCTAAGTTGAAGTCGGCATTGTCTACGTTAGTTGTGAGAAACATTTGAAAATCAGAATGACGTGTCTCTTTAAATTTGCCCGTTATAACAACTGTTCCTTTTCCATTGTCTCTCATTCTGCCCTTTGCACTATGTTGCTGTGAGCTGGTGACATACGTGATTTTAACTCTGGATCGGCTCCACCAGTATGTTTTAAGTAGACAATAGGACATCAAAGCTGGTTGTGCCCATCCTAAAAAGAAATAATAATTGAGCTGTGACATGAGATTTCCAACAATGTGGTATGTGCGACCAGCAAAGCATCAGATCAGCCTGCGCATATGCGTAGGCTGATCAGATCCTTTGCTAGTCGCTTGAATATTTTATGAGTGTAAAGATACTGACTGAACAGAATTCGGAGTTTCTAAGCTTAAAAGGAGGCTGCACATGCACGTCTTGAGTGTACACATTAATGGAAATCATGTCGCTGCTTAATCAATTAACTTGACTATTATTGACAATGTCACCAGCAGCATCAAACGGGTCTGGATGCAACAAAACCTGTCTTCGGGGTTTCTGACAAAGCGAGACTGAAGCCAGTAACCTCAGCTACAGAGACTAGCTAGAAAATCTAATTTCGCTTGTAGTATGTTTGGATATGATACTTTTCAAATAGCGAATAACAAAGGCCCTGATCAGTCTGCGCAGGCTGTTCTGCACCTTTGTTGTTCTCAAACCTAGAAGATAGGTTTTCACGGGTCAAGGCCCAAATTATGGTTACCTGCTTATAAATTGGCAAAATCTTTTTATTTGTTTAAAATGCTTTATCTCTCCCACCACCATTTTAAGCTGACATGGCTTACTCTGGCAAACACATAATATACTGAGGGAAATAAGTTTAGCAATATGTTATAATGTGTTTTCCCATAGGCAATCTTTTTAGCAAACATTTCTGTGGTTTGATAATGATCTAATGGCTACCCGCAAGAGGTCAAAAGAAACAAATTACGATTTCATAGCAAGGATTTGATTTGTTGAGCATTTTAGTTTCAAACGCTATTCAATTGAAAGTGGGGTAATTTGAAAAAATACTATTTTTGAACTAAAAACTTGTTCAAAAGTGGTGAACAGAACATTCGGTTTTATACCCGTTTTCATTTTTTGGCTTTTAGATCTAAACATTTGATGGAAAAATAAATCTTTTACTAGAAAAATATTCACGCTATTGCCAGATAAGGTGTTTTAGCAAGGGGACTTAAAATCTGACTTTACATTATGTGAAATGCCAACAGGTTAATTTCATCTTACTCATAAACATTTGTCAACATATATTTTTGATACTATGAAATTAAAAATCCCCTTTCTTCTAAACTGTGAATCCCCAAAATATATTGCTAAACTTTTTTCCCTCATCTAATAAAATAAATTTAATTGTCATTAACTGAAATGACAGGTTTAACTATCAGTATAATCAGTTATCTGGGTTTAAATTGATATGATACAAAATACTGAATTAGGGAGGCTGTAATAGCTTCCCTGAATTATTTTCAGTCTGTCTACTGAGTATTAACCATTTAAACTTGAATATTGTTTAATTTTTTGTATTTAGGAGTTGAATTTCTAAAGGTTAGCATTTTTGGATAATTATACCCGCTTTTTTCTTTTGAAAAAAAGGGTATATTAATTTCGTGTCAAAGTCGGTCCGTCGTCCGTCCGTCGGTCTGTCCGTCCGTCCGTGCGTACGTCCGTCCGTCACGTTTCTTGTAAATGTATCTCCTCCTAAACCGTTAGAGGTAGCAACTTCAAACTTTGTAGGTGAATAGGTCACATAATGTAGAGGGAACTGGGTGACATTTCGTGTGACCTTGACCCCAAGGTCAAAGGTCAAATATTGTATTTTCTTGTAATTGAATCTCCTCCTTAATGGTTAGACGTAGCAACTTCAAACTTTGTAGCTGAATAGGTCACATGATGTAGAGGGTACTGGGCAACATTTTGTGTGACCTTGACCTCAAGGTCAAAGGTCAAATATTGAATTTTCTTGTAAATGCATCTCCTCCTAAACCTTTTGTCTTAGCAACTTCAAACTTTGTAGCTGAAAAGGTCACATGATGTAAAGGTTACTGGGCAACATTTTGTGTGACCTTGACCCCAAGGTCAAGGTCAAAGATCAAATAATGTGTTTTCTTGTAAATGTATCTCCTCATAAATGGTTAGGCCTAGCAACTTCAAACTTTGTAGCTGGAAAGGTCACATGATGTAGAGGGTACTGGGCAACATTTTGTGTGACCTTGACCCCAAGGTCAAGGTCAAAGGTCAAATATTGAATTTTCTTGTAAATGCTTCTCCTCCTAAAGCTTTTGATGTAGTAACTTCAAACTCTGTAGGTGCATAGGTCACATGATGTAGAGGGCACTGGGCAACATTTAGTGTGACCTTGACCCGAAGGTCAAGGTCAAATAATGTACTTTCTTGTAAATGCATCTTCTCCTAAACTGTTGGACGTAGCAATTTCAAACTTTGCAGGTGCAAAGGTCATATAGTTTGGAGGGCACTAGACAACATTTGGTGTGACGTTGACCCATAGGTCAAGGTCATATAGTGTATTTTTAGTAAATGCTTCTTCTCCTTAACCATTGGACATAGCAACTTCAAACTTTACAGGTGCATAGGTCATATTATGTTGAAGGTACTGAGCAGCGTTTTGTGTGACCTTGACCCCAAGGTAAAGGTTATAGGTCAAAAAGCGGGTATTTGCGATGGTGTACCATCGACTTCTGCTCTAGTTTAAACTTAAATTTAGACTTACGCATATATCTTATCAACCATTCACATTTGGGCATTTTGTATAATTCATGGTAGGCTTCCACTCGATAGCCTCAGACAATTGGGTCCTTGCCCCAGGGTTGGGTTAAAGGTAAAATTTTTATTTGAACAACTGATATGACTTCGGGCTGACTTTCTCTCTGTGATGTCATACCTTAGGGTTTATGACTCAGGTAGGGGCTAGAGGACAATATCTAGGACCCCTTTTTTAAAGTGCTATTTTATAATTCATATTCATATGTCTTACGATGCATGGCTGGCTTCATTCCACCCGACTACTTCAGATACATGGTTACATGCTAGAGCTCAAAATCTAGGACATATTAGAGGCTTGGGGTTAAGAAAGTAAGATCATGGACCGACCGGGGAAATACGTGCTTATCAGGGCACTTTTTCTAGTTGACATTGAAATGTACTGAAATAACTAATAAATAATATTTTGAATGCATTTTATCTTGGGCAAATAATGCTTCATTCTTCATTAATGTACATACAGTAAATATGATCCCCCTAGCGCAGTCAGTAGAGAGTCCGACTTTAGATCCAGTGGTCGCAAGTTCGATCCCAACCTGGTCCCATAATTTCGTGGAGATTGATAATTTATCTTGAAATGATTTCTACGGTTGCTGATTCAAGAATGGTTGTCAGTTACAAGCGAAATTGTACCTCTTAATCAAGCTTGCCCTGAAAAATGTGGGGTCAGATGAACTGACCGTCTCGACATGACCGTAGCTGTTGACTAGGATGTAAAATGCCAAACCAACAGACATTCAGTAAATAGACAAAGATTACCTTCATAAGGAAATAACAATATTTTGGCAGGAAAACCTTCATGACGAAACACCTTTCTACAACATTTCCCCCTGGTCTCGTAATAAAATAGTTCAACCATTTTTGGACTGAAGGCTTGATGGCTGGTAGTACTTCATATCTGCAACAACAATATGTTCAAAAGCATAATAACAATGTTGATCTAAAACTGTCAGAGTTAAGCTGTGATATCATAAGACATAATGCACGTTCACGTTCTGATTCAAGAGTTTGTTAGCAATAATTGGACCAGCACTTGCATCCTAGATATGTTTTACCTTAAACAGACTGACAGACACACAAAGGGCAGCGATTGCTTATATGGACTTCTGTCATAAAATTTTACAACTGAAATGTTTCCATCTCCCTTAAAATAATTTCTGTCTATAACCATGCACCAGTCATCCAATAAACTTCAGATCTTTTGTTCAGTCCGGTGGCAATCCTCCACATATACAGTTTTGAGGAATTAACCTATTCTGTAGAAGCTAGTACATGCAAGGTAATATGCCACACACTTTTATCTCGCCTTAAAAATAATAAAGCAAATATCGGGATCGATGCAATCAAGTACCACACTTGACCCCAGGACATCATATGGGAAAGTGATAAATACACAAGAAAACACCACACACAATGGAGCCAAGAGGACAGCCCTTTCCCAGCAAGTGACCACAAGGCTTCAATGAACAGACAAGACAGCATGCAAGACATCAAACATAATAAACAAAAATGATCCACAAAAGAAACACCGCCTTGGAACGTTTTTACTGGAAGGCTTTTAATGGTACCAACCTCGCCCTTATTTCTGATGTGGATCAAGACAAATAGATGTTTGTTTCACATGAGATCCCTAACTTACCGATGTATCATTTCCTAGTAAATACAAAAAAATCGAGATATTAAACCGAGATAAAACAGAGATAAGGACTCAACAGTATATACAACTGGTCACTGGACATTTCGGCCCATAACAATTTCGGCCCATAACCAAATCGGCCTATACAATATCTAGCCAGAGTGTTTCCTGCTCGCATCTGAAACGGAAGCGATTCTTTCTTAATCCAATTATTCAGTTTAACTCACTGAACAAGTTGTATTTGCTAATGAAAAATATGTGTGTGATTTATGATACCAGTCTAAGCGTTTTCTAGTCTTTACTAGTTTGAAAAGTCAATCTATTTTCAGTTTTGTTTTCGCAATATAACTCTATCAATTTTAAATATTTCATAATATATAATCTCTTTTTCAGAAATCCAGGTTGACAAAGTTTATGGGCCGAAATTGCTATGGGCCGAAATTGACATGGGCCGATTTTGTTATGGGCCGAAATGACCCGGAACCATACAGCTGAATACCGGAGTAAAAGAAATCCAACAGTTAAACCCCGGTGGGCTCGACTACAGACACCACATCAGGCCCTAACCCTCTCACCAATAGATAAGTCTTCAAGTCGGAACCGTTATATAGTCAGGTCCGGCGTGCAATTAAATGCCAATCGTGATTGGGTTGACCACCAAGCATGCAGTCTGTTGCAATACATTAATGTTATAACCAAAGTCTTATAATGAAACCTTATTTTAATAAACTGCGCTGAAAAATTATTAAAGCCAACACTTTTCTTTAATTTATACACTAAGTCGCCATAAAATTCTGATTCCGAAAGCCCCTGGCGCGAGAGAGATTTAAGTCCAATATTGAATTTAGATATTAAATCATAGTATCGACGGTAAAAATTAGAAAACGTTTTGCGAAGTTTATGATCCCGATAGCCTTGTTTGAGAAGTTTCTGAGTTGACTGTTTATTGCAAGTGTTAAGTCAACAACATGGCTAGATGCTCTAACAAATCAGATGAGTTGAGAAATATAAACTCCATAGGATGTGGAGCGAGGAACTTTGCCATCTAAAAAAGCTAAACTGACAACTTCAAAATCGTCACGTTTATCATTAATTTTGATAAAAACAATATCATTAGAAATGAACAAATGCAAGTCCAAAAACGAGGATTCAGTATCAGAGGTATTTACTATATTAGGTTGAAGCTCTGCAGGGTATATTTGTCTTACCATATTATCAAAATAAACATTATTTATGTTTATATTATCATCCAAATATCTGGGTGTAGTGTTAAAAGCGTCAATAATATAAGCCTGCTTATGATCAGAAAGAGACATCATAAAGTCCCTTTCATAACAAAACAAGAATAAATCCGCGACCAGAGCCTTAAGGTGTTCTGGTTATGGGTCGTCCGTAAACGTTTTCATTAAAGAGATCTGTTTATGTTTAGTGTCTGGCATGCTGTCTTCTAAATTAAAGAGAATTTGTTGGCATACGGAAGATTAGTTATGTAGCATGTGGGTTCAGCTCTATTAAAATCGATATTCTGATTATCCGAAAAGTTTAATCAGGAGAATAAATGAAGTTTATAGTCGGGGAACCAAGGTAGAAAAAATGCTAACCCTTGCACCCGAAAGGTATACAGCTGGATTTTGTATGGTTGCAAAGGTAATTCTATGGTGGATCTGAATCCACTGTATAGCAGACTCGATCGACTTGCATAACGCCAGAGCAGTCAACTTTCTACGGAAGCCCAGCAAGAACATGTCAAAACATTATTTTTCAAAACGTTACATATTTTTATCAAAAAAGTTCAGGATTGAAAAAATATTGAGTTTATATAATAATACAACATCGGCGTAGACCTCAGAAGCAGTATTGGTCATCTTAGAATACTGCTTATTGATTTTTAAAGCATGTAGATTAGGGCACCCCCGTTTTGAAATTTAATTTATAGATTTCTTTTCTTCAAATCCCATCAAAACTGCATTTATGGCCCCAAAATATATTTGATAATTATTTATATATCGCTTGGAAGCATATCTCGTAAAAAATTGTAAGCTTACTTATTCACTTTTGTCCTACCGCTAAAGTGGTTTGAATTGCATATTTTTTACATAAATAAATAAATTTTAAATTGAATGTGTTTAAACACTGCATACAGTTAGACAGACGTTTGGGGCATAATTTAAGACAATTTATTTTATTTTCTATGGCAAACTTGAAAAGGTAGCTGAAAAGTAAAAATATGAAACCACGATAATTTGATACTTAGTAATTTAGTTCATGCCAGCGGGTGCGTAGTTACATACCAGGACAACTTAAGAGCAGTTTAACACATAAATGAAATTTATCAAAGTTTAAAGGATGTTTATCTTCCATATTTACAGCAGCTTTGAAACAGAGGGTCATTGTAGGGACCAAGGGGATTTTTATCTACTGAAAACAATAATTTCATTTAACAGTGGTAAAATAAATATGAAAAAAACTCGTATAGCTATTATCATATCACCATGGATAACCTGTCTGTCCCCGTCTGGGATGCAGAAATGTAACCGCATAGTACTTGTCAATAAGAAGATCATTTCGTGCACAAATGAAAGCCCATACTTTTAAATGCACTTTATAGTGTATTATTGTATTATCGAACAGTCAAACGGCTTCTCATACCAATTCTCCAGATAAGAGTGCGTAATGGAAAATTAGTTATGTTATTTCTCAGCCAAAACATATGTTGTGGGTACTTAAATGGACCTATTAAATGAGACGGTTCTTTTGAAGACCAAAAGCACGCTCTTTAACTTATTGGTAAGGGAGACATCACAATTTCTAAGCTATGAAAGATTGCTTAACATGACCTATGTGGCATACAAAAATGCATTTTTCCGCAAAATGCAATTCTGGTCGCATTGCTATACAGTGGTTTCATATCAAGCACTATTTAGACTATCAGTATACTAAATTCCAGCCGTATACCTTTCGGGTGCAAAAATTATGTGTTTTTTGCACGATACGCACCTTTGGTTCCTCGACTATTATGTTTTTCAATGAAATATCGCCAAAGTGATACTTTATTGAAAAAACATAGACTTCATTTCTGCAATTGTGTTAACATGGTTTCTGTGACGTCAGCGTCAAGCTAAATTACGCCAGCGCCACGGTATCAATTGCGCACTTTAAGATTGACACGAATCTGGCACACTTCGAATCGAACTATAGTTCCTGCTATAGTAACTATAGTTTGATTCAAACATCGATAGTCGCTACTATAGTTCTACTAGAGATCAACGGCACCGTTACTCTAGTAGATTGTCTGGTTCCCTCCTCTAGCCCTATCTACCAAGATGGGTTCAAGATCTGTCAGTAGCCTCAAAATTATTTGTTTTAGAAATAAATACTCGCTGTGCTCTATTTGCGGTCCTACTTATTCGTAATTGTTTATTAGAGTTGGTCGTGGAGTATATGAACATCATTTTGGTCTGTAATGAAGATGCAAGGCTATTCACTTTGTTTACTTGGCAGCTAACTTAAGTTCCAACTGCAGCCATTCGGATGCAAACGTGCGCGCACAACTATTACGTAAGAAATATAGTAGGAACTTTAGTTCGATTCGAAGTGGGCCTCAGTCGTTAATTTGACATCATAATGTAACGTTGCTGGTGACGTCACATGTTCATAGATCCAGCGCAATTCTGCAATTATTGTAGTAGAAAGTCTTTAAAAAGATTACGTTAACGTCACTTGCACAATTCTAGAGACTAGATCTGTAACTATGAACATTTCTCGAAAAAAACTATTTTCTTGTTAAATCATTTGTAAAAATAGAATTAAGTTATGTTTTCACAATAAATATGTTCAGTACAGCTGAAAGCTGCATGGAACTGTGAATTATCTATTAAAACAGGTGATTTTTCTCTTGTAAGGAATTATTTACGTCCTCCAATAATTCTAGACAGTTGATTATTAACATAAATGCTGTTGTTTTGATAGATGTCATCTTCAGTGTTTGAGCAATGAATGAGATATAGTTTGGGTGAGCTATATAGCTAGAAACTTCCAAAATTGGAAAAAATGTTGTTGTTTTTTAAATCCTTATCTTCGAAGTGCAGACAAAACAAAATCGATTGAGCCTGTCTTAAATGGCTAAGTGGGAAAATACATATTTTAGAGGAAAAATAAACAAGAAGATAAGACAAAAAAGAAAGAAGACATGTACAATGGGATTTAAACGGGATTTTAAATGGGTGCACAGGTTTTTCCTCTGCGCAGTCTTCATATTTTTAACAATATAAACACTCGTTCTGCTTTTGTTTTCATGCAAAACTTTAATGGTGAGTGAATTATGTGACTTTCCACGCTCATCACAGTTTGGCAACCTTTTTAAAATACTCTGGACGTGGTCCTAAGGACATTAAAGAATAAAGTAAAAATGTGTACGATATATAACTATATTTAAAGACATAGAAAATTTAGCAATAATACTGGTACCACTCATTATGATTCTCTCCAGGGGTCTTACTGGACAGATCAAAGGCTAATCTTTATTAGGTGATAATGACTTTCTTACAGGGGGCAATAAAGTGGTCCCATGAAGGGATTAGGTATTTTCTGATAAAATATTGATCTTTATCTAAGTGAAAGAGATTGTGTTGTATACAAGTAAGTCCCCTCTTGAGGCCCCTTTAAGTTTGTGAGACCCTTATCAGTAAATTCACTAATGATTCCATATACCACAAAATATATGCCTTTAAGCTCGATCAAGATCATATTCAGACATCATTAAGAATCATTTTCCCAGGCCTCGGCAAATAGATCCTACTTTTAAAAAAATATACGGCAACCTATCAACCAAGTGCACAAAATTCGAAAAAAATATCAGTATGGTAACTGAATTGCGTTTATGACCTGTTTTAGAAAACCCGGATTTAGGTCAGAAATGATCTAATATGTCTTCGACAAAATATTTGTGGTATTATCTGATCAGATTTGCGCTTAATTAAAAAAATCTGCATAGCATAAATGTTAATCAGATTGAAATCTCAGCTCCATAACGCTTCGGATAAATTTATAGCTCAGAGAGCTGTGCTTGCGTATATGTACTATAAGGGCTATGATTGGGGAAAATGAAAAGGACAAAACAACAACAACAACTGACATTTAATAAGTTTAAGCATTAAAATAGCTTAAAGAAAAACAGGCTTTTTTATTCATCACTTTTTTATCTTTGAAAACAGCCTTTTTTCTTGCATTAAGAAAATAGCTTAAAAAACAGGCTTTAAAAAGCCTGTTTTTCTTTAAGCTTTTTTTCTTTAAAAATAAAAGATTTTTGTTTACCATATTTACTCATATAAGGAATCAAGACCCCCTCCTCATCTGGGCCCTCATATATACATATACATTCTGTAACTATGAACATTTTTCGCAAAAAAATATTTTCTTTTCAAATCATTTGTAAAATTAGAATTAAGTTATGTTTTCACAATAAATATGTTCAGTACAGCTGAAAACTGCATGGAAAAATGAATTCTCATATAAAAACAGGCGTGTTTTCCCTTGTTAGTAATTATTTACGTCCCTCCAATAATTTTAGACAGTTGATTTTTAACATAAATGCTGTTGTTTTGATAGTGATAATTTGTTAAGATTTACGAAAATGGTAAAATGTTTAACTGAATTCGAGTGTTTTTACTGTATTCTTGAAAATTGAAAAAAAATATTTCTAATATTAGAAGATCAAAAGTAACAGACTATGCAGCTTTAAACAGATGGTATTTACTTACCTTAAAATATCCGTGCCAAATCACAATTTTCCTGTCGGGCTGTTTCATCGGTGATCCAAATTTGTGATGTATTTCCATGCTATTCAATTTCAGAGGCTAGGCATAAGACATATATGAATAAGATCGTCAGACAAATATAAATCAATGGCTTACATCGCGTCCTCTGCAGATGAAGGCATTTCTGGAGAACGTCTTTAACTCTTTGCCTACTGGGTAATTTATCATGCTTTTTTGTCGTCTTCTGATTTTTTTCAAAATCAACATTTTCGAAAAATTCTTTGATTAATACCATCAGAGTGTCAAACAGTTTGGATCCAGATCGGACCCGACGTTTTGTCGGGCCAGATCTGGGTCCAAACTGTTTGTAAATGTTATAAGCAGACGACACTAGTAGGCAAAACGTTGAGCATTTCACATTGACAGTAAGAAGCCAATCGATTTTATTCTGTCAGAGCGTATTACTTCGGTTTTGCTAATGATGTTTTCTGAAATATCTATAAGAATGTCATCGGTAAGCATCTAAAAGCGGGCTACCTTCGGTCGTTGACGGGCCGATGGTGGCCTGACATTGTATGTAGTATCTGCCATCAGATGTAAGGATGTGTCATGATTGGGCCGCGACGCAAGAAACGCTGTCTTTAGGGGTTCCGACCAGGTTACAGATGCTCAGCAGCCAGAATATTTAAGAAATAAATTCAAGTTTGGAATGTTCATGGAATCAGTCTTGCAAAGTAAGCGAAGCTCGAAGGGCTTCACGATAACTTTGCAAGAGACCCGAATTATTCATGATTCCATGAACATTCCCAAACTTGAATTTATTGCTTATATTAAGATTTATTATACATAACTAAACTTAAAAGTTATTTTTAATTTAGGAATTAAAACAGTTTTGTAATAAAACATAATCGTATCAACGGTTAAGTCGGAGTGTAAAATGGAAAAACGGAACATCCAGTGTAAACACGGACAGCCATTGGAGCAAACAAGAGGCTTGCTTTGCACGTGTGACTTAGGTGTGGCTCGCCGTCAATCACAACACCAGTATCACTTCTGGCGAATGAGTTCGATGTTCAAAGCGTGTTGCACGGGCAAGTGAGCTTGGCAGCTGTCAATCAAATTTTATGTAGTTCATGAGGATTTGCACTGTTGCAAAATTCTAAAGATTCATTAAAGGCTTGCATTGAAAATGTAAATATTGTAATTTGGCACTGTCATACTCTCCAGAGAGCGAATAACAAAGGTGCTGATCATCCGCGCAGTCTGGTCTCGCCTTAGTTGTTCACTGTACCAATTAAGCTCAAGCTGTCATTGGCCACTATGTGATTGTGGCCAGCAGCAATAGACAACAGTCAGGGCATATTCTGCAGCGATGCCAAAGGCTGGGGCAAATGAAGAAGACTGTGTGGCCAAAGCTTACTTCAGTTCAGACTAGACTTTACAGAAGGACTGGTGACCTAAAGACGGCATCCTTCCATCCATGCAATATAGTAAGGGTTTCTCGCGCCAGGTCCAATATGATGTCACAGTTTTCAGTAGTTAATGTCAAAATTGGAGGCTAATGAATAGGCAATTGGCATGCATTACGTCGAGTGAAGTGAAAAAATATATTTCATGAGATGAGTGACGAAGCAACGAAATGCGTGGTGAAGCCTACGTTTTTTTCCTCACGAGATAGAGGACCGCAGTGACTCATTTGTAGAGAGTTGGACTTGGAATCGAATGGTCGCTAGTTCAAATCGATACTCACCGGATCCACTGTGTTGTGTCCTTAAGCATGCCTCTGCTTAGTCCTAGTTCAATCCAGGAAGGCAGGAAAGCATTCCGACTTGACTGAAAAGTTGTTGATTGGGGCTTAAAGCCTCCATAAAACAACACTAGATAAAGCATAGGCCAAAAAATCTATAACGTTATAAAATACATCGTAAGGCCCTATGTTTATCCAAAATATTGTCAAAAACCGTATACAATTGTGCCTAAGCTACATGTAATATATGGTGGATGTAGATTTTTGAAATATTTATCTGAAAAAAAAAAAAAAAAAAAAAAAAAAAAAAACAACAACTAAGTTTAATTGAAAGAAATCCTATCAGTTATTTGAAGATATTTTTGAATGATTTTACATGGCCAAAATGTCACGCTTAGACTATGTCTATTTGATAAAAATAAAGCAAAACAAAAAATACAAATAATCTATTGGAGTACATTCATTTTGAAATGGCTGCAATCTAATACTTGCAATGCAAGAGAGCTTTTCTAAGCGATACATCTAGAGCTTTCAAATGTATGACTAAAAGAACCTTTAGAACAAAATCTATCCTATTTCCATGCTCCACAACACTGTAGAACCAGACAAAGCATATGATAAGTAAATGATTATCTCCTTAAATACTCTTATTGTATATGTTATTTACATATATTGTATTTTCTTCACCAAACTAGATTTGCTTAAGCCCCTATCTCACTGGACTGCGACTGTTTTGCGACAACTGGCGAAAGACATCGCGAATGGGTCGCAAAGCAGTCTCGAAACAGTCGCCAGTGATTCGTAATTTCCTCGCATGTGTCGCCAAGTGGCGCAAAGTAGTCGCGAAAATTTGGAACATGTTCAAAAATTTTATGCGACAAAATTCCTCGCAAAATGGTCGCAAAGTCATCGCTGGTGTCTCGAACCCGTCGCGAACTTGTCGCCAACCCCTCGCAATTTAGTTGCAATCATTTTGGAACACGACATATTTGCCAGATAAATAAGACCAAATTGCTAACCAATTGCGACATAAATAAGACACTTCGCGACAACATTGCGAGTAAATAAAACTAAGCGATGTTCTGGCGAACGTCGTGAGACAGTCGCACGAACGTCTCACGACTATCGCGCGAGTATCTTAAATTACTCGCAATTATGTCGCCAAAAATTCGTTAAAAGAGATCCTCCTATCTAAGATGATAGTTCCTTCTTAGTACAAGATCTTGGTTATACATACATACTTATGTATGCAGTCAGTTTGACTAAGGATCATTGACACTTGCTATGGGTAAATGCCTATGGTTTTCAGTAAAAATAAAAGTATGTCAATCGTCCCTTTCTTCACCTTGAAGCTACCCTGACCTGAGTACTTTATGGCTGTGAAATTCTTTTTCGATATTAAATGCTTCAAAGATGTAAATTTTTGGGTAGAACAATCAGTTTTACATTAAGATATATAGAAATCCGAAAACATTTTTTAAAACATCATTCCCCCCCGTGTGCCAGCAAAAGCTTTTTCATGTATATGTGTTACCATATTTTACACATTGTATGGAAGTGGCTTGCGGGCACAAGGGGGGGGGGACGATGTTCAGCAGCCCAAAAACCCAGGGCCTAAGCCCATAAAATGCGGTTTCTACTAAATAAGAAATTAATGACAGTAAAGAAGTTCTCTAGAACCAACCTCCTAAATTGCTTTGTATTCTGTAATAGTTTATAATAAAGTACTTAAAGATTAAAAGTAGAATTAGCTAGGTTTTATGCATTTTTTCATAAGAAAAAATCTCACTTTTATTAAATGACACATTATTTTGCAAACGTCCTGTACTTATCTATTTGCATGCTAAGGAATTGTTCATGTTTTTATTTTCGTCTGCTGACTTTCTTAAAAATAAAGTTTTTAAAAATAAACCACCCAGGACCACCATCAGAGTGTCAGACAGTTTGGATCCAGATCAAGACCGACATTCTGTTGGCCTTCATCTGGGTTCAAACTGTTTGCAAAAGGCTATTGGCAGACGACAAAATTATCCACTGGCATAACGGGTAAATACTTTAGTGTTCAATATATTGTCTCATATAGGGTTGACATGCATATGTATACCATAAATATTCGGACACTTTAAATACATTCAACATGTTATGCCCTTTAAACAAAGCAAAAGTAATATTCAAAGGATCTAGTTAGAATCAGTTTTACTTTCCAATGCTAAATGGGACACTTTCATTCCTTCAAAAATATTTATTTCTTTTGTTGAGCTTTCAGTTTTGTATTATTTACGGTACATGTAGTCAAAAATGTACAGGTAACTTCTAAATTATCTCCCAAAAATCATTTTATTACAAAACATATTTTGTTTTTAAAACAATTTCATCAATTATCGTGATTCGTTAATACTCTGTATATGGTATGTTCAATAGATATCACCATGCCTACCAAATGAATCAAGAAAACGTGCAGAAATCGCTTTTTAAAGCATTTTTTACTTTCATGAAATTTCAGACCCCCCTCCCCTTTCTACCCGCCATAACTCTCGAACGCGTAGGAATTTTGAAATTATTTTGCTAGCTGGCTCTTGCCATAAGATTCACCTATTGCACAAAAGCTCAAAAGCAGCGTTCTGGGAATCAGAAAAATAGGCCTATAAGGCCCAAACCGTCAATGATCCTTTCAGTTGTCAAGTACGAGGGCTGTTCAAATATGAATGCAAGTAGCTTCATAACTTTCTTTACATATATGCTACGACAAAATGCTATACCTTTCTGGAAAGAACTATTTGTCGCCTTTAAAATGGCACCAAACATAAAGAAACACTCTATATATTTCTCAAGTTACAGACCCTTATATAAAGGCCATTCCTGTATACTGAAGTGTTTCTAAAGCAAATTGCAATGCACGTTTTGGTACATCTATGATATAGTGTCATATCTTTGTAAGTTTTAGACAAAATGGCACCAAATTTTAAGTGCAAGTTAAAGTAACAATTCAAAAGTTGCTTGCAGGAAAAAGTTTATATAATCCTGTTTCAATCTCGAGTAAACAGGCACGTTTGTGACGTCATTAATTTTATGATAAACGTCATTTTGAGTTATCTACTGGTGATGGAATAAAAACATCGCTGTGTCGTTTTCTTTGCGTTTTGCTGAAAACATGTTAAATATGTCATAAGGAAGTTTTCAAAATAATCCGTCTTCTATTTACAGAGTTATCCCACTTTATATAATTTTTCGAGCATGTTTCTGCTTCTTAATGACGTGATTACATTAATTAAAATATGTTCAATCTGTCTAGTCCTCAAGACCAGGTAAGTAATTTTATTGTAAATAATGCCTAAAGTGGTCAAACTTTAAGTTTACGTTCAAATTTAGAATAAAGCCGCAATGTTATGATAAAAAAATAAGTATAAATTCTATAACCCCTTTCACTGAAGGCATTTTTTGACTTGATAAAAATGCTTTTCAGCGGTTAAAAAGTACCCACTATCCATCAATAATTTGTAGCAACGACTCAGTATGAGCGATCAACATGTCTTTGAGTTAAAACTAGTTTAAATGTTGTTTCGTGCATTTTGTTATAGATAAGTTTAACTGAAAACTGAAAGGTGATGTTTTGTTTACCATTTATTTGCAAGCAATAAAGAGACTTTAGTGAAATCGATTCGTTGTAATTTAACAAAAGCATGTCGGGTTTTCGCAACTTTCACAGAATCATTATGTAAGAGCATGGGGATACTTCCTTAAAAATTTCAAGAAATTTCACCTGTTCTTCGAAGAATTATACGCTCGTCTCTATCACTGGTATATGTTCGAAGCATTGAGTTTGTTAGTATACACACGTGACCCTCATTCAAAGGGCTATAACTCGATAAATATACTGTATTTTTCTTTTGGTCTGGTGCCACTTTAAAGGTGACATACAGTCCTTTATAGAAACGTTTACCATTTTGTCGTAGCATATATGTAAAGAAAGTTATGAAGCCACTTGCATTCATATTTGAACAGCCCTCGTATTCTTGCTATCTGAGAGGATATTTTCATATAAGTATGGTGTATTGATTAGGCTTACTTACATGTATACTGTTTAGAGTAATTTCAGTATTCAAAAATGGTTTTGCATTCTGAGAGGATAATTTTGTTAAGTAGGTTTTATAAGGCCTACTAAAATGTTTTTTGTTTCTATTACAGTATAAAGGTATTATCATTGTGTCTTGGTAAGACTATAACAGCCTGCTTAGACTCAGCAGCCCTTCTTAGGTTTGAATTTGGCATACAGAACCCTATAAACAAATAATCACTGCAGCGAATAACTAAGATTTTGATTAGAATGTGCATCCATGCAGTCTGATCTGTGCCTTTGTTGTGCGCATAACTGTATAAAATAGATTTTCGCAGGACGAGGCTCATCCGGACTCATAGCAATTTTGACTTGATTGGAATCATCATGCAATTAGATCATGTGCATTCTCGATTGACTTTCTTAAGCTGCTTGATGGGCCATCATAACTGTGCAATTTAAACGAGTCTCAATATTTGCTACTACCATTCAACAGTCAAACACCACCCAGCAGCGTGACACCTTCCAACAATCTAGCTCCTTCCAGCCCTCTAGTTCCTACCAACAGCGTAGTACCTTCCTAGTCTGAAGTTTCAATGCTTGCTAGAATGTTTATTTTACTTGGTTTATCATTTCTCGCAAAACCATCGCGCGACAGTCGCACGACCTTCGCGCGACAGTCGCACGACGTTCGTGAGAACGTCGTGAGGCGGTCGATGGTAATAAATGTTCGCAATTTCATCGGGCGAACATCGTGCGAGTGTCTCGCGAATGTCGCACGAATGTCTCGCTAATGTCGTGAAACATTCCACAATGATTCGTGCGACAATCGTACGACATTCGTGCGACTGTCGCAAATATGTCTTAATCACCAGTTCGGTGTGACCGCAATGTGATTATGGTTGCAATGTCGTATTTATGTCGCCAAAACGAGTCTCAAATAAGTCTCAAAATAGTCGCAAATTGCTCGCATCCCAGTGAGATACTGGCTTTAGGATATAAAGCTGTTAGAGCCATATGGATATGCACGGCGTGTGCTATATGTGGGTAAAACATTTTTTTTTTCGTATGACAAGGATTAACGTCTGAGAAATGATTTTGACCTATGTGTGATATGTAAAGGTAATTTTAGGAGTTATGAGTTAGCTTTATCCCCGAATATTATCATTATAGTTGTTGTAGGCTATAATTGCAGGCATATGCATTTTGGTGGCTTACACAATGGGTGATATACCTTCCTAAGAAACTACCATCGATTTATGTCTCCGCTTCATCAAACATGAGCATCTGTAGTCAGTGAAACAATGTCTTGTGTATATAATTCCATATATAACAAGAAGCAAATACGTACGTTACATAGAGATAAAAAGAGATCATATAAGCATTTAAGAAATATAATTTGATCATATAAAAAGATATCATGTAATTATTTAAGAAACAAATTTGATCTTTTTAAAAATTCAGTTTACATTTTTGATAAAGCACCCTGACTAGAAATGGCGTTTTAAGTGATTAAGATTCAAGTTTCTTCCTTTTTATCAGCAATGCAAAACAAACAATACAAATAATCTATTGGAGTACATTCATTTTGAAATGGCTGCAATTTAATACTTGCAATGCAAGAGAGCTTTTCTAAGCGATACATCTAGAGCTTTCAAATGCATGACTAAAAGAACCTTTAGAACAAAATCTATCCTGTTTCCATGCTTCACAACACTGTAGAACCAGACAAAGCATATGATAAGTAAATGATTATCTCCTTAAATACTCTTGTTGTATATGTTATTTACATAAATTGTATTTTTCTTCACCATACTCACTTACTATTTTTGATGGATTTTATAATAGCTTGTTGTGTCAAATAAGACAATATTTATAATTTCTCGCATTACTGAGCCCTCCAATGACAGTAATTTACACCCATTAGTAGTGTAAAATCACATAGTGCTGTTATTGCATTGAAATATTGTATTAAGTTTATAAATGTACTAACATATGTCTAAATTTAAGAATAAGGAATAATTTGATATTAACACTGTAGGAAGTTGTATTATTTTAGGGTAATGTAGTGGATTTTGCCATTGTGCTTAACACCTTAACCGCTTCAGAGATAACATAATTTATTATGTGACTATTATAATGTGGGTTGGGACCACTCGCAATAAACTGTTAACTCAGAAACTTCTTAATCAATCATCTTAAACAAGGTATAATTTACTTCGCAATTTTTGTCTTCTATATTTTACCGCCGATACTATGATTTGATATCAAAATTTAATGTTGGACTTAAATTCTCTTGCGCCGAACCAGAGTTTTATGACCCATAAATGCACTGCATGCTTGGTGGTCAACCCAATCACGGTTGGCAACTTTGCTTTCCTCTTAATTGCACGTCGGCGGGTCGGACCCAGACTCTATGACGGTTCTGACTTAAAAGCATATTTATAGATGATATGTTTGAGGCCAGATGTTGTGTCCAGGCCCACCGAGGTTTAACTGTTGGATTTCTTTTAGTCCGGTATTCAGTGCACTGTTGCATGTACTGTTGAGTTCTTATCTTTGTTGTATCTCCTTTTTATATTTGGATTATCGATGTTTTGTGTTTTTTTTTTTTTTTTTTTTTGCTTTTTTAGGAGATGATATATCAACAAGTTAAAGATCTGTTATGCAAACTAAACATCTATTTGTCTTGATCCACATCAGAAAAAAGGGTGATGTTGGTACTGTCAAACATGTTTAAGCCCTCCAGTATTTTATTGACTGACCGCTCCAAGGCGGTGCTACTTTTGTGGATCTTTTTTGTTAATTATGTTTTGTGTTTGTCTGTCATACTGTCTTGTCTGTTCCTTACAGCCTTGAGTCACCTGCTGGGAAATGGCTGACCTCTTGGCTCTCTTGTATGCGATGTTTTCTTGTGTTTTTGTATCTTTCCCATGTGGTGTTCTGGGTTGGGTGTGGTGTTTGATTGTATCGATTCCTGATCTTTGTCTTCATCCTTACTTTAGAAAAACAGTCTACAAACCTCATTCCCTGGAGGTCTTTTTTGCAGTTCGTGGTCTAATGATAGTACCTGCATCAAATAGCAATACATTTGAAAGTAAGTAACGTATTTAACTGATATGGCATACGGTATGTTGTTTAAACGCATATTGGCTGTATTTAATTAAATACGTTTAATGCAATTGTCATGTCGATATATAAAATTAGCATAGGTCACAGATAGAATATATTGCAGCAGAGAATGTACACTGAAACGTTAGAATATGATTTAATATATTGGTCTTTGTGTAATTCACGCTATTCTGAATTGTCATTTCAAATGGTATGTTCTTTGTTTGCTTTTTATCACATGTAGAGCATCAAAAACATACTTTAAGAATAACGTCAGAATATGATTATTTTTATTTGATAAATTAAGTAGGGACGACGTACTGATTTTTTTCCTATAAAATTTGTATACGATTGTATGATCATATATACATTTTTGCGTCTGATATGCCATTAATCTAAATATTTTATATCGTTTTACTGTCTTGTGTCACTGCATAGACATAAATAATAAAGAGGTACATGCATTAAGGGGCTATTTTGGCCCCCTCTATAGCCAAAAACTGAAAACTGCTTTTCACCAATGTTTTTTGATTGGTTTATTAGAAGAATAACTGAAGTGTAAAATTTTGGCATTTATTTAAATTTTACCGTTTATATGATAATCAAAATGGAAGACAAAAAAGGCTTAG
The DNA here is from genome assembly GCA_964019695.1 of Loripinus fragilis. Classification (NCBI taxonomy): domain Eukaryota; kingdom Metazoa; phylum Mollusca; class Bivalvia; order Lucinida; family Lucinidae; genus Loripinus; species Loripinus fragilis. The sequence goes on from OZ026516.1 coordinate 69,812,274, forward strand.
AATAGAGAAATTGCCATTTTGGACCAAATTTAAGGCTTTTGGAGACCGATGTTTTAAGAATTAGATATCAGCACAGCTAAATACCAAAAATCCTTTTAATATGTTGTGTGCCGTGGTAATTCTCACCTTCTGTTAAAATATCTTTTAGGTATTTGCTTGTGTTCCATGTTAATTTCTCTGTCAAGCCTCTCAATTTGCTCCAAAATGGTCAATTTCCTATCTTCAGCCTATTTTGGCGACCAGTTTTGTTACCATAGCAACGGTAAAAGTCATAGTAATTTGAGACTTTTGGATCACTTTTACACTTTGGCTATTGTTCTAATAAACTTATAAGAACAAATTAGTGAAAAACAATTTTTATAGTTAAGCCTCATATGGGGGCAAAAAAGCCCCTTAACGCACGTAGCTCGTTGAAGGGAAATATGTTGAAAATAACAGCAATTATATGGCGAACACCATGCGTGCTTCCTGTCATTTTCTTTTTAGCATTATGTGACGTAGTTTATGTATAAGGATCACGTCTTATAGAATAACTGCTACCACAATTTGACCGTACGTGCATTGGGATGTTGCAGAACACCTCAGGATTGCGTTTCTGCGGTCAAACCTTTTCTGGCAGATAAGTTGTGCCAGGTCAAAAACTGAGGCTCGTACAGAAATGAGCTCCTGGTCTAGTTCATATCAAAGAGCCACGTGCATTAAGGGGCTTATTTGGCCCCTCTGAAGCCGAGAACCCGAAGATGCTTCTCACCAATCTCTTCTGTTTGGTTATTAGAGGAATAACCAAAGTGTAAAAGTCTTGTATTTACCTTTGCTATTGTAACAAAAATGGCTGCCAAAATAGTCTTAAAAAAGATAGTTTGTCCTTTTTGGACCATATTTGAGGCTCAATCACTGGAGAAAGACCAACCCATGGTAACAAGAGGAAGGGACACAGAACTCAGGCACTCATACGACAGCAAAAGATAGTTAAGTTAAGTAACCGGTTCTCTCTTCTAAGCCTATGTTCATTTCAAGTTTAAAAAAGAATTTGCGTATCAGCAACACTGAAAACAGCTGAGTCAGGGCTAAATAGATTATGCAATGATTTGCATGGTTATGAAAAATGCACTGGGGCCTCAGCCCAAGTATATATTCCATCACTAATACAAAACGTAATATAATACGTATATTTCCACTCATACTTATAGTATGGCACCTGCCATAACTAATTGATTGGGAAATATAATATGTACTTTTCTATAAAATGTCTTCATATTTCAATGGTACACGTAATTAGCAGACAATAAGTGTTTTACTTGGAGATTCATCTCCTTCGTTCTTAACCTCATGATGTAGTAAGAGTACTGATGTCAGTGTGTGATGGTACAATTATTATTGCAATTTGCCTAACACATATGGACCTCGACGTGAGAAAACCTGTCATCGGTGTTTGCGAACAACAAAAGCACAGACCAGCCTAATCAGCGCCTTTTTATTCGCTTATTGGAAAGTATCATATCTAAACTTGCGGCAAGCAAATTTTCAATTTTCTAGCTAGTTTCTGTAGCTGAGGGGACTGGTTTGAGTCTTGCTTTGTTTTAAACCCCGAAGACAGGTTTTGTCGTGATGAGGCCAATATTGACCGGGTTCCCCTTTCTTAACCTGGTTCCATTTTTTCAGATCTCATTTTCATTATTTTCATTTCATCATCAAAGTTTATGTTTATTTATGGGTAATAAATTCAAAATCAGATTCACTATAATCTATACAGTTGTGGAAGTTGCTCATACTTTATTGCTCTCAATTCATGTTTTTTCTATCCCTCCCCAATGAAACAGTCAAACTTATGCAGAAGAGTGTGAAAAGGCAAACATATTAAATGATTTCTTTGCTCGACACACGAAATGCTGAGATACCTGATATTCCAAGTTAACCTGTTGGCAGTCCTTCAAGCAATGTTGTTCTTACTTAAGATGTTGTTGGGTCTGTCTAGAAGATCCTTCCAGTTGGTAGGGAGGTCAGTCCTGATGGAATAAGTAACCTTGTATTACGAGAACTAAATATGAGGTTATCTCCAGCTATATGTAAATTTGTAACCAATTTCTTCGTACAGGTGTAGTCCCAGACTTATTTAAGCAGGCCTATGTTAGTCAGGTACATAAAGGTTATGACCTATCTGCTATTTCCAATTATAGATCTATATGCATACAGTGGTTAAGCAACGTGGACACGGCATTTGAATGACTTATTTTCTAATTTTATAATAATTAGAAGGGGAGCCTCTAAAGTTAATCAACTATCTTATCTATATAACACTTTCTAACAAGCCTTATAGATGTAGGTAAAGAAGTTAGAGCGATTTTCTGCGATATTAGCAAAGCATTTTTAAACCTGTGTTTTGCACTCTGGCTTAATTCATCAGCTCCTATATGCGGCAATCTCTTATCATGGTTTACCAAGTACAAAACTGGTAGAACACAACGTGTTGTTATGCCTTTTCTGCGATTTGCCTGAAATTCTATCACAGCTGGTGTACCTAAGGGTCTATATTTGGTCCACTCGTCATCCTCCTTTTTATAAACGATACAATTCACGGCATTGGATCATCCATACAATGTACTTCTTTTTCTCTTTTTTTGTGGCTTTTCCATGGGTAGAAACCAGTAATGGGCCGGGAGGGTTTATGATTTGTGTGTTTATTATATGACTGGAACTCTCGAAGGCTCAACCGAAAGTGGTTTTATGGAGAAGCCGGGAATCGAACCTGCGACCCCTGGTTTACAAGGCATAGCGCTTATCCACTACACAATGTACTTCTTTTTGCAGATGATACGAGTCTATATATCATTGTTGATGGGCCAAATGCGGCTGCAGAACTCTTTAATGCAGACATTGAAAGGATAGCAGAGTGGGCATTAAAGAAGCGTGTAATATACCCGACAAAAAAGAAACGCACCACTTAGAACTGTTTAACTCTCAGGAAAATCACAAGTGATAGGCCAATATAGTTTATATCAGTGCAAAGGTTTGTCAGTTACTGATGCGTCACACGTCTTTTGCAATCAGGTGTCGAAATTGTGTTAAAGAAAATTGGTCATGAACCAAGTCGGGGTCAAATTGTAAAGTCACAGGAAATAAGCGTTTTAATAATGCTCTCTTGCTGGATAAGTTCAAGCAATTGGATTCATCTCAGTAGACCAAATTGTACCCAGACACTTATTCTTTGCAAATTCTGTCTTTAAATTCATCATTCACGATAATTGAACGCTAGGTAGCCCATGTTTTGTGACTACCCTTTGGATAACGATTCCACACTGGAGATAAACCTTACAAACAATTAAAGATTTCAACATTGTTTTAATCAATTTAAATAATCCTTACTGATAAAAATGGGTTTTGGAATAACAAAAAAGCATCAATAAATGCATTGGTTGTCTCACATAACGACAACATATCGTTTTCATAATTTGCTAATATAAAACATACTCGTAATTTCGTGTAGACAGTAGCGTTGAATTAACGCTTCCAAAACCCCTTAACCCTACGCAATGATGTGTTTTGTGCATAAACAATAAAAGTACAGATACTCATCTACGTCACATTAAAGTTTTAGTAAAAATTTAATCAGAAATGAATATTTCATGACAATTAACATTTTCGTATTAAACGGAGATCTTAATGGGAAAATCGCAGTGGTGCGTTTCTTTTTTGTCGGGTATATTTAATCCCTTAAAACTGAATCTCATAATTTATTCTCTTTTTTCAATAAAAACAACACCGTTCATCTTCATGTATTCATGCAAGATCAACAGATCAAAGAAGTTGACTCTCACGAACACTTATCGAGATCTAGTTCCTTTTTTGTTCTGCTGTGTGCAGTTATCCCAAATTACATCTAGGAGTGGTTTTATAAAAGATTTATCAGTAAATTGTTTCTAAAGATTTTATGTCAAGGTCATATTCTAGACTGCGCATGATTTTCTTGTCCACGCATTTTCTTTGATAATATCTATATGCTTTTGCCAGGCTAGCAGTCATTATACGTTTAAACCAGTTTATGTTATGCCACGGCTAATAAATATGCTCAAAAAGCCGAGTCTTATTTATAACAGGGGACAGTTCAATACTTTTGTCTAAGAACTGAATCATTTACTCATAGATACTACCCACGGGCCTTTTCTATTAAAATCGCGATAAATTTTACCCACGGGCCTTTTCTATTAAAATCACTATGTGTAGCATGAAGTTTTTTGGGGAAAGAGATGATAGCATGTGAGAGTCAGTTTGTTTTCTGGAATTCCATGTAAAAAGATTAATTTAAGCTTTATTTGATCACAAATGACCCTTGCATATGTATGGATCAAAATTAAGTTTGTATTTATATGTTCATTTGTCACTGATATAATCTGCGAGAGATGTAAATTCACTCTTTGTTAATTACATCAGGCACCCAACAGGGTATTCGGAACTGCAATATTAGCCCTTTTATAAATATAAATAGTTTTTTTACTGAATTGGCAATAGCTTATGAAAACAAGATCTTAAGCAGTAAAAATGTATTGATTCCATCAATACATATGTATGTGTATTGTGTAATGTGGCCATTAAAATAGCCAGAAACTGTTTCGGCAACATTGCAGCAATATTGCGGCAATATATTGCCAGAAGGCTTGTATTTCCCTCGTTTGCAACAGTCTGAAAACAGTGACACAAATAAATCCAAATAACGTTATGATCAGCCACCCCGTCTCTCCACTACGATACTTTTAAAATGATTATTCTTAACATTTGAACTGCTAATTAGACACAATTTTGTCTGACAACACTGTAGCAAATTAGCAGCTCAAAATGCTAAGAATCTTAAAAGTATCGTAGTGGAGAGACGGGATGGCTGTTCATAACGTTATTTTGATTTATTTGTGTCACTGTTTTCAGTCACGGGAGGTGTGTCCAGTATTCTAATAAAATTCATAATTCCATTGCAAAATGTTCAGTTTTTTTTTTTTCAAATTTGCTTTCAAAGTTAATGTCACTTTTAGGCTTTCAGATACAAGTGTAATAGAAAGTAATTGTCATAACGTTCTGTGATAATTAGTTATTACAGGAATGGGTCTTAATATGAACATGCTTTCCATTTACACTGAGCAAAATTTCTTATTGGTTATCTTACATTGTTATGTTAGTTTTGAAAGTAAGATTCATGTTTTTTGAAGTCGACTAGACCAGTCTATTACCAACTGAACTTAAATTTGATATAAAACTTCAGTCAAAATTTTTTGTTCAAAAATGTATATTTTAACCAAAAAACGTGGATTGAAAGACAACTTTTCTGAAATACCGCTAAACTTTTGCCCATTTAACTGCACATTTATAGGCAAAAATTCATTTCAATGTTACATTGTATTAGCGCTTGAACAGAGATAATGAATTTAAAAAGTGACCATTAGAAATTTTGATAAGTGTAAATTCTGTTAGGTGTATATTAAACCAATCTCCAAACATTTTTAATAGTCATGTAAGAAAACCGTTTAAAAATCACTTCAAATTGACTCCGTGACCAATCATTTTGAGGTTAAACTTTGCTGAATCTGCATTCAAGCACCAGTTTGCTACATTTGGCATAACATAGAAAAGATAAAACCATAATACACAAAATACTTTTATTTGATAGCTGTTTTAACCAAAACCAAGGGGTTTTGTTAATATCGAAACTCACGACAGAAAAATAACTATTTAACAGGGGATATGTACATGTACTTAAAGCGGGGTTAACTATTTATACAGTCATTTCCAAATGAAAAAAGTCAATAAGCAATGCTTATTAGATACCCCCCGCACAGTAAGAGTCAGTGAAAAAACTTGGCAAGTTATAGTTGAAACCAGCAGACCTTAGTTTTGAAAAGAAGATTTCTGTAGAATCTGTGCAAACAAAAATTATAAACTCCTTCATGCATATGTTCAATGTGTCTACATTGTATCGGCAAAGTATCAAATTGCTTGATCAAAAGCTGTGGTAAGAGTTGATAGGCCCATAAAGGCACTATCCATGAATATACAAAAGCCATATAAGGGAATAACTGTCTAAGTTCAACAAAAATTAAAAACTCCTTCATGCATATGTTCAATGTGTCTTCATTGTATCGACAAAGTATCAAATTGTTCCATCAAAAGCTGTGGTAGGAGTTGATAGGCCCATAAAGGCACTATCAATGCATGAACAAAAGCCATATAAGGGAATAATTGTCTAAGTTCTCACAGCTGTCATTTTGTCAAAAAATATTATTTTTTTTCAACCAGACTCCTTCATGCATATGTTCAATGTGTCTTAATTGTATAGGCAAAGTATCAAATTGTTCCATCAAAAGCTTTGGTGGGAGTTGATTGGCCCATGAAGGCACGATCTATGCATTTACAAAAGCCTTATTATGGAAAAACTGGCTATGTTCTCACAGCTGTCATTTTGTCAAAATTATTTTTTCTGAACCAAACTCCCTCATGCATATGTGCAATGTGTCTATATTGTATCGGCAAAGTATTAAATTGCTCCACGAAAAGCTGTAGTAGGAGTTGATCGGCCCATGAAGGCACCATCTATGCATATACAAAAGCCTAATTAGGGAAAAATTGTCTAAGTTCTCACAGCTGTCATTTTGTCAAAAATTATTTTTTCTGAACCATACTCCTTAATGCATATTTTCAATGTGTCTACATTGTATAGGCAAAGTATCAAATTACTCCATTAAAAGCTGTGGTAGTAGTTGATCGGCCCATATAGGCACCATCTATTCATACACAAACACCTTATTACAAAAAATTGTCTAAGTTCTCCCTGATGTCATTTTGTCAAAAAATATTTTTTCTAAACCATACTCCTTCATGCATATGTTCAATGTGTCTACATTGTATAAGCAAGGTATCGAATTGTTCCATCAAAAGCTGTAGTAGGAGTGGATCGGCCCGTGAAGGCACTATCTATGCATGTACAAACACCTTATTAGGGAAAAATTGTCTAAGTTCTCCTTGCTGTCATTTTGTCAAAAAATATTTTTTCTGAACCAAACGCCTTCATGCATATGTTGAATGTGTCTTCATTGTATAGGCAAAGTATCAAATTGTTCCATCAAAAGCTGTAGTAGACTTGATCGGCCCGTGAAGGCACCATCTATGCATGTACAAACACCTTATTAGGGAAAAATTGTCTAAGTTCTCATTGCTGTCATTTTGTCAAAAATTATTTTTTCTAAACCATACTCCTTCATGCATATTTTCAATGTGTCTACATTGTATAGGCAAAGTATCAAATTACTCCATCGAAAGCTGTGGTAGGAGTTGATCGGCCCATATAGGCACCATCTAATCATATACAAACACCTTATTAGGGAAAAAATGTCTAAGTTCTCCCTGCTGTCATTTTGTCAAAATTATTTTTTCTGAACAATACTCCTTCATGCATATGTTCAATGTGTCTACATTGTATAGGCAAAGTATCAAATTACTCCATCAAAAGCTGTGGTAGTAGTTGATCGGCCCGTGAAGGCACCATCTATGCATGTACAAACACCTTATTAGGGAAAAATTGTCTAAGTTTTCATTGCTGTAATTTTGTCAAAAATTATTTTTTCTAAACTAAACTCCTTCATGCATATGTTCAATGTGTCTACATTGTATAGGCAAAGTATCAAATTGTTCCATTAAAAGCTGTAGTAGAAGTTGATTGGCCCATGAAGGCACCATCTATGCATATACAAAAGCCTTATTAGGGAAAAAATGTCTAAGTTCTCACAGCTGTCATTTTGTCAATTTTTTTTTCTGAACCATACTCCTTCATGCGTATGTTCAATGTGTCTACATTGTATAGGCAAAGTATCAAATTGTTCGACCAAAAGCTGTAGTAGGAGTTGATCGGCCCGTGAAGGCACCATCTATGCATATACAAACACCTTATTAGGGAAAAATTGTCTAAGTACTCCCTGCTGTCATTTTGTCAAAATTATTTTTTCTGAACAATATTCCTTCATGCATATGTTCAATGTGTCTACATTGTATAGGCAAAGTATCAAATTACTCCATCAAAAGCTGTGGTAGTAGTTGATCGGCCCGTGAAGGCACCATCTATGCATGTACAAACACCTTATTAGGGGAAAATTGTCTAAGTTTTCATTGCTGTAATTTTGTCAAAAATTATTTTTTCTAAACTAAACTCCTTCATGCATATGTTCAATGTGTCTACATTGTATAGGCAAAGTATCAAATTGTTCCATTAAAAGCTGTAGTAGAAGTTGATTGGCCCATGAAGGCACCATCTATGCATATACAAAAGCCTTATTAGGGAAAAAATGTCTAAGTTCTCACAGCTGTCATTTTGTCAATTTTTTTTTCTGAACCATACTCCTTCATGCGTATGTTCAATGTGTCTACATTGTATAGGCAAAGTATCAAATTGTTCGACCAAAAGCTGTAGTAGGAGTTGATCGGCCCGTGAAGGCACCATCTATGCATATACAAACACCTTATTAGGGAAAAATTGTCTAAGTACTCCCTGCTGTCATTTTGTCAAAATTATTTTTTCTGAACAATATTCCTTCATGCATATGTTCAATGTGTCTACATTGTATAGGCAAAGTATCAAATTACTCCATCAAAAGCTGTGGTAGTAGTTGATCGGCCCGTGAAGGCACCATCTATGCATGTACAAACACCTTATTAGGGGAAAATTGTCTAAGTTTTCATTGCTGTAATTTTGTCAAAAATTATTTTTTCTAAACTAAACTCCTTCATGCATATGTTCAATGTGTCTACATTGTATAGGCAAAGTATCAAATTGTTCCATTTAAAGCTGTAGTAGAAGTTGATTGGCCCATGAAGGCACCATCTATGCATATACAAAAGCCTTATTAGGGAAAAAATGTCTAAGTTCTCACAGCTGTCATTTTGTCAATTTTTTTTTCTGAACCATACTCCTTCATGCGTATGTTCAATGTGTCTACATTGTATAGGTAAAGTATCAAATTGTTCGACCAAAAGCTGTAGTAGGAGTTGATCGGCCCGTGAAGGCACCATCTATGCATATACAAACACCTTATTAGGGAAAAATTGTCTAAGTACTCACTGCTGTCATTTTGTCAAAAAATATTTTTTCTAAACCAAACTCCTTCATGCATAAGTTCAATGTGTCTACATTGTATAGGCAAAGTACCAAATTGCTCCATCAAAAGCTGTGGTAGGAGTTGATCGGCCCATGAAGGCACCCTCTATGCATGTACAAACACCTTATAAGGGAAAAATTGTCTATGTTCTCACTGCTGTCATTTTGTCAAAAAATATTTTTTCTAAACCAAACTCCTTCATGCATAAGTTCAATGTGTCTACATTGTATAGGCAAAGTACCAAATTGCTCCATTAAAAGCTGTGGTAGGAGTTGATCGGCCCATGAAGGCACCCTCTATGCATGTACAAACACCTTATTAGGGAAAAATTGTCTATGTTCTCACTGCTGTCATTTTGTCAAAAAATATTTTTTCTGAACCAAACTCCTTCATGCATATGTTCAATGTGTCAACATTGTATAGGCAAAGTACCAAATTGTTCCTTCAAAAGCTGTGGTAGGAGTTATTCGGCCCATGAAGGCACCCTTTATGCATATACAAAAGCCTTATTGGGGAAAAATTGTCTAAGTTCTCGCAGCTGTCATTTTGTCAAAAATTATTTTTTCTGAACCATACTCCTTTATGCATATGTTCAATATGTCTACATTGTATAGGCAAAGTACCAAATTGCTCCATCAAAAGCTGTGGTAGGAGTTGATCGGCCCATGAAGGCACCCTCTATGCATGTACAAACACCTTATTAGGGGGAAATTGTCTATGTTCTCACTGCTGTCATTTTGTCAAAAGTTATTTTTTCTGAACCAAACTCCTTTATGCATATGTTCAATGTGTCTTCATTGTATAGGTTAGTATCAAATTGTTCCATCAAAAGCTTTGGTAGGAGTTGTTTGGCCTGTGTATGGCCTATAATAGCATTAGCTTTAAATCCTATATTAAAAGCCATTTAGAACTACAAAGGGAAATAACTCAAATTGAATTGGCCCCTTACCCTTACTTTTTTTTGTCTAAAGTATTTGTCTTGCATATATGAATATGTTTGCAAGGTTTGATGAAAATCCAGCAATGACTCTTCGAATATTTAGAAAACAAAACACCACGGACGGACGCACGGACGGACGGACGGATGCACGGACAACGTGAAAACAGTATACCCACCACAATCAAAGTTTGCGGGGGGTATAATAAAGACAAAAGCGAACAGCATATTTAGCGATTAACACTAGTCTACCATGCGCCCCTTCTTAACTTATTGACTCGAATCCTTACCTAACCTTTAGTTACAGATCTAGCCAGTGCATGAGCTTTTGGTAATTATCACAGATGTGAGCTAAAAAGGCTCTGACGAGACTGCACAAATGAGCAGTCTCATCGGAGCCTTTAATGCTCTCACAAGGAAAGTGTGGACATGGATAAAAGGCTCAGACCATATTTCAGTTCTCTAACCCAACCTAATGGCAGCTAAACACTTGCAGAAACATGGAATAGTTCAGCTCATGTCTGTATCTTATTCATTACTAATACTTTCAATGCTATGGAAGCCGACACAGGACATTTTGACTTGACTATGACTTGTGACTGTTTTTGGTGCAAACCTTAAGCAGGATAGAGAACAACGGTACAAGGAATTTTGCTCCACCTGTATTATATTGCTTAAGAAATACCACTAAGAAGAAACTGGTTTTAAAAGTACTTTATCATATTTTGAAGTGGAATTTTGGCCGGTGACTTTTGACTTTAGACTTTTTTTCAACTTATGACTTGCGACTAATGACGTGAGTCATGATATGCGACTTATGACTTTTGAGTAGTTTGACGTTTGAGTTGTGATTTGCGAATTTAGGCCAACTTTTGGCCCGAAGCAAAGATTATAAATAAAAACATGGTGAAGGTAAAAATTAAGGTTTTCCAAAAAGCAATCTTATAAATGTACCTTTATCCTGATTTTTTGTTTTATCCGTATCTGCCATTAGTGTTGGTCTCCATTAGTTCAGCTTTGCGCCAAGAAAATGTCTTAAGTCGCAAGTCACAATAAAAAAAGTCTTTAGGCGAAGGTCAAGAGTCACTAGTCAAACATTTCACAAAAGCAGAGCTACTGATAAATAAGACAGGATCTTCTTAATGACATTACTCAAAATGATAATACAGAAGGAGCAAAATTGATTTCCTCATTGTCCGCCATCTTGTCATATTTCTTAAGGCTTGCAACAAAAATAATTCAAAGCCACAGGTCATAGGTTGTAAGTGAAAATCAGAAGGCACAAGTCATAAATCCCCTATCGGCTTCCATACAAAAAAAACCTTCTAACATAGAATATGACAAACAACTACAAAACTTACTTCTAAATTAGGCACTAAACTGTTTGGTCGTGGGGTTGAAATTGATTTTACTTCATAAGCATGCAGGAATTGACAGTTTCCTTGCAATTATTATGAATTTATGACACGATAATGGCATCAGCCTCAGGTTCATTCAACTTGTGATAAATTAAAGCCATGTCTATCATACAAGTGATAGATAATAAAATTGACAATGGTTACATATTTTACTGTGAAACTATGAAAGCGGATCAATGGACATAAGGTGTGGCTTTATTTGCTCATACATGTATCTAAACAACGACGACTATTAATCTACATATGGCATAAACAATCACAAGACGTCCATGTAATAAATACACCAAGAGAGAATCACTGTTCGAGCACAGTATACCTCAGTAAAACGGCGACTCAAAAGTAGACAAAACAAAGATCTTAACGACAAATGGTAGCTTAATGAAGGTCGAAAGTATAACAGAATGCTCCCCCTTGGAGTATTCTGCAATAATTTTGACATTCACTAAGCTATAATTGGTCTTGAAAACCATTTTTTGGTCTTTTTGACAGTGACAGTTTTCCACAGGTTGTACTGTATTCCAAATCTCCTGTTTCATGGTTCCGAGTTCATCATATCCATTTCTTTAATAAGTACAGCAATGGCTTGATTATTCAAACTAGGATTGTTCGAAGTACTCACTCATTAGAATTACACGTGGGCAATGTTTTGGATGCTTAAAGAAACGTCTTCATGAGATATTTCTTTTAAGCACGCAGACCATGTTTTAACCCTTAATACGTCAATCGCATATTTAAGAAGCCTCTATGACAAACAGTGTGGACCCAGATCAGACTGCTCCTATAGAAGCAGTCTGTTCTGGGACCACGCTTTTTGCTTCTATACTTTATTCGTCAGTAATGTTAGACAATTATTTGCAGCAGACGACTTCAGCAGACGACATTTTCATATGTATTTTTTCTTGGCGCTTTAAGAGTCATTATCTGAGAGCGTCAAAATCAGTTGGAAATAGAAAAAATAGATTTTCTTGAAATTTTGCCCATTTTTAACTTCTGTCGAGAGATGAACAAAAACGCACATTTTTTTCAATTTTTTACACTTTGGTTTCTATGGCAACCACGATTTTCTATTTTTAGCATTTTTCAGCAATATTTTGAGCTAAAAATTACAATATTTTGGACTGCCCTACCCAAGAGGCAATGTGGCAAATGTTTGTGTTTGTGCTTTCAAACAATAAACATGACTAATTACTTTACCCTTGTACTGATTTTGTTACTTTTCCGTTTCCATGGTAACACGTGCTATGATGGATTTTTAGATGCTATTATGCATTTTTCAATGCACTAAAAATTGCCAATTTTCAATATCATTTTTCTAAAAATTTCTACGTCAGATTTTTTTGTTTTTCTCTCAATTAGTTAACTGATACCTATATTTCACCATATTGAAAAATTGGGATCGGGTTATTTTTTATTTTGAAATAAATTTTATTTGTAGTTTATTACTGTCGAAGCAAAAATATTATGTTTTTAGATGAACAAAATGATTATTATCTTTTGTATTTTATCTAAGTAGTGATTATCTGTCACAAAAAAGTACCGTTTCACACAACCATCGTGTAGCAATTCTAAATAATACTTTAAATTGTGGTTTAATGCTTATAATGATATAATATTAGGGATCAAAGTACCCCACCCACTAGTGTTAAATGTAAAATAAAATGCTATTTTGCTTAAAACTGGACATTTCAAACAAATTTTATGACAACAGGAAGTTTTAATTGATAAAATAAATTTCCCAGGATTGTTTTTTAAAAGTTTGGTGTATCTAACCATCTAGTTGCTATGGTAACTATCCAAAGTAATGTTACCTTAACAATGACCATATAACTCCGTTATCATGCATAACTTAATATAAATACCTTTTTCATTAATGTTATGTCATTGATTTGAGGAGCAAATGGATGTGTAACATACTGTTCTCTCTCATTTTTAGTTAAACCTCATTAAAAGCATGGTTTCCATGGCATTTGGGTCATTTTATGCCTATGGAAGCTAAAAAAGTTGCCATATTCAACTAGAAAATAACCAAACAAATGATACATTTATTACATAACATAACTTTAAGATGTCATATATAAACTACATTATTGCAAACTTACTATCGTAAACATAAATAGGGTAGAAAGAGGAATTCTATCCAGTCCTGACCTTAGATTTAGGTACTTGTTACCCCACCCACTTATACAACATATGAAAACCCTTGTTTATGTATATAGTTTTCTTGAAATAAAACATATTTTATATATATTATAAATTGAACTGTTACAAAGATAATTGTATATGGTCAATTAAAATTTGGTGTTGAAAACCAAAACATTGTTGCTATGGTAACTGGTGGAAAACTATGCCTGGTCGTGCCTTAGCAACCACAAAAAACTTCGAAAAATCGTCATTTTTTTATCCTCAATGTTTCCACAATCAATTTTTGTGGCTTGGAATAGAATGTTAACCCATCCCATCCCCTAAACATTGTGTCACTTTGAATTAAGAGCTTGCAAATATAGGTTTGACATTGAAAATGAGCTTCTCTACATCTTCCAGGCTCTAATTTACTCCACCCATCAATTTAAAAAGGTACAAATAAATTGAAATTTTGACCAAAAAGGCAGATTTGAAAAAATGACAACATACGATGTTTTCAGAGAGAAGGCTCTCCTTACCTTGCATGTAATGACCGAAATGCATTTTTTACGTCAGAAAAACCTAAAAATATCATGCATGGTCGTGTCAAAATGTATGTGATGCGCTGACCTTTTGTTGGACAACATTTTTATTCGATTTGGCACCAATCTGTATAGACAAGTAGTTGGGATTCCTATGGGCACTAATTGTGCTCCCCTGGTTGCAGATTTATTCCTGTTTTGTTATGAGAGGGACTTTATGATGTCTCTTTCTGGTGATAAGCGGGCTGATGTCATTGATGCGGTTAACACTACATCCAGATATTTGGACGATATTTTGAATATTAATAATGTTTATTTTGACAATATGGTTAGTCAAATATACCCTTCAGAGCTCTAACTAAATAAAACTAATACCTCTGATACGGAAGCCGCATTTTTAGACTTGCATTTGTCAATTTCTAATGATATTGTTTCTACCAAAATTTATGATAAACGTGACGACTTTGATTTTGAAGTTGTCAATTTCCCATTATTAGATGGTGATGTTCTTCGTTCTACATCCTATGGAGTCTATATTTCTCAACTCATTCGTTTTGCAAGAGCATCTAGCATTGTTGCTGACTTCAACACTCGCAATAAATTGTTAACTCAGAAACTTCTTAAACAAGGCTATCGGTATCATAAACTTCACAAAACATTTTCAAAATTTTATAGACGATACTATGATTTGATTTCTAAATTCCAAGTTGGACTTAAATCTCTTTTGCGCCAAGGACTTTCAGAACCTGATTTTTATGGTGACTTGGTGTATAAGTTGAATAAGATTGTTGGCTCTAATAATTTTTCAGCGCAGTTCATTAAAATAATTTCCCATTATAATAAGATTGGCTATAACATTAATGTATTGCAACAGACTGCATGCTCGGTGGTCAACCAAATCACGGTTGGCAACTTTGCTTTCCTCTTTAATTGCACGCCGGTGGGTCGGACTTCAAACTCTATGATAGTTCCGACTAAAAGACTTATCTATTGATGAGATGGTAGGGACCTGATACTTTGGCTGTTTGTCCGGCCCTCCGGGGTTTACCTGTTGGATTTCATTTGCTCCGGTATTCAGTTTTATTTACTGTTGAGTCCTTATCTTTGCTTTATCTCCTTGTTATATCTTGATTTATATGTTTTAGGAGATGATGCATTGATAAGTTAGAGGTCTTTCATGCAAACCAAATATCTAAGTGTCTTGATCCACATCTGAATTAAGGGTGAGTTTTGCGCGACGTTAAACCGGTTTAAGCCCTCCAGTAAAATATTTTACTGACCGTTCCAAGGCGGTACTTCTTTTGTGGATCTTTTATGTTTTTGTTCTGTCTTATGTTTGCTATGTCTTTGTGCGTGTCTGTTTATATGTGCCTTGTGGTCACCTGCTGGGAAAGGGCTGACCTCTTGGCTCTCGTTTGTGGTGTCTAAATGTGAGTTTGTAACTTTCCCATTGGTATCCTGGGCACGGTGTGGTACTTGATTGTATGGACTCCTGATCTTTGCACCCTTACTTACTTTAAAAAATGTTTGTCAGAAGACTGGAACAGTATTTTAATTTTTGTGTCAGCAAAAGAATGGTTGCTATGGTTAATGATGAGATACTTTACACCTTTAATAGCAAATGCCAAAAATCTTCAAAAAGTCATGCTAGTTTCTTTATTCTTAAGGTTTCTATAATGATATTAGTATTTTGATTTTAAATGTTACAAAAAACAAGATGTCAAAGGGAAAGCATCATATAGCCCACCAAACAGTTTTGATAGTGGATCTGACAGCACTTTCAATAAAATCCAACATGAAATTGAGATTTAATGATATTTTTTTTCATGTTTTCACAATATAAGCCTATGTAAAACATGTGACCCCCAGGATAGGGCCATACTTACCCAATGGGCATCATTTGAACAAACTTTGTAGACGTCCTCTAGTTGATGCTTCATACAAAATATCATGGCTCTAGTCCTTGTGGTTTCAGACTGACTAGAAGATTGTTTGAATGATTTCCCATTATAAGCCTAAGTAAAACGTGTGACAACTGTTCGTCCGTCGTCATAATTTTTTTCCCGCTCTATAACTTGAGAACAAGTCTATAGAATTAAACCAAATTTGTATGTGCATTGATATTGACATGAACTAAGTTGAGATATTTCCTGTCCTTTTTTGCAGATTTGTACAAGAATTTGATTTCACCGAATTTTATATATGCATTTATATTGACAAGATCTAGCTTGGGATTGTTTCACGTCATTTTCCCAAATTTGTACCAGAGTTATGGCCCTTGATTTAAGCCAAAAGTTTGTTTCCGCTCAATATCTTGAGAACAAATGGACAGAATTTCACCAAATTTTAAATATGCATTGGTATTGACATTATCTATCTTGGGATCAGTACACGTCATTTTCTGCAAATATTTACCAGAGTTATGGCACTTGATTTAAGCCAAAATTTTGTTTCTGCTCAATATCTTGAGAACAAATTGACAGAATTTCATCAAATTTTAAATATGCATTCATATTGACAAAATCTAGTTTATTACAGAGTTATGTCCCTTTATTGATGTCAGAATTTGTTCCTGCTCAATATCTTTAGATTTTCCTGCTTAGTATCTCTAGAACTTGGCCTTTTTATTGCATGAAAACGCTGCATCGGGGCTACAGCCAGATTCTCTGACAATTCTAGTTTTACTTGAATATACAAGATATTTTTCACACTACATGTTTTCAAACCCTTCTGTACATTTGCTTGGTTGATAATACTTGACAATAACCATAGGGTTATGTTAACACATCCATGTGCCCTACATAGAAACCCCTTTGTGCCAGTTTTCAAATGCTCGTTCTCTAGCCAATGAGAGAATAAAACGCTTTAAAAGATACATGTTTGGGACAAAAATGTAGTACAATTTCGTGTTAAAAATTGAAGCGTTTTGCATCAGAAGCTGCAAAAGTGCAGGGCTAGCATTTCCGAATTCTACAGAAGACATTGCAAGTTAATTGCTACTTGTCACAGTTAAGTATTATTGCAGACAACTACGATCTAGCAATTTTTCGTCCTGAATAAATTCTGAGTGAGTTTACAAGAATGAAAATTCTACTAAATAAGTATACAAACCAAAATAAGCATACAAACTATAACGTTTCATGAGGATATACCAAACTGTTACCAAGTTATGGGGCATACAAGAGCTTTTGGAGAAAAGAAAAAAATCAAAAGGTGCATAACTTGAAATCTAATAAAAGGGGGAACAATGATGCTTGCGCACCACAAATCATCTTAACCTGATACATAATCCTATTGAATTTCATGACGATATCCAAAAATGTTACTGAGTTATGGGGAGTACAAGAATGAAAATTACACAAAAAAAGCAAAAAAAAAACAACCCCCAAAAAATAAAAGGGTCATAACTCTGAAAAGAAAAATGAAAAGTAACCATAACTGTACCGGCATATCGGATTAACCTGATACACATTGCTATAAAGTTTCATGAAGATATATATTTAATGGTTACTGAGGTATGCTGCGTACTATTTAAATAATCAAAGGGGCATTACTTAGAAACTAAGATAGGAGGAACAACCATTCTTGTTCGTGACACATTGTCCTGCTCTAAAACTCATTCGGATAAAGTCGCATGATTGTATCCAAAATGGCTACTGATTTATGGGGTGTATAATAATTTTTGGAAATGATTTAATTAAAGGGGCAAACATTGGAAACTAGAAAATGGAGAACCATTATGTTTGCATGCTACACATTGTCTTTAGGTAATACATATTCCTATAAAACTGCATGTAGATATCATGAACAGTGAGTGAGTGATGGGGTGTACACCAATGTACATTACACAAAATAAGCCTAAAACATAATCAAAGGGCCATAACTAAGAAATGAATGAAAAGAAAAGAATGTACATGATACATTGTTTTGACCTGATATACATTCATATAAAGTTTCATGAAGATATCTCAAATGTTAACCAAGTTATGGGGCGTACACAATTTTTTTGGGGAAATTTGGAAAATGAATAAAAATGGCATAACCTGGAAATTTGAAAAGGGAGAACAATCATTCTTGCACATGACACATTGTATTTACCTAAGGCACATTTCTAAAAAAACTTCATGAAGATATCACAAGTGGTTATCGAATTATGGGATGTGCAAGAATGAAAACGACACAAAATAAGCATAAAACAAGAAAATGCCATACCTCTGAAATGAAAAAAAATGTAAAATGACCATAAGTGTATGCAACACTTTGTCTTGACCCCTATACACATGCTATAATTTCATAAAGATCTATAAATGACTGTAACTGAGTTATGGTGAGTACAAGTTTTTTTAAAATATTCAAAGGGAACTCGGCAATTAAGGGGGAGCAATCATTTATGTGTGGGACACATTGTCTTGACCTACGTAATATACATTTCTATAAAATATCATCACAATTGTTTACTGACAGACGTACAGGGCCATGCCATATAGTGTCCTTTTTTTCAAAACAGGCATATAACAAATGCCTATTTGTCTTAAAACCTCGCGTTTCAAACACGTTGTGTGATGAAATGAAGTTCTTATTGATATCAATAATTTGCCAAGAAAAAACCCTAAATCTCCTTACATCATGGTTGCTATGGTAACTATTCAAAATATTGTTAACTTTAAGATGACCACGTATCTCGGGTTACACGCATAATTTGATCTTAAAGCCTTTCATTGGGATGTTTGACAGTTTGTTTTCTTTCCTTCTTGGCTACAAATCAATAAAATGTTTCTCTCCTACTTCGCTACAAATCAATTAAAGCAAGATCCGGTCTTCTCACATCCATCTCATAGAAACATCATTTGTTATCATTTTTCCCAATCTGCAATTTTGGGCGAAGTTTCCATGTATTTACACCTTTTAAATTGATGGGTGAAGTAAATTGATGCCCGGAAGATGCAGAAAAACTTTTTAATGTCAAACATGAATTTACAACATCTTAATTCAAGGTTACAGAATGCTTAGGTGGGGGTTTGGGTAACCATTCTATCCCAAACACAAAATGATTATGGCCACTTTGCAAATAATAATAATAATAAAAACATGCATTGTTTTTCGAAGGTTTTGTGGTTGCTAAGGCATGATCATGCATAGTTTTCCATCAGTTACCATAACAACAAGGATGTTTTGATATCAACCCAAATTATAATCTACGAAAAACAAATATCTTTGTAACAGTACATTGTCTATGATATATAAAGAATATTTTATTTGAAGAAAACCATACACATATACAAGGGTTTTTATATGTTGTATAAGTGGGCGGGGGTAACAAGTAACTAAATTTCAGGTCAAGACTGTATAGAATTTCTATTTCTACCTTTCCAATGTTTACAATAGTAAGTCTGCAATAATGTAGTTTATCTATGACATCTTAAAGTTATGTTAAGTAATATTTAGACCATTTGTTTTGCAATTCTCTTGTTAAATATAGACACATTTAAGCTTCCATATGAATAAAATGACCCAATTACCATAGCAACCATGCTTTTATTAAGGTTTAACTAAGAATGAGAGAGAACAAAATGTCACACATCCATTTGCTCCTCAAATCAATGACATAACATTAATGAAAAGGTTTTTTTATATCAAGTTTGCATGACACCGGAGATATTTAGTCGTTAGTATGGTAACATTATTTTAGATAGTTACCATCACCAGATTGTTAGTTACACCAAAATTTAAGATTTTTTCTGGGCAATTTATTCATATAAATTTGAACTTCCTGTTCTCGTTTGTGGCTTCTAACTTTCTGCTCACGTTTGTGGTGTCTTACTGAGTTTGTCACTTACCCATTGGTATCCTGGGTCAGGTGTGGTACTTGATTGTATCAATTCCTGATCTTTGCACCCTTACTTACTTTCTTGTTGTCATAAAATGTGTTTGGAATGTCCAATTTTAAGAAAATAGCATTTAATTTTACATTAAACAATAGTGGGTGGGGTACTTTGATCCATAATATTATATCATTATGAGCATTTAACCACAATTTAAAGTATTATTTAGAATTGCTACAACATGGTTGTGTGCAATGGCATTTTTTTGTGACAGATAATCACTACTCAGATAAAATACAAAAGATAACAATCATCTTGTTCATCTGAAAACATCATAATTTTTCTTCAATGGTAATAAACTTTAAATAAAATTTATTTCAAAATAAAAAAATATACCGGTCCCAATTTTTCAATATGGTGCAATATAGGTATCAGTCAGCTAATTGAGATAGAACCAAAATATTGATAGAGAAATTTTTAGAAAAATGATAATGCACCCTTACTTTCTAAGGTTACTTTGAAATTGCCAATTTTTAGTGCTATGAAAAATCCATAATAGCATATAAAATCCATCATAGCATGCTCTACCATAGAAACGGAAAAGAAACAAAGCCAGTACAAGGGTTAAGTACTTAGTCGTGTTTATTGTATGAAAGCACAAACATTTGCCACACAGCCTCTCCAGAATATTTAAATTTTTAACTCAAAATATAGCTAAAAAATACTAAAAATTGAAAATCATGGTTGCCATGGAACTGGTAGTGAAAAATCATTTAATCTCAATATCCTGTTTGGTTTTATTGAAAGTGCTGTCAGCTCCATTATCAAAACTGTTTGGTGGGCTAGTTGATGCTTTTCCCTGACCTTATGAACAGACATTCTCAGGTGAGCAACCCAAGGCCCTTGGGCCCTCTTGTTTTTTTGTAACATTTAAAATCAAAATACTAAAATCATTATAGAAACCTTAAGAATAAAGAAACTAGCATGACTTTTTGAAGATTTTTGGCATTTGCTATTAAAGGTGTAAATTACCAACATTAACCATAGCAACCATTCTTTGGGTGACACAAAAATTAAAATACTGTTCCAGTCTTCTCACAAACATCTTTTAGAAACATCCTCTTTTGTCATTTTTCCGAATCTGCCTTTTTGGGCAAAATTTCAATTTATTTGTACCTTTAAAATCGATGGATGGAGTAAATTAGAGCCCGAAAGATGTAGAAAAGCTTATTTTCAATGTCAAACCTATATTTGCAAGCTCTTAATTCAAAGTGACACAATGTTTAGGGGGTGGGATGGGTTAACATTCTATCCAAAGCAATATAAAATAATTGTGGAAACATTGAGAATAAAAATAATGTTAATTTTGAAGTTTTTTGTGGTTGCTAAGGCATGATCAGGCATAGCTTATCACCAGTTACCATGGCAACAATGATGTTTTTGTTGTCAACACCAAATTTTAATTGACCATATACAATTATCTTTGTAACAGTTCAATTTCTATAATATATAAAATATGTTTTATTTCAAGAAAACTATATACATAAACAAGGGTTTTCATATGTTGTATAAGTGGGTGGGGTAACAAGTACCTAAATCTAAGGTCAAGACTGGATAGAATTCCTGTTTCTACCCTTTTTATGTTTACGATAGTAAGTTTGCAATAATGTAGTTTATATATGACATCTTGAAGTTATGTTATGTAATAAATATATCGTTTGTTTGGTTATTTTCTAGTTGAAAATGGAAACCTTTTTAGCTTCCATAGGCATAAAATGACCCAAATGCCATGGAAACCATGCTTTTAATGAGGTTTAACTAATAATGAGAGAGAACAATATGTTACACATCCATTTGCTCCTCAAATCAATGACATAACATTAATGTGAAAGGTATTTATATCAAGTTATGCATGATAACGGAGTTATATGGTCATTGTTAAGGTAACATTACTTTGGATAGTTACCATAGCAACCAGATGGTTAGATACACTAAAATTTAAAAAACAATCCTGGGAAATTTATTTTATCAATTAAAACTTCCAGTTGTCATAAAATTTGTTTGAAATGTCCAGTTTTAAGCAAAAAAGCATTTAATTTTACAATTAACATTAGTGGGTGGGGTACTTTTATCCCTAATATTATATCATTATAAGCATTAAACCACAATTTAAAGTATTATTTAGAATTGCTACACGATGGTTGTGTGAAACGGTCCTTTTTTGTGACAGATAATCACTACTTAGATAAAATACAAAAGATAATAATCATTTTGTTCATCTAAAAACATAATATTTTTGCTTCGACAGTAATAAACTTCAAATAAAATTTATTTCAAAATAAAAAATAACCCGATCCCAATTTTTCAATATGGTAAAATATAGGTATCAGTTAACTAATTGAGAGAAAAACAAAAAAAATCTGACGTAGAAATTTTTAGAAAAATGATATTGAAAATTGGCAATTTTTAGTGCATTGAAAAATGCATAATAGCATGTAAAAATCCATCATAGCACGTGTTACCATGACAACGGAAAAGTAACAAAATTAGTACAAGGGTAAAGTAATTAGTCATGTTTATTGTTTGAAAGCACAAACACAAACATTTGCCACATTGACTCTTGGGTAGGGCAGTCCAAAATATTGTACTTTTTAGCTCAAAATATGCTGAAAAATGCTAAAAATAGAAAATCGTGGTTGCCATGGATACGGAAGTGAAAAATTGAGAAAAATATGCATTTTTGTTCATCTCTTGACAGAAGTTAAAAATGGGCAAAATTTCAAGAAAATCTATTTTTTCTATTTCCAAGCCATAATTGAGGCTGTCTGATGCTCTCAGATAATGACTCTTAAGGGTTAATATGAAATACTGAAAAATAGTCATTGTTTAAACATTTATTACCTAATATGTACTACCCTTTCTTTGGAGATACTGATGATTCAAAGTAGAACTTCTGCTACTAAGGGTTTCAAATACCAAGATTCGACCCAACTGTCGTTAATATAAACTATAACAACTCAAAAGACCTCCAGATAAGAGGGCGTATGTGATTGTTTTCTTATTTCGCAACCAAATTTATGCTATGGGTACTCAAAATGAGGTTTAAGCGTAAAGGTATTTTAGCTCCCAAAACACATGTTTTACTGATAAGTAAGAAAATAATCACACTTTTACGCTCAGAAGTTTTGTTTATCTGGAACCATGCCAATAAGCATCACTGTGTATGACCTTACGGCACAGCGATTGAGGCAGGAGAAACCTGATCGCTTTCCTGACGGGTTCTCAAAGAATGCCATTGTGCCACAGGAGAACGTTGTGACTGTAGCATTCTACTCCAGTGGGTATATTCGTGTGGGCCTGTACCATATTTCCCCAGAACGATTCGCCCAACAAAGTCATCTTTACTTTTAGAGTTATAGTCCCATACCGTCAGAACTATACTTGACGTTTCAAGCTGTTGCGGGTTTATATTAAAGCTGACCGACTCGTTGAATATTGGATCGAGTGTGTTTCTCTTCGTCGATGTTTTCTTGGTTTTGATGGGTTTCTCAAAATGGACAAGGGTTAGCTTTACAAACGGATCTGGAAGAAGAGAGATACGTGATAATAGAGTAACAGCAGTAAACTCAAGCTTTCTCGCAAAGTCAGCCACCCACTTCACCCACCACTTTTTATGGAAAACACACCCATTAACGAAGTTGAAGCTCACAAGCATCTTGGCTTATTTCTCTCTAATGACTGCAGTTGGCATCAACACATTAATTATATCAAAGATGAGGCTTGGGCTAGAATCAACATAATGAGGAGATTAAAGTATAAACTTGACCGCAAATCACTTGAATCCATATACATATCTTTTATAAGACCTCTATTAGAGTATGGTGACACTATCTGGGATAATTGCACTCAATATGAAAAATATGAACTTGATAAAATTCAAAATGAAGCAGCTAGGATAGCTACAGGAGCTACAAAACCTGTTTCCCTGACCAATCTATACAAAGAAATAGGCTGGGAATCACTCTCAAAAAGACGAAGCAACCATAAATTAACTCTTCTTTATAAAATGATTAACCATCTCACACCTATCTATCTGTCTTCCCTTATACCAGCACAAGTTAGTTCTGCTTCTAGATATAATTTACGAAATGCACATAACTATCAAACAATAAGAGCAAGAACAAATCAATACAGGGATTCCTTCTTACCATCGACTCTACATCTCTGGAACAATTTACCACTAGAAGCAAGACAATCCAATACTCTAAACTCTTTCAAGCTCTTTCTAAAAAAAGACATCCTACCCATTCCTAGATATTACTATCATGGAAATAGAAAATCTCAAATACTTCACTCACGTATACGAACAGGTTGCAGTGCACTTAATTTAGACTTATTTACTAAAAACAGAACCGATTCACCATTATGTAGCTGTGGTAGTATTGAAAACTCTCAACATTACTTCTTCCACTGCAAAAACTATCAAGCAATCAGATATGAACTATTAAACAGTATGTCTTTAATTCAAAACCCTTCCTTACATCTTTTACTTTATGGTGACCCAGCTTTGCCAGAAGAAAGTAACAGGAGTATATTTGACCATGTACACAACTACATATTAAGGTCAAGGCGATTCTGATGCGATACTTATATGTTTGATCTCCAAATGCCAAACTCACATCCAAATGATCCCGTCTTCTCTCATTTTTTTTTTTGTCTTAGTATTTTCATCAATTTACAAGTTCACATAGTATATTAAGTCATTTTCTATTCCGTATGTATGGACATAAAAATCAAACTTGCTTGACAGGTCAATGTGTGATCATATTGACTACAAATTGATATGACACATGATACAGTCCGCCTTTCCATACAACAGTGTACTCTATAATAGGAGAAGAACTCTATAAGCTTACGCTTTCGTTCTAATCCTAATTTCCTTATGAATTGTATATATTGTACTTTATAACTTGTTATCTGTTGGAAATAAAATATGTTTAAACTAAACTCAAGCGTTACCACATGTCTATATAGAGATTACTTAACCCTTAATGCGCCAATCGCAACAAAAGTCGTCTGCTTTTCTCGTCTGCTGAAGTGTTTAAGAAGCTTCTATGGCAAACAGTGTGGACCCAGATCAGACTGCTCCTATAGGAGCAGTCTGTTCTGGGTCCATGCTCTTTGCTTCTATACTTAATTCGTCAGTAATGTTAGGTTATTATTTGCAGCAGATGACTTCAGCAGACGACATTTTCAGATGCATTTTTTTCTTAGCGCTTTAAGGGTTAATTTACATGGTCAGCGTCTTTTGACATCCAGTATATCAGACCAGTGACCTATATAAGAGGTATAGGTCACTGATCAGACTCACTTAGCCTTCATTCTAGTCGGGCATTACACATTTTATATCAAACGACTCTCTAACAGGTAGACAATCGGCGAGATAACCTACATTTGAGCCATGACATGTGATTTCCAACAATGTGGCATTTTGACATATGTAGACTCAGGCGAGCCTATGTAGCCTCCTTTTAAGTTTACAAACTCTAAATGGTGTTCAGTCTGTAGCTTAAGAGTCATAGAATATTCAAGCGACTAGCAAAGGCTCTGATCAGACTGCGCGTATGCGCAGGCTGATCTGAGGCTTTGCTGGTCGCACATACCACATTGTTGGAAATCTCATGTCACGGCTCAAGTATGATTAAGAGATTTTTGCATTCCGTGTCTGTTGACCTATTCCTATTACATATGTTTTCATTTTTATAAACGTATCTTCATTTTTGTTAAGTCTAGACATTTTCTTTTGTTGAAGTTAACGTAATATATTCTTTTGTTGATGTCTGGCTATTTCTCAAATAGCTAGCTCCTAGAATAATTTTACCAAAGTTTAAGATATATCCGTTTCAAATATTTTCTACAATATATCACTCACTTAGTACACAGGCACTAGAGCAAAGGCAAATGACACAAAGATCGAAACAAATATCAAAGTCAGGACCAAACAGAAAATCCATGCCCGCACACAATTGGCATATCATTGATTGTAATTAAAAAGAAATGCCTATGTAATCATTACTAAAATGAAAGCAGTATCTTTATATTATGGAACTACTAACTGAAATCTCCACACGAGATTTGATGCTATGAATAAGTAACTGACTAGAGCAGAGGCTTGAAATCCAAGGCGTATTTTCCCATGATTCATTTGAATTTCAAAACTAAAATACTATAAAATAAAGTCTATGAAATGTCCTATTGCAGAAGAGTGTTTAAACCAACATAATGTTTGACAATCAACTCTGTCATATAATTTATAAAATGCCTTTCGAAGTTTCGGATATGGACACCATTGGTTATGTAACTTAAGTTTGTAGTCAACATTTATTTCTTTAGTTGAAATCCTTGACATAAGAACATACTCTCATAAGACAAGGAATGAGGACGATATCACCCCCGAAAAGGCAAACTAACAATTCCAAAAACAACCCAATCTCTTGTATTATGCTTTTTAGATAAAACTATGCGATCCATTATGGACAAGCCAAATTCAAAATTGGGGATTCATTATAAACAGAATTTACTGTATTTATCTGAGATTTAGTGCAATATTTCTGGCCTAACTTTTGTTTTATCAGAATTTGGTAAATCGTCTAGATATCTGTATGTAGAGTTGAACGCTTCAATAACATATTATTAAACTTGATTATTGCCAGACAGACAGACGTCATGAAGTGGCTTTCATAACTCAAACTGTCACTTAATCCTCTCTGCTTCCATTTCATACGATTTATTTTGGAACTATGATAAAGACAAACACCTGACCCTGGCAAATCAACTGGATTCCACCATATAACTCCCTATAATGTAGGTACCAGACATGCAGTGTTGCCCTCAAAACTCATTTTACCCTAGCATAGACCACAGAAGGGTTTACGACCTGGGTATAAATAATGCAACTAGAAGGGTTTTTAATTTTAAAAATTTCAAAACTATCACTCCTTTTTATAATGATCAGCCATTGATCGAAGATAAATATATTAAAACTATTATCCATTGAGCTACATACAATCTGTCTTTACAGCTTTGAGCCAAGTTTTATATTTTTTTTCTGTTGTTCAGAAGAGAAAAAATCGTTTCTCATTACAAGCCAAATACAGCGAGCATTACCTATCAAATATTCAATTTATTGAGTTAGTTTTCTTAGATTAAATTGCGAGGCGTAATGTAGTGCAGAAATGAGATAAATCACATGTGGACAAACAAGATGCTAGAATGCCTTAAGAGATTTTAATACATTTAAGAATCTCACCTGCATTTTGATAGCTTGGGCAGAATAGAAAAAGATACCATTCCTCTCATAAACTTTTTCACAATATTTAATAGCGTGGGTGATAACCTCAGTGAGGTTACATCACAAACATAATATTTCACTCATGACCACTTTATATCAAATGTATTAATCTCGTAAAATTTCGTTTCATAAATTTCATATTAATACACCACTCATGTATGTTTTGGCCCTGTGTTTTTAACTTACCGGATCCATCAACTAAATCTGTCTGAAGA
This sequence comes from Loripinus fragilis, assembly GCA_964019695.1. Classification (NCBI taxonomy): domain Eukaryota; kingdom Metazoa; phylum Mollusca; class Bivalvia; order Lucinida; family Lucinidae; genus Loripinus; species Loripinus fragilis. The sequence continues at coordinate 69,839,808 of OZ026516.1, forward strand.
AGTTGTTTGGCCTTGATGACGTCAATATTAAGGCGACCAGCGCAAGGTAAATAATTCAAGGACAGTAATATTTCCCCAAGGTCATGTCGATCCTGAAATAAGTAAACATTAACTAACACATGTACTTCCTGCCAGCCAAAAGTGACGGTGACGTAATGTTTTGTTTATAAATTTTTCAGGGACTTAGAATCGATAGATAACTTGTGTATTATTCCTATCCACAGGATAGGATTAATACACAAGTGACATATCGATTCGCGTTAGCTCAAGTGGAGTGTTCAAGGTAATATTTTACTGATAATTGTAAACAAAACATGACGTCACTGTCATTCTTGGCAGGCAGGACAGTACCAGGGTAATTTATACTATGCATGTTTCATATTTATATTCATAGCTAAATGACTAACGTTGGTTTCCATCCAGCATGCATCGCGGACCACTTTCGACCGACCAGTGAAATGCCATTCGAATGGCGTTTGGCTGGTGAAACTATAATAGTGGTCCGCTTTTAGATGCTTACTGGGTTGGTCGTTTTACTGTCAGGCTAAATCCCTTTGTTTTGTATAAGTTGGTTGCTCGGAGTGAGTGCATTGCAGTGGGCAGAGTTGGTTACAAGAAGCTGTTATTCAGTCACATCATGGCATATAATGTAGCTAAATAGATTTTTACGATTGAGATCCATTTGCAGCAAGCAACGCATGGTAAGAAACGGATACAATATATTAGACTTGATTGAATCGGTTTCTTTAGCAGGACTATATATGGATGAGCACACAAGATTTTGGTATTTACTGTAAAATCGGGAATTTTTGCGAGGGTTTATTTTCGCGAAATGGCGAAATCACTGTGTCGTTTACTGATATAGGTAGTCATGCCCTAGTCGCGAATTTTTAACGCCGAAAATATGTCTTTTAACGTTATTCGCGAAAATAAAATTCTCGCAAAAATCTCCGGATTTACAGTATCGCATACATGTACATGCACAAAAGCCTCGTTTAAACGTCCATGCTGAACTATTCAGCGGGGTTAGAGCATACGAGCTAAACAATGTTTGTGTTTTAACAACAACATAATCGAGGGCTACGATTTGGTCCCAACCAGTAAAATGCACTTACATGTAAGGTCCCAAGTGGCTTAGGCTGCCGTCCGTTCTAAGGCGGTGGTTCTGTTGTTATTTTATTGTTTATTGTTGCTCCCATTGTTTGTGGGGTTCTGTGTTTGGTCATTGTTTTGTTATTCAGTACATTGTGTCCTTCTAGTTTTGCAATCATCTTAATGTGGGAAGAGAGAGCTGGTTGCTTTACTTTAGCTGTCTTCCTGGTGTCCTTTGACAGTCAGTGTTCTGTGGCTCTTCCTCACGATGTCGTGGGCTGGCCTGCAGTGTTTGATTGTGGTAGTTCCTGATCATACTCACTTGCTTTTTAGAGGTCTAAAAGTTGGCAAGAGTCATTTATATCCACACTGGGCGTATGCGAGGAGCGAAAAGTGAGTATGACCAGGAAATGCCACAATCACACACTGCAGACCAACCCACGAGGCCGAGCGTTTGAGTAAGCGACATAGAACACGAACAGCCACACGACAGCAAGGAGACAATTAAAGCAAAGCAACCGGATTCCTCTTCCTCAGTGAGATGATTGCAAAACCAGAAGGGACACTATAAACCGCACCGCAAAACAAAGCAAGGACCAAGCACTTAACTCCCACACATAATGAGAGCAACCAACAACAATCAATAAATCAACAACAACACCGCCATAGAATGGACAGCAACCGAAGCTTCGGGGGTCTTAATTGCCGTTCACCAAACCACCGACTCTGGAAAGACTTCGCTTACGTGCAGACTCGCAAAAGCTTCTCTTACTGAACAATGTGATAAGTTCCAAAATATGAGCCACGACATAAGATTTCCAACTATGTGGTATGTGCGACCAGCAAAGTCTTAGATCAGCCTGCGCATACGCGCAGTCTGATCAGAGCATGCGCTAGTCGCTTGAATATTCTATGAGTGTTAAGGTACCGACTGAACAGATTTGGAGTTTCTAAACTTAACAGGAGGCTGCACAGGCTCGTCTGAGTCTACACCTGTCAAAATGCCACATTGTTGGAAATCACAATTATCATGTGCTTGCTCATTTCAAGAAGTTATAGAAGTCCTTTAATCATTAACTGTTTATCAATTCAGACACATTTTAAGCACATTGATTTTGCATATAAAATGTAAAATTTACATTTTCGAATTCCTACAGCTTCAAGGTAAACACATCGAGAATGCATGGCCATACAAAATATCCGATCCATTGCATTATGTACATGTATTATAAGCTCAGTCTGACTGTGCTCTGTAAAGATTAAGATCAGTCTGGGCATCCACCCTTTCTGATCAGTCTTTAGTTCAATGGGTTGCTAAGGGTCCAAATTTTCCCCATGCGCCGGATTGAGCGAATGTCTAGGCTACCTTGAGTCGTAACCGCTTGGCGCAAAGTCAAAGTGTTGTATGTGTCACGCATTTCATGGTGAAATATTTCCCTAAATGAGTGGTAGTTTATTCGTATTACAAGTATAGTTTAAGAGATCAGAATACTATACCTTTGAACTTGGTGACAGTGGCTTCCATACGTGTACACCCTTCACAAGATTGATGTTTTGGAGAGGAAAAACAACCTGGCCAATGATGCAGTGTCGAGAGTATTTATCAAAGTCTTTGACGAGGATTTCAAGGGTCCTCTCGTTGGCTTCTTTAAACGGAATTTCAAACATAAAATACTCATTCCACGAAGGATCCTGTGTTTTTCTTTGTACTGACGTCTGGTGAGAATTCTTTTGATCGGGTAACAATGATATTTTACAGTATGGGTTTGAATGTGCCAGATCTTGTTTATTTTCGTCCAAACAGTACGGTGGGGGAAGCTCTCGGGCTTCAATCATCTTCACAACTAATACATTTGATGACACTTCGTACTGTAGCCCGAAATGAATCTCACCTAATTTGTATTTTGTCAGTTTTTCTTCATCAGTCAAACTGGTTTCACCTATCAGTTTTTCTGACTCATACAAATCTTTCTTAAAGTTTTCAATAGTTATTTCTGTTTCGCTTGGTAGGCGCCTCCGTCCCTGTCTGGGCTGAACTGCCTCTTTATTGGCAGCCCAGAACTCTATAGGTTTCATGTCAATGATTGGTGTAGACGTGGATTTCCTGTAATCAAACGAAAACTGACTTGCTGAAGATACAGAATCAGTTCGCGATATACTGTCTGATTCTATTCTTTCACGAGCGCTTCGTGGTGTAAGAGATTCACTTGTGGATGTGGAGTCATTGCGAGAGATAGAGTCCCTGAATGAATGGTGTATGTCAAATTTTGTAATTCCTTTCTTTTTCTTTTGTTCCTTTTTACAGCAATCGCAGCAATCAAGGTCACAACATGCAATATATTTTACTTCTTCCAGTATCCATTTGGCTGTTTTCTGAAACCAACAAAAAACAGATTAACATTTGGGGTTACAAATTTTGGCGATTTTTAAGGTGTGACATATATGAGCCGTGACATGTGATTTCCAACAATGTGGCATTTTGACAAGTGTGGTTAATGTAGACTCATACGAACCTGTGCAGCCTCCTTCTAAGCTTAGAAACTCCAAATGATGTTTGGTCAGTAGCTTAACAATCATAGAATATTCAAGCGACTTGCAAAGGCTCTGATCAGACTGCGCGTATGCACAGGCTGGTCTGAGCCTTTGCTGGTCGCACATACCACATTGTTGGAAATCTCATGTCATGGCTAATTTGGAAGGTTTCTTAATTTTAGTACCTATAAAGGAATATTTTATTCTCATATTGGTTACATTTAAATGAAAGCATGTGCTCCCAGAGAAAAAAAATCCTTTAAGAGTAGCCCCTTCGAATGAGGGTTTCACTACACGGAGAGGCAGAATCGATCTCAGATATACTGACGGACTTTAAAAACGCAACACTTGGATAACAGCTTCAATTTATGTCTCGAAAAGGAAGGCAGAACAATAATTTTGATTGTATGTTAAAGAGCATTCATATGAAAGTAAAACATTGAAAACTTGTCCAACTAAGATGAACTTAACGCATTATAATGTAAAGTTTTTGAGATAGGGGTCATCTGTTTCATGTGGCCAAATGTTATTAATGAAAGATTCTCTACTTCTTTAAATCAAGAAACACTAGAAGCATCAAATTTGTATCATTGACCTCGTTAGTCATCGAGGAATCACTCTTATATTGACTGGCAGGTCTGCGATACAGCTTATATGACGTTTATCTGGGTGTACCCTTTCATTCAATAGCCTAAAATCTCCTCTACTTAAAAATTTTTTACATGGCTAAATTCATACGAGGCAAATAACGTCGTTCAGTCTAGTTGTACAATTAAAACAAAAGTGTTTGCTGATGAAGCCAACTCATGATGACATTATCGAAGCAAAGGAAGTTTGTATTTGACAGTTTCTTGGATAATATAAGGGGAAGTTAGTGTTGCGTAATTAAAGTCCGTCAGTATATATATAATTTGCCATTTATAGCACTTTGGTGAAGTTCTGCAAAGAGCGTTCCAATTATCCTGATCCGTCAAAAATATTGCCTCGATTTCCTTGCCCCGTAATGGCGCATGGTTTACATAAAGTATGCCTATAAAGGGAATACGTAAAATTATGTTATGTAACCATTAGGTCAAATGCTTCAATATTTTAAATGCAGCATCATCATGTTGTGGTCGACTACCAAGATTGTTCAAACTATACATCTGGGATAGCCTCTCCATAGGTAGTGATATGATCTACTCAGACTCTCAAAGTAAAACAAAACAACACAAAAAGATTTTCTTGTGTATAATTATTGCAATAAGAACTATTGTATTTAGTTAATGCTATGTGCAAAATCTCAAAGCTTTTAGCGCAATAATGAAGTGAAACTTCATGTTTTGGCTCATGGGGGGAGGGACGGGGTAGTGAAACATAGGATGAGCGACTTTAGTTTCCTCTGGAATCGCTTGTTTATACTTTAACTGTGGTAGTTTTGAGCCCTACTCTCTCTCTCTCTCTCTCTCTCTCTCTCTCTCTCTCTCTCTCTCGCTCTCTCTCTCTCTCTCTCTCTCTCTCTCTCTCTCTCCCTCTCTCTCTCTCTCTTGTTGGCTTTTAGATATTGATTACTGCTACAAATCTGTGACAATGTATGCAAGACAAATATCGATTTGGTTTGTTCGTCATGTCACTGCCATAAGCCAATATTTCTACAAGCTAATGCGAATAAAATTGCTGCTTTCCGATGTCGATGAAGAGGTCATCTTTTAGTCTTAGAAAATGGATCGCTTATTTTAGTCCTGCTTTTTGCTACGATTGGGTAGCTGCCAGGGTGCCATATAGCTGTTGAATGCAAATATTTCTCTTTGAGCGAACAAATGTTTAGCCGTCATCGAATTGTCAGGATTTTCAGCGAAAACTTAACAAAATAATAATAAATAGATAAATAAGTAGGTAAATAAAATGAATCCCACTAAGCAATTAACATACAACGTCGTGCGAGATACCAATATTTCAGTTTTATAAAAGATCAATCATTATAATTGAACTTCCAGCTTGACACATGTCCCTACTTTAAGATGATAAAAAGGCAATTTGTCTATCTTTATCCCTCACTTTAAGGTTATTTTGTACCACACCAGTTGTTTAGCGTTAATTAATATGCTAAGTTTGGTCAAAAGATATTACTTAATTACACAGCTTCAATATTTGACTTTCTTCCCCACCAATTTATGTTTAGTAGGTCAGAATGGTTTTAAGGTTTGCTTGAACTTTGTTTTACTCTTTATTCCCTCCGATTTGATATGCAACATGGCCACTTTCAGAAATATAGTTAATTTGAGAACCCGAGCTAATCCCATCCTAATTGTAAGTGATGTTAAACCCAAACTATTTCCTTGCATTTTGTTATAATTGACCGTCAATATGGCCACCTTCTGTAAGAATTTGATTTCAAATTATGGCTCCTTGCACCACACTATGAGTTAGGAGTATAAGGGTCAAGTTGTTTCTTGCATATTGGTGAAATATTCAACCCCATTTTTTTTAATGCGACATGTTTTGCCTAGGCGCGATTCTCGGTGCCCATCAAGGAGATCGGACCAACGTATTTCAATTAAAATATTGTGCATATTTTTGTACATGTAAAGCTAAAGAAACGCCGCACTTGATTAGCAAATTCTTGACGCTTTTCACGCCCAAACCCTGATTTCAAAATATTTGTCTTCTTTGATGTATAGTCTCCACAAGTAAGTACCTACTCCTGCATTATTAAATTGTGAAAAAAGGACAAAATCATTGAATGCCTAGCACATTATCTCTTAGCCTCGTTTTGTTTCATAAATTCAATATTATGCGAGCACATATGTAAGTTCCGGTCCTTTATAAGTCTACTTAAATGTATTTAATGTTCGAATAGTGCCGATATATTTGCGCTTATGAAAAGCTGATGCGTCGGAGGAGTACCTGTTCCTTCGAAACTAATTAAGAACTCGTTTTATTGCTTGTTCACTAAAATGTGTTTTTCTATGCCCTTTGTTCATTTAGACCTTTAACAATTGTTACCCAGAAATTAATTATTGGTCCCAATTCTCTCTTAAACCTTTAGAAAGCGGATCTTCGTCATCGTAATTAGCATTTTCCAGCTGGTGTTGTAATAGAGGAGAATACAAAATCATTCTCTTCCTTGTACTAATTAACGTTATTTTGCAAGTTTTGTCATCCGTGGATCTTATTCGAATTCCTTTTTACATACTCTTATAGTTTTGGTATATGTTCAGTGTCGATCAGTTAGGATTAAGATTAGACGGTTTCATATCGTATAGAGTACCAATTAAGTTTGTTTAAACAACAACAACAACAACAGTATGAGAAAATCACATCCTGCACAGTGCATTTGTTACCAACACAACTGCAAAAAAGTATGACTCCTGCAATAATCATATTTGACTTACCTCTAATTAAAAACTCGTGTCTAAGTAAAAAAGGTTAACGAGTAAAGTGTGGCCCCGAAGTTGAAATGTTTAAATTATATGAGCTCACGAAATGGTTGCTTGCTTTTACAACCTTTGTCTTATAGAGAAATTAGCAAAGGCCTTGCCGCATATGGGTACAATTTCCAATATGGCTGCGTCATTACTGTAGCAAATATGACGTCACAAGTCACGTGTTTCCCTACCTTGTTATAGTAAAGCTTACCTGTGGAAGACTGTGAGCCAGAAATGGCTTGAACATTTCCTTGCTAGTCAAATAAGGCGACTTTATTGCCTGCTGATAACATTTGCACGCTTATGTCCATTGCGCTTATAGAAGAACGGCACTAAGAGTTTATTTTGGGTCGTTTAGAGATCATACATGATTTTCTATGCATTAACATCTGCTGGACTCCGAGGTTTGTGGTGTTATCCGATCTTGAAAGGCGAGGTCTTTTATGAACCATGAGGGGCCTATTATATAGCAGATGTTTTATAACGTATCAGAAAAAAAACATGTTTTATCTCTATAATTGCATAAACTTTAAATCATTTTGTTGCTTGAAATTTCGAAAAGTTGAATTTCTGTAGTATATAATGGCGCGCAAAACCATGAAAGATGCGTGGGTTTTAAAAACGTCAGTTCCAGAGCAAAGACTTACGTTATCTTGACGTCACTAAGTTATGCTCACTTCTATGCACATTACTGTTGATAACGTCATTTTTGTGACGGTCTCAGAATGCGTATACGTAAAGTCAAAAAGTGGTTCATCAGCAGCATGTGAATTGCCTTGTTTTAAAATACATCGATTTTTGTCGGCTAAAACATCACGGCCACCAATCCATCTCCTTCATCGCATAAAATCAATACTGTGTTATGAAGAAGAGGGACTCGTTTCCTATAAATAAGCGTTAAGCACCGAGTTTCAAAATGCTACAGAAATGTTCACAGTATTATCAATGTGACAAAATTTTGCAAGTTGATTATTGAATGATTGTGTAAAGTAAATTCATGCTTAAAAAGTCTCTGTTTACAACTTCATTTTTCGTTTTAATTTTCTCCAGGATTTGCAACTTATTCAAGAATGAGTGACAGTGAAAAAACACATCACTCCATTAGTCCTCATTAACAGACTCAATAAAGCTGAGTCTGCTGTTTTCTTATATTGTAGGTTCTCTCTATTTTTGGAGTATTTGTGTTCTTGTTAACTAATTATGAAACGGTAACAATGCCATGGTATGTTCACAGAATGAAGCTTCGTGCATCTTTTATCACAGCCGTATAATGTAGCAGATAGCTACTTTTGTAGGGATATAAATATCTTTTAATACCAACACTAATAGTTTTCATTTGGGTCAACCCTAGACATAAAACATAAACAACAGGCCTATCACTTATATGTCATCAATTGAAGCAGACAAGAGACTACCCTCATTAGCTTTCTTAATAGGTACATGTAACTATAGTTGAACTGCCATTGTATCCAACGTGACAATGTAGCAGATAGCTACTTTGGTAGGGATATAAATGTTTTTTTTAATACAAACACTACTAGTTTACATAAATTTGGTCAACTCTAGATATAAAATATACATAGCAACAGGACTATCACTAAATGTCATCAAATGAAGCAGACACGAACCTATTCTAATCAATTTTCCTCGTTTATATTAGATCTTTACAGTTGAACTGCCATTGTATCCAACGTGACAAAATCCAGTAATTCATGTGACACATACTTTGTAACAAATACTTGCATAGAATTGTCAAATGTTTTACACGTTTTATATATTTCAAGAACAAATAACTGTTTTATGCTTTGAATATAACTCTGTCCTTAAAATCCTCATGAAACAGATAATTTGCAAAAAAATAAGAAGCAACACTAGTAACTGCTTACCCAAAATCTGATTTTTTTTCAATCCAAATACAAAAACACAGGATGTTAGACAAACGGTGGTGTTGAAACGTACTGAGAACGCACCAAACCTTTACGCACACTGATTCAAACCATAATCTTGGTTATTCAGGTGTTTTCAATGTGAGCTGCGTCACGTTAATTACTGTCGCGTAAATTACATTTCACTTTTAATGTCTGGTAAATATGCCTAAATGTCAACCGATAAGGATTTTCGTTTCTGTGAAACCTACTCAGCCTCTGTACTTTCTAATACAGATAATTCTGTTTCAAATATCGTTTTGGATTTCTTAAAATTAGTGTAACGTATGATTACATTCTTAAACAGACGCTAGGGTTAAGCTCAAGAATGAGATTTATTTGACACAAATGTCTATGTTAATAGAAGTGTACGCCTGTTATTCATATAAAAGACATATTTAACTGTAAATTTGTTACAGCTTGGTCTACAATGTCAGATACCACTATCTGAATAGGGCAAAGCTTTGGTTGTGTCACGTGAATTACAGAAACCTTGTGACATGTCTTTTTCGACATTTGAAGCTGCAAAAAAAAACACTAAAACCTGGGAAACAGATATTAAAACAATTTATAATGTCATATGATTATGTCAGATGAAGTAAATATAGTGTTGTTTTGATGTGTTAAAATCGGTATTATGTACTCAGTTCCATTTTAAAATTTACTATACACAGATTGTGACAAGGCTTTTCTGTGGGGGTCACACATTGTTTGCTGGTATCTGGACTCATGAGAACCATAGTTCGTTATCAAACTGTGTTTTGTCGTAACTGAGATAGTAGCAGACTTTAAAAATTCAACTTACCCTAGTGATAAGTTGATGTAAATAGCTTTGAGTATGATGCAATATCCCGAGACAGGGTTTTTGCAGCTTATTTTAGAATGCGTGTGACATTTGCCGATGTCCCATAAAAAGGACGATAGGCTTATATGGGTTAAAGAGAAAACCATCTTGGATGTAGGCTGTCATATTGAACATTACGAGTATATGCGGTTGTTTACATTGAAGGGTTGTGACAACTGTTTGCACGTGTGGCTCAATCGGCTGAGATGTGAGTTCAAGCTGCGAAAAAAGTGAAGGACCAAATCCAAGTTGATTTAGTATTACTTTATTTAATATCGATCCTCGTTCATTGTTATAATCGAGCGAATTACTTATTCATACATTCTAATTAAAACGTTTGATCACTTAAATGATAGACAGCCTATAGATAATATTCTTCATATATAATTCATCAATAATTTTTGAAAATTTGCGAAAGTTAAAATAAACATGCACTGGTTCTCATAAATGGAACCGCGTGTCAATACGTTTTCGTCTACATTTATCCGAGTTCAATAAAGGTTTAATGCGTCCGTCCAAAGCCATTATGACCAGTGTTTTCTTTTATAAATGAACAACATTAATTAAGCGACTGAAAGTCGATGTTGCGTATCTTTTTTCCCTTAAGTATAGTAATAAGTTTATAATCGTTGTCTGTTTAGATTGTCAGAGAATGGGAAAAATCGATTCTCGTTTTACTTTAAAATCGGTAAAAAAGCATTGCCAAATGTTTTTGTAATACATTTATCATTTATAAAAAAGAAAACGTTTTCAGGAACAATGATAAATGTTGAAAACGACCATAAAGAGATAACATATGGTTGTGATTTAGAAATAAATTAACCGGATATTGTAGTAACAAATTGGTATTGCGCACACGCAAATCTACGACACTGCACAGAAACACGACAAATATTGCAAAATAAATCTGTTTAGACAGAATTAAGAATTTTCAAATGCCACTAGAATTGGAATTTTTAAACTATAATTCTGGTGATTTTTGTTACTTTAAAATTTCCGAAACCAGGTGTTTATCACACAATATAGATTTCGGTTGGCAATGCAAACGCACGCTCAAAAGTCGTTTCCCTCTGGTTTTGATGTGATTAAATCCGACAAGATCATAACCTTAACAGCTAAGCTACCAATATTAGGCCAGTTCACCTAATTGTGGCAGGCTTCATGCATGAATAGCTATCTAGTGGGGATGAAAGTCTAATGTTTGCCCTGAGCATTTATCTACATCCCTACTCCTTGTGTGTGAGCAGCGAATGCTCGTCTGTGCCTGCGCTGCTCGCTTATGCGATAGATACTAGAACCTTGCACGCTGGCGCATCAATCACTGCAGAAAATGATAATATCTTTCTTAACTTATGACAATGACGTATCTCTGGTCAGATATATATTAAAAATGCAATGGCGTACAAAGACTGCGGTTAACCACAAATGGTATTGCAAATATAATTAATAACCAATATCACGAACGTACGCTTGCATCTGCAGTTATGTCATTATTTAGTTTTAAAACAAAACAAATAACTCACCGTAAGCAACATGTTTATATCCAACACTCGTTATCGATACAACCTAATGGAAACTGTCAGCCAAACTCCGCTTTATCGATCTCGTAGTTCAACAACGTTCCGATAATCCAGACATGTCACTGTTTGACACAGGTATATCTCGTTACAATCGACTCGAGATATTTTTCATAAAAAGTGTCGACTGCACTTAGCTAACCATAACGCGTGGTGGCAGAACCCTTGAATCAATCTATTTGCTTGTTATCTCACGAAATGCTCAACGTGAACTTTTGTGAACGCTCAATGTCCGTCGTCCGTTGTATTAAAATGACAACTTCAAATTACCAAACAGTTTCAATTTCATTTTGTTAATGCGTTAAGCAGTGTTGAAAATGATTTAATCCTTTTATCGCCAGTCACGACTTTTGTCGTCTGCTCTCTCAGCTGCTTGGATATGTTGCAAACACTATGAACCCAAATCAGACTGCCTCCAACCCAATCAGTATACTGAGTAACACGGCCCTAGCTTAAATACTTTTAAGAGATCTTGCTAGCAAGAATGTTATCTTCTTTTAATAAAATGGGCATAACTCAAGAATTGGAAATAACTAACTTTTTTCACAAGAAATCAATCAACATATGAGCCGCAACATGTGATTTCCAGTTGACTCAGACGAGCCTGTGCAGCCTCCTTTTAAGCTAAGAATCTCCAAATGCTGCTCAGTCAGTAGCTAAACATTCATAAAATATTCAAGCGACTAGCAAAGGCTCTGATCAGTCTGCGCGTATGCGCAGGCTGATCTGAGGCTTTGCTGGTCGCACATACAACATTGTTGAAAATCTCATGCCGCGGCTCATATGCGATCTCAAGACTCTAGCATGTACGATAGGTAGTATGACACGTTTTGATGGAAGGAAGGGCAATACGAAATCAATATGACCCTTCAACGGATTCGAAAATTGGGGGCATTAAAATGGGTGGCTGTAATGAAACAATGAGTTCGGTTTTAACATTTATTGAAAAATGAACAAGATTTTCCTCATAAAATACATTATGAATCAAAGGGGCTCTTGCATGGTATGGGAAATTAACATGGGAGTCTGTCCACGCCTGGAATTTGATAATACTATGTTTATTAATTGTCTGTGGTTTGACTTTTATATTCATGGTGCATTTGAGTTTTTATGCAATTCCATTGCTAATTTATGACGTCATGTATGATATCACTACAATACCTTAGGGTACCCAGATATAATTATTTTTAAAGTAATTAACTTATCATGTAACGGGCGCAGAAATGCTTTATTAAATAACTATATCATTGATAAGATCGTTGATACTATAAATGGCTTTGTATGTATTAGGAAAGTGGGTGGGCATTCATTTTTATGAGATTGTGCCCCAAATTTCAACTGTATATTTTGTATTCAGTCATATTTGGAATTAAAATTTTTACACGTTGCGGCCTTTGTCAAGATGGCATTTCAACATATAAACTATTCAGAAATGTTTAAAATGTGTAGACCAAATTTCATGAAAGGCAAGGACCGGTAACATATTTTTCAACTTGATGTTAACACATGGCCCTAATTCATCGAAATGTAAAAAATACAATAATTACGTTTCAGTGTGAAAAATACTTGAATACTTGCTTAGTTTGAATCCTAATGCTAGTACGTTTATTGGTAGAAGTTGATATGTCCAGTGTTTTTCCCTATTATGGATTGGAAAAAGAAAAAAACTATATTCGTTGAAATTAAGTGCCATGATTCTTATTTAATAAAGTGTTTACACGATGATATTACCCAAAACGGTAAAATATGGTGACACTGGACTTACCACATCTAGTTTCTAACGTTAAAACAACATCGAACCAATGTTACACTTAATATGTAACATTATTAAAATTTTAATTCATACAGAAGAGAAACCTTATGACAAGTGAGTTCATACAGGAGAAGAACCTACTATCTATGGTTTTTGGTTTTATAATTTTAAGCCTCAGTAATAAACCTGGTTCACAAGAATAACCCCCTGTCAAACCTTTTGGTTAAAATTAACCATTTTGGTCACAGAAGACTCTTGGCTTCAAATCTATTGCTAATTTAATGCTTAAATCTTCTCTGTTCATTCTGTTTTGTAAAATTGGTGCTGATTTCTATCAAATAGCAACATTTATACTTAAGCTGGCTGTATATTCCAGGCATACAGTTTCGTTTCTGGACCTCACTTATCCTTGTAGAACACTGTTTTATGATACCTTTGATAAGACTCTCTTACGCTTAATCCTGGTCACTGCACCAAATTGTGGTTACTCTAGTTCAGTTGGGATGTAAAGGAAATAATTGGTCTTCTTGTTTTCACACGTTTATTGATAGGATATAATGTTTCTTAAACAATATCATGCAGGACTTGAGGAAGTGATACACATTGTCTTTGCCCCATATTGCCATGACACAGGGCCATGACCTTCAGCATTTCAGGCCATTGAATCATTTGAAATTGTCTAAACATGTCTTTCTTTAAGAAAAATTGAAGTAGATTTTAAAACAACCTCCTTCTGTCGAGTTATTGATTCATTTCAACTAAATAATTAATTTTGCTAAAACTGACCTATACCCATAAGAGGTAGGAAATGACAAAGTTGCCGGTTTTGGATTTTCATGTTATTTAGCTCAGGTCAGCAGGATATATATATATGGCATGTTTTTGTGCTAATATGATATCTTGACAAAGACTAGAACATATCTATCTTTGGAATTGAATGTTGAATGTTTTGTAACTTTTTGAAGAAAAAAAATTGAAATTTTATAATCACTTCTTCAGAAAACGTAAACCATAATTTATTCAAATGGATTCCTGGTATTAATATAATGCCTATGGTATTTTGGATTCAATCTAGATGACAAATCAAAGAAATAAACAAAGCTATAGATTTAGGACATAAAAATTTAGAGACAGGTACCACCTCAAAGATGTAGTACGTCAGGGCTCCTTCCTAAACCTTATTCTTAACTATCTAATTCGATAAATACATTTTCATAGTTTTTATATATTGAGTCATTAATATGCAAAGTTTAAAGAAAATCCATGCGTGGGCATAGATGTAAGTACTCCTTTGATATTGTCGTAAAGTAAAGGTCAACCCAGAATCATCATTAGTGCAAACTTGGTAGGGCCCAAATACCTTATGCTTCATACCAAGCCTCAAGGCCATTGGGCTTTTGGTTCTAGAAAAGAAGATTTAATGAGCTCTAATAATTTTTCAGCGCGGTTCATTAAAATAATTTCCCATTATAAAAAGATTGGCTATAACATTAATGCATTGCAACAGACTGCATGCTTGGTGGTCAACCCAATTGCGGTTGGCAACTTTGCTTTCCTCTTTAATTGCACGCCGGTGGATCGGACTTCAGACTCTATGATGGTTCCGACTTAAAGACTTATCTATTGATGAGATGGTAGGGGCCTGATGCTTTGGCTGTTTGTCGGGCCCTCCGGGGTTTACCTGTTGGATTTCTTTTGCTCCGGTATTCAGTTTTTATTTACTGTTGATTCCTTATCTTTGCTTTATCTCCTTGTTATATCTTGATTTATATGTTTTAGGCGATGATGCATTGATAAGTTAGGGGCCTTTCATGCAAACCAAATATCTATGTGTCTTGATCCACATCTGAATTAAGGGTGAGGTTGGCGCCGTTAAACCGGTTTAAGCCCTCCAGTAAAATATTTTACTGACCGTTCCAAGGCGGTACTTCTTTTGTGGATCTTTTATGTTTTTGTTCTGTCTTGTGTTTGCTATGTCTTTGTGCGCGTCTGTTTATATGTGCTTTGTGGTCACCTGCTCGGAAAGGGCTGACCTCTTGGCTCTCGTTTGTGGTGTCTAACTGTGAGTTTGTCACTTTCCCATTGGTATCCTGGGTCAGGTGTGGTACTTGATTGTATCGATTCCTGATCTTTGCACCCTTACTTACTTTTCATATAGGGTTGCGTGGTGGCCATCTTGGTCATGTGACCATAAAAATTTGCAAGACAATTCCTTTCCTCAATTAAGGAGTAACCATAGGAAATTTAAATTCAATTAGCCCAGTGTTTCTGAGAAATAGATGTTTAGATGTGTATGTGGCAGTCAAAAATGAGATTGACCTTTAGTACTCATCTAGCAAGTACAATGATTTTGGCCTTAACCATTATGGAAAAATGAACGCTTCAAGATTTTCCCCATGCAAATGCATTATGAATCAAAATTGATCTTGCAGTAAAGGAGGTCAATGTCAACCAAGAATCATCATTTGTGTATATTTGGTAGGGCTTACATCTCTTATGCTACATACCAAGTCCTAAGGCCATTTGGTTCTAGAGAAGAAAAAAACGTAAAAGGGGTTTTACCTTAAATGGGCATGGTGGGCATTTTGATCATATGACCATTTGAACAAACTTGCGTTCCATCGCTATAAATTGACCTAATGGTTTCTGAGAAGATATTTTAATACATTGATGGGAATCCAATATGAGTGACCATGAAAGCTGAAAGGCCAACCTTGACCTTTGGGACTTGTTTATTGCCTCATTAGGTCAAACATATCTAAGAACTACATGTACATATATAATGACTTTAGCTTCAACAGTTTAAAAAAAACCCTACTTTTCAGATTTTCTCATTAAAGTGCATTAGGAAGCAAATTTGACCTTGACGATAAGTAGATCAAGGTCAACCTAGGACTATCATTTTGAACAAACTTGGTAGGCCCCACATCCCCAATGATACATACCAAATCCGAAGGTCATTGACCTTCTGGTTTTGAAGAAGATTTTAAAAAATGTTTTACCTTATACGGGCATGGCAGCCATCTTAGTCACGTGACGAGGTCCTTTTGAAAACTTTCGCTCCCTCATCCTAAGAAGTCTCCATATGAAATTTGAGGTCAGTTGGCTCAGTGGCTTCAGAGGAGATGTTTGAAAATGTTCACGGACTGACGCCAGAGTCTTTGGTATACTATTAGGGCACCCACTATTAGCTAACTCAGGTGTGCTAAAATACACCCACATCAAGAGCACCCTCTTGCCATTTATTGCTTACCAAAGAGTGACTGTGAAGCATTATCCTGTCCAATATTCAGCTGGAATTGATCAGCAATTTTAATTTTGGAAACTGGTAATGCCCCTGCTGACACCACCCCATCAGGTAGGGCATAACCCTTAGGTGCCAGAGTCATAATTCAAACAAATTCAAAAGAGGTTCACTAGATGATAGATGATAATACATGCCAAATATCAAGGCTCTATGCCTTGTGGTTTCAGACAAAAAGATAAAAAATGCTATCACTTCATATGCAAGTCAATATATTAGAAAATTTGGGCCTCTTTGGCTACAGACATTTAAACAAACTTATGAGCACCATTAGGTAATGATACATACCAAAGATAACAAGAGCTTCGCCAGCTGCGCAGTATACGCCCGTTTGCTAAGACAGTGGGGGCATCATTTTAAATTTAGAAAGGATAACTTGTGCTGACTAAATTCTGAGTGAGCTATGGCATAACAAGAACGTAAATTATACAAAATAAGCATAAAAACGCAATCAAAGGGCCATAACTTAGAAACAGAAAGCAACCGTAATTGTAAGCAACACATTATCACGACCTGATACCCGTTCCTATAAAGTTTAATGAAGATATCCGAAACGGTTGCTGAGTTATGGGGCGTACAAGAATTTTTTTTTGAATAATCATAGGGGCATAACTTGGAAACTTATCATTCTTGCATGCGGCAAACAGTCTTTACTATAAACACATTCCCTTAATATTTATGAAGATATCCCAAAAGACTGCAGAGGTATGTGGCGTACAAGACTGAAAATTACACAAAATAAGCAACAACAAAAAAAAACAATCAAAGGGCCATAACTTTGAAATGAAACAAGAGGGCCAAGAGGCACTAAATCGCTCACCTAAGTTTTCTTTAAAGCTTACATATAGAATTTGTTGAAAGCTGGTCATGTCCCTGATGGCACCTATGGTTGGGCCAATTTTGGCACCAGGGGGCATAATTTAAACAAACTTGGTAGAGGTACACTATGTCATGCTACATACGAAATATCAAGGCTCTAGGCATTATGGTTTGAGACAAGAAGTTTTTTACATGTTTTTCCTCTATATAAGCCTTTGTAAAACATGTGACCCCCAGGGATAGGGGCGATTTTGGGCCCCAGGTGGATAATTTGAGCTAACTTGGTAGAGGTCTACTATGGCATACTACATACCAAATATCAAGGCTCTAGGCCTTATTGTTTCAGAAAATATTTGTTCATGTTTTTCCCTATATAAGCCTATGTCAAACATGTGACCCCTGGGGCGGGACCATTTTTGGCCCCTGGGGCATTATTTGAACAAACTTGGTAGAGGCCTACTAGGTGATGCCACATACCAAATATCAAGGCTCTAGGTATTATGGTTTCAGACAAGAAGATTTTTTCACGTTTTCGTTCAAACTTCTACACCCTCCTATCAAAACATTGTTAAATCAGATTAGCTTGCTTCTCGATGCCAGCTGATTTTATCATATAAACCATTAAAGGGCCGGTAAAAAATGCATCGGAAAAATGAAGTCTGCTGAAGTGGTCTGCTGCAAATAATTGCCTAACATTACTGACTAACTTAAATATAGAAACAAACAGTCACACTGTTTGTAATAGAGGCTTCTTAAACATTTCAGCAGACGAGAAAAGCAGACAACTTTTGTTGCGATTGACCCTTTAAGGGTTAATAGTTTTGTTTGATTTGATTCTTTACGTCCCATCAACAATCTTTCAGTTAAACAGGAACGGGTCTCCCTGGGATGAACCAGTACTAAGCTAGGATAAATGTGTCTTGCTCAAGGACCACAACGCAGTGATGCCGGTGAGGCTCAAACCCACGACCCCTCGGTCTCAAGTCAAGCACTCTACCACTGAGCCACTGCGCTCCTAAGGGTTAATAGTGAAATTACATCACTGGATGGAGTTGAATTAGAATTTTCAAACATTGTCATCAGCCTCTGGAGTGCCCAAAGTGCACACATTCCACGCGCGGATCCAGAAAGTTTTGCCAGAGGGGGTCCAGCTTTGACAGGGTTTTTTAAGAGGGGAGACAAACATGGCGTTTTGCTGGCAGGCAGATAATGGCCAAACATTGAATGCTGGCTTGGTAGCTTTGTGATTATTCAGAGGATCCAGACCAGTATTCCTAAAAACCCTATATTTTTCAGTAGATAATATTGCTATGTTTGGGGTCCATTGAAATGAACTGTGTTGTGAATGAATAAGGGACAATTTAACAAATAAATTATAGGAAAATGACCATCGGATGGTCATTTTCCTATAATTCCTTAATTCCATGGTAAAAACTTTTGGGTGCCACAACGTGACCATGTCACATTCAGTTCAATGATATATTGAGGTGTGTCATGGCTTGAAAATAGCTCTCGTCTGCTTGTATTAACAAGTGCCTCAGGTAGCATGGCAAGTGAAAATTTTGATATTTCTAGTGAAAAAAAGTTGTTTTCCATATTCCAATTATTTTGGTGATGCAGGGCAAGTGCCTATTTTCAAATATTTTGAGGCCTGTGTGTTATTAACCCTTAATTCCATATGCTATTTTTAGATCATGACATCATTTTCTATTTTTAGACAACATTGAAAAAATTCAAGAAAAATTAAGTAAAGTTTTGAATACTTTTGATAATATTATGGAAAATGGAGCATTTGCTCCAATGCTCCACTTTCGATAATAATTTCAAATATTTGATATTTCAAAGGAGTTACTATGGAGTAAAGGGTTAAGGGACTGCACTTTATGTCACTGATTTGGTCAACTCACCCACGGATGCATACTACCTGGATATGAAACTGCAATAGATTTGCCAATAATTGTTTCCCGATGATGGCAACGTCGAAATACAGGTAAATCCGATAATTTGACTGACCACTTTACAATTATCGAGATCCATATGTGTTTGGATACTTTTTTCCTAATGTTCCAGCAACTTGGGGGGAAACGGCAGTACAGTGAATTTAATGCCAATAAACTGAGAATTCCTCCAGCTATAAATGTATACCAAACAATCTAGTGTTCTTGAGAAAAAATACCAAAGAAAAAAGAACACGCATTAGACTTTCCTGCACTACGCGGACATGGAAATCAAAGTAAGAAAGAATGCAAAAACTGTTTTCATATACGTCTAGCGTCCTTTTTGTGAGACATAGGCAAACAGTGCAGACCCAGATCAGACACAGCAGAACATGGCGTCTGGTCATGGTATCCACTGTTTGCTTTCAGAATGTTCTATTAAAATTTGAATAAAAATGAAAAATGCCACCCAACACCGCTTAAAACGAAAATGGACTGGTCCAATAAACTGGGGTGGGAAATTCCATTCGGGGTAAATGGCTTAAATAGTGTGATTTAAATAGAAATTTGGTATATTTTGTTAAATTCATGTGACATAAAACTGTTAATTGGCTATTCATTTATTGTCAGTTGTTGAGAATATCACTTAAAAATTAGACGGTTTGGTTGAAGAGATATTTTAACGCAGTCTTGGAAATAATTACTGCTCATAGACACCCAATCAACTCCCTAGTTAATTGTTAAACAAACGCTTAAGGGAATTTAATGAAGTGTATCTATGTTTGACAAAGCATAGTTTATTATTAAAGATGTTTTCACGGTTTTAAACTCTGCAATGTGTTTAAATCCTAGAGGCAATGTTTAGGTTTCCGCCATTTTGTTATGTGAAAATACAAAAAAGACGATTTTGCTAGCATCTTAACTGCATGGTTTTATTTTGTTTTTGCTAAAAAAAATCGATGTTCTAGTTAGGAAATATGTGTACTTTATTTATCAAGTGTCAAGTATATCCAAATTACTCACGTTAATTAGCTTTAGAACCAACAATTTCAGTGGTAAAGTTGAAAGTTTTATCATTTTGCCTCTTTTTCATATCATCTCTGCAACCTAAGTTCGCAATATAACGATATTCTACAAAGAACCAATTAAGAGCAACTATATTAACGTTCAGGAATTTAAAGAATTACACTCATTGAACTCTTTACATTGTCACAATTAAAGTGACAAATGCCTCACTAAAATTCTAATTTCCACCATTTTCAAGATGGCGGATTGTACACAGCGGAATGTGTCCAAAATAACATGAAAATTAACCATTATCCAGTGATTTTATTCCAACATAACAAATATGAGATATACTTACCAACTTATTCTCTTATATTCCATAAGAATTTTCTCCAATTAAAATGAATATTCAGGATTTTAACATTGAAAGCTATGAACAGCCTTTTTGAAAATGGCGGTGGAAAGTTATTTATCTCGCTGTATATCCGCTTCACGCGTAGGCAATAATATTGGTAAAAATTGATATGTGCCCAATCCAGGTAGAATACATCCGTGATTCACCTTTCCAAAAAAAACGCTTTGATTACTAGACGTGTCATCTGCTGATAATGTTTGCAAACCCTTTGGATCCAGATCTGTCAGTCCTGATCTGGATCTAAATTGTTTGACACTCTGATGGTATTTCTGAAAGATTTTTTTAAGAAAGATGATTTTGAAAAAAATCAGCAGACAAAAAAATGCACGAAAAGAGTTAACTCCACTGATTGCAAGGTAAACCTCAATTAGTTTTGGGAGATTGAACATGTGCAATTTTGTTTGTGGGACTATGTCACATGCTAAGTAGTCTTTGCATTGATCAGTTAAACATTATCAAGTGACTTTATCGTGACATTTTGGGCGTGGTTCGGAAACATCTATTGCGTTTACATTAAACTGATAAACAAGAATTGTTTGCCAATGAAGTAAATTTTACTTGAAGCTATTCTAAGTGAAATACAGTAAAACCTGTTGGAAAGGGCCACTCAAAGATAGACAAAACAATTATCTTAATGACAGATGGTAGCTAAATGAAGGTCGAAAGTATTGCAGAATGCTCCCCTTGGAGCATTCTGCAATACTTTTGACCTGCATTAAGCAATAATTGGTCAGGAAAACCAATTTTTGCTCTTTTGAGAGTAGTCGGTTTAGACAGGTTTTACTGTACATGCAATGAAACAAGAAACTATGAAACATCACAAATGCAGACAAAAGTTAATACGTCCTGCTTTCTGCTTTTGATGTCTGGTTCATTATTTTCAGCACACACTATATTTGTAGGCAAGAAACAACTGCTATAAGCAGCCATAGCGGTTTAGTAGTCCACATTAGTAATTAAAGCTGTTTGAGCCAGTTCATGAGATTTTAGTTTTTATCGCACAGGCAACCAGCTTAGACACAGACAACCCTGCATTGAAGTCAGGCTACCAGATTAGAGTGTGGATTTGAAAATTATATATTTTTTTCTGAAGCAAAATAGAGCTGCGGCTGTGTTTGTATGTTTGAAAATGACTTTATGCATATGCAATATGAGCCTCCAGTCAAGAAAAGGGGTTTATCTGATCAAATAAAGCTCAAACCAGCTGGCTCAGCTACAGAGACTAGCTATAATATTGAAATTTTCCATGGAGCAATCTTGACTACTAATTCCAAGTAAGTAAATAACAAAGGTGCTGAACAGACTGCACATATGCGCAGGCTGGTCTGCACCTTTGTTATTTGGATGATTTTTTGACAGTGAGGCTCATTTGTATCGTTATCTCATGAATTGTGGCTCATTTTCTTATGGCATTGTTCACGTGACTAGTCATTTTGGCACATTTCTGTTACACATTGAGGTTCAAAAATTAAATAGAGATATGCTGATTAATGCATATTCCAATAGATTAAAAGCAATTAAATAAAAATGTTTGAGGGAGCACATGAGATTTTTGTTCTAATCGCATTGTCAAGCAAGGAGGACTCACAAGAGCCTTCACTGCTCATATACACTATTTTGATCCAAGTCTTTATCTACATCCACATTTAAAGTATGTATGTAGATAGAGACTCTATCAAAATTTTAATCAATGGCCCACCTAGATATTTCAGGAAGCTATTGCAAGGCCTTTAGATAAAATTGGATTATTTAAAATTCATTTTTTTATTTCTCAAACAAAACATATGTTGTGGATACTCAAAAGAACCGTCTCAATGAGACCATTCATTTGAGCACCCAAAACAAATGTTAAAACGAATGGATAAGAAAATAATCACAATTTTACACTAAAATGCAGGGCCTTAACATAAAAGTGCATGATTTAAAATTTATTATTTTATTTCTCAACCAAAACATGTGCTGTGGGTACTCGAACGAACCATCTCAAAGAGACGGTTCTTTTGAGTACCCAAAACAAATGTTAAAACTAACGGATAAGAAAATATTCAAAATTTCACACTAAAAATGCCAGGCCTTTACATAAAAGTGCATAATTTAAAATTTATTTTCTTATTTCTCAACCAAAACATATTTTGGGGGGTACTCAAAAGAACCATCTCAATGAGACAGTTCTTTTGAGCACCCAAAACAAATGTTAAAACTTATGGATAAGAAAATATTCACAATTTTACGCTTAAAATGTTTGGTTCTCTTGACCTAAGTATGCTGTAAGTACCAAAATCTCCTGAGCTGGCTCATTAAAATTTTGATTATTTTAAAATTGAGCCGTGACATGAGATTTCCAACAATGTGGTATGTGCTACCAACAAAGGCTCAAACCAGCCTGTGCATACGCGCAGTCTGATCAGAGCCTTTGCTTGTCCCTTAAATATTCTATAAATTTTAAGCTACTGGCTAAGCATCATTTGGAGGTTCTAAGCTTAACAAGAGGCTGCACAGGCTGGTCTGAGTCTACACTTATCAAAATACGGCAGTGTTGGAAATCACGTGTCGTGGCTCAAATTTTGATTTATGCAGTTTCTTCTTGTTCTGTTTGTTTTTCTTCTTCCTCAACTTCTTTTTCTTCTCCTTCTTTTTCCTCTTGAATTGGTTCTTCTTTTTTGGCAGGTTCTTCTTCCTGAATAGCTTCTTCTGATTTTTGAGATTCTTCCTAAATACAAATAGGAAAGTTGTTACATAGATAGAGGATCTTATATGAGTGATCATTTCATATGAAATTATCTAAACGAGCCTTCGGCCAGTTTAATAAATAATATGAAATGATCACGAGTGTAAGATTCTGTTTATCATATGACATTTTAAATGCGATTAAGCGATTGCAAAGTAAGTTTATTTCAATGATAATTTGACATGACATTATCCACTAAATAACAGTAATGTCATATGATAAAGGAATCTTTTATGAGTGCTCATCAACTTTTATATTTATCAAATGAGTTGGAAAAAAATGATAAGATGTGAGGCTATGCTACGAATCTTATCCTTTTTGCAACAAGTTTAATGAATTCAGCAATAACTGAGTAGGAATGCTAGATTCTATTTATCACATGACACTAGAATTACCGTACTATGAAATTGCGTTTTCTGCTGAAAATGTCAAGATTTTGCCATAAAAAAGTGACATTGTTATTGGTGTCATTATTACTGGTCATTACATAAATTACAGTTCAGTCCTTTATAACGCTAGATTTGGGGCTCATAGAAATGGATCATGTAATAAGCAAATCATGTAATAAAAGGGACCATTTTACAATGGAATTGAAGGAAAATTTACATTTTATGGTCATGTTCCTATAAATTCCTTTGTGAAATTCTATAGAGGCAAAACATGGTATTTTGGCAAAAAAAAAAATTACCAGCTGTCATCAGGAATACCATAGATTATCTTCATTTTTAAATAATTTCTATCTTTTAAAGATAATTTAAAAACTTGGCCATACTTTGTTAATGCTTGGATGAAATTATTTTAATGCTTCCTATTATACTATTCTAGCACCACCTTTTACATATTTCAAACAAAATTCTACCAATATGCAAACTTAATAACTTTTAGAACCTTAAAGGTATAAAACCGCATGAAATGTAATAAATATGAAGCTGGTGAAATCTAATTCTTTGAAAATGGAGACATCATTAGCGAGACAATGGAAAGTTTGTTTGCTTTGATGCTTCAGGTCACAGTCAACAATTTTTCAGTATGTTGGGATGGGTCTTCCCAGTACTAAGCTAAACCAGTACTAAGCAGCAGGTAAAGTGTCTTGCTCAAGAAAACAACATAGTGACTCAGCCGGCAGTGAGTCTCGAGCTAACAACCCTTTGATCTTCAGTCCAACGCAGGGATACAGACTAACTTTTTTAGCAAGGGGCAAGCTAGGCCCCTAAAACAAAATTATTAGGGGCCAAGCTTAAAACTAAGGGCCCAGGATTTGGCGGAAAATCAAACTTATTTCAACAGCATTGTTAAGCATTTGCTTTACTCATAATTGAAGTCAGAGACCATCAAAATCTGCATTCTTTTAATTATTTACCATATTAACAGGATTTAGAATCAGCTGAACTTCCAACAGCTAGTGTCAGGCTTGACAATACTTCATACCTTTACAAACTACCCTTTCTCAGGAGCAAGCTGGGTTGATTAAGCAGCATTTTGCTTTAAAATACATAATCCTACATGTATATCCCAAAAAGACCGGATTGTAAAAGAATCACACAATTAACCCTTTACCATAGGCCTAAGGCCAGTTCAGAGAAAAATGTTTAGTGTAAAATAAGGATCATTTTCTTATCCATCAATTTAAACATGTGTTTTGGGTGCTCAAAAGAACTATCTCATCGAGATGATTCTTTTGAGTACCCACAACATAATTTATTGTTTTGGTTGAGAAATAAGAAAAATAATTTTCAGTTACGCACTCTTATCTGGGGGCCTGCTTTATCCATGCATAGGTCCAAACAGGCCATTTTTCTCAGTATTTTTGAGCACTCACATAATGTTCATTACATTTGTATGTTGTGGGTGCTCAAAAGAACCTTCTCAATGAGACAGTTGTTTTGAGCACCCATAAATATTTAAATTGATGTGTGCTTATTAGAACTTATAGAATACCGTAATATTTTTCAAAAAGCAATAGAATACCATTTTTTACAGGTACATGTACATTTTCATTCACCATCTTGACCTGTTTAAGAATGTGAAGACTTGCAACATGCTTTGTCATTTAAACAAAAAAACTTGATGATACAGTGAAAACTCTTATACGGACACTCTTTATAACAGCAAAATTCTTTACAACAACAGCAGTATTTAGCACAAATGTACCAGTTTAGCTTGAATTTGAGTTCATTACAGATGAAATTCAGTTTAACTTCAAATTATATGGGGACACACACTGTCGTTGTAAAGAGAGGTGACTGTACCTATTCAAAGAAAACATCTAACTGTGAAACACCTTTCCCTGTGCAAAAACAGCAATTTCACACACAAAAAAAACCTCCCAGCACAACACACAGAAATGCTGTCATCAAAGAGTGTGAAACTACTTACAAATAATTATTATTGACTGACAAATGGTGAATTTCATTTTTATCGTTCTCGTTTCTGTGAAAAAAGGACAAAAAGTAAGTGAGTATGATCAGGAAACGCCAGATTCACCCTCCACAGACCAAAAATGGAACCGCAAGGAAGAGACTCACAACATATGTTTTGGTTGAGAAATTAGAAAAATAATTTTCAGTTACACACTCTTATCTGGGGGCCTGTTGAGCATATGGAAAATGCTATCAGCAATGGTTGAGACAGTCCTTCACACCTAGGCAATCTTGTCAGGGTCTTTGTTGCTCACATGTATACAAAGTTTAGAAACAGATGAATGCCCAGGCCAATAACAGGCCTCTAGGATCCTTAGAGCTATGCTTGTGCATATGTTTTTAGAATAACTTTCAGCATGTATGATAAGGCCAAGTTAAAAAAAAACGTGTATGTTTTGGGTAACAGGTCTGAAAATTTTAGGTAGGGTAGGCACACATTTTTTTTAATTATTTTTTTTCTGGAAAAAAAAATATTTATATGCATTTTGAAAGACATTTCGCCTTTCAAAATGCATACAATTATATTTTTTCCCAGAAAACCTGAAAAAAATCTAGGTTTCACCAGTAAATTTAGGTTGGGTCGGGTTACCCTAAACACTGGTAATTTTTATTTGGCCTAAGAACCAAAATCTCATGAGCTTGTCAAGCTGATTCTTTCATACACAGTAAGTGTTCTAAAATTTCGATTACTTTTCTCATTCTGTTCTCCAATAAAATGTTGATATTCTAGGCTGGAATTCACAAAATGCTTGTCAGAATAGCAAACTCAGGACGATCCTGATCAGTGATAAGACTGCTTAGAAGCAGTCTTATCACTGATCAGGATCGTCCTGAGTTTGCCCTGTTTGTCAAGACCATTTTGGCAGACAACTAGTGTTCAAAACCTTAGAACATTGACCATATATTACCTTTTGTTCTGATTTTTGTTCTGATTTTTGTGCTTCTAAGTCTGCTGGTTCTTGTGTTTCCATGACTGGTGGAAGTTTTGTGGGAGAAACATTCTCTTTTTTGGCTCTTTCCTCTTCAAGCTGTAAAAAGGACATTTAGAAAAATGTACCAAGGCAATAAATCTTATAAAATTCAGTTAAAACTGATCTTTATAGAAACCAACCAACCAGTTGTTGCCGCCTTGGTGGCAACAACCAGAGTTGGTTGCTGTTATGATTAGAGGCTCTGTTCTGTTCTATTCATCTGCAGTATGAAGGCTGATTTTTCAAAATCGCCCAGTTCTGGTATCTGTACGGAGTCAATTCAATCAAAGTAAGACCCTTATTCTACTATTGAAAAATGTGCTGGTGGCACTGAGTTGCAGGCACATGCCTTTTTGTGTACAGGTAGGTATGCCCCCGACTTGTTTTGTGGATTTTTTTTTATTTGTGCTTGTATTTGACATATTGCATTGCCTGTGTCTTGCAGCCTTGTGGTCACCTGCTGGGAATGGGCTGACCTCTAGGCGCTTCTGTATGTGACATTTCCTTGTGCTTTTGTCACATTCCCAGGTGTCCAGGGTCATGTGTGGTACTTGATTGTATCCATTCCTGATCTTTGCTTTCTTCCTTACTTTTTTTCTAACATGCAACCGGCTTGCAAGAAATACCGTTTACTGTGCTGTCCTCTCAGAATAAATAGTGGTTGTTGCCCATAGAGTGTGCTATTTCATATTATTATCGGGGTCTTTCTATATACAACTTTTAAATATTTTTCTTAAGTCCTTATGTTGCCCAAAAATATAGCAATACATAACTTATTGTGAGGCAAATATTGTGACAAGTTTTAAGTATATTATTGCAGCCCTAACCGATGAATTAACCCTTGTCCTGCTGAACCCAGATTTATCCTTTAAGTGAACAGTGTAGATCCAGATCAGCTGGCTTCTGATGAAGCCATCTGATCAGGATCCACACTGTGTTCACTTACCCTCATTGTAAATACAAGCTAAAAACACAAGTATAGCATATAAAAAGTATAAAATTGGGGAGGAGTGTAGTACATAAAAATATTCAGCACAACAAGTGTTTAAAGACAGAATAAAAACCTTCTTTCTCTCCTCTTCCTTCTCTGCTATTCTTTTAGCTTCTTCTTTTCTTTTCTCTTTCATTATTTCTTCTTCTTCAAATTCTCTCTGCTCCCGAGCAAGATCATCTGCTTCTTTCTTTTGCTGAATTATAAAATTATTAAATTAAACCTTTACCCCATAGAGACGCCTTTTAGGGCCTTTGCAAACAGAGCAGACCAAGATCAGGCAGCTCTTGTAAGAACTGCCTGATCAGGGTCTACTCTGTTTGCTTATGGAAATATGATATAGCTGATCCCACACTTGTGAACCTGAAAACTTAGTGACAAGTAATTTCTTTGTTCTATGTACCAATATGAAAGTTTATTTATATAATTATTCATAGTGGGCGGAGCCAATCATGAATATTCATGAAAGAAATTCATGAGGGAAAGTTAAGACTGTGTTTATTTGGTTTAATGCAGGAATAGGCAACCTGGCATATGGTTGTAAAACCTTTTTTCATTCTCAACTCACATCAGCATAAAATTCATTCCCCAGTGGTCTAGATAACGATTTGGACCAATGGGTATTTCACCCCCTACTTTTTGATTTAATGAGTATTTTACTCCCTACTTGAAAATATCAAATTGCAGAAACTTAGCCCCAGAAGCATCAGTTCTGTTGCAAAGACTAGTAAAAAGACGCATTTAGAAAGTTGATTGTATTAAATACATGTTACATTTTTTAGGAAAGCTTCTAAGATTTATTCAATTGGTGTATATTAGTTTTTTTTTTCTTTAATACAAAGGATGAAAGATTTCACCACATAAATTGAATATCAGTGCTGAAACCACAAGCTGCAAAGGGTATTTTTACCCTTCAATTTAATTTTCAATGCTGATTTCCAAAAAATGAATGCTGAAATACCCTTGACTCCCTCTTATCTGGAGCTCTGACTCCCTTCATAAATTATAAAAATGGCTGAACAAAAATTTTAAAAACGGCTGAACAAATGACGTTGTCTACTCTTTTAGCAACAGGCTTTTAGCTAAGAGCCGCTATAAATAAAAGAGTGTGTACCAAAAAATAACTTCCTTGTATTTCAACCAAACATATCATGTTGTGGGTACTCAAAAGAACCGTCTCAATGAGACGGTTCTTTTGAGCACCCAAAAGATATGTTAAAGCTTTGTTTATAAACCTATAGATCTATATGTAACAAGAAAATTGTGCACTCTAATCTAGAGGCCTGCATTTGATCAGCTCACTTACCATGTTCTAACTAATAAGCACACTCTTTTCTCAACACACACTGAGTAATTCATGTGTCCTTCAAACCACACTGGCATTTTTAAACATTTATAAGAGGTATAGAAATTTTCTCCAACATTTTAGGGGCCCAACTATATCCCTGTGGTCAAATACAATGTACTTACAGCTGCAGCATGTTTTTGGTTCTCTATATATTTGTAGAGCCATTGAGCTATATATTCTACTGGATCTCTTGGCCTCTTCTCAGAAACCTCGGTCAGACAATGGGTCAAACATTCTCCAAAGTTTGTCTTCAAATACACAGTATCCATGGTAGCTCTAACTGAAATAACAAGATATAGCCCTTTACAGTGTTATTGTTTTCAACCAGGTTAACCCTTAATTTAGCGCCAAGAAAAAAATGCATCTTAAAATGTTGTCTGCTGAAGTCATCTGCTGCAAATAATTGCCTAACATTCCTGACGAATTAAGCATAGAAGCAAACGGGGTAGACCCGGAACAGACTGCTCCTATAGGAGCAGTCTGATCTGGGTCCACACTGTTTGCCATAGAGGCTTCTTAAATATTTCAGCAGATGAGAAAAGCAGACGACATTTTTGTGATTGGAGCATTAAGGGTTACAGTATAAGCATGACCACCTGACATTTTTACAAAGACAAAAAGATGAAGTTCTACCTGATGCACATTAAGCCGGATAATTGAATTTTGACCTGTGATTATTGATTAAACATATAACTCTCTGCTACAGGGCCTGGGTGTGGAAATAGTAAAGTTTTCTACTTGTCCAGGGCCATAATGTACTTGTCCAAATTTTTCTTTTACTTATCCGACAGTACAGATTAGCATATACCTTTCTGTGCTTAAACAATTTACACTTTCGAAAACAGTATAAAACCAGATATCATCTCTCTTGTAAACATTGTAGACAAGTGCGGATCCAGAGGGGGGGGGGGGTGACAGGGGGTCCGGACCCCCCTGGAAAATCACAAATTATATGGGTTTCTATAGGGAATAAGCAATTGGACCCCCCCCCCCCCCCTGGAAAAAGTTGGACCCCCTCTGGAACCTCGAAAAATGATAGATTTCTTTGAAACTGACCATTTGACTTCTTTAAAATAAGCTGAGGACTAAAAAAAAAACTTTGTCAGAGCTTTTTTTGTCAGACTGACCTGGACCCCCCCCAGGGGACAAAAATATGTCAATACTGCACTTGTCCTGCAGGACGAGTGACTTACAATTTTCACTTGTCCTGCAAACACATGCACTTGTCCTTTAAAAGCGTATGCAATAAAGAACATAAGTGAGTAATATGTAATATGACTTCCTTGAGTAATTCTTCCCAAAGCACTCATCCTACAGGACGTGCTTTGGGAAGAATTACTCGCCCTTTCTAGATTTCACTCGTAATTACGAGCAGGCGAGTGGAATTTTTGTCCCCTGATGTATTTAATTGTTTGTCTTTGGTGAAATATGCTTATTCTGTGTGGATAAAGTGCCTATAATTGAGCCAGTGCATAAGATTTCCAACATTGTGGTATGTGCGACGAGCAAAGCCTCAGATCAGCCTGCGCATACGCGCGGTCAGATCAGAGCCTTTGCTAGTCACTTGAGTACTCTATGTTGTTAAGCTACTGACTGAACACCATTTGGAGTGTCTAAGCTTAAAAGGAGGCAGCAGAGGCTCATCTGAGTCTACACATGTGAAAATGCCAAATTGTTGAGAATCTGATGCACTGGCTCATTATTATGTGTATGTTGACAGGTGTACGAACGAACAATATCAACTATGCCATGGTAGCCCAACTGCAGCACCCTCATGCTGGGTTTGAGGATGTCATTAAGACACATTTCTATGTAAAGAAAGACAGAATTTTAGAGGTAAATTATAGTATTTTTCAGTTTATGTGGGCTTATTACGTCTGCTGCATATATTCAAATGCACTTCAGACTACTTTTGATCCTGGGCGCAAAAATTATGAACCCTAAGGGAGCAGTCAGATCTTGGTCCATATTGTTTTGTAATTTTTGAAGGATCTTCCATAGAGGGCCTGTCTGCAAAAAGGCATTTCTTAATGTTATTTAATTTACAGAAGAACAAATTGGAATAAAACATTTTATAAAAGACAATTTCATTCAAACATCCTACAATCTGCTGAAATTTCATGAAATATAGGTTAAAACTCATTTTGTGACATTTTGTTGTTGTTAATCCATTAAGCATTATCACGCTGCTTATGACCTCTTAGTGCTTTTCTTCTTAGCTCATCAGTACATCAACACTTTGTGCTTTAACACATATGCTCCATGTGCATGCATAGGCGATTATTACATTTAGATAAAATGTTTGGTGCTCCTTACATACTGTGCAAGACCTCCTACTAAGTCATTTTGACTTGGGGACGTCTTAGCTTGGGTACGTGCCAAGCTTAACCCGATCAGTCTGCTTTCACTCTTTGCTTTAACTTTAAAAAGGGACCTAAGAGCAAGCCATACATCAATTCATTATTAAATATTTTAATTTTGTGAATAGTGTAATAAAACCTTCAATTTTGAAAGAGCACCCCTCAAATCAGGCCGAAACGACACCGGGAGGAACTGTTTTTTGACCACAAAAATTAAGACAAAACCCACGAAAATATGTCTCTCATTAAATGAGATTTTTGACTGCATACACTAGTTTCAAGTTCTACACAAACAATGTAGCCTAAATCTTTATTAGATCTACAAAATAAGAATAAAACTGCCTTACCTTTTCTATTTCTTCGGCACAAACAAATATTGCTTTCTAAAACCGGTACCAGTCGAGTTCGTACCCGCTCTAATCATTGGTATATAACAACAGCGCTGCAGAAAACCGGGTTCCAAATTATTGCACTTCCTTAGTTACGACAGTTGTGCACGGCGTTTTGTTACTAAGGTGTAATTATTGGTGAGGACCGTGAACAATGGATCAGAATAATTGTCAGCTGGAACCAAGAATAGAAAATTATGGTAT
The DNA here is from genome assembly GCA_964019695.1 of Loripinus fragilis. NCBI lineage: Eukaryota > Metazoa > Mollusca > Bivalvia > Lucinida > Lucinidae > Loripinus > Loripinus fragilis. The sequence continues at coordinate 69,871,829 of OZ026516.1, forward strand.
AGCTTCAGAGGCATGTCGCCCAGAAAACATACTTTGGACCGATGAGCCTTGGAAGGGTAGAGTGACATTTACAGGTTAGTACAATTTGTCACGGTGTCTAACCGTACAGTGGGCTAAATCGAAAGCTCCCCAACAATTTACCTCTTTCTATATACCCCCTCCCCACGCCGCCCCGCCCCAAATATTAGGTAGTCGAAATTAGGCGATAGGTTGTGCGATAAAGAGAACCAGAAACTATTTGCTGACCACTGACCAGACCAGTTTGGGCCCGTTGGATAGGATAAATTATGGCGCCGACGTAGGCCATATCTGACTGACTGCCCGCCCCACCCCGCCTGGGAGATCACAAGTGGGTATAGCAAGTTTCCTCACACATACCGGTACGGATCTAATCGAGAAGCAATATTGGACCCTCTGGGTCCAATTACTTCTCGAGAGAGGTATAGAGTACGGCCCTCTGCCATCTACGTTGATGGCTAAACAAATATTGTCAGGACCCCCCCCCCCCGGACGGTATTATCTTGATCCGCGCATGGCTGGACATTAATTAGCAAGAGGAAATAATGAGTATACCAGTGCGGTATTTCATCTGTGTCTTCACTGTTCAAGTGCGGATCCAGAGAGGGGACAGGGTGTCCGAACACCCTGGAAAATCACAAGTTATATGGGTTTCTATAGGGAATAAGCAATTGACCCCCCTCCCCCTGGAAAAAGTTGGACCCCCCCCCCCCCTGGAAAATGTTGGACCCCTCCGGAACCTTGAAAAATGATAGTTTTCTTCGTCATTTACCATTTGACTTCAGTAAAAAAAGCTGAGGACTAAAAATACGTTGTCAGAGCTTTTTATTTGCCAAATTGACCACAGGAGCTTGAAGTTCTATCCTTAAATCACTTCTAAACTCTGCGAGGGGCATTTGAAAAGTTCTAAGGATGGTCTTTTATCTCGGTGACCGATTCAGAAACCCTATCGTGTTTGGTATCATTTTAAAGAGCTATCTTTTTTCTATGTTATGACACAAAATTCATGAGGATATTATGATGCAAATATGAAAAATATTATTGTGAATATATGTACTGGAAAACGTAAAATTTCAGTGGGAAATATAACATTTTAACTTTTGAAAAGAGTGCAGAACATTAACAGTAGTTCATGAAATTTGATAATTTTGTACCATTTGGTAGACCATACTCTGGTACAGTTATTATACAATTCAAGACCGAGTTGGATGTTTCTAATAACTAAATACCGGAACAGCAATACCAAAACCGTCTAGAAAGCAAAGCAATGTGCTAATTATTTGGACTAAAAATCGCATTGCACAATGCACATATTTTGAAAATATATAACCAACAATAGTTAAAAAATACTGTGCGTTGGTGATTTTGTCAAGCACACTTTATACTCTTTGTATTGAAACCAAAATAATTATTGTAAACCAGAACAAAGGGAAGATAACTCTTATAATCTTCCCATGGGGCAGAGTATGTTTACCTATGAGTTGACGTTCTGGTTAATTTCAATTGTAAACGGTTGCAAACAAAAAGATAAACATACATTGAGAGTAGAAATCAATCAATTTTGTGATGGTTAATGTGATACCGTGAGAGTTTCTTATGCCATTGTCAAAATATGAGGGGTTAAATTACCCCACCCACTTCTTGAAAAGTAGGGGTAGTGTTATAAGAATAATTTTCTTGAATACAGAACTAAACAAGCCACTCTTTTTGCTCAACGAAATAATTTTTATACATTGTTCTCTACAAATAAAGCAAAAAATATGCGCAAAAGACTTTTTTCGTGTTTCTGTAGTTACACACTTTATAGCAAAAGTATAAAGAAAAATCGAAAAAAAGTCCCATTTTTGAAAGTTCACCATTTCTTTATTAGTCAACATTTTCCAAATGTAAAGGTGTAAGTCGTGCAAGCATTGATCGCATAATATATTTTAATAAAAATTAAGTTGGCACCAAATCGTTAATTTGTCAAACAATGATCGTAAATAAGGTCCCCAATTATACGTCGTTTTTTTGCAAATATTTTGCTTAAATTTTCAGCCAGTGTATAAACCTTACTCATTTTGAGCATGCGCTGCACGTGAACGCCGAGTCTTTTTTGGACAAAAACTAAACCATCAAGTAGCCCTTGAATTCTAGTTTCCAAAAATGTATTATTTGATAGCATTTTATCAACGCCTTGTAAGTAAGTAAGTAAGTGGAGTTATGATGCCATGCTAAGAACTTTCCAAATGCCCCTCGTAAAACCGAAAATCTCACAATGTCATTACGTAGTGACATTGTGAGCTTTTGGTTTTGAGGCTATAGGGGTGATTTAAGGATCGAACTTCAAGCTCCTGTGGATTGACCTAGACCCCTCTGACGAAAATTCCTGGATCCGCGCATGCTGTTTGACATAGTACCCGTTTAGGGGATTCCATTCCGGCGCACTTCTGGTTTACTTGTCGCAGTTTATGACGTAAGGCTAAATATATGTTGAATGAATGGGCTGCGCCCCACACCACCTGTTTCTTTATTATTTTTTAGTATAGGGCTATTCAATCATTTGTAGGCCATGCTGTTCTGATCGTTTAGGATGCCAATATGGTAGCAACCTAAAAAAAACTAATAAAATAGAACGCGCCCGGTAATCTGGACATTCCTCAAAGGGTTTTAAAAGTACTTGTACCTAGAAGGCCTTACGATGGACTGTATGTAATGTGGAGGGATGCGGCTATGAGACCATATATATATAAACAATTTTGTAAAAGTCAGACTCGCTTGTCGTTTCTGTTCAATGACTTAAATTGTCAGTTCAACTGGTGCAACAATGGAGACACTTAGTTTATGTAGTTATCCGTGATCTAGCGGGTTTTTTCTCTACTAAATGTGTATGTGTGTGGGGATACACACAGGAGTGTGTATGTGTGTGTGTGGGGGGGGGGGGGGGGGGAAGGGGACACACACACTACTGAAACATATTCCAGCTGCAAGGTTTGATATGTCATTTATCGGATTTATTAGTTACTTTTAAAGTTTTAATTCATTATGTTTAAATACCCGCGTATTGGGCTATTTTTCATATCTAATTCCTCGAGTACCCTTTCTTCCTTTCTATATTTATTGGTTCACTCAATTAGAGATTTTGAGGAAAAAAAGTTTAGGATCGGAATTCTTCAGGGCATCATTGTATGTCTGGTATCTACAATATCGAGCACTATATGTGATGACCTGGTGGTTTTCGAACTGTGAGCTGAATATCTTGGCAAAAATATGAGTTTTTTTTCCAAATAGGGATGTCAGAAAATGGGACCATTCTTATACCAATGATGAAAACTCTGGGTCAGTCATAAACTTTTTCTTAGAAAAAGGGGGCTTATCGTATACCTGGCAGCGCTGAAAAGGGGGCTATTCGGGCCGCACATCCGTACTATGTCATATATTGGTAGTTACCCACCCCACCCCCCCCCCTCGAGTGTTCAGCAAAGCCTCGTCCATAAAAAGACTGTTACGCATGCCTGTTGTTAGACAATGTTGACAAGCACACGTATGCAAAATTTAATCAAATCATACCATGTAATTCAAGAGTTATGAGCATTTTCACTAACTGCTAACGGACTGATAGGTCATCAGACAGATGGACAGACACACTGTTTGATTATAGTGCAGCGGGTCGTGCAACTTCATTATCATCAAATGACCATCCAATCTTTATCATAGTGTACATTGAGCACGTAAATACAAGTACATTTACAACGATCATTAGTTTGCTTAACATCTTTTTTTTGTGCTTGGCAGGACCTGACGGTATTGGTGATCACACAAGTACAGTTGAACCCGAGCACAGATATGTTGGAATTGGCACCATGTCATGCGAGGGAACTAGTGAAACCGAATATTGTTGGAGAGCTGCACCAGGTACACCTTTTCCGCGCCCTAGAACTGCCGCAATCGGAGAAGTCGGATGGTCGGTACCCGATCGTCAAGACTGGGGATATGCGAATACGGCGAGACAAATAATGGTAAATGTTCCTATCATATTGTTTGGACCCCAGTAAGCATATAAAGTGGATCACTATCGGCCCGCGAGCGAAACACCATTTTGTTGACGGGCCGATAGTGGCCCGAGACTACATGAATATAGTGCATACAATCTCGGATCACTATACATCGGCCCCAGCGAAACGCCATTAGCGTTTTAATGAATGGTATTTCGCTGGTGGGCCGATAGTGGCCAACTATTACAGCTTATTCGTCGCTTATTACCTTATATATGGTGTATTATTTCATTGCAAGAGTGTTTTCTAAAGTTTATGAATTAAAATGTTTGGCTGCTAAAATCATAAGTCAACGAATCGTTGGAATGCCAACTTTTCTTGAAAATGAATTTAATTTCAGAAAGTGACCAAGCATTATAAATGAGTAGGCACACCCGCAAGCGTACCACTGTACTCGAACATTGCAGTCATCGCGTGTTTGTTACAGTCGAGGAGGACAGAAACTATACTATTTTGGTTTGCCGTGACCAATTCTATGATAAAGTTCCTTACAACTATTAATTTTCACGATGTAATGTTTTCATTTGGAATTATAACTTAGGTACATGTATTGTAGTCGATCCTGTTTCAATTGGAGCCTTTAAATTCTAAAACTATCGAAGTATCAGCCAATTTCTGGCTAGCCAGTGAAATTATATGTATCCGAAATGTATTCACAGACTAATGAGTGCGTTTAAAAAGGCATTAGTTATGATTTAATGGTGTCACATACTGAAGAATTTTTAATCCAAATAAGTGAAGGAATAGAAAGTTTAGCATATTTCTGTTTATCGTTTGCGAAGTTGCACGTCATTTTACAGCTGTACGCAAAATTTGAGTATTCAAGGGAATTGTACCAGTAGTTTAGGGTCTAAATATAATCAATATGTATGAAGTGTTGCAACACGTTTTGAGAACATCCGATATACAGTACTATGCGTACAGTATGAAAACCTCGAATAACTTTCAAAATGCTCTGCCCTCAGATTTCGAACTTTTACACATTAAAATACTGAAGATATTTTGCATTTTATCTAAAGTAAGCAAAATTCCAGAACATAAAAAAAATGCCTTTCATCCTTTTGTTTTCAGGAAAAAAAAATACATCTTTTTGCATAACTCAGAGATGGACTTCAGGTCAACACCTGAATAGCAGAAAATGAAAGCCTTCCTTATTTTGGCTCTCACACCCCAGCGCGCACAAGGACACTTTTATGTCTGGATAATTTTCGAATGGTTAAGCTTGGACAAAAAAAAAATGAACTTGTAGCGGACTACGTAACGTAAGATTTACTAGTTGTACCATAATCTCATGGTTTGGCTGAATTTTGCCAAGGGCTTTCATCCATATAAATTGAAAATATCTAGGTAGATAATTCTTGTTCTCTTTTACAGTTGGGGCATTTTAGACAGGAAACTGAAGACAGACACTCTCATAAATATCAAAGCCCATGGTAAGAAGTTTTAGCTTATTTTGAAATCACTAGGTCACAACAGGAAAGCTGACCTCGAGGTTATAAAACTTGAGGTCATTCTCAGACTCAAAACAAAGCGCTATGATTGGCTGCTTGCGGACACGTGTCCGCAAACAGCCAATCATTGCGCTTTATTTTGAGTCTGAGAATGTACTCAAGTTTTATAACCTCGAGGCCTGGTGCTTGGTCATGCCCATATTCACAGAGGGCGAGGGTACGGGAGGTCCGGAAACTCTGTAAAACCACAAAGCTGTAGGTTTCCTTAGGAATACTGGTATGGACCCCTGGAAAATCACAAAGCTACACAGCCATGCAGCATTCAGTGTGTTTTAATGGTGTTAAGCTGGTGGGCCAATAGTGGCCCGCTTCGTACTGTCGGGTATGGGCATTCTTAAGAACAATGGTACGGACACATACAATGTAATCCCACCTGCTGTTTTTAGTTGTATTTCATTTATGAATTGACCATGGAAGGACCCATTTTCCAGATTATTCAACTGGTGGGGTTAATTCATAGCTTGCAATTATCTAGTCCCTAGTATCCTTGTTACAAAAGTCCTCTTTGCAGGTGACATAAACTATAATATCTTTATTTTTATGACCCATCAGGTACCCTGGGCCAAAAGAAGAAATTAATCCAGATTCAGATGCTGCCCTTGTTATGAATGTATACAGAAGTAAGAGTGCTGCTCCACGAAGATATTATCAAAGTATGTACTCATATCATCAGACGATTTCTTACCCTTTCACTCAAAAGTTTCTGACGTAAACTCTTCCACTTTATATTGTACACATAGAAGAGTCCATATAAATGCCAAAATTGAGATTGAGAAAAAAAAATGAGTAAGCAAACAATGTAGATCAAGATGAGATGGCTCATATGAGCCATCTCATCTGGATTTACACTGTATGCCAAGACCTGTTTGCCTATGCAATTGGATTAAATTTTGCCACAAATCAATTAAGCCAGAAAATATTTGATACTCATAGAAGTTGTCAGTTATATCTAAAATAATTAGTTTTGGACAACCATAAAACGTATATGTTTATTTTATGACAAAAAGTAAGTAAGTATGATCAAGAAATAACACAGCCACACGCTACAGATCAACCCACGGCACCGTGAGGAAGAGCCACATACCACTTACAGTCACAAGACATCAGGAAGACAACTAAAGCAAAACAACCAGGTCTCTTTCCCTCGTCAAGATGATTGCAAAACTTGAAAGGACACAAAGTAATGCATAATAAAACAAAGAACAATTAAAAAAGAACTCCCACAAGCAACGTGAGGTGCATAAAACAATGAATCAACAACAGCAGAACCACTGCCTTTGAACGGACAGCAGCCTAATCCACCTGTAGGGGACTTAAATGCATTTTACTGGCGCCAAATCTTCGACCTATATTCTGTTGTTGCTTTAACTAATGCTAAATAAGCAGACAGATTTCTGAATATAATATTATTGTATAACCTATCAAGGGATTTTTTGATTGGTCCAACCTTTACATTTAGCCCACCTGAACACGAAGTGATCAAAGATAGGCTACCATACACCATTTGTCCATCCTGAATTGCATGTTGTGCATTGCATATAGGCTTTTCCTTAAGCTATATTTTGTAACTGACTGGCCGAATTTCATAATGTATTTTGTTTGGATTGATTCTTTAAGCATGCATATACAGCTACCTTGTGGGTAAGAGATCTTTGTTTTGGTCAGAGCCTCTACCTACGTACTTTGTTTTTTGTTTTGTTTGGTTTGATTCTTTACATCCCATCTACAATCTTTCTCTTATGTAGGGATCTTTTGGGGCAGGTCTTACTGGGTTGAGCCAGTACTAAGGTAGGCTTTATGTTCTTGCCCAATGACACAACACAGTTACGCTGGTGAGGCTCAAACCCGAGGCCCCTCTATCTCGAGTTAAGCACTCTACCACTGAGCCACTGCGCTGTCTTCATAATATATCACACACATGTTACCAACTTTATCAAACATTCCATGTCACTAAATCAAATGGCCACCACAGATAGAATAAGAAAACAATCTTTAACCTACATCTCTCTCTGAGCTCCTGGCAAAATTCAAAATAATTTCCCACAGTATGCGCTGTTCCAAAATTGCCCAAACCGTTCTGCTCTGCTGAACAAAAAGGCCACCAGAGGATAAAGTAGAAAGTCTTTAAACAGCATTGCATCCTGGGGGAACATTTGCGTGAAATTGTTTTGAATTTGGATCTCAAGCTCTCGAAACTCTGATCGAAATTCAAAACGATTTTAAACAAACGTTACACATTATGACCTCTGCAAAATTGCCCAAACACTTTAGCTAAGTAGCCACCAGAACTATAAATAGAAAAAATATCTTTAAACCCATCAAACTCATTTCCCTCATTTAAATGTATTTTACATAAATATTCCACTTATTGTCTTCTACCAAATTGTCTAGAAATTTCTTCTCTGTTGACCAAAAAGGCCACCAGAATAAAAAATCAAAAAAAATCTGAAGATAACATTGATCTCCTCCTAAATCACTGGCCAAACTTTAAGATAATTTCACACATACTCGTATGTTTGCAGTAAAGCCATGTACACATATCATTTAATCCGCTCAATCTCATAAGTATCCTTTAGATAGGACATACCTTTGATATGAGCCATGACTATCCATAGTGTCTACTTGAGTCTGATCATTAGGTACTAAACGTCTAAATAATGGCCAGAAATTTGACACTTCTAGTAATTCAAACAGAAAACTACTCAAATACATGTATAGCAAAAGTTATAACAAGACTTAGGCACATTTCCCTTATGGTGACATGTTTGCATAAAATAAATCGTACAAAGAGTAAAACAAATTATAAAACTAACAAAAATACAGTCTGATTGAGTTTATAGAGGCAAAATTGGGCCACGACGAGAGAAAGTTTGACATTGCTGTATGTAAACAACAAAGGCTCAGACCAATCTGGGTACCTGTGCCTTTGTTATACACTTTCTGCAAAGCATTATTTCTAAACTTGCTTTATGTAACATTTCAACATTCTAGGTAGTTTAAGTAGCTGAGCATGACATGTTCGTATACCCTAAAGACAGGTTTTATAACAACGAGGCCCATATAATTGCATATATTTATCCTTTTTAGATGAACCTAATTCAAGTACTAGTCAATCAGAAAGAAGCACTGTTACAGGCCAAAGAACTCGGGATTATCTTGCTGTCCACCAATGATCAAAGGACGAAGGTACACGTTTTGTTGTCAAGTATTGAATAATTATATGTCTGTAGGGAAACAATATTCTGAAGATCTAGGCCCGGAATTACAATGCCTCCTTAAAGTTAAACAAGGCATAAGTTAAGTATTGATATTTCAAAATGCTATATTAAATGCTAAATAAATTGCCTGGATGGATGTGGCACTTTCGGTCAAAGATATCATTGTGATATTCACAAAAATTAAAACTATTTTGATTTTAATCAGTTTTAAACGTTATTTTTTGCATCCTGAAAATTCAATACTTAACTTAAGTCTTCCTTAACTCTAAGGAGGCATTGCAATTCCGGACCATGAATGTATAACTATTTCAGTATATACAAAGATTCAGCAGTAGCTTTATCTTCTGTTATATTTACAAAGAAGCCATATATTTTGCGCTTCGTTAATTCTGTCATGGTGCTAATGGGTTGTTGTCTTGGATACTAGTTCACCCAAGCATGGAGTTTTGAAAGAAAGTTATTGGAATAAATCAATGCCCATCGTCATGCGTCGTTATCCATCGTCATCCATTGTCTGTTGTCAACAGTTATTTGACTTAATTGACAACTCCTTTTTAGAAGACACGAGTCCTTTTTTAACCAAATTACTCGGGAATCCTTCTTTAGTACCACTCGGCAGTAGTTCTGGTTTAAAGCGTCTCAGAAGACAGGGCCACAGTTTAAAGTCTCATCTGACAGACTGGAAGAGCCAGAAATTGAACTTCAAGCTTAGTGACTCATCCACTACACCACGACGAAGATTGAACTCAGTCTGGGCATCCACACAGGCTGGTCAGAGTCTTACTTTTTTGCCAAAAAACCTACAAAAACGTAAACCATTTAATTTATATTATTCCTACAATATTTACAGAGGGTACATAATTAGTTAAATACTAATCCAAATTAAGGCCCTCTGTACAAGTTAATGCAAACAAAACAATACATACAACTTATATACAATATTTACAATAAGATGTTATGTGTATAAGAAAGAATCTACATATGTCAAAATCCTGGCTACCAATAGAGCGTCCATCAAAGACTCTGATCAGACTGTGCGGATGCACAGGCTGAACTGAGTCTTAGATGGGTGCACATGCCAACTTGTACCTTTCACTGAACACTGTATTATATATTAGGGTAAAGTCAGGTAACTTCGGACAGCCCGCAATTTCGGACATACATTTGCAGACAGTGAAAATTCAGATGAGACCAGGTCTGTAACTATGAACATTTTTTCGAAAAAAAAAATCTATTTAAATCATTTGTATAAATAGAATAAAGTTATGTTTTTACAATAAATATGTACAGTACAGCTAAAAACTGCATGGAAAAGTGAATTATCTCATAAAAACAGGTGATTTTCTCTTGTTCAGAATTATTTACGTCCCTCCAATAATTCTAGACAGTTGATTTACTCATAAATGCTGTTGTTTTGATTGTGATAATTTGTTAAGATTTATGAAAAAGGTAAAATGTTTACCTGAATTTGAGTATTTTTACTGTATTCTTGAAAAATAGAAACTTTATTTCAATAATATGAAGATCAAAAGTTTACAAATTATGCAGCTTACATGAGCTGTCTCATCAGGATTTCCACTGTTTGCTTAGTAATTTTCATTTTATCCCAATAATCAAAATATGAAATGAACAAGGTCGTTGTCCGAATGTAACCGACTGTCCGAATTTACCCCAATTTACCCTATATATATTTATATAATTTTCATTTCAGGTAATGGAATGGTTATGGAAAGACTTGCCACATCAGTTTGCTCTGTTATAAAAAAATGAAAATATTTGAACCAGCTCTTGAGATTTTGATACTTATATCTTATGTTTAAAGTCGTAAAGTATTCTTTAAACGTGCACATGTGTCTATTGTCTAACTTTTAGCCTAAGCCCTCATATACAGACAGTCACTGAACATATTGATTAACCATTTTGGTATGTAGCCATTAAAATCAATGAATTTCCAGATTTTTTGCAAAAAATATCTCTGCAAAACTATAGCAGTTACAATCATGAAAAAAGTATCCAATGAAAGCGAATGTGTTTTATTACATATTTTGGTGTCCGTTCTTTTCTTATAAAAGTCATATTAACACAATTACAAATTAAAATGTCAAAATAAAATATTTTCTGTGACGTTAACTTAAGCGTCAATGGAAATGGTAATATTATAAAATTTACATTCACTTAAAATGTGTTCAACTTGAGAAACAAAAGTGTAATTACTTTTAATTTGTTATTGTATATTGCTAATCATTACTTTTAGCTCCATTAACCTTGCCATGGTAACTTTTACAAAAATTCTGTAAATACACTGTTTTAAAGGCGACGTGACTAAGGCCAAGTAAAAAATACAAGTGTTTAGGGTAACCTAGATTTATTTAGGTTTTCTGGAAAAAAATATGTTATGTATTTTGGAAGGCGAAATGCTTTTCAAAATGCATAAAATTATTTTTGTTTCTAGAAAAAAATATGTGTGCCTAGCCTACCTAAACTTTTCAGACCCTTTGCCCGAACTCCCACTTATTTTTATTTGGCCAAAGTTGAGAATAATAATGTCTCATGACTGTTCTTCCTTCTTTCTGTGTGTGAGCAGCATTTACACAGGCTTTTCTGAACCATCCCTGCTCGCATATGCGATAAATACCAAAATCTTTTGAGCTTGCTCATCTATGTATTGTTAAAATTGTGCAATATCTTGCTGTGCTCACTATCGAACCAATTAACTGGAACTAGCGTATTTTTACAAGTTAGATGTTACATATATATGTAGTTTTAGATGTTATTTATATATTCTTAGCTGATACTTATTTAGCATTTATTAATTATTGTATCTGAAGTTGTCTGTGTATGCGTACAAATCAATCACATAGATTTTATTAATCCAACAGCATTACTTTGTTAGTGTTTGAAGAAAAATACCTTTATCAGTATTAATTTTTCACAAATTTTAAAGACAATGTCATGTGTTTTCTATCTCCTCGTTATTTAAAGAATAGCTTAAATAAAACATGTTTTGGAAATATTCTTGCCATTGGCACAGTGCATTTTGGCTGATGTCAAGCTGCTTTAGATTGTCTAGACAATCAGTATTTGGTTCCTTGGCTGATTATCAAAACAGATAAGCATTTATTGTGATTGGGTTTACCTTGGCATTTAATAATAGACATTCTAAGTTATATGTTTTATAATTTTAAATCATTACATGTGAGTTACCAGGTATATTATATTATCATATGACGTTGCGTCTGGGAGTGAAATAACGTCATGCAATAAAATAGATAAACCACTAGTGGTTTACAGGTTTTCTGGAAAGATTACGACGTCCATAACAACATTGCGTACATAATGACAAACTTATAACGTTTTTTACGCCAGAAATGAGATTTCAAAGTAATCTTAATGTCATTTGATAAATAGAATCTAACATTCGCGCTCTTGTATTATTACATATTATTAATTTATTTAATTCGTTGCATTTTATCTCTTTTCACCAACTGGCTTAAATAAATTCAATAAAACATAAGCACTCATTGAGGCCCTCTATATCTGCAACAAGGGGAGCACTCATGTAAGATCCTCTATATAAAGTTTAATCCTGTGCGTGAGCAAACCATTATCTTTGACATGTGTATCCAACAAAGACCAAAACACGGCATCAACATCTCCAGATATATGATTGTTTACTCTGTGTTAAATGTGAAGCTCATGACTTGCAGACATCGAAGACTCTGATCATACTGAGTGGATGACCAGTCTAATCTGAGCGTTTACTGGACGAACAGTTAATTTTGTTGGTTTGGTCATGCTCCTGTTCATAAAGACACAACCAATTTGCTAGTATATCAAAAGTATACTGCTTCCCATTGACCCATGACGTTTCGAAACATTCAGGTACTAAATAAATTGACAACCAACAAAGTTTTGACACACTTTTAAGAAAAGTTCATTTGTCCATTTATATTTAACAGTTTACAGCAATAGCACATGAAAGGGAGCTCATATGGTCAGTTACCGCATGAAAGGTTCATCCTGTCTTCTGGTGACCAGCTTACACATCATGAACGACTTTAAGAACGGTCTCCAACTTAAATACTGATAATTTTTATCATATAAGTTATATTTTTTATTATTCAAGAATATGAATTTATTGATTCAACCTAACATAATCTCCCTTGTACGAGTAACTGGACCAGCTAAGGGCCATCTGTTTGAAACATCCAAAGATACACTACTATAAAATCATGTCAATCAAAGTTTAGATCAAATAACTTCAATTTCCACTGATTTGTTTAGATGCAGTGTTTTTAACTCTGAAATCAAATAAATTGAGCTAGTGCATGAGATTTCCAACAATTTGGTATGTGCGACCAACAAAGCCTCAGATCAGCCTGCACATACGCGCAGTCTGATCAGAGCCATTGCTAGTTGCTTTGTTAAGCTACTGACTGAACACCGTTTGGAGTTTCTAAGCTTAAAAGAAGGCTGCAGAGACTCGTCCAAGTCTACACTTGTCAAAATGTCAAATTGTTGGAAATTTCATGCCGCGGCTAAATTGTGTTTGAAGACCTAACTTTCTTGTCTTATCATTGTTGAAAGTGTTGTGCTTAAATGGTAAAGGTTATAATGTTTTGTTCAATGTGTAGGATATACTGTAATATGCTTTTAAATTTAATCGCATTTTATTACTTTAGTGTTTGGCCTATTTCATGCCCCAAAACAGAGCACACACTATTTTCAAAGTTCTGCTTTGCGTATTCGTTGAAGCTGGCTTACTTATGGCACATGTTGAGTTTCAGAGAGCATGCTCAAAAATTTTTGAAAAAAAATGAAAACTTCTATTCAAGGAACAAGGAAAGAGACAGGTGTGTTTTTTACTGACCCTGTCTTGCTTTCAATCGAACAGGCAAAACCTGCATGAGGTAGTGGCGTGAGATACTAAGTGGCCTAAAATAATTCAAACACTAAAATCATCAGTGCAATTAAGTAGCAAGTTTAATAAAGCGTCCCTCGTATAGTCAATCTCATTTTGTAAAATCTGCTACTAAATAAGCACTTATTGTTACTTAGTATTATATTTGTAGCAAGTTTGCAGCTTCTGGTCATGGTCTTTGGCTATAGTTTAAGTTACACTGTTTACATAATGATTTATTATTACAGATGTTGCAATAAAAATTGTTGAAAATAATCCTAGTTATTTGTTTATTTTTATTTTAATGTGAAGAAATGGCCCCAAACACGAAACGCTATTTCATTATTCAATGGTATTTGGGTACTGTTAAACATGTTTAATCCCTCAAATGATTTGTTTACTGACCATTCCAAGGCGTCTGAGTCTATTCATGTCAAAATGCTACATTGTTAGAAATCACATGTCGCGGCTCATACATTCTTGTTTTGTCCTGGTTTTGATATGCTGTCATGTGTCCATTCTTTCTCGTATTAATAGACTTTTCGCTCACTGTAAAGGCGGCAACTTTAATATTCATATCTGGGCGTGGTTCGGCTATTTCATCTTCTAAACAAGGGAAATCAGGTTCTTTTTATAATTTTGTGAAGAAATAATAAGTTGTTTGGGCCACGAAAACGTGCATACATTTCATGAAAATCCTAACCGTATACACACTGAACTCACATTTATTAACCCTTAAAGCGCATAATTATAAAATTTATGTTTTTGTCGTCCACAAAACTATTTGAAGCCTCATAGATAAACAGTGTGATTCCAGATTAGACTGCTCCTGTAGGAGCAGTCTAATCTGGGTCCACAATGTTTGCCTCCCTGCTTATGTTAAATAGTCATGTTCAGATGCAGTTATTTTGATGGCGTTTTAAGGACTAAATAATGACGGAGGTTGTGGGACAAGATGATATAGTTACATTTGAATAAAACCACGCCTCCTTTTCAGCTTTTACCTATGCCTAAGGTTGACTAATCCTAATTACGCACTAATGAGGCGCCGCCTTTACAGTAAGCGAAAAGTCGAGTAATATTTTGCTTGTATGCGTGTCTTGTTAGATTGTCTGTTTCTTTCTAACCAAGTGCAAAGGGTTGGTTCATGATTAATGATTTTGGTATATCTCAGATTCATAGTCACATATATTTCAAAGCAAGCCTTTAATGACTTTGCGCAGTGGCTCAGTGGTAGAGTGCTTGACTCGAGACCGAAGGGCCGCGGGTTCGAGCCTCACCGGCGTCACTGCGTTGTGGTCCTTGAGCAAGACACATTTATCCTAGCTTAGTACTGGTTCAACCCAGAGAAGAGAAGACCCGTCCCGCATAACTGAAAGATTGTTGAGTGGACGTAAAGAATCAAATCAAAACAAAAGCAAAGGGTTGGTTCATGATTAATGATTTTGGTATATATCAGATTCATAGTCACATATATTTCAAAGCAAGCCTTTAATGACTTTTGCAACCGTTCATAGCCTCATAAAAGGCATACATTTGATTGACAGCTGCCAAACTCACCTGCCCGTGCAATACGCTTTGAACATGAACATCGAATTAATTTGCCAGAAGTGACACTGGTGTTGGGATTGACAGCGAGCCACACCTGATTCGCACGTGCAAAACAAGCATCTTGTTTGCTCCATTTGCTGTCAGTGTTCAGCTTTTCCGTTTTACACCCCAACAAAACCGTTAATAAGATTACATATTGAATACAAAACTGTATATGTTTGTTAAATTATAAATAATTTCTATATATTAGATATTTAATATAAAATGTAAGTATAAGTTATAAATTCAATTTTTGTAATGTTCTAATTCGGGTATCTTGCAAAGTTAACGTGAAGCCCCAACATCTATGTGTCTTAATCCACATCTGAACTAAGCGCTAGGTTGGCGCACCGTGAAACCGGTTTAAGCCCTCCACTGACGGTTCCAAGGCAGTGCTTCTTTTATGGATCATTTATTGTATTTCTGTCTTGTTTTTTATGCTTTCGTGCGTGTCTGTTTATTTATGTCTTGTGGTCACCTGCTGGGAAAGGGTTGACCTCTTGGCTCTCGTTTGTGATGTCTAATCGTGAAGGTGTCACTTTCCCATGGGTATACTGGGTCAGGTGTGGTGCTTGATTGTATCAATTCCTGATCTTAGCGCTCTGTCTTATATGTATAAGTGGTGTTTTCTCGAAAAAAGAGAATTAAACACAAACAAGAAAATATATGAGAGCGAGTACGATGTACTAAGCATTTGGTTTAAGCTTTTTGGAGTAGATAATCTAATTTGTCACTCATTACGTTTCAAAGATGAATAACCAAGCTAAGATTTACTAAAATGTACTTGCAATAATTATCTCCTTATAGGCCTCAAATCGTGGCACAATACCCTTAGCTCATTGCGCACACCAGGACAACGCCACCGGAAGGAGGATATTTTATGCACAATTAGTACAGATTATTTTATGTGGCTCTTTCTTATCTGATCTTTCAAAATGGTTTAGGTGTCTGAGGCGATTGTCAAATCTAATTTTATTTTCTCATTTCGCTTTCCTCAAATAATATGACAAATTAGTCTTTAATATCCTCATCTATGTAGCAGCATTGAAATTTACGTTGTTGTTTCTTAAACTTCAATTGAATGGGTTGCTACAGATCCTAGAAACATTATATATTAAATTACTTTAGGGTTTTAGTCCGGCAGATACCAAGCCTGGCCTGTACGTGGGGCTCAAAGTTTTTTTTCTTAACCGATTCTTGATGGTTAGATGTTGCCATTGAAGAATCTGATTGAGGACACCCTATCATCATTTAGCACTTTGAGAAAACCTGGCATTCATTGTGTGTTTTTATTTGCAAATATCTGATGAAATTATATATTTTATGAAATCCAGAGGTTATGTCATACTAGCATGGTCAAAATTATCAAGAATACTTCCGAGATGGCTACCAAATGTAATGTTTGGCTGAAAATATGGCATTTGATGTTATTTACACTGGGTTTTTGATTTTGGATAAAATGAAGTTTTTTTTCAGATATTTATGTGATTATATTAAAAGTCAATAAGCTTCCACAAATGGAAGAATCGCCTGATTATAAAGTTTAAAATTGAGCATTACAGAGGACCTAGGAGACCCTATATTCCCACAGAGGAAGCAAAAATGTCTGCTCCTCCTCTGTACATTCTTTTTAGATTATCTCACTGGACTGAGCACAGGAATCAGGCTTTTCGTTTGTTCAAGTCGTACTTGCATCCATTCAATGGCCTGAGTTTAATGGATACAGGCCTGAGTTTAATGGATACAGCACCAGACAGTGTAGAGAGGCAGGTCAGTTTATAAATAATATAACTATGAAGACAAATGCTGACTTTTTTCCATTCACTGATATGGCACCTTCAGACTGGGCGCAATAGTGACCTCCTGGTCAAACAACAGAATGTGGTTAGAGTTCCAATATTTTTACGCCTGATTTACAGTTTATAGGGCTGCAGTGAATGTAGTATGGACATACCCTGAACGGTAAGGCGATGTTATTCTGAGGTTAGGTGGAACACATGTGATTTACAACAATTTGGCATTTTAACAAGCGTAGACTCAGACGAGCCTTTGCACGCATAAATTCTTCAACGAGTAAACAAAAGGCATACATATTTTGTGGATTTTCCCCAGATATCATTATGGAAACTCCTTCAAACGTGGATTCTAAAATTCACTTAACCCGCTGTCTGCCATAAGGGCCCCAACAGATCTTACATAACTCATTTGAGCCGTGACATATGATTTCCAACAATGTGGTATGTGCGACCAGCAAAGCCTCAGATCAGCCTGCGCATACGCGCAGTCTGATCAGAGCCTTTGCTTGTCGCTTGAATATTCTATGGTTGTTATGCTACTGACTGAACACCATTTGGAGTTTTCAAGCTGAAGGGGGTGTCTAAATAGGTATGGGGATATGAATTCACTTCTCAAACGCATCAGTGATCAGAGTCAGCCAACCAAACTGGGTCAATTGACTTGATAAAGTCAGTGTTCATTGTGATAATGTGTAAACGGGCTGAACGTGAAGCTGATTGACATCTGCACTTAAAGGCGGTGCAACTGGAACTACCATACTTCTTCACTGCAGAGCTTAAAAAATTATGCACACTTTAGTCCTTATTACCTGTATTCAGTTGAGGGGGTACTGCATAATGTTCTGAAGTGTTTCATGAATGGCGAACATGTAATGGGGCATGTTCCTGGTGTTTGGAAAGCTATTATGAGTAACATGTTTATTGAGTCTACAGTCATGCGGTATGGTCATGTGAAGAGATGCATAATAGACGTAAAGTAAGAAAGGGTGCAAAGATCAGGAATTGATACAATTTAGTACCACATTGACCCAGGATACCAATGGGAAAGTGACGAACTCACAGTTAGACACCACAAACGAGAGCCAAGAGGTCAGCCCTTTCCAAGCAGGTGACCACAAGGCACATAAAACAGACGCACACAAAGGCACAGCAAACGCAAGACAGAAAAAACATAAAAGATTCACAAAAGAAGTATCGCCTTTGAACGGTCAGTAACCCTTAAACCTGGAAATAAAAGGCTCCATCTTTATATCTGCAGTTGACTTGATGTGGACATTTCCTTATCAAAGAAAGGAAAGTACTGAAGGATAAGAAAAACACAATGTGGAAGAAAGAGTCAGAATACAATCGAAGAGGTCGTAGCAACAAGGTGCTTTAGTCCACTTTTGGGCAAAATTGAGTTAGCCTCTTTTTCATGTATGAAAAACATTTCCGCACCGTATTAACTCCCTTTGACCATCAAATCACTATAACAAGTTGAAATAAATCGGATACACAGGTCCTTAGTCCAAAATTGGATGTTTATGCATCAAACGGCCTAAGTCCATATTTTTTTATTTGGCTTTATTTCAAAGTTTGATTGCCTTATAATCATAATTTTCACACTTCGCGCCTCAAATAACATCATTATGCATGCAAGACATCATTTTCCGTCAAATGGAATCGCTTAACTAATTTTATACAATATTTAACCCAGACTATGGACTTAGGACCTTTGTGTCATTGAAATCTTAGCAAGTATATGAAATTTACTTAAATCAGCTGTTGTATCCAGATTTTCGCTATTGTACTCATAAGAAATGCGCCTTCCACACATTATCATGCAATATATTAGTATTGATCGACTGTCATAAACTTTCTGTATGGAATTTTTAAGTTTTATGAAATTTCGACTTAGGTCCCTTGTTGCAGAAACGAAATCGCTAAAATCAATTTTTCTCACTTAAAGCAGTAAAATCATTACAAAATCTCCTGAATTCACTATTTTCAAACATATCTTGTTCATTTATGTAAGAAAAATCTACAAAGTTTGAGAATTGCTAAATTTTATGTTTTTCGTGTTTTTCTCGAAATAATGAAAAATAACTAAAGCACCTTGTTGCTGTGACCCCTTCAATTATCTAATGCAAAACAAATCCAGACAGTATAAGTAGATATGTATGCATTGGTCCACTTGGTTCGAATAAGCATCCTCCAACGATTGTGAACATTGTTAGATAACCGCCGAGTCTGTTAACATTGATAACGCTGTAGAACTTCAAACTCAAAGCAATGAAACAATATACAAGTAAATGACCTGAAGGCTTTAATGAGAAAATCTCAAAACTAGTAGAACTTATGACGTATGCAGAAAAGCATGTAAAAGATGGAGATATCAACTGAAAGTTTTTTTTTTGCATTTATCTAATTTACAGCATAAGCAAGATCACGAGACTTATATAATCTAACTCGTTTGTCAAATTAACTTGTTCCTGTTCCAACATCTAAGTTCACAGACAGTGGTGGTATGAGTTTCTGTATTGACAAATGAGCCGTGACATGTGCTTTCTCACAATGAGGTATTTTGACATGTGTAGACTCAGACGAGCCTTAGCAGCCTCCGTTTAAGCTTAGAAACTCCAAATTATGTTCAATCAGTAGCTTAACAGTCATAGAATATTCAAGCGACTAGCAAAGGCTCTGATCAGACTGCGCGTATGCGCAGGCTGGTCTGAGCCTTTGCTGGTCGCACATACCACATCGTTGGAAATCTCATACCGCGGCTCAAATCTGTTATAAAGAAACTGTTACAGTCAGAAGTCTCTGCAACAAATGTAGAGAAAGAAATAATGTGCACAGTAATTGATGGTTCAGCTGTACTCTATGTAATACGTTGGCCATGCAGACAATATGAAAGACTACATAAGAAAATTGTTAGGAAGAGTTGTGTATCTAGTATTCGATAGGTACAAAGCCTACAATACCAAAAATGTTACAAGATACGAAAGAACTACTAAAGCAAGTAGAATCAACAATCTGAATCAGGTCACCACAGAAAGCTGTGCTGGCAGTGACAGATAATAAACGCCAGCTAATTAGAATTATTTGTAAAGAACTAGTGCAAAATCAAGAATTTTGACAGATGCACACATCTGATAAAAAAAAGTAAGTATGATCAGGAAATACCACAATCACAAACCGCAGACAACCCCGTGGCACCGCGAGGAAGAGCCGCTCAACCATCACGAGACACTAGGAAGACAAATAAAGCAAAGCAACCAGCTCTCTCTCTTCCCTATCAAGATGATTGCAATACTAGAATGGACATAAAGTAACCTACAACAAAACATAGAACAATTACAGACTCCCACAATGGGAGTAACAATAATTAAAAAGCCAACAACAACAGAACCACCGCCTCAGAACGGACAGCAGCCTAAGCCACCGGGGGGGGGGGCTTAAATGCATTTTACTGGTACCAAATCTTCGCCCTAGAATCTGCTGTTGTTGAAGTACAAGAAATGTTTACTTTTAGCGAGTGAAAAGGACATCCCAGTTCCAGTTGAACACAGTAATTCAAACAGCCAGCATGAAGTCGACGCATGAAGAGGTGGATAGTAAATTTTTTCAACAGATGGTAGCTGCAGCAACTGATAACCCCCTGATGATATTGATGTATTTGTGCTTCTAATCTACCAGTGTCTTGCGCTAAGCAAGACACTGATAGAGTAGAAGCACAAATACATCGGTTAAATACATGGCTTAAATATCCTGCTATAACGGATTCTCCTAAAGATGTATGTCAGGCATGTGTTTGGAAACAGGTGCTAGATCCAGATCTGCCAGACATGTCGCTAACTGATTTTGGTTGAAGAAGAAACAACTCAGTCTCTTTAACCAGTAACGGTACATATGGTACTGCTCTTGTGACTGAGGAAATTTTACAACCCAACAAATGTCAGTGTGATATAAAGGGACCCCGTGGAAGAAAAAAATGTGTGTGCAAAAAGGCACAGTTGGTCTGCGCAGTATTTTGTGTATGTCAGGGAAGCAGTCTGTTAGAACGAATATGTATTTTCAAGAAACGATTAAAATCTACCCTACACCATTCGCGGATCCAGGAATTTTCGTCAGGGGGGGTCCAGGTCAGTCTATCATTTTTCAAGGGGGTCCAATTGCTTATTCCCTATAGAAACCCATATAACTTGTGATTTTCCAAAGGGGGTCCGGACCCCCTGTCCCCCTCTGGATCCGCACTTGCTACACGCTGGAAATGTTTAAGTATTGAATTCATTCCAAATGATAATCAATACATATGCCAACATTTGCTACGGTATAGTGTGCCCGAACTGACAAGAGACTGATTAATTTTCGCCAAAATCTTCGTGCGTTTTCGTGAAATACTCAGACCTTGATCATGCTTTTACCAAGATTACTAAGATGATGTCAATTCTTAAATCTATATGGCCTGATAGCATAGTGGTAAGTTCACAATTTGATACATATAGCCTAGTGGTTAGTTCACAATTTGATACATATCACACATACCTGGATCGAATCTTGGGGCGGTAGACTTTTTATGACTGTCAAATGTATGCTTTTAAGTCAAAGTTGTTCACATATTTTATGCCATCTTATGATTATCTTTACATCTTTTCATTTTGATATTCAGTATTACCTCGGTTTTATTTACACTTTCCTTGCCAGCGGCGACTTTTGTTTTCTGCTGATAGTCTTTACAAACAGTTTGGACCCTGGTCAGTACCGCCAAAACATTGGCCCTGAACTGGATACAGAGCGTTCGCCATCGTCTGATAGTGTTTCTGTAAGAGCTTTTGAAAAAGTTAACTTTGACGTTGACATAAAAGTATAAAATGACCCAGCATGCATAGTGTTAATTACACGTGAGCTTGTACAGGCATTGAAATAATACACTGTGTTAGATGTAGTTGATCTTTTTTTTTATCTTTATTAGATATTATCCATTTGTGCACAAAATTAAGAAAAAAGACAAAACAAACAAACAAAAAAATGAAAAAAGACTAAAAAACAAGTAGCCCAATGGGCAACGATCGCTCACCTGGGAGCCAGCATAATGTTATGAGACACCATAATTTAGGAAGCTCAAAGGCAGATAACTCTGAACTTGAAACAGTGACCAGGAATTAATTCAAAAACTTAAGATATTATGCCAGTTGTAGTTATCTGCAAGTATTAAAAAATCTGAATAAAAATTGCAGAGGAAACCTGGTATAAGTGTAGTTTTCAGATGCTCAAGTGAAGCTAACTCCATAGTCAGTGATGAGATCTGACTGAAATTCAAACTCGTCCATACTTTTATATATGTCCTGGTAACCTACAAGGATGAAGAAAATCAAATGAAAAATGAAGGTGCTAGAGTGGCCACAACATTATACAGTTATATTTTAGATGTTCAAGGGCGCCTAACTCTGTAGCTGGTGGATGGGTGTGGCGGAAAATCAAACTCATTCAAACTTTTATGGAAGTCCTTGTTACCTGCAAGAATGAGGAAGATCCATTCAAAAATGGAGGTGCTAGAGTGGTCACAACAGATCTCCCATTGTAAGTCTATGTTTTTATGATGCTCAAAGGAAGTTAACTCCACAGTCTAAGGTTGGTTATACTTGAAATTCAAACTCATCCAAGTTTTTATGGTTGTCCTTGTTACCTGCAAGAATGAAGAAGATCCAATCAAAATTGAAGGCGATAGAGTGATCACAACATTATCCATCAAATCTTAAGATGCTCAAGGGCAGCTAACTCTGTAATAGGTGATTGGATCTTGACGGATTTCAAACTCATCCAAGCTTTTATTGTTGTCCTTCTTATCTGCAAGAATGAATATGATCTATTCTAAAATGAAAGCACTAGAGTGGTCACAACATTTCTCCCATTATAAATCTATGGGGATTTTATAAGACGCTCAAGGGCAGCTAATTCCACAGTCTAAAGTTTGATCTGGCCGAATTTCAAACCCATTCAAGCTTCTATAGTTGACCTTGTTACCTGAAAGAATGGAGAAGATCCAATCAGAAATGAAGGCGCTAGAGTGGTCACAACATTATCTATCAAGTTTTAATTTGCTCAAGGGCAGCTATCTCCACAATAGGTGATGGCATCTTGAAGAAATCCAAACTCATTCAAGCTTTTATAGTTGTTCTTCTTATCTGCAAGAATGAAGAAGGTCAATTTAAAATTGAAAGCACTAGAGTGGTCACAACATAATTCATTATAAGTCTATGGGTATTTTTCCAGACGCTTAAGGGCAGCTTATTTCACATTCCAAGGTCTGATCTTGCCGAATTTCAAACCCATCCTAGATTTTATGGTTGTCCTTGTTACCTGCAAGTTGCAAGAATGAAGAAGATCCAATCAAAAATGAAGGCGCTAGAGTGGTCACAACATAATTCATTGATTTTGCAGACGCTCAAGGGCAGCTAACTCCTAAGTCAGTGATGGAATCTTAATGAAATTCAAACCCATCCAAGCTTTTATGATTGCCCTTGTTACCTGCAAGAATGAAGAAGATCCATTTGAAATTGAAAGCACTAGAGAGGTCACAACATTTCTCCAATTATAAGTCTATGGGGATTTTTCAGACGCTCAAGGGCAGGTAACTCATAAGTCCCTGGTCTAATCCTGCCAAATTTCGAACCCATCTGAGATTTTATGGGTGTCCTTGTTGCCTGCAAGAATGAAGAAGATCCAATAAAAATTAAGGCACTAGAGTGGTCACAACATTATTCATTGATTTTTCAGACGCTCTAGGGCAGCTAACTCCAAAGTCAGTGATTGAATCTTGCCGAAATTCAAATCCATCCAAGCTTTAATAGTTGACCTTGTTACCTGCAAGAATGAAGAAGATCCATTGTAAAATGAAGGCACTAGAGTGGTCACAACGTTTCTGCCATTATAAGTCTATGGGGATTTTTCCAGACGCTCAAGGGCAGCTAAATCATAAGTTCATGGTCGGATCCTGCCGAATTTCGAACCCATCCAAGTTTTTATACTTGTCCTCGTTTCCTGCAAGAATAAAGAAGAACCAATCAAAAAGGAAGGAGTTAGAGTGGTCACAAGATTTTTCCCATTATAATGCTATGGGAGCTATCTGTTACCATGGAAACCAGAGTTCTGATCCGATCTAGCCCAAAACCTCATGCAGTCAATGCCCTACCCCAATAATGCTCCAGATGAAATTTGATTACGATCAGTCAACTGGTCTCAGAGATATTTATGTTTGAAAGTGTGGCCGCACGGACGGACGGACGCATGGACGAACGCCGGCTTGAGCCCCATACTATAAGCTCCCCCTGAGCCTTCAGCTCTGGTAAACTAATAATTAAATGAAATGGAACCTGATTCGAACCCTCATCTTTTGAATGCTAAATACAACCTGTTACATGTACCTATTAGGCTATCGAGGAATTGTAGAATTATTTCATTCAGATAAGTAATTGTACCACAATCTAAAGCTCACTTTTTACGAAAATTCCCGAAGATTGGATGAAAGGTCATTGAAAATTCATATGTCTCGGGTCAATTTTGACAAACAATATATGCTGGGCTAAACACACTGGTGAAAACTAAATATTGTACCTTTATGTTGATGTGAAAGTAACGTGAAACCGACATTTGGCCATACGTTGGCTCGACATGAAGCCATATTGTTGGTCCTACGTTGATCCCAGGAGCAGCGTTGTGTGGCCAACGAAGTGAATGTGGACCGTCAACATTGGGCCAAAGTGGGCCAAACATAGCAATATTATCTCATTAAGTACTGGTTTAACCCAGAAAGACCCTCTCGACATAACTGAAACATTGTTGACTGGGACGTTAAGCACGAAATCAAACAAACAAACAACAGAATTGTAGCTTTATAACGTACATCAGCCGCAGCCATCAGGGGTATTCAGAGACTGGAAATCGTCCAAACAGTTGAATTATGCCTATTCTATATCAATACCTTTTCTTAGAAGAAATTATCATCTATAAAAACACTGTTACAATTTTTAAAATGTTTGTTTCAGTAGAAGAAAATATTATACAGTATAATTATATTACTTGACTTTTCGCTTACTGTTAAGGCGGCGCCTCATGAATGCGTAATTAGGGCCAGTCAACCTTAGACATAGGTAAAAGCTGAAAAGGAGGCGTGGTTTTATTCAAAAGTAACTGTATTATCTTGTGCCACCACCTCAGTCATTATTTAGTCCTTAAAACGCCAGCAAAATAACTGCATCTGAAAAATGTCTATTTAACCTAAGCAGCGAGGCAAACATTGTGGACCCAGATCAGACTGCTCCTGTAGGAGCAGTCTGATCTGGGTCCAGACTGTTTATCTATGGGGCTCAAATAGTTTAGTGGACGACAAAAACATACATTTTGTGATTATGCGCTTTAAGGGTTAAGAAATGTGAGTTCAGTGTGTATACGGTTAGGATTTTCATGAAATGCACGCACGTTTGCGCGGCTCAAAAAGCTTGTTAACTCTTTACCAAATTATAAATAAAACCTAATTTCTCTTTCTTAGCAGATGGAATAGCCGTACCACGCCCAGATATGAATATTAAAGTTGCCGCCTTTACAGTAAGCGAAAAGTCAAGTAATAGATTACCACGTCATTGCTCTACACTTACATTTTCAAGGCAAGCCTTTAATGAATCTTTAGATTTTTGCAACCGTTCATAGCCTCATGCACAACATAAAACTTGATTGACAGCTGCCAAGTTCACTTGCCCGAACATCAAATGCATTCGCCAGAAGTGTTACTGATGTTGTGATTGACAGAGTCGCACGTGCAAAGCAAGCCTCGTGTTTGCTACATTGGCTGTCCGTGTTCAAGTTGGCTGTTCCGCTTTTCCATTTTACACTCCGACTAAACCGTTTTAAATACAAAACTGTTTTAATTCCTAAATGAAAAATATTTTAGATATTTTAGATATCTAAAATAAAATGTAAAATTTAAGCAATAAATTCAATTTTTGGAATGTTCATGGAATCATGACTACTTCGACATGACTTGCAAAGTTAACATGAATATGTTCTTAAAAGGTTACCCTTTGGAAGCAAAGACTGCACCAAAGAACTGAAACAAGAGTGTGCATATTTCCTGGGCCAGACTAGCTAGTTTCTGCCATTTAGGCTTCATCAGTGACCCTCTAATAGTTTCAAAGTTCCACAATGAAACTCATGATCCCAAAGGACACGAAAATAAAATCTACACTATGAAGCCCGAATCACATAAATCGTTAACCCAATTATGCCGAATGGACTTACGTACTCTTAACAGTAGGACGAGCGCATTTTTTTTTCAAATTTTGTTGTTGTTGGACGGTATTTTTCCGAATTTAAAAGCCGGGCGATATCCCCATTCTTATCTATTGAATCAGTTCATTGCCTTTTTAAGGATTGTTGTGGGGAATTTTTCATTTTTATTCAAATTTTAAAATATTTTGCAAACAAAAAGTGGAGACCATGATCAGACGCCGCGTTCTGCGACGTCTGATCAGGGTCTGCACTGTTTGCCAATGCCCCATAGAAAGGAAGCCATGCTCATATGGGTCAAAGTGCGCAGGTATTCTTAATGGGCTCAATCGTTGTAAAAGCACTTAGGGTAACCCTTCGTAATACTTTTTGTATACATTAGACTATATTATTTTTATTCTATTGAAAATACCAAGGGTATGGAGATATTGTATTTTGTTAAGGTTGAACAGTCACGATTTATATATCTGTCGTACAGGATTGACTATTATATGTCTTTATAGCACAATTGAGAAAATTAAAGTTTAGAAATGTCAAGTTGTATCGGGTTTTCCTGTAATTTCAAAGTAATTTTCGGAATTAAGTAAAAGAGGTTATGGGCCACAGCACTATGGAATATAAACATATATTGGAATTAAACTGAGTGAAGGTTAGTTTCCCCCTCCCCTTTCGTTTAATTCAGTGTTAATTTGGCAATAGGCATATGAAATATTTTTTTCAGTTAATGCATTACGTCCCAGTTAACGGGTTTTCAGTTTTTTCCGGGAGTTTCGCTGTGTCGAACCAGTACTAAACAGTAACACGCTAGAGAACCAATGTACTCGAACAGCGCAGCCATCGCGTGGTGGTTTCCAACTTTTTTCTCATTAAAGTACTGTTATTTTGCATTTTAGCTAAAGTAAGCATAAATTCCAGAACATAAGCAAAAATTTCTTTCATCCTCTTTTTCAGGAGAAATATCTCATTTTTGGCATAACTCTGGCGCTGTAGCGACTATCACCCAACCCACAAAACTTTGTTAAGCACGTACACAGCTTGATTTATAAGTGGCAATGATCAATTCGCAATGAATATATTCAGAAGTAAAATGTTGACCAAAATATTACCATTTTTAACAGCTAGGTACAGTATTTGGTGCACTCGTCGACTGCAACCACCACATGATGACTGCGCTGTTCAAGTACAGTGGTTCTCCAGCGTGAGTAAGGATGAATGTTCTTGCGCAATGACACAACTAAGTGTCTCCGGTAATGAAATACCCGGTTCAGTGATATATCACAAACTTAATGAATCTATACTATTGGCTTAAAGTTAAGCATATCAAATCTGACGATACACTTCATACAAATCAACTGTGCTTATTTTGTGTCGGAAAGTTCTGAAACGCATTTATCAACCAAAACAAACGGATTTCTGAGGGTTCTCTCAGCATGCAAATTGTCAAACTTCGATTGTGTTGACAGACAAAGAGTAGAAAAGGGCGCAGTCGTTTCAGACTTTAATCCAAGATTTACAGATCTCTGATCAGATAAGGAGCTTTTTCAAACAAAATGTACAAAGTTTAGTCATGAAATGTGTTGCTGAAATAAGATTCAGTCAATAATTTTGTTTTAACCGTCCTTATTTGTTGCAAATATTGCAAACATATGTGCGAATAAACATGTGGCATTTACAAAAAAATGAAGCTACGAAACGGATTTCCTAGCCAGTGATCCAAAAAGCAGCCTAAACTATAAGAGCAAAAATTCGTCATCATTAACCCTTTACTCCATAGGCTATTTCTAGATCATGACATCGTTTTCTATTTTTAGACAATATTGAAAAAAAAATCAAGAAAATTTTAAGTTTTGAATACTTTTGAAAATATTATGGAAAATGGAGCATTTGCTCCGAAGAGCAAATGCTCCATTCTTCATAATATTTTCAAATACTTGATATTTCAAAGGCGTCAAAAGGCGTTATCATGGAGTAAAGGGTTTGACTCCATTCGATATCGTCAGGGCCATTTAGCTACAAGTATGTCGATGTGAGTTAACAGGGATAGTTGTTTTTTTAAACTACGAACTTGTTTCTGTAATCTGGAAAAATGGCCTTTTTTGGTTATATAAGGGTAACCTAATAGGCACAATTCTCGTGTTGCTGTGATGTCATCAGGATTTATAGAGTTCTATCATGATGAATTTTGGATTTAAAGTAACAATTTATTTTGGTATGGCTTAAATCGACAGACATGAAAATTAGCGAAACCATCAAAATCTGCAAACCTTTATTCCATTTGTATATATATATATCAAGCCTTATAACTACGGTTTTTCGTTTTTTGTCCATTTTACATGTAGCATGTGACAAGGAAACTATTTAGTGTATTATTACTGCATGATAACGTGTGCATGTTATAAGCAATTTACACGAAATAAACGGGTATCATTTGTTTTGGACACATCATTTACATTGTAAGTGCAGTGGTGCATTGTTTTAAAAAAGGTTTAGGCACTTCAAGATACAGCTGAATCAACACTGTGTGTCTCCAGCAGGTAAGATAACTATTGCAAAATGCATTTAAGAAATTAATTCGAATTTTGGAAGGTTCATGGAATCATGAATACTTCGGGTCTCTTGCAAATAAGTGAAGCCCAAAGGGCTTCACGTTTTTGGGCTTCACGTTAATTTTGCAAGCCGAGGCCAATGGAGCAAACAAGAAGCTTGTTTTGCATGTGCAACTCAGGTGTGGCTCGCTGTCAATCACCACACCAGTGTCACATCTGGCGAATGAATTCGATGTTCGAAGCGATTTGCACGGGCAAGTTAGCTTTGCAGCTGTCAGTCAAATTTTGTGTCGTTCATGGGGCTATGAACGGTTGCAAAATTCTAAAGATTCATTAAAAGCTTGCTTTGAAAGTGTGAATATTCACATATGCACTTTGGATTGTTTGAAGTCATATACCAAATTAGGACGAAATCAGTGCAGTAGTGCAGGACCTCCATGAATGCATGCACGGAATTTTATGAATTCAATGTTTAAACGGGTCGACTCAGCCCACGCCCCCAGATAAGAGTGCGTAACTGAAAATTATTTTCTTATTTCTCAACCAAAACATATATTGTGGGTACTCAAAAGAACCGTCTCAATCAGACTGTTCTTTTGAGCACCCACAACACATGTTTAGATTGCTGGGTAAAAAATAATGACAATTTTACGCTAATTTTTTTTTTGCTAAACTGGACCTATGCAATCTTTTACATGTAATTAGGCTAATGAGAAATAGCTGATTGATCGGGTGTATTAATTACATGTTCATATAGTGTAGGTAGGTTACAAGTAAACCATGGTTCAAGAAAAGGGTCATCTAGTAGTTGTCTTAACTATCCTTTGGATTCCGTCTAAACTGGCTCCAGTCCTTAAAACAGAGCCATCAGAGTAAGACCGGCTACACGTATATGATATGACACAGTGATAAAAAAATGTTTTAAGGACTGGAGCCAGTCTAGATTCCGTCGTGTATTTATTTTTACTGAATGCCATCGGACAATTCACGGCACTATGCAGGGCTCTGTCCAGCCCTTTGGGCTTCTGGTCTGATCTGGGTTTTTGCTGTTTCCTTATACTCTAACTAGTGTCGTATTGATAGTATTTCGTTTTCGATACGCTTCCAAGAATTTATGAATAATCTCAGACTTGCCATGTTAAAACAGCCCGTTTAAATGTTATTTATAATGCAATATTTACATTTTAACGAAGATTTTAGATTGTTGCAAACGTTCATAGCCTTATGAATTACAAAAAAAAATTTGATTGACAGCTGCCAAGCTTACTTGCCCGTGCAATACGCTTCGAACATCGAACTCATTCGCCAGAAGTGATACTGAGGCGAGTTCCACAATGCGAGCGTTTGCGGGCGCTCGTTATTCTGGTACCTATCTTTATTCGTAATGCGTAAAGCCTGACATCAGTACAGCGCTCGCATTGTTGAACTCAACTGACAGCGCGCCACACCTGAGTCGCACGTGCAAAACAAGCCTCTTGTTTGCTCCGTTGGCTGTTCGTGTTCA
Source organism: Loripinus fragilis (assembly GCA_964019695.1). Taxonomy (NCBI): domain Eukaryota; kingdom Metazoa; phylum Mollusca; class Bivalvia; order Lucinida; family Lucinidae; genus Loripinus; species Loripinus fragilis. Next base: position 69,902,210 of record OZ026516.1, read on the forward strand.
AGCTGGCTGTTCCGCTTTTCAATTTTACACTCGGCTAAACCGTTGATATGATTATTATTTAAATACAAAACTGTTTTAATTCCTTAATTAAAAATATATTTTAATTTTAGATTTTTATAATAATATGTAAATATAAGCAATAAATTCAATTCTTGGAATGTTCATGAAATCATGAATACTTCGGGTCTCTTGCAAAGTAAGTGAAGCCCTCATTCCAAAAATCGAATTCATTTCTTAATTATTTGTCGGGTATCTGGGACAAGAGCCTACTAGCATGTTTTCAGCTACATTTGGTGGGGCCTATTCTTCTGATATTTAAAATGATCTGTCTTTTTTGGAGAAACGTTTTTTGGAAATATTTTGATGTCATAGAATATATTGTACATGTATATTAAAGCTTAGTTTTCCAACATGTTCACACTCGAATATGGATTTATAACACACTCCTATGTCGAGTAACATTATTGTGGCGGTGTGATTTGCTTAGAAATGCTGTTTTACTTCATTCATTCATTAGATATCCAAGATTTGCTTTACCTAGGCCGTTTTAATAATCTACAAGTTTTACTTTAATCCTTCGTCAGCCATTCCTACATATCTCTAAGATTTGCTTTGCCTCGGCCATACCTAACATCTCCAAGTTTTATTTTACCCCAGCCATTCGTACGAAATCCACGATTTGATTTACCTCAGCCTCAGTTTTGCCTAAGATCTCCATGTTTTCTTTAGCACCAGTCACTCCTAAGATATACACGTATCGCTGTGCCTGGGAATTTTGAGATTTGTTTAACCCCAGTCAAGTCTAAACTCTCCAAGCGTTCTTATACCTCAGCCACAATTAACCGTGTCATAACACACACACTCACGCGCACGCACGCACGCACGCACGCACACACACACACTGGATTTAACAACAATGTATTATGTCAGAATCCAAATCTTTAACCAGGAAGTTGATAAATTAAGAAACCGGGTAACAGTACGATATCTAGACCTACCACAAAAATCATGTTAGATTAATGATTCAGAATGTTGTCGATACATTCTTGAAAGTATTGGTAATTCATAGCTAGTATTCCATTGCAAAATAGAAACGTCAAATGTCCATGTAGGGTAAACTAACGATTAGACAAGAATAGCAGAAAAATCGTCAATTTGGCGGGAAACGCGATCCGCGGATCGAATTGGGTTTTCAGCATTAAATAATTTATTCCAGCTTTACTGGCTGGACCAGACCATCTTCATTATTGATAAGTATGACCAAGTATGCTAGTATGTTAGGACCGATATATTGATATTGTACACCTTTGATAAAGTGGCCAAATCTAGTTTCTTCGTTTATGCAAGTGATACATCTACTTAATATCATTTTCTTTTATCAGGACGGTCTTAAATGAAGAATCGATCCGACAATAATCAAATCTAAATATTATATCAAGCGCGTCTATAGCAGTGAATCAATAATAACTTCAAACAAACTCCATTTGGGTCGCTTTGTTTGGCTCTACAACGCTGTTGCTACGTGGTTAAGTAATCTCCCTTGACACGTAGTGTTCTAAAAATAGGCATTTACAATGTACACAGCTACCTGTTTTACAGGTGAGCGATTGAGTGATGTGTTTACCTGGATTTTGACAAAAATGCTGGAATTAAGATGAGGAGGGTTGCATTTGTGAAACCGCAGTCAGGTATAGATATTTTATTGATAAAATATTGACTTGTTTCAAGTTTTTAAGACATCTTTCGTGCGTATTTCTTACATCCACAAACGGGACATTTGAAGTTCCGTAAAGAAATTCAGCCATGTGTATTAGGTGATTTATCAGGTATCACAGATCTAGATAAGAAAAGAAATTAATCGTAAAACTGTTAATATGTTCTTACTCATACATTCTAGCGTCTGTTTTTGGTGCTCAAAGAACCGTCTCATTGAGACGGTTCTTTTGAGTACCCACAACATATGATTTGGTGAAGAAATAAGAAATATTTTTTCTGTTACGTACTCTTAACTAAAGGCCTGGGGTATGTTGGACTGAATAGAAATATTGTGAAATTAATCATCCGTGATGATTTGAAAATAAATTGAAAATTTCAAAATGAGACCAATATTATTGATATTAAATTATTGGAATTGTCAAGGAGATATAAGTTATCCATATTGACCGTTTTGATGTTCCGAAATACCTAGCCTACTTATCTGGACGTATGGATTTTCACTAATAACTTATAATCCGGTTTGAATTGTAGTAGCGTTTTAGGGTAATCGCTAAAGTCAATGTCAGAAAGTGGTAACATTACTCCTTGCATGCCGGGATTTTTCCCCATTTTTTTTCAAATTTAACCTTTTCAAAATATTCGTCCGAATGTCAAACAGTTTGGACCTGAATCCAAACTGTTTGCAAAGGTCATCAGCAGACGGCACTAGCAGACAATAAGTAAGTTTTAATCCTGTTTCTTGGCGAGTCCCGTGAGCAGACTTAGCGTACAGTGTACATGTACAATATATGTCCCATCCAAGTCTTCGCGTGAAATTTTATGTTTCACAGGAGATGGAAGTTGAACACACTCGCACACATAGCCACGTCTTCTACATTCATTATTAAAATTATGTACAAATCCGCTTCTAAAGGAGTGGTTTGGACTTTGTTCTTATTTCTCAACCAAACCCAAACTATGTTAAACTGATTAATAAGAGAATGTTTACAATTTTACGCTAAAAAAATGTTTTATCTTAAACCTGTGATTGAAGTCAACTCTTTCTCAGAAACCTATACATTTTTATCATTAGCTTGGATATTTTTGATGACCTAAAATATACTGAATTTAGGATATCCTGAAGTTGAATTATTGCCATCCATTGTGGATTTATAGCTATCCTTTGATTCAAAAAGACTTTGTATTATGAATATCCCAAAATATATTTGAATTATTTAATAATGAGTTTTGAATGTTTACTTAGCATGTAACGGCACCTCATAGTAATGCAGTTAATATGTGGAATGGATATATATCATTCAGGTTTTAAATCAAAGATGCTAATTTTATTTAAGGAGGGTTGGCTTATATGTACATGTACATCAAAGATCGTTTTGTATAAGATCATGCTTTGCTTGTACATCATACATTGTAAATAATACGTATAAGTTAGCACCAAAAAGAGGTGGCAGCTGAGCTAGTGATAAATGTGAAACGTAGAGGGAGGTGGGGGTGTAGATGTAAAGGGATGGAGAATCGCAACTGGCTATAGGAATTTACGGATCATCATTGAAAAGCAATTGGACCCCCTAAGGCGTTCCGCGGGGTCCGTACGACCCTTTGTTAAACAAGTTGATACTAAAAATGGGGAGGCGTAAGATCCCCCTCAACAACCCCATGGACTATTCTGGATTCGCGCATGACGTTCATATTTTAGCATCTTTTATTTACATTTACACTGAAAACGATACAGTTACGTACGTTGCCCCACTGGCAGTTGAAGTTATATTGTTTAACATGCTTAATACGTTGCCTAAAGTAATTGTAAATTTTGAAGTATTCCCAATTCTTGTGTATTTGTTTACATGCTATAAACCTGTTCTATTTATCTGTTTAGTCTGTAAAATAGCCTTATGGCAACTTAAGATATGCTGTACATGTGAAAAGCGACCTTAATTATTCCGAATATCTGTAAACGAGTGATTTGGCAGAAATTCTGCATTCATAAGGGTCTGTGCGATTTGCTAATTTTATATAAGGAGGGTTGGCCTTTTCATTTACAGTTGTACAGGACCATCACCCGAGTTCCTTCCTATGCATTACTTTAATTTATCTCTCGCCTAAGCATAATGTTTTTTGTAAGATGAAATCTCTGTCCGTTTGCGCATATGGACGTTATAGATAAGTGCACATTTGTCAACCGATTCCTTCATAATTTATGCATAACTGTTTAGACTCTTGCTCAAGTTTTAATAAGTCTCTTATCAAGATGGCCGCTAAAATGGCCACCGCCTGTCCGCTCGCAAATTTGGAAACACTTGTTACCAGGTTTCTTCCAACGTTCATATATGCATTACTTCTATCAATCTCTTGAATAATTTCAAATATAGGCTTTTCCAATGTACAGACGAGTCTTTTCCAAGGTACGGTTTCAAAAGTGGCAGCCAAATGTTAGAAACGATGCCACTTTTTCCCTTGTGGCCCGATTAGTCATATTTTTTTATATTGAAATACATTTCTTTGGCATAGAAACGTATCGATGAAGATTTAGGTGCAGTGTTTACTCCACATAAGATCAAATAATATTACAAATTTACAAACAGCACGTGAATCTCATGATTTGAACATGGGTGTCCTTCAATTGACAATGGCTGACCTGTTGGCTCATTTTTATGTGATGTTTTCTTGTGCTCTCGTCACTTTCCCATACGGTGTCCTTGGTCAGGTGTGGTATTTGATTGTATGGATTCCTGGTCTTTACCTTCTTCCTTACTTAAGGTGTATCTCAATCGACGATAATAGAGCTTATACAATGTTACCGTTTGTTACGTTTGTACATATGTGCTAGCCAGGTTCAGGTTGTTAAGCAAATTGGTCGAGGCCAAACATTTATCGATGGGACCTTAATTTCCGAGGTAATACATGTACCATATTTTACCTGCTTTTGAGGGGGAACAAATATTGTTTGCTTATGGGTGTATTTAGTCATATGAACAAACGACATAGTGTACAATTTACTAGAAAATAAATAATAGTATGTGTAACGTGCAATTGGTCTTAAGATAATGATTTGCTGTTATAAAATGATTATTTATTCTCAATAAAGAAATGTTATGTTATGTTATTGCAATGACTTTATTGCTGTTGTGAACAGCTGGCCAACAGTTCACACTCAAGCCCATGGAATAAAAAGACTGGGCCAGATGACTGTGATAAGCTGGTGCGTCTCATGCAAAACGAAACGTGCAAAAAGATCTATTATTTCATATTTTTACTTCGTATAAAGTCTTAGGATTAAAGTGTAATTTTACTAATGTGCAAGAGACCAACAGTTTTGTGCCAAAGCATAGCGAGAGGCTATATGCTTTGGCCCATGACTTATCGCGAATGCTTGTAATATATAACTAGAGAAATTTTCGCTGAAACTTAAAGAACAAATCAGTCTGAGCTTGCACCATAGAACATTCAGCTGGCTGTCAGTCCGACGGTCGTGTGGCCTGTCGACACTTGCGCATGGCTTAAGCTCCCATATCGACCAACCATTTCCCTTTTGAATTATTGTTTGTTGAACTGCATCCATCGGTTTTCATGTTCTGGTTTGTAAACCCTCCCTTGAGACCGTTGTAGGTGACCATGAAAGGAAAATCGTGGTCATTAACAGTAGAGTAAATGAATTATTTATTTGTTCACTGCAGCGGCCTGCTTGCCGGTGACGATTATGCGGCGTCGCCGTGGCTGCGTAAGTAATAATGAAATGTTGAGATGTGATTTTGTACTAACCCAGCTTTCACCACAATAGCTTTACATTGTACGTTGTATATGCATTATACCTCGAAGAAAATATTATGGGTGATCATAAGAGGCATTTTCATTTGTTTGTTTTGTTTGATTTGATTCTTTACATCCCATCAACAATCTTTCGTGTATGTAGGGACGGGTCTTCCTCGGTTGAACCAGTAATAAAATGTGTTTTGCTCAAGGACACAACGGAGTAAAGCTGGTGAGGCTCGAACCCACGGACCCTCGGTCTCGAGTCAAACACTCTACTACATTTCCAATTTGAAAAAAAAGCAATATTGTCTTTATTCTGTTACATGCGAGCAATAAAGGTACATCAGTGCGGTCTGCTCAGCGTCTTTGTTATTCGTTATCTGGAAAGTTTATTAGCTAAACTTGCTAGATGCAAAGTTTCATTTTTCGAACCAGTCTGTGTAACTGAGCAGACAGGTTGAAGTACAGTAAACCTTGTTTTAAGGGGCCACTTAAACGAAGACCAAAATTGGTTTTCAAGACCGATTATCGCTTAATGCTGGTCAAAAGTATTGCAGAATGCTCCTCTGCAATACTTTCGACCTTCATTAAGCTATCATTTGTCTTTAATATCTTTGTTTTAATGTATTTTGAGTGGCCGCTTAAGACAGGGTTTACTGTATAAATAAGTCAGAAAGCACGAAGACAGGTTTTCAAACGACGATCCCATTTAAAGAATCTGTAACCCATACACGCCTATCGTCCTTTTTTGAGACATAGGCAAAACTCAGACGCCGCATCATGTGGCGTCTGATAAGGCTCTCCGCTGTTTGCTTACAGAATGTTCTATTTAAAAATTAATGAAAATGAAAAGTGCCACCCAACAACCCATACAACGGAAATGGACCGGTAAATTTGATAAGAGTGGAAAATTCCATTCGGCTTTAATTGTTTAAGCTATGTTGTGTCTGTTCACCATTGTGGTGTGCCACCAGTATCACAGATGACGCTGTTAACGTTGTAATGCCTTTATCTGTTACAGCGAATCCAGGGAAAGACCCATACAAACTATTATGAAAGTTTTGTCCAAATCTCTAAATCATCTTCCTATTTTCTTTTCAAATTCAATGGTGAATAGGAAAGTTGACTCTTAACCTTTGAAAGAACCTTATAGCTGATTTCATTTATCGTCATTTAAATTTTCATCAGTGATTGGTTTACAAAACAAGTGTAATAAGTACTTCACATGTGACCATACAAGGAACCTGTTGGAAATGAAAATATTTGTTCAGGTTCATTATGAACATAGATTTTGCTGAGGTTAGGAGGACACTACCAACAAAATAATTTCTCAAATAATCAAGGGAGTTATCAACCTACCCCTAGTCTGGCCAAATTTTATTGTCCTATCAACACCTTGCGAAAAGTTAAAGAAACACATATTAAAATCTTTTTAACTTTATAATCCTTCAATGAATATGAATGGTGAGTTCATAGTTTGACAAGAGGTTTAGAAGAAACTTTCATTATGGTTTGTATGCATCTCTGTCTGGATTAGCTGTAACATTGTATTGCCTTCATCACTATGAACTGTGTTTTTTATATTCACACTAGCACCACCACCATATGATTCGATGCGTAAATATATTTTGGATTCTCAAAAGAGCTACTCGCCGGAACGAGCCTCCTCTTTTGAGTATAACATCAAATGTTTAAGCTGAAAATACGAATGTTTTATCACAAGTCCCCAATCACGTCTGGAGAACTGCCACCACTAACACAACCATCACTCTACCTGTTTTTTTTTCAGACACGGACGTTTTAGCGGATTGGTAGGTCGTTATGAAGTTTGAGCTTCAAAAACCATTTCCAATAACTATTCCCCTTTCAGGGAACTGCAATGAACTGGGTACATTACCCTCATCAGAATTTAACTTATTGTGTAAAAATTGGCATCCGCTCATTTTTTTTTTGTTTACAGTATTGATAACTCCCATTTGCTGGGGTGATGCGACTCAAATTAGGCACTGGTCGTTTTAGTTTACAGTATTGATAACTGTCATTTGATGAGGCGATGCGACTCATATTAGGCACTGGAGATTTTGGTTTGCAGTATTGAGAACTCTCATTTGATGAGGTGGTGCGACTCAAATTAGGCACTGGAGATTTTGGTTTGCAGTATTGAGAACTCTCATTTGATGAGGTGGTGCGACTCAAATTAGAAACTGGAGGTTTTGGTTTACAGTATTGATTACTCTCATTTGATGATGTGACGCGACTCAAATTAGGCACCAGAGGTTTTGGTTTACAGTATTGAGAACTCACATTTGATGAGGTGATGCGACTCAAATTAGGCACAAGGGGTTTTGGTTTACAGTATTGATAACTCTCATTTGATGAGGTGATGCGACTCACATTAGGCACTGGAGATTTTGGTTGACAGTATTGATTACTCTCATTTGATGATGTGATGCGACTCAAATTAGGCACCAGAGGTTTTGGTTTACAGTATTGATAACTCTCATTTGATGAGGTGATGCGACTCAAATTAGGCACTGGGGGTTTTGGTTTACAGTATTGAGAACTCACATTTGATGAGGTGATGCGACTCAAATTAGAAACTGGGGGTTTTGGTTTACAGTATTGATAACTCTCATTTGATGAGGTGATGCGACTCAAATTAGGCACTGGGGGTTTTGGTTTACAGTATTGATAACTCTCATTTGATGAGGTGATGCGACTCAAATTAGGCACTGGGGGTTTTGGTTTACAGTATTGATAACTCTCATTTGATGATGTGATGCGACTTACATTAGGCACTGGAGATTTTGGTTTACAGTATTGATTACTCTCATTTGATGATGTGATGCGACTCACATTAGGCACTGGAGATTTTGGTTGACAGTATTGATTACTCTCATTTGATGATGTGATGCGACTCACATTAGGCACTGGAGATTTTGGTTGACAGTATTGATAACTCTTATTTGATGATGTGATGCGACTCAAATGAGGCACTGACGTTTTTGTTAACAGTATTGATAATTGAAATTAGGCACTGGTGGTTTTGGTTAACAGTATTGATAACTCTCATTTGATGATGTGATGCGACTCACATTAGGCACTGGAGATTTTGGTTTACAGTATTGATAACTCTCATTTGATGATGTGATGCGACTCACATTAGGCACTGGAGATTTTGGTTTACAGTATTGATTACTCTCATTTGATGATGTGATGCGACTCACATTAGGCACTGGAGATTTTGGTTGACAGTATTGATAACTCTCATTTGATGATGTGATGCGACTCACATTAGGCACTGGAGATATGGTTGACAGTATTGATAACTCTTATTTGATGATGTGATGCGACTCAAATGAGGCACTGACGTTTTTGTTAACAGTATTGATAATTGAAATTAGGCACTGGTGGTTTTGGTTTACAGTATTGATATGTCTCATTTGATGATGTGATGCGACTCACATTAGGCACTGGAGATTTTGGTTTACAGTATTGATTAATCTCATTTGATGATGTGATGCGACTCACATTAGGCACTGGAGATTTTGGTTTACAGTATTGATTACTCTCATTTGATGATGTGATGCGACTCACATTAGGCACTGGAGATTTTGGTTGACAGTATTGATATCTCTTATTTGATGAGGTGATGCGACTCAAATGAGGCACTGACGTTTTTGTTAACAGTATTGATAATTGAAATTAGGCACTGGTGGTTTTGTTTTACAGTATTGATAACTCATTTGATGACATGGTGCGACTCACATTAGGCACTGGTCCAGTGCCTTATTTGATTCGCATCACCTCATCAAACGAGTTATCAATACTGTTAACCAAAAAAGCTGTTCCCAATATTAGACATGATAGAAATGATCACTAGATTTAACGAATTCAGAATGTGCCATCTAATGAAAAATGCTTGAGGTAATGATTTATTATTTTATGTGTCCTGTGAGAAGTGATAGTGCAATATGTATAATGTTTATCTCTAAAGCAATACTGGCTGCATTATGCGATATTATAAAGTTCAAGCTAGCTCATTTAAGGATATGGTATGGGGTTTGGGACGATTTCATCTTATGTTTTCATTTATCATGTAAACTGACGTGTCCCCAACAAGATTTGAGTTCAGATTCCAGTACATTCAAAACAGTAGATAGAAAACCATAGATTACAATCACGTTCTCCAATTAATTACACGTGAAACCATATCAATCACCAGGGACATGACATTTGCTTTGATTTTCATGCTACTTTAAAACAAAACATGTGTCTAACACGCCAGCTTCAGAATTATTTATCGAATACACCACTGTCGTGCATGCGCCCACAAAGGAACTATCTGTTGAGCGTAAAATTGTTGATGCTATTCTATACTATCAGTAAAGATATGTGTTTGGGTGATTAAAGAGACGGTTTCTTTGAGTACTCACAACAGATATATTTTAGTTGAGGACGGAGAAAATATTTTTTTTAACTTCACACTCTTATCTGAAGCCCTGAATTAATGTATTTTGTTATTTGATGACATTTTAATTCAACTTTTCTAAGCAAAATTCATTTGTTCAAATGTAATGAACAAGGTGTTGGCTCTTGTATTAAACAGCATAGTGAACGAGATGGGGACTGATCTCCGTATCATGAAATGATGTCTGAAAATGCTTGGTGATGTAAAATGCCTGACATCAATTAATTTCCCCACCTCTGGCTAAGAAAGACTTAACGCACGCGCGATACGTACCATGGTCATCTACTCATGGACTGGCCCAAAGGCCCAAAAAGTTGTTCTCATGCGCGGATCCAGGGAGAGGGGTGGGGGGGACAGGGGGCCCGGACCCCCCTCTGAAAGATCACAAAAATATAGGGTTTCTTAGCAATGCTGGTACAGATCCCATGGAAAATAGCAAAGCTACCAAGCTAGCATTCATTGTTGGGCCACCATCGGCCCACCAGCGAAATAAATTCGAAATAAAGCCTCTATTCCCGAGGACGTCCAAATAACGAGATTCGACTGTTTGCCTTTCTTGTTGCCACGACAGAGCAAACGGAATATTGACATGGCCTCAAAGGTCAACTCCTGTACACGTTTCCAATAAATATTTTATAATTCTATTGATGAATGAAAATTATATTGATTGGTCCGTGATTGAATTGATTCATGTTTTACGCGTTGTGATGTTTACTACAGAATAAATGTGTAAATTAACTATTGATGTCAATGTATTCATATCAAATATGTCGTCAAACATTGATCATTCGGTTTGTTAGGTGACGAAACATGCCTGTCTGCAACCCCGCCCCCAAAACCTCGACCCTATGTTTATTCTTATATAAAGTTGGTAGAAATGTAATAAACTACCCTAGTTAGTGGATGGAAACGAAGCGCTGACGGACGGACACGGACAAACAATCGTGTGGAAGATACAGCAGTACCACCATTTACTGTCCTGCCAGCCAAGAGTGACAGTGATGTCAAGTGTTGTTTACAAAGTTATCAGGAACTCAAACCGATATATCACTTGTGTATTAATCTTATCCTCAGGATAGGATTAATACACAAGTGATCTATCGATTCGCGTCAGCTCAAGTGAAGTGTACACGTTTGTGTTTTACTTAGCAATTCTAAACAAAGTATTCCGTCACTGTCAATCTTGGTTGGAACGACAGAAGTGATAGTGACAGGGTGCACAAGAGACAATACCTAAAGAACCCATTTTGATGCTTAAAAAGAACTTTCGAAAAGAGCTTTTGGACGAAACCTTATCATTATACTAGGGCAGGTCGATTTTCAATTCTTGGGTTTTATGGCTGGTAATGTTCGTTTTACTCGTTTTTTTAATTTTTCCCTTAACCATACACTTGTAGAGACCCTGATCCGCGGCGTCTGATATTGGTATGCACTGTTTGCCTGTTCCGTAAAAGTCCGCTATGCCTTGACGTAAAACTGTGGATATGAAATGGTCTGCATGTAGCTATGCTGAATTAATGTTTCAAACACTCAGATTTAACCATTAAAGCGCCAATCGCAACAAAAGTTCTCGTCTGCTGAAATGTTTAAGAAGCCTCTATGGCAAACAGTGTGGACCCAGATCAGGCTGCTCCTATCTTTGTTCACCCTGTTTGCTTCTATACTTGAATTCGTCAGTAATGTTAGACAATTATTTGCAGCAGACGACTTCAGCAGACGTCATTTTTCAGATGCATTTTTTTCTTGGCGCTTTGAGGGTTTTTCCGAAATGCAGGCAAGGCTATTGAAACATTTGAATGTATACACAGCGTCGAAAGTTAAGCAAATATTTTCAGAGAAAAACAGCGAAGCGTTCTAAATATGAATTTATACTTGTTAAATCTATGAAATTAGATAAAGTGGTGACAATTTACAGCACATTTTAATTCCGTAAGAATTAAGGTTAACGAAAAGGCATGGCAAATGCACAATTAGCCCTAAAAAAGGTCCCTATTCACTGTCCCTTTGTGGCATTTTCATACAACTACGAGTTGAAAAATATTAGTGTCATATGGTTACAAAACCACAAACATGTTCTGCCAGTAAATTTCAGATGAATATCTCCGATAGAAGAAAAGATGTTGAGGTGTGAAGAATAGCATGTTATAAAGTGATAACGCAAAATTATAAACATGTGTTTACCTATCTCTGTGACTGGCAAGAAACATTGAGTTCGCCAGAACCCTTTATGCACTAGTCTGAAAAATATGTAACGTTTATTTTCGTGTTAATACGAAACCAAAGAAAGCGTTAAAAAGTCCGCTATGGCGCTTTTAAGGGTATACCCCAAACATAGGGGTTGGTCTATACAGGACATCGTAGAACTTTAACAAAAGTATCAAATGACATTCTGACAGCTTTGACAGACCAAGGAAATACTTGGGTAATTATATTACAAGTTTATTGTTCGTTTGAAGAAAATCATACATGAAAACAGCCACTGAAAAAATGATCAGGTGGTGCTTAACTTTTGACACTGTGTATATATTAATTGAAGAAATGGGGAGTCGTACATCCTATATCATTTTGACACAGTTTTAGCACATGAGTTATCAAAGTCATATCAAATTGACACACGTTGCGTATCTTATCGGGCAAGCCTGTGCACAAGGGGTTTACTAAATGTTAAAAATAGAAACATGGTGTCTCCATTCACTGCCAATTTCAACTACTGTCATGTCAACCAAGAGTGAGAGTGACGTGTGTTTTGTTTACAATTGTTAAATAAAATATTAACTTGTACACATCACTAGCCAACACAAATCGAGAGATCACGTGTGTATTAATCCTATCCTGCGGATAAGATTAATAAACAAATGATGTATCGATTATAAGTCGCAGAAAACTTTGTCAACAAAACATGACCTCACTGTCGCCCTTGGCTGGCAGGACAGTAGTTCCCAGTTAATCAAAGATACGATGGTGATAAACTGAGTTTTCGTGCCAATTATCCCTTATAGTCCGGATCGGAAATAAAAACAAACACATATTTCGGTGTCTAAGTGAGCTTATTAACAAGGGAATCAGTCGTTTTACTCTTTGCCTAGTGGGTAATTTGGTATGCTGTTTTTTTTCGTCTGCTGAAGTTTATTTCAAAATCATTTTTAAAAACTCTTTCCAGTCAGGAATACCATCAGATTGATTGACGTTTTGGATTCAGATCAGATCGGGTCTGATCCGAGTCCAAACTGTTTTAAAGGATAGAAGATGTTTCAGTAGACGACAGAAGTAGGCAAAGGGCCACCGCATAGATAGTTTTCATGGGGTGATCATCTTAGAAACATTAAGTGAAACTCAATATCGCATATAATCTTTCCTTCCTCATTCCAGCCACCAAATATCCGCTACACATTGATGAAAATTGTTCAATTAATGCGATATCAGCAAAGTCAGTACATGGCATCTTAGCTGTCTCTACACCATTTGCTACCACAAAAAGTCATATCCAAAACGTAAAAATATTTAGAATTTTAACCAGCTTCCCTTTATTATGAATAATGAGCTAAACTAATCTTTTATTTTGTTTGTTTTATTGCTTTACGTCTCAAGTCAACAGCTATGATCGTGACGGGACGGCCAGTTCACCTAACCACAATTTTTCCTGGGCAAGCTTGAATAAGCATCAACCAGTAATTCGTGCACATACTTTCGCTCGTAACTGACAACAACCCTTCTTGAATGATTCAGCGGAATGGAGGAGAATGACCTTAGAAATTATTTCATGATCAAATCTCCATGAAAGTATGGGACCTGGCCGGGATCGAACTCGCGACTCCTGGATCTGCTGTCAGACTCGCATCTGTAGCCAGACACTTTACCATTCTGATAAAAAGCAATGATGAAGGCCTTCGATAAAGTTCAAACGAGCTGATATGTAGGTTGAATTAAGGAAGTTATTTTGAGTGATAGTAGTTTATATGTGTAAAGTTATGCATATATGTATCTTAACTGTGGATAACCCACAATGACGACTATTATAAAACTATTTTCCACATTTTCCGACCGAAATGCTGGGTTTTCAAGACGGATATTTGAAATGTTGGACGAGTCTGTGTCGCACGTCGGAGGCAGATAGAAGGAAACTTGAATCGCGTGTTACATTTAACATTGGAGTGCGAACTACCGTATACTTTATAAGTGTTAAGATTTTCCTAGCTCTAAGCGGCTTGTCACTTCATCTATGGCTTATGCTAGTGATGTGGTGAAGGGCGTAGACCCTGACCCATGCGAATATGTTAGGAAGCACACTCGAATGGTGGTCTGAACAATTCGTATCTGTGCACCTTTAGCACATTTATTATAGTATGGCTAGTTTTGTCATATGATATGCCATCATAACGTAGCTGGCATGGAATTTCGTTTTGTGATTATGATATCGTTGTGTTAGTTTATATGATTACTTTTTATCATCTTGATAATGCCAACGTATAGGAGGTTGACCGAATCTTCTGAAGACTCGCCGCTGAGGACAGGATCTACCCAGGAAGATGGGAGGTTTCAAATTAACGTAAGCTTTTTCTTTCTGAAACTATCCCTACTAAGCAGAAGCAATTGTATGCTTTGTGCGTTATATTGCAATATGTAAGCCAAATTACTCCTCCATTGAAAAATTATTTTTATTGTATAGCTGATGTACCAATATAGATTTTCAAATAAGATTATCTGGTATATTTTAAGAAATGCTTAGAATTTTCAGTTTTTACTTCAATTTTCACAATGCTTTAACCATTCTAATACTTTGTCATTGCTTTAAAATTGAGTAGTGTACGTGGAGACAGTTAATTTTTATCATATATAGTAAAATATAGTAATACTAAATGACGTATGACATATTTCTTGTAGACATGTCAGGTTACAATCATCATATTTGAGCGTTTAAATTTGCACAGATTTCGTTGCGGACACTACAATACAGTTAAATTTATTATATGCATTATTAAATTAATATTTGGCCATGAATTGTGTTTTTGTTTGTGTACCCATCTTCTTCGATACTGAAGATTTCTATAGAAATGTGATTTAAAGTACTCATATAATAGATATGTACTGAACTTTGTCAAAAAGCAAACAATAACATAAACAGCTGGAGGTTTTACACCAGAACAATGAAACATTGAGTTAGATGGAAACACTAAATTTATAACTGAAATCTGATAAAAGGATGTGCATTGAAGAAATTTTTGTTGGTTGGATCTGAAAAAAATATTCTGTTTTATGTTTAAGGTCATTTGTCAGCTCCGCTGCGGACACTACATTACAATTCATATAAATTAACTGTTGGTTAGAATTGTTTAGCAGTGTACAAAGGTTAAGAGCACCATTAATGATTTTATAATGTTTTTATCAAAAGTGTAGATCAATGATGACATTGTCACAACACATAGTAAAGGGATGATATAACTGATAAATGTATTATTTGGCACAATATAACAGAGACTAAAGTGAGGACCTTTAGTTTCAGTTTTATTTTCCACATTTCTTTTCTGAAGCTTTACTTTAAAGTAAAGTAAAGTGATAATAATTCCCTTCTCCTTTCATGTTTATTATGAAGTAGTGCCCTTTCTATATAATTAAGCTATTGATAGTTTGCATTATGTGAAGAGTGAAACATCGAAAATAGTATGGTAACCGTTCAAACCTTTTATATGCATAGGCCTGGATAGTAAAAAATCTGTATCAAAGGATTGTAATTTAAGTTGCTAGTTTATGGATGGTTATGATTAACTGGCACAATGGAGAATGTTTAGCAATTATTGCAAAACTTGTACTGTCCACAACGCTTTTTGTATCAATAATTAACTATCAATGAATTAACAAAGAACAAAACGGCATATTACACTTCTTTGATTTGCTATGATACGTTAAATACAAAAAAAGGAAACTTAATACAGCTTTCATATAAAATCACTTCATCCCCAACCCATATTTCATAGGTGCATTAAGTTATATCTCTATAAAAGGTATTTAAAGCTTCAAACTGAAATACTTGAATGAATAATAGTCTTACAAGTAAGCAGTTTTGATTAAGGAGGGTGACTTCATGCTTACACCTAAAGTAACCAATAAATTAGAGTTTCATTAATCTAAAAGATGTAGTGTTGCGGACACTACATTGGACTTTTTTTGCTCCTGTTTTCTAAGTCTAAGGCAGAAGTATTCAATATTTTGCCAGTTATAAAGGACAGTGATGAGTCTCCACAGGAAAAGTGAAAACACCATCAGCTAAGAAATAGCAGAACCAGACGAGCATCTGTATGCGTTGCGGACACTACACAATTTCGTAGAAATATTGACCTTCAATATAAACAGTTTAAGACACCATAACATGTATAACACATGTCTAAACTGTTGTTATTTTTCTTCGATACCACCTTCAGGTGCTTACCAATGTAAATTAAGTCAAATTAAATGTTATTTTTGTACATCTAGAAAGCATTCAGTATTAGCTATTGAACGAAACGTAAAACCTATAACGAAGCATGCTATTCATACTATTTGGCGTAAAATCCTGTTTTTTTTTACCAAATGGCGAGGGGGAATTAGCATTTAAACGATATGGAAACATGCTATTGTTATGATATTTAAATTTTATAAAATGATGCTTATAAATATTTAAAATAACCTTGTGAAAATTGGCGGTTTTTCAATGTTACAACATAACGTAAAATGTGTTGTTTTCGGCATCTTTTTGGCTTCCTATGACACCTGAACATATATAAACATGTCATATACCATTTTGAAGGGTTTTGTAATGTCTTGTGGGTAAAACTGAAGTATACTCAGAAAAACAATTGAAGGATATTAAGATTCAGTCCTATCTCTAACATTCAATACAATAAAAACTTTTCTAATTATGCATGCATTTCAAAGTTCCAGTTATCTGCAATCAAAATGGATGCTTTATTTTAGTCACGCTTCAATGGTTTAAGTACAGTACAAATCCAAATGGTTCAACCCTCTACACTGAAAAGTCACAAACGTTCAAAAATGATTGAAACCCATTTTATCGTTTGTATTCCATAATGACTGGCTCCAAAATCATCGCTGATTCTCCCTCCAAAACGTGGCGCCTAATTTTGAAGCTGTTGTCTGTGTTTTACTGCCAATTTGTGATCAAATTTGCCGGGGTATGCCATATCCGTGTATTTTTGTTGAAGAAGTTGTCCCATTATTAGGGGCAATGACTGATAAAGTGGTGTTAACTTTTGTCTGTGTTCGGAATTAGAACCTAAGCAATGACCTGGTAAAGGTTGCAGCAAAAATTGAGAGCGCTAAATTTTTTGCTTGTGAACTTTGGGTAGAGAGGGTCGGTACATTTGGTATAGTACTGTATCGCAACCAATGACCCATGAATTTCAATTTGCATTTGGGTGAATTGCATAGTAATAACTCTATCAATGACAAAATAATTTGTTTGAAAAATATATTCCCAAATGTTATATAGTCAAAAGAATTTTAATATCCCTCAATTGTTTTTCTGAGTATATTTTGGCTGTAAATTATGCGCAGATAGCAAAGAACAGCCACTTAAACAAAGACAGCTTCATTGTGTGCACTTTATTGTGAAACTGCCGATAGCAATTTTCTGTACTTCGTGTATCTAGAAGACGTTTGCGTTACATAATATGCACTCACATAGTGTAGAAGCATTCAATGTTTTAGAATCTTGTAAACGTGAAAAATCATTAATTTTGCTTTATAATTCAAAAGACTGATCATTTTGTTAGTGTTGATGCTTTGCATCCCAGTCAACAATTTTTGTCGGGCCTTTGGTTAGGCCAGAACTAAACAGAGAATTAGTGTCTTGCTAAAGGACAGAGGCTAGTGTTTTCGGTTTCCAAAAAATGGTAAGTGAGTATGATCAGAAAATACCACAAACCCATGGTACCTCGAGCGAGGAAGAGCCACACAACCATCACGAGACACCAGCAAGACAAACTAAGCAAAGCAAGTTTATCTTTTTACAACTGCACTTCCATTGATCCTTAGAAAAAATCGATAATTGGTATTGCACTTCTTTCCCACTATGGATACTTTCTGGTGCTGTAAAATTGTTCATCTCCGTTTTCAAAACCACACACAATGACATGAATCTAATAGTATAATTTCAGCATTTTCAGCACATACGCCTAGCTATATTTGCACACACAAAGGCTATTAAAAAGGAATTCTGGCTGTTACCAGCCATTAACTTGGTTAAATGGTGGGCATTTTTTTAGTTTGACTTTTGAATAACGTAAAAAAAACCAGACCCAATCTCGCAGGTCTTGACATGCCGATTCCGACTGCTTAATGTATTAACTGCAATATCTGAAAGATTAAGATTCTGGCCTTGAAGAGGCCATGGCGGTGGGTAAATTAATTGAGTATAATAGAGTTTTCGCTTTTAGAATATCGAGCTGTGTAGCACATAAATCTAGGTGATGTGTATTTTGTGTTTTTGCTTTTTTTTCTTGAGGATAACTCAATCAGATGAAGCAAGAATTAAAAAAAAAGATATTCAGTGGCATTCTAATACTGATACAATTTGAATGATAATGTTCAGTTTGGTTTAAATTTCGAAAAAGACTATAGGCAGTGTTACATTTTAAAAACTGACTATAATCATGACCTCGCATATGTTGAAAATTTTAAACAATTATTTGCTTTCCCTGTTCAAGCATGACACTTTAGACATTACTGACAAAATTCATACATTCTAATACACTCCATTGAGTTATTTTATAAATCACTTGTTTACTATTTGCAATTATGCAATACATGCAGAGTTGTTTTCAAATGCTCCTGTATACGTATTGAGACGACCTATATTCGTGATATCTGTGTGTGTGTGTATTTTTTTAGATAGCAGACGGTACATCAGTCTTTTACATCTAGTTTTCAAGTAAAGTTGCGTTTGTAATAAATCTGTATGACGGACTGAGGGGTTAACCAATGAGAATGTCGTTTTTAGTAGGTGCGCTGATAATTTACGATTTAAGATTGTTTCTGATTGGTGAATAAAAAGGGCCATAAGCAAAAATAGTAGACCCTGTTGAAAAAATGAAATAGAAATGATCTACTTTTGTGATTCTTACCAGTCAAACGAACAAGGAGCAACCAGGTTATGTCATGGACACTGCTCTTGTGTGTTTATTCTGGTGTATATTATCTCACGAGTGGATTCATTTCAATGGTTTAACCCAAATACTGTCATACTTTTGTCCTGAAAATTTCGTCTGTTTACTACCTTTGCTGCATACATTCTAATACACTCCAGAATGTTTTACCTTGGAAGCAAACAGCTAGAACCAAGATCAGACCGCTCCTGTGGGAGCAGTCTGATCTGGGTCCATATTGTTTGCAGTGTAGGCGACCAAAGGCCAGAAGCAGATGAGAGAGCAGACGCCAGTTGTCATGAATGGTGGGAAAAGTTAATTAGCATGTACGACACAGTAAACATTTAAGTCACGTCGCGAGACAAACATAACTTTGCGACCAGGTAGAATCAACCCAGCATGCTTTGCTACAGGGACTGGCTAGAATATTGAAAATTTGTATTCTGCATGCTGAGAGTAGTCATAAATTAAAATCTATAAGTCAGTGAACACAAATATTTGTGACTAAACAGTGCTAACACACAGGCTGGTCTGTACCTATGCTATTTACATGCGACAAATGATTTGGCGCAGTTGTAGAAAGTGATACAGCTATTTACCATGTTTATAGAGATAACTTCGACATAAAATTACATCATGTGAGACCGCTTCCGTATAAATTTACATAATAGAATAGTAAAAGTTCTGTTGTCACGAAAACGACAAATGTGCACGTGCAAAACATTTTCCATAAAATAATGGGCTTGTGGGTTTGAGTTGATGAGCTTGGAGTCTCTCGCAGTCATGCATGAGCGCACTTTGTAGAATCCAAATCACGAACAGGAAGATTCAGGTCAGACTGCGAATATATGAGCGTTTGCTTGTACGGTCGTTGTTCATGTTGTTGGTTTTGATGTGCGGGGGCTTCTTAGTGTCAATAAACTTGTATTTGCCTAAATCGTCTTTGTTGTTGTGGGGATTTCAAAAGTGTTGAAGTGATTGTACACCAAATACATTGGAAATATTCGGAATATTTAAATATTGGGTAAAATGGCAATTATTTAGGTTTAAAGTATGGCCCTAGGTTTTCAAAACTAAAATGTTGATACAGTCGAAGCCAATAACTCGAAGTCCACGAGACTGGGAAAGTCCTTTATTTCGAAGACTGTTTAAGTCATAATAACCAAAAGGGGGTGTTAATCGTAGAAGTTCACACCAAAATATATTTTGCGTGCTAATACACCATGCAAGAAACGTTTCCGTAAACAACCAGAACGTGTATTTTGAAAGGTAATAAACAAAAAAGTTCATATTTAAATATTTAAACTAAAAGAGTTCATAATTATCGCTTTTTATTTCAGTGAATCCAATGTATCCCAAATTAAGTTTAAATTATTGATTCATTATCAAAATGAAAAGAACAGTGCAGTCACTTTATAACTTACCGCGTTATAACATGGATTTGGATACAGCGTGGTCAGGTTGTGGCTCCCAAATATTGTGTTTGTTTGTTTTGTTTGTTTTGTTGCTTTACGTCCCAAGTCAACAGCTATGGTCATTGCGGGACGGTCAGTTCACCTAACCACACTTTTTCCTGAGCACTTGAACAAGCGGTTAACCAGTAATTCGTGCACATACTTTCGCTTGTAACTGACAACAACCCTTCTTGAATGAATCAGCGGAAGGGAGGAGAATGACCGTAGAAATAATTTCATGATCAATCTCCACGAAAGTATGGGACCGGACCGGGATCGAACTCGCGACCCCTGGATCTGCAGTCAGACACGCATCTGTAGCCAGACACGTTACCGACTGCGCTACGCGGCCTGGCCCCAAATATTTTACTATATTATATAATTTTCCAAAGAATTTTAGGGAAATTGCCATTTCATGGCAGTTTTGAGGCCTAAAATTGTCCCTTAACAACCCGTTTTATTTTTATACCACGGTTCATTCCTATGGACCCCAAACAAAAGCTTAAAAGGGACTGCACTGTGCGGCATTTTAGCCGCGACATGTGTTTTCCTACAATGTAGCATTTTGATAAGTGTAGACTCAGACGAGCCTGTACAGCCTCCTTTAATGCTTAGAAATCCCAAAATGATAATCGGGCAGTAGCATAGGAGTAATAGAATATTCAACCGACTAGCATGCGCAGGCTGATCAGAATCTTTGGTTGTCGCACATACCACATTGTTGGGAATCACGTGTCACGGCTCATCGTTTTTGGGGTAAGTGCAGTTAACTTTTATAAGAACAAACACTCAATAACAAACTTTTAACGCATATTTAACTGAAATGCCAAATTAAGCCTGAATAAGTATTGTTGAGGGAATTTATCAGTTCAGTATACTAGTATATATAGAAGACAAAGGATTATTCGCTTTCTGGCTTAAAGGACACTGACCCGTGATTATCATCATTATATTTATTTTTCGTTCACGATGAATATAATTTATTATAGGAATACTAAGATACATTTATGCTGTAAGTAAACACTGTACATGCGTGGATCCAGAAAGTTTTATCAGAGGGGGTCCAAACTTGATTACTTTTGTTTTTTAAATTGATGAGGGGATATAGGATCCAAAACCCGCTATCAATGGGCCATCATCCGCCCGCCAGCGAAACGCCATTTAAATGGCGTTTCGCTGGCGGGCCGATGATGGCCCAACATTAAGTGCTGGCTTGGTAGCTTTTTGATTTTTCAGGGGATCCGGACCAGTGTTTCTAAGAAACCCTATATTTTGTGATTTTCAGGGGGGTCCGGACCCCCTATACCCCCTCTGGATCCGCCCATTCTGTAATTCATTTGTGTAACTTTACATCATAAAGAGGTGGTAGCTGATGCCACCTTATTTGGTGTATACGTACACTTGCTTTGCTTCTGAACAGCTTGAGTTAAATATTGCTGTAATTGAAAATGTCGAAAAGTTTTACAGAAATCTACCTGTTAGTGCTACATGTATATTAGTAAGTTAATATAGAAATAGATTTCAAACACACTAAATACTTTAAGCCACAAGCTCCAAATTTAGCTTTGACTAGTTCCAGAAAAGATGTTAAACAATTGGTATATTTTCAGATTCTGCAAAATGCAGATAATATATTTTTACTCAGTGATAATTCTGCTGTGATCCCTTTTCCAAAGGTCTAATTGAGTTACAGCCTCAATTGCTTCCTGTAATTTAAAATAAATAAATACTCGTTCTTGACAGGCGCCACATTTCCTAGTTCCAAGGATGATTTCTGTGCTTGTGGTTAGAACTGCAAAAGCAGTGAGAGGTTTAATGTGCCCAAAACTTATGTTTGATATATTATATATATATATATGATCATAATCATTTTTGGGTGGATATCTTTGTCTACCTCCCTATAGTTCGAACTATTGATAATTTTAATTTAAATCTCTAGTCCCGAGGACTTCGAATTGATATTATCTCATAAGTTCTTTGTTTACAACTCACTGCTAAATGAGCACATACATGTGTATGTGTACACATGTATAGTTCCAGTTTACAAACTGCTTAAACATGGTACATTTGTAAAGAAAAAAATGCATTTTGAGAGAATTTGCTGCTTGTTTTAGTACCATTAGAACGCTCACGAGTGTTCTGTCAACTCAAAGCTATTGAATATGCGAAACGGGTAAATGCGTTTGATTTTGAATTGCTCACTCAAAGGGGATGGGGTGTCTGGTGCCAGTGTGTGAATTTCTTAAAAGCCTGACATACTCAACTTTGGGTCTATTTATAAAGTTTCAAAACGTAAGTTAGTATGATCAGGAAATGCCACGATCACACACTGCAGACCAACCCACGGCACCGTGAGGAAGAGCCATATAACACTTATAGTAACAATTCATCTGTAAGACGATTATGGCAAAGCAACCAGCTTTCTCTTTCTCTAGAAGATGATTTGCAAAACCTAAATGGACACAAGGTAATGCACACCAAAACAAAGACAAAAAGTCTGTTTCTAACTTAGTTTGGACGAATAGGCGGCAATCAGAAGGGGCAGGCATAAAAGGATGAAAACACCTAAAGTGCTAGTTTCTCTTTTAAGTGTCATGTATATATAAATGCGTGAATGCGTGAAATAAACTGTTTAAAAGAAGATGGACATATACCCCCGAACCGGCTAAATGACTTGAGATAATATCTATTTAGCTTGAATGACATATTGTCCAGTACTTCAGATCATTTATGTTATTTCTGTTTTGTTTTTGTTATGCTTTCGTGTGCGTCTGTTTAAATTGACGCCTTTTGGTCACCTGCTGGGAAAGAGCTGACCTCTTGACTCTCAGTTGTGGTGTTTAATTGTGAAGTTGCCACTTTCCCATTGGTACGAGGGTCAGTCTAAAATAACTGAGAGTTGGTTAATTTCTTTTAACTGGGTCAGCAGTTTTGGCTGAAACTTAATACACACATAGAATGAACCTTTGGGCTTCATTACATACAGAAGTTGGCGTCTTATCGTCTTCAATGTGCTGTTGCTAGGCAACCGAAGACCGTCTCTCAGCGATGTGAGTTCGCGCTGATGACACTTTTGGCTAGCAGCAATGAATTTAAAATCATTTCAAATCTAAATCAGTATAATAACGGACCTTTTATCTCTCCATTTGTATCAAACAATGTGTTAGCAATGTTTTGAAGAAGTGTAATAGATATCAAATACAATACATGCAATGTTCGTTGCCTAGCAACCAAAATCGATGTAAATTCCATTTTTAACTAAAACACAAGATTTTGTTGCTATGGCACCTGTTTATTCCTGGGAATATTTAAGATATGCATTCAGGTGTCAAAGCCAATTACTAAATACAATGAAATGGTCAAATTATATGATACTTAGGTGATAATATTGCTCTAAAATGAACCGTAACTGGTGGGTGGGGCATATTTTGGGTTGAAATTTTCAAAAAATTTAGTTAATTTTCCTTTTATTTATGTCATAAAATTCCAACGCCTCAATCTCAGTTGTTTCATTTCACAAAATACATTCACATACTTTATTTGCAACAAATGCACACGTTGATGTAGCTTACATTTTGTATAGTGTTTCCATGGCAACGCTATATTCCAGCGTTAACGCATGGCGTTATTTCTCATTCTTCGTTTGCTAGGCAACAACAATCTATACTTTACATGGTCTTGTATATTGCATATTCTGACGCAGGACAGTTCATTGCTTGTATGTGCCAAATTTCGAAGTGTACGTTAGCCTACGTAAGAGATATGGATCAACTCTCAGTTATTTTTGACTGACCCTCGTACATGCATCCTGGGTCAGGTGTGGTGCTTGATTTTATCGATTCCTGATCTTTGCCCTTTTTCTTACTTTGGTAGAAAAATTCGAGATTCAGCTGTCACAGTGTACATTTTACTCGTCTTATTTGTATGAATGTCCTGGTTTAATATTGATGGGCTTCGGTGCAACAGCTGGAACTATTTACTAATGCTTTGTTCAAACTGAACATCCTGAAGTGAAGTTCGTGTAAAATGCAAACTCATGCGCGGACCCAGAAAGTTTTGTCAAACGGGGTCCAATTTTGGCGGTTCTTTTGTTTTTTTAGTTGATGAGGGGAGGCGGGATCCAAATACCCTTATTAGCGGGCCTCACGGGCCTGCCTGCGAAACGCCATTTAAAAAGCGCTTCGCTTAAATAGCGTTTCGCTGGCGGGCCGATCATGGTCCAACATTGAATGCTGGCTTGGTAGCTTTAAGATTTTCAGAGAACCTGGACCAGTTTTGCTAAGAAACCATATATTTTTGTGATTTTTCAGAGTGGGGGGGGGTGGGGGTCCGGGGCCTCTGTCAACCTCTGGATCCGCGCACGAAACTCGTACCAGACTGCGTGTTTCTTGAGGTCTAATATATTACTTCAGCTGCCGATCCTACATGTTAGTATTCTCCTGAGCTGCTATAGCAAATCTGAGATAGTTGCAAACAAAATGTAACTTCAGGTCCCAGCGGGACTGACCTTGATCATATAAACCCTTAAACCATCAGCCTCAACTCGACAGACGACACATTTAGTAACATTCCCCTTTTTCGGGGATAAAAAGCTTGATATTTCACGTGAATCTACTGGATGATCTTTATGAAATATCTATAATGACCCCCCAATGTGATAAGCAGCGGCCATTTTAAAAAGTATCGTCTCGTCTTGAAATATGTTCGTTAGTGCTTTAAGTAATATAACTGCTGTCACGTAACTGTTACGCTTGGAAAATGAAGATCCTACTGATTGCAATGTTTATTCACTCTTTTAAAACTATTTGCCTGCTTGTGTCATTTGCAAACAATTTGGACCCAGATCAGGCCCGACAAATTGTCGGGCCTAATCTGGGTTCAAACTGTTTGACACTGTGTGATGGTATTCCTGGAAGAAAGTTTCGAAAAAGGTTGATTTTGCAATAGCAACATATAAACGAAAGAAGACACAAAAACATAAAAATACATTATATGGCAAAGCAGTTAATGAGCCATGACCATCGTTTCACACTGAACAAGTATCATTTTCATATCATGCCATGTTCCTTGTCATGTTGCTATAGGGATATATATAGAATATTAACTTTTTAGGTGAACACCAAATATATTTCATCGAGTGTTTTGAAAACATCAGAATTTTCACTCGTGCTGCGCACTCGTGAAAATTCTGATGTTTTCAACTCATGAGATGAATTATATTTGGTATTTACTAAAAAAAGTAAATTATCTTTTTATTTTATACTTTTGATAGGCTACAGACATATCCTTTTTATTTCATAAATTGACAGTCCATGCATAAAACAAGCTGTAAGCAAAGTATTGAAGGGATTTCAATGTGGGAAGTACATGTATCTAGTAGCATATGTCTTTAATGCCATTTATTACAATTCTTTGAGAAAATCAGTCACATCCCTATCATTATTTGAATCGAACACATTTACAAATGTACATGTGTTTGTCAGACTTGGTGAAGGAAATGTTCACGTTGTATATATTTAAAACTTAGTTTTCTCAAACTAGACAATTTAAGCACAACGTTGATACAACAAAAAACGTAGATCTACATGTACATGTAACAGTCCAAACCTGATGTGAAAAACGTTAGAAATTGCATTTTCCGCAGACGTTAATTGACATTTGAGCCGCGACATGTAATTTCAAACAAAGTGGCATTTTACAAGTGTAGACTCAGGCGAGTCTGTGCAGCCTCGTTTTAAGCTTAGATACTTCAAATGATGTTCAGTCAGTAGCTAAACATTCATATAATATTCAAGCGACTAGCAAAGGCTCTGGTCAGACTACGCGCAGGCTGATCTGAGGCTTTGCTGGTCGCATATACCACATTGTTGTAAATCTCATGTCGCTGCTCATTTTTGTATTTTCTTCGACGGTACTGCAAACGAAGAAGGTATCCTGATGATTTATTACATAAACGAAGGGATGCAGAAAGTATTTGACAATATGTAATTAATATTGTGTCACTTTTTTCGTTGCCAGTACCAACGATAAAAATGGAAAAAAAACAAAAAAAAAAAAAAAAAAAAAAAAAAATAAAAATAAAAAAAAATATTATTTTTTACAGAGCTGATAATTGCAACCGACAGTTCCTTCATTAGACCCTGCCAACATTGAGACTCGGACCACTATCGTCCCACCAGCGAAACTCAATTTACAACCATGCAACTAGCAAGTTAGCAAAGGGGTAGTCCATGAACTCAAATTTGGAGATATAGCTGTCATGCACTTATAAACAATTTGCAGTATAATGACAGGAATTTTAATACTGATTGGCAGAAGAGGTTAAGACAATGGACCTGATTCTTGGAAAACGTAAATTTCAAAATAGTTTTCTTCCTTATTTTCGGTATCATATACTGTAGGTACACATTGGAATTGCCTCTATGAGGCAATTCCAATGTTTACCTATAACATATGTCTTTTTAATAAATGAATTTTTCACCATAAACTTTTTTAAAATAAATTCTCAACCACTTTCGTTTATTCAAAGAAATGAGCATGTAGAAATGAACAACTTTTCATGTAGTTTGTCATGCACCCGTATGACAATAATAGACTGTCTATTTTATTCTTCTGACAGCTTATCTTGAGATGTTTCATGGGAGTATATTGCTAAATTGCTAGTTGTCTGGTTGTAAATGTCGTTTCACTGGTGGGTTGTTGGTGGCCCGTCATTGTATGCCTCCTGGATATATTCTCATCTTATATCTCAACACCACTCTGCCTCTTTTTCCAGATGCCAAGAATGCAAGGTCCCGCGATTCAATGTTGTCTATGTCTGGTCGGGGTGTTCATGTTCCTTGGTGGACTTATCATGTTCACCACTGGGATATGCCTCATCCTAAACTACGATGTCTTCGACGATGCGGTATTCCCGCCGGAAATGCAAACGGAGGATGGTAAACGAACGCTCGGCATAATACTAACAGTGTGCGGCCTACTGGCAATATTCGTAAGTGTGCTTGTGAGTGCCTTATATTTATGCAATAAACAAAAACCAGGCCAAGTAAATCCGAATGAACTGTCTCAGATACCCTCCGCGAGAAACGGGACGCCAGATGGGCGTCTGCCAGCTCGGAGAAATTTGGACAACAGAAGTCCAGTCCCATCCTTGTCTGGCACACTGCCTCCTCAGAGAGGGAAAGGTGTGATTAAACCAATCGCCAGACCTGCTCAACAAATCCCAGGATCAGCGGAAGTAAAACACCCAAGATATAAAAAGAGACATAGACACAAGCAAAAGTTCAGACAAAGTCGATTGGAAGAGATCAAGGAATCGGATGCAGTTTCTAGAAAGACTCTAGAGGGTGCGGTGCTTGCACTTGATGAAACAATGTCTCCGAGGAGTGGATCTTTCTCAAGTGAAATGACACTAGAAGATTCTAGAAATCCCAGAATTGTTCTCAATCACGAACATGTGTCAGATGATAGACGTGCTAGTGACGAGAGCGCTAGCACATCTATGACAAGTGATACTAGTAATTATAGAACATTAGAACATGACAAGTCAAGAAGGGAGTTACAATTTAAACCCGATGCAAAAGCCAAAGAAGAGCATAATAAATTTGAAACTAGTTCAAAAGATAGTCAAGACGAATTTTCTTTAATAGCTGCTTACCAAAATACTCTTGCTAATGGGAATGTTCATAATAAGGAACTTAACCCGTCCATAGTGTCTGATGACCAATATTCTGCTGGTGGAAATAGTGAACTTAGTCAACAACGCGACAGTTCGGCATCTAATTCTCAAGTTTTACCAGATTCCGACGGCACTGCTAGTCTGTCTAGTTATAGACCTCAGTTAGACGATGACAAACTTCGTGCCAAAATCGATGCACACATGACCTCTGAAACTAATGGTGTTGTAAACGGGGCTTATGAAGATGAAGAAGATATACACATTCCAGGACAGTCAGATGTTACATCCGAAGAGGGAGATGATCTAACCAAACGGGATATATACGTTTGATAAGTGTCAGGGCGTAGCCAGGTTAACCTCAGGGTTAATTTGTGAAAGAAAAAAAAATAGCTAGAATATTTCAAAGAGAACTTATAAAAGTGCGTTCCCAGCAAACATATAACGTTGAATCAACGTCGTATCTACGTCGATGCGACGCAATTACGTCGTATCGACGTTGATACGACGTTGTATTAACGGTTTGTGCCAATTGGGTCATACTTATAATGCGAATACCAGGTGAGTGTCTTTTGATATCAAGTTTGCCAGACACAGCTTTGAGAATGCTTGTTGACATTGCGAGGCTTAAGCCTCGTTATTCAACATGCGTTCTCAAAGCAGAGCCTAGTAAACTTGATATCAAAAGATGCGAACCTGGTATTCTATTTATCAGTTCACCCAATGATTCACTCTTCAAACTAGCGATTATGACGTAATGATCGTTTTTTGCACAATTCAGCATCATTGGCGGTGTCATCCAAAAAATTGCAACCGTCATCATGACCTGATACAGGCACATGCCGTGAGATAGACAACGTTTATCAGGCAACGTGCAAAGCTGCAGTTAATATGAATGTTATCTGATAAATGTCCATTAATTGGCATATGTCGATATATTAAGTCCTAGAATGAAGCATCTTCAAAACAAAGCAATAACGCAAATACAATTAAGTCGTCACCACGAAAATAAGTAAGAAAACAAATACCCCCACCCCCAGCTAGTAATGCACATGTTTCCATGACACTTCGTGATCGCACGTTGTTTGAGAAAGACTCTTTCTAATGAAATTTTCTTTTTGCTCACTGAAATCAGATTTTATCAACTGAATTCTTGGATTATGATTAATCTAAGATAATTTATTGATTAATATAAAGTATCTTTGCAAAATGGTTTGCCATTTGATGTAAAACATGCATCAAATGGCAAACCATTTCGCAATGAAACTCCAAAATTTGCTTCCAATGCCAAACTTTTTTGCCTCAAAATCATCAAATGGCAAACCATTTTGCCATGAAATACACAGTGTACTAAATGGCAAACTAGCTTATGGTAAAATATGTGAAATCAAGACAAAGGTGCTTATAAATACCGCACACCGGAAATGTTACATCTCATCAGGGACTGAACAGTTTGCGTTTATAAAAAAGGTTTATTCAGCAACAAATAGTGACCAGTCGCCAATTATCATGAATGTCAAATACCTGTAGAAGAGTTGGAATTTAATGAAACATTTTAACGAAAAAAAAAGAACATTGTATTCGTCATAAATGGATGAAACATGTGTTGTGCATCTGAACTCTGGCTACGCTACTGCAGTGAGTGTGTCTTTAATCTATGAGTTTGCTCATTCGACTCGTTGGTACAGACAGTACTTCTGAGTCGCCTATTGGTGCAATGTTTCGCTACTGCATTTTGCCCTGCCAGCAGAAATAAGTTATATATTTTCAAAAGCCACCGAAAAACGTGTGCAATCAAAATAATTGTTCTTACTTCTAAACCCAAACATATGTTTTGGGTACTCCAAAGAACCGTCGCATGGAGGCGGTTCGTTTGGGCACCCAAACCACATGCTAAAACTGATGAATTAGAAAATAATGTAACTTTAAACTAAAAAAGTGTGTTTATCTGAATACATGCAAGTTTATCACTTATCCAGACAGGGGTTGCATTGTGTTAATACTGGACAACCAGAATGGAGTATAATTTCAACCAGAGAAAGTCAGAAAAGGTCAAAACAAAATTCCATGACATTCTGCGGATAGAAAACGAAATGTTAGTACAGTAAAACCTGTGTGAAACGGTCTCTCTCAAAAAGACCGAAAATTGGTTTTTAATACCAATTATCGCTTAATGCAGGTGACATGTATTGCAGAATGTTCCCAGGGGAGCATTCTGCAATACTTTTGACCATCATTAGGCTACCATTTGTCATCTAGACCTTTGTTTGTCTATTTTTGAGTGGCAGTTTTACACAGATTTTACTGTACTACATATTGTTTGAGAATACATTGTATAGTTTGCGCTTGCAGAGTGCAGGGAGTTTGCACATATATTAACAATTATAAGCAAGCGTTACAAATAATAATTTTATTATTTCTGAGCGAAAACATATGTTGTGTGTACTCAAAAGAACCGAATCAATGAGACTATTCTTTCGAGCATCCAAAAGACATGTTCAAAATGATGGGTAAGAAAATGTTTACAATTGCACAACGAAAAATTCTGTTTATCTAAATCTATGATAAGTCACATCTATGTATACTAGACATTTGTTATTGGCCAGGATACTTTTCTAATTTTTTTTGAAACCTGCAGATTTGTCTACTGAAAAATTAGCGGTTTTCAAAATTGGCTTCCGGGTCAAAATGTTTGGATATTTATTATCGAACCTGATATTGGTCCAAACTATTTGCAAAGGTTATCAATAGGCAACTTAAGTGGGGAAAGAGCCATTAAAAGGTAGTTACAGCACTTAACATGATGTATAACATGTAAAAGTGTACAACTTCTGGCATGTAATAATGATCTCGGTAAAACCATGTCGCAATATACATTATACATGTTACACTTTAGAAGTGTTCCTTAACATCTGCATATGACCAGGACA
The DNA here is from genome assembly GCA_964019695.1 of Loripinus fragilis. Taxonomy (NCBI): domain Eukaryota; kingdom Metazoa; phylum Mollusca; class Bivalvia; order Lucinida; family Lucinidae; genus Loripinus; species Loripinus fragilis. The sequence goes on from OZ026516.1 coordinate 69,933,343, forward strand.
AGTGTTTTTGTGCGTATAATTGTAATTATTTTCTTACACATCAGTTCAAATATTTGTCTTGGCTGATCAAAAGAACCGTTTCACTGAGGCGGTTCTTTCGAGTACCCACAACTTATTTTTTGATTGAGAAGTTCTTGTCTTGGTTGAGAAGTTCAAATACACACTCATATCTGGATACTTGCTACCTGCTAAGATCGAAGTCCATATTTGGATAAAACTGCATATTTTTCGGGTAATTTCTAGCTATACCTTAATTGTTTATGTTAAAACTTACGTTATAGTTAACTGATGTGCTTTACCCAGAAAATTTACATCTAGCTGACAAAATAATTTCTGAATATAGTTTGTGTATCATGACCGTCCAAAGAAACATTCCAAAACGTTTCCAATATGTATAGGAATAATATTATTGTAAAACTATTTTTGTAGCAGTAACGTATTTTTCATTGTGTTATCAGCTTACATTAACATGAGGAGCTGGAAGTGAACAATTGTGATCAGTCATTGTCCATTGTACAGGGATCAACTTTAAGACTTAAACACTTGCTAAAATAGCAAGTGACTTTTTTCTCACTTGCTTAAGATGTTGATCAACTAACTTGTTCACTAAAAATGAAATTACCTTTTTTTCCAAGGCTTGCAAATAAGAAAAATCGAACTAATTTCAGCCAGCATCAGGTGTGGGTAACAAAACATATTTATTATCATTTAAATCTTTCTGAACCCGTATTTGGTTTCCTTGCAAACAGTGCGGATCCAGATCAGCCAGCTTCTTGTTGGCTGATCAGGATCTACACCGTTTGTCATATAGCTTATGTTAAGTTGCATGGTTTGGTTGATATGAGTGCGAGTGACGTATGTTCACTTGCTAAAATATTAAGTGATGGCAATTTCTACTTGCTGTTTGGAGAAAACTACTAGCATTTAGATCTCTACAGGCATTACCTATAATACTGGGTCAACTTAAGCTTAATTGTACAAGAATGTTCCGCAGATATACCCAAAACAAATTTGATTTACCTTAACTCGGTTGACAGGGGCAGTGTTAATGTCCTTTAGGAATACATAACGACTATTGAACAGAATTCTTATCAATACCGCTGCAATAGTCATTTGGAGACCTTCGAGAAAAATGGCAAAAGCAAATTCTCACATGTGGCTGCTGGATTGTTATGTATGTGGTTGGGGAAGGTTGCTTTATTTGTTTATAAAGAAAACATAAAGAACACTTTTTGTTTTATCTAATCTCAGTTGTCAGAATCAAAAGCAATTTGGCAGAATTAATCGTAAAATGTATTAAATAATGATTCAATACGTGTTGCCAAACAGTTGACAAACAATGCTGCCAATGTGTTTAATTAGTTGGACTGGCTAACTAAGAAGGGCAATCCAGGGCCATTTAATAGTCATCTTTGTTGTTCGTTAGGCATCTTTGAAATTGTACAGTGTTAAGTGCTTAGAGGGCAGCCTGAGCATGTTCAAGCTTCTGTATGACCTAGTCAGGAAACCTGAAGTTGAGATCAGAAATTTAGATAAACATTTCTGCATGCCCAGAATACCAATTTTAGTCTGATCAATGCCCTCGCTGTTCTATTACCAAAATGGCTAGGCTACAATATGCTCCAATGCACAAACATCTAAATAACAGTGCAGATTTCTGAAGTTTTTGTGTAAGTTATTGTATGGTTTGTGCGTCTTTACGGGAAGATAATCCACGAGATTTAGCGAGTGGATTATCTCCCGTACATACGCATAGCCATATTGCACCAGCCTGCATGTGCACTTTGTGCGTTGTGAGATTTTTGATGTAAACATTGGAATATCACTTAAAGGTGCAATAATACAAGTGTAAGTTATTGTATGGTTTGTGCGTATGTACGGGAAGATAATCCACGATCTTTAGGGAGTGGATTATCTCCAGTACATACGCACATCCATACAATAACTGCCTTATTGCAACAGCATGCGTGCGCACTTTTTGCATTGTGAGATATTTGATGTAGAACATTGGAATATCACACAAAGGTAGATTTAAGTCTCATATATTTCACCAAAAGCATATGGTGTTATATTTTAGATGGATGTTGAGAATGTCTCTGATTGTTAAGGACATACCATGATCTTAAAACTGGAGCAATACTATTTGTTTGTATTGCCCAAGATAACCATTGTCTGGTTGTCCTTTCAACCTTTACCATGTTAATCAAAATATACCCTGTATTGAAAACAGTGTAGATCCAGATCAGCTGGCTTCCTAGAAGCCAGCCGATCAAGATCTTAACTGTTTCCGCTCTGCTTGTAAAAACGCTTAAAGTTGATCGGATGAAAAAAGAAAAGGGTTGTAGCAAATGATAAACAAAACAATATTCAGCATGGTGAGGGCTAATGTTTGAAAAAGGTTGACATCGTTTCCTTAAAGAATTTACATGATTTAATGTTGATATTGCAATTGAGCAAATATGCACTACAGGTCAGTCAATCAATGACCTTGCTAATCATATAAAATGTATGTCATGTGTGTCTATGTTACTAGGGAAGCCAGAGTGTTAGGGACATCGTTTGACCTTATAGCACACTGTTCACAGAACTTTATGTCATAGTTTGAAAACATTATAGAAACAGATCAGCTGCCTTCTGATGAAACATCTGATCAGGACCTACAATGGCTTTCACCCAAAGGATTTTTCAACATTGATAATGAAATGTCAGAAAATCTAAGATTGGGCAATATGACCCCAGGGGGTACTCTGATAAAATCATACATACGTAGGCTTGGACCATTTTTGGGGGTTCAAATTTTTGAATTTTTATATATTTGGGGGTTTTCAGAAAAATGAATAATTTTTGGGGTATGAAGATTTTGTGGATATTTTTGGGGGGTCAGCACACAATTGGACAAGTTTTATGGGCCATTTATATGCATTTAGGGTCTTTTCTTAAGGTCAAAATAGAGAATATAGGGGATATTTTTGGGGTTTACTAAAATTTCAAATATTTTTTTAGGTTGCTCGATATTCCTGATATTTTTTGAGGTGCACGGTAGATGCTGCGTCTAAGCCTACGTATGAGTAAAAATGAGAGTATCCTCCCTGGGAATATGACATTGACAATTAGAAATGACCCAGTCTGTGCCCTTTTAATATTAGACGGAATAAGGCTGAATAAGGTGCGTTAATACCGGATCTTAAATGTCCATTAGTTCTTAAGCAAATCCATGATTGTAATGTTATATACGGAAAATCAATCTTGTATCTGTGTTGAACTTAACATTAAGTATGTTTTCATTATTTAATCCTCAACCTTAAAGCGTCGAGCAAGAATGCTGCCAACGATAAAACTTCACCATGTTTTTTTCCAAAAGATAATGCTTGATATATCATGTGAATCATCTGATTTACATGTATTATCAATCATTATTGGAGATCTTAAACCATCAGAAAATTTGAAAATGTTATCTGCTGCATATTTGTTGAGACGCTTTATGGGTTGAGATATGGTGACCTGAAAAAATATTTCAATGCAGTAGACCCTTGCTAACTCTTTATCCAATGGATTAGCATTTTGGTAGATTCAGTGAACAGTTGTTGAATTCTATATGTATACATTAGAAGTTACAATTACATTATTTCCTGTTTGAAGGCGTTAGCCTTAAAACCGACATGAATATAAATCAAATATGCCCAATGATCGGAGCCCCCCCCCCCCCCCCCCCCACCGAGGCCTTTAGTTAAGAGTGGGTAAGAGCGTAAGAGAAAAATAATTTTCTGAATTCTCAACCAAAACATATGTTGTGGGTACTTAAAAGAACATTGAGACGGTTCTTTTGAGCACCCAAAACATATGCCAAAAGGCATGGGTAAGAAAATCTTTACAACTTTACGCTGACATTTTTGGTTATCTAACATGTGGCCCTCTATTCAAGTTATCAAGAGCTTTTCATAGCTTTTTCGATTACTTTGTGTAATTGATACATACATGTGTACATAAATTATGCAACATTAATATTCAATGCATGACAAAAATATATCAAAATTACTGCAATGAAGTGTTATTGATATGTTAACTCGTATCCTGCCAATAAATTTGGTTCCTAAAATTTATGTCTATTACTTCAGCTGCGTATACTAAAATGAAGTTCAGAAATGGTTTACACCAAGAACCCTGATCAGACTGGTCCCTTTAGAGCAGTCTTATCTGGGCTCATGTTGTTTGCATTTTAGGGGCTACTAAAGTACGTCAGCAGATGAGTTAGCAGTGGACATATGTTGTTAATGGCAGGAAAAGGATTGGACTAGTTTTGCATGTTGGAAAACTGCCAGATTCGATTCGACCTAATAAGTTAACTATGAGCATAACTAACTTTTTCAAAGCATGCAGATCACATGGGCGAATACAGAGTGGGGGGGGGGGGGTAGTGGGCTGAGCATGGATGAGCTGGATTCTAATGGCTGCAGCTAATCAGCATATTAATTTTTTATCCATGCGATGAACCCATTTGATAACGGAATGACAACTCGGACTGATTAGAAATCAGAGGGTTATATAATAGCATATGAGCTTTAAAAATCATAGAGCACCCAGTGTGTGCTTAGACAGTCGAATATGGTAATTTGGACTAGTGGCAACGCAAAAAATGCAAAATATTTGTCACATACTCGTTTTCAAGGATCTCATCCTTTAATATTAGAAATGTTTTATTTTATTTTTGAAAAAGTATTACTTGTTTGAAGAAAAAAATAATCATGCCTGTTACAACAGCCACATCTGTTGGCTTTACACGGCCAACCTCTGGGTACATGCAGTCAACTCTCGTTAACTCGATGTCTATTAGTCCATATATTTTACTTCTAGTTATCATTAGTTTTTTGAGTTGTTTTGTTCCTACCGAAATAAAACATATATTTTATAGGAAAAATCAGAACAATTAAGGGGTTTCTTAGGCCTAGCGTCCTTTTGTGGGAAATCGTTAAGCAAACAGCGCTGACCCAGATGGGACGACACATAATGCGCAGTCTGATCAGGGTCTCCACTGTTTGCTCACAGTTTGCTTACAGACTTGAATAAAATGAAAAATATTATTCAACAATATGGCCACTGTCTAGCCACGCCCCAACTGATTCCTTACAGGATACCGGGACATTGCATACCACGTAGGGAGCGCAGTGGCTCAGTGGTAGAGTGCTTGACTCGAGACCGAAGGGCCGCGGGTTCGTGCCTCACCGGCGTCACTGCGTTGTGGTCCTTGAGCAAGACACATTTATCCTAGCTTAGTACTGGTTCAACCCAGGAAGACCCGTCCCGCATAACTGAAAGATTGTTGAGTGGACGTAAAGAATCAAATCAAACAAACAAACAAAAGCATACCACGTGGCGACACGGTGACCTTATTTTTTATTATACCACCCATCAACCCTTAAAACTGAAATGGCCAGGTTCAATTCATAAGAATGGAAAATTCATCTCTTGAATGGTTAAAGGTCAAACAAGTAATACTTATCTTATTAAAATAATGCATCAATAGTGTAGGGCTTCATGTATATAACAGCTTTGAAAGCATGACTGTATGTTGCACATGGAAGCTTGTAACATAATTAAAAAGTATACCATTGGCAGCTTGTTTGGAACATCTTATTATCTGATATGCTTATTTGGTACTTTATGCTACTTATTGGGTCTAGCCTTTACTCAAATGGTAGTCAACACACCAGATAGGCGGCAATCGAAAAAGTTAATACTATAGACGAACGTAGAACAAAAATCGTTAGAAATAGAGTTTTCGGTTGCCATTAGTCGCCTAACTGGCGACAAATGACAATAGAAAACACTGTCTCTAGCGATTCGTGATCTGTGATTGTGAGCCTTTTCGATTGCCGCCTATCCGTTGTGGTCAAGTTGCTTTTTAATGATTTTGTATGCTTTAGATTTGAATTATGAGCACTATAATTTGCTATAAGAGTGTGTTTCTTTTACACCGTTGCATTGACATAATAACTCTTAACCCCAAAGGCTATTTTTAGATCATCACATCATTTTCTATTTTGAGACAACATTCCAAAAATTTAAGAAATATTTAAGTAAAGTTTTAGATACTTTTGAAAATATTGTGGAAAATGGAGAGCAAAAGCTTCATTTTCCATAATATTTTCAAATACATGATATTGCAAAGGCGTCAAAAGGCGTTATCATGGAGTAGTGGGATAATCCACACATGGGTTTAATGGTAACCCAAATATGTGGAAAGTCAACCAGCATGAATTATGGAGACATTTTCCATGCGACGTGGCTCAGTTAGTATATCACGTTGTGATGTCATATGCAGTCTTTGTAGAAATTCACATTGCATAGATATAGAATGTCTTATATCTGTACACCTGTAAACCACTACTGCTGCTTAAATTTCACTTATAATGGAAAATGTATTAAGTCTATTTTTGTATAGTCATTGTATGAGCATATCCATGAGATTTGTAGATTTATCAGAAACGTGACCCGAAAAGGCTCAGACAAGTTTGCGCATGCGTAAAGTCTCGCTATAGCATTCACTGCCCGCATATACAAACTACATAAGTTGCTTAAAGGGTCAGGACAGTGATCCATTTGTGAATCCCATAAAATACATGTTGTGAATGTTTTCTCAAAATAACACCTTTTTATGTCATATTCATATAGGCCACGTCGCGAAAAAACAGCAAAGGCGCAGACCAGCGTGCGCATACGCATGGTCTGATCAGTGCTTTTCTTGTTCACCAACTAGAAAGAATGATAACTTAACTAGTCAAATACAAAAAAAAGTTCAAATATCTAGCTAGTCTTTGTAGCTAAGCAGGCTGGTTTGAAACCTAACCTGATTGCAAACCTCGAAGGCAGGTTTTCTCGTGACGTGGGCCAAATCATTGGCTGGCACTTTTACCTCATAAGCTTAGGATCGCCGGTTCGATTCACAGCAGGTTTGATTTGTTTCATGTTTGAGTGTAACTATATTTTGTCTACTAATATGGGAGAAATGGTTTAGAAAGTCGGCCTCAATGTCATGAACTCTATGCAGATACGAAAACAGTACAGCCTGTGTAGGACCGTTACTTTCAAAATGACCGAACATTGGTTTTTAAGACCAATTATCGCTTAATGCAGGTCGAAAGAATTGCAGAATGGAGCATTCTGAAATACTTTTGACCTTCATTTAGCTATCATTTGTCATTAAAATCTTAATGTTGTCTATTTTTGAGTGGCCGTTTTACACATGTTTACTGTATCTTCTCTTGGTTTATTTTCAGTACCTGCCTCATTCAGTATTTTGAGGCTGACTTTCAATTGGAAGTTTTAAGCTTTCATTCTTGTTCATATAACATGCACCGAGGTTATAATTTTTTTTCATACACAACTCAACTGAGCACGAACTTTCATTTGCTAAAAAATAACCAACTAAAATGCCGAAGCAACTGTTGGTTGAGCAGTTAAGTTGAGCATTTACTCAGGGCCTGGTCTGCATAATTACACTGTTAACTCAGACCTTCGGCCCAGATTTGAGAACAATTTGGAATTTATGCAAACGAATTTGAATAAAACAGCTACAGCTGATAAATAATCGTCCGATTTTTGTAAAGGTATGACGTCTTACGAGGCTACTGATACCCCGTTAAACCAGTTTGCTGTAGCGTGACAAGTATCAGCTTTCAAATTGTGTGTACTTTACACAGTTAAGATGCTAACTTTATAAAAAGTATGATAGTTATACATGTACCATGGTTTGTCCACCTGTAGAGGAAATAAGCCACTCGCTTTTAACTAGTGGATTGTCTCCCTTACATGCGGAAAACATGGTAAATATATTACTAAATTGTATCAGTAGAAATGAGATGGACAGCACATGCGATTTCTTTATTGTACTACCTACATCAGTGTAGATCTTGCTTATTAGAGATATTTCGTCTCAAGTTGTTAATGATGGTATGAATACATGTAAATGACTTTGACAAATTACTCCAATTATTCCTAAAATGGAACTTACAGATGGTGAGTTGGAACGACTCATTTTACGACTCATTTTAGTTAGCAGTAAATAAACTGATCAAAATAAGTTAAGCCCCATCATGGCATGTCACTTTTTTCCATAGCCATAATGTTAAATTTTCAAAGTTTAGTTGTTTATTTCAAAAATATTGAAGATAACTTAAAATTCTAACTCCAACAAAGTTAGACAACAATATCTTAGATGTTTAACACAATGTTTGAATTGAAAATGACGATTTTCTTTGGGAATCCAATCAGACTTCATCGAAAAAATAAAATGACAATAAAACCTTGAATGTGGCAAACTTCTGATATAGGGCGGAGGATAGAGCATGCAATTGTTTATTCAAAGGGTATGCGCACGACTTTGTAACCTGAATAATAACGCTGTAATTCACTTAGAAACAATTTGTGCAGCAGCGGAGTGTTCGTCCTTCCCTTTATTTCCTAAAGGGTATACAAGTATTGGGAAGAAAAAGCAACGTCAAGCTCCTGTGCAATCGAAGAGAAGCATTGCTCGCTTCAGTATTCTCCCTTAGATAGGAGACGAGTCCTGAAACATGATGCAAAGACTAGAAGTTTTGAAAGCATTTTTAATATCCCGTTCTGTAGCAAGTCTATGATTTAGAATCACTTACATTAGATGCCATTAGGCATGTACATTGTGTGTGTGTGTGTGTGTGTGTGTGTGTGTGTGTGTGTGTGTGTGTGTGTGTGTGTGTGTGTGTGTGTGTGTGTGTGTGTGTGTGTGTGTGTGTGTGTGTGTGTGTGCTTGTGTTCGTTTGCATCACATGATAGATACTACACCTTTTCATTTGTTCTATTGTTTCTGGCACATGTTAGTATGCACCTCATGTACATTTAGAATACGCTTTCATTTCTCTTGTGAGTGTGTATGATTGTATATTAAACCAGATCTTCAAGGCTGGTGGAAATACCAGTAAGTATATAAAACAGGTCACCATCTGCCCACCGGCGAAACGCCATTCAAATGGCGTTTTGTCAGTTGGCTGATAGTGTACCAAGAGTGTCTTCTGGTTGGAGTTGAAGTTTAATTACCAGTCCGGGCTAGAGTCAGATACATGTACAATGATAAATTCAAAACACAGTGATATTAAAAATTCCAGATAGAATGGACTATTGGATACTCATAAATGCAGTTAACCATTTATAAAAGCTTCACTGATATTTTGCCAGTTTATCAAAATGCAGCTAACCATTTATTGAAGCTTGACTGCCTTTTTTCAGTTTATCTATATGCAGTTAACCATTTATAAAAGCTTGACTGATTTTTTTTAGTTTATCTAAATGCAGTTAACCATTTATGAAAGCTTGATTCATTTTTTTCAGTTTATCTAAATGCAGTTAACCATTTATAAAAGCTTGACTGATTTTTTTTTCAGTTTATCTAAATGCAGTTAACCATTTATAACAGCTTGACTGATATTTTTCGACAGATTATCTAAATGCAGTTTACCATTCATAAAATCTTGACTGATATTTTTAGATTATCTAAATGCAGTTAACCATTTATAAAAGCTTGACTGATTTTTTTTTCAGTTTATCTAAATGCAGTTAACCATTTATGAAAGCTTCACTGATAATTTTTATGATTATCTAAATGCAGTTAACCATTTATAAAGGCTTGACTGTTTTTTTCTTCAGATTATCTAAATGCAGTTAACCATTTATTAAAGCTTGACTGATATTTTTCTGATTATTATCTAAATACAGTTAACCATTTATACAAGCTTTAATGATATTTTTTTAGTTTATCTAAACGCAGTTAACCATTTATAAAAGCTTGACTGATATTTTGTCAGTTTATCAAAATGCAGTTAACCATTTATAAAAGCTTGTCTGATATTTTTTTTAAGATTATCTTAATGCAGTTAAGCATTTAAAAAAGCTTGACTGATATTTTTTTAGATTATATAAACGCAGTTAACCATTTAAAAAAGCTTGACTGATATTTTTTTCAGATTATCTAAACGCAGTTAACCATTTATAAAAGCTTGTCTGTTATTTTTTTCAGATTATCTGAACGTAGTTAACCATTTATAAAAGCTTGACGGTTTTTTTTCAGATTATCTAAACGCAGTAAACCATTTATAAAAGCTTGACTGCTTTTTCAGGTTATCTAAATGCAGTTAACCATTTAAAAAGGTTGACTGATATTTTTCAGACATCTAAATGCAATTAATCATTTACTGATTTTTTTTCGAATTTCATCGGCTTATAATTTCTTTTTTGATTATATGCACACAACTTCGCGATATGTACATGTACAAACGCCAAGTTGTTTCTTGTTCCCGCATTTGTAGCTTATAAAATGGCTGGCTGAATGAGTCTTTGGATGAAAATAATTTGTTGAATGTATGCAAAAAACAGGTGTAAGAGTCTTTAAATTATTTTGTGTAGACTGTGAGAGTGCTGTGATACTGCTTCTGTGTTTAACACTTATGCAAATCCATAATTATATTTTGTTAAAATTGCAGATTCTTTTTGTTGAACTTGTAGATTTTTTATTGCGTTTAAATGGTCAGCTGACAAAAGGCCGATTAAACCAGTTTTCTTTACTCACTGTGTTGTATTACTTTCCTCCATTTACAACCCGACCATGTGCAGATCCAGAAGGGGGCAGGGGGGTCCGGACCCCCCTGAAAAATCACAAAAGTATAGGGTTTCTAAGCAATTCTGGTCCGGACCCCCTGGAAAATCACAAAATTACGATGCCAGCATTCAATGTCGGGCCATTATCGACCCGCCAGCAAAACACCACCTAAATGTCGTTTCGCTGGCGGGTCGATGATGGCCGGCTTATAGTGTTATCTGGAAGATTCCTCCCCTCATCAAAAAAAACGTCAAAGTTGGACCCCCTCTGACAAAACTCTGGATCCGCGAATGCCAACCGTTAAACCTCTGACTCCGTGCCATAACAATTATGCTGATTAGTTTAGGATGTTTGTAGTCCAGATGGTGCGAGTCTCTCACTGTTTATGGCTACTTAAACTTACAATAGAACGTTTAAATCGCCATTTTATGTTCGTGTGTACAAATTTGTCTATTTTTTTAAAATTGCTTGCCTGAGATAAAAGAACAAGTTATCAGATATTGTAAAAATGTTATAAAAGGAATGACAAAAATCTATTTTACTCTGTTATCATATAATAAGAGATTCTTAGCACAGTAATATATATAAGGTTATCTAGAACCTGGTTTGTCTACATACAAATGTGATTTATCTACTCTCCATACTACATGGCCCTTGCATGTGCCTGATTATCCAACCAAAGGAAAACAGGGCTCGCTTTATTTGGCTTTAAATGAGAAACATGCATTTTTTTCATTTCTGAGCATCAAAATATATGTGACTTATCATTTGTTTAAGTTAAGGATTGTTACATGTAATATTCAGGAAGTCCTCTAAATTTGAACATTTCAATAACATCAGCTTAACTATAATCAGAAACAACATCAAGTGTTTCTTATGACAAAATAAGCATACATCTGCAACAAATGGAGCACAATTCAGGCCTTAAGTTAAGAGTGCGTACAAAAATAATAATTTCCTTAATTCTCAACCGAAACATATGTTGTGGGTACTCAAAAGAACCGTCTCGATGAGACGGTTCTTTTGAGCACCCAAAACATATGTTAAAACTGATGGATAAGAAGATTTTTACAATTTTACGCTCCAAAACGCTGTTTTTCTAAACCTATGACAATTAGTACTCATTGGAATACCTACTTCTATAGTTTAGTGCCAAAATTGATAAATAATATACAACCTAATACATGTAAGAATTAACTGATTCTCAAACTTTCTAATAAAACCACACACTTAGATAAAAACGCTCCTTTTAGCTCATTAAGGTATACCCAAAAAAAGCGAACACCAACTATTAATAGTATGTTCAAACAATTCAGTAAGATTTTCTTTAATTAGATTATGAGGTAATCGTGAGAGTAGAAAAAGTATATATAGACAAAGTGGATGCTTTAAAACATCTGGATTCTAATTTCTTAAAGAATCTTACCTGGAGTTTTCATAGACCAATATTTAGACTTTACATTCTTCCTCTCATTAATTTATAAAATGATTTTAGGGCCCAGAACTGTAATTGTTTTTCCATAGACCTCCATTATAGCTTTTAGATAGGCTTTGGTCCTCACAGCTCTTCAATCACAATGAGGCTGCCATATAATTGCAGATTGGGCCTAGTTCAATCAATAAACAAGAATAAGGTACCCCGGTGATCAGCATGTTTTACCACTTTTAGGCCCCTGAAGGTGGGCACTCACATGAGAAGAAAAATACAAAAAGGCAAGGTCCTTTTTACTTACTGGTAAACTTAATCAACAAAAGTAGAGATATGTTGTTTCAAAAAGTGTAGCAACGATATACCAGTCTAATGAATAAGATTTATTGCCCAGAATTTTATTATTGACCAATCACAAAACACTTTACAACTTAAATATTGTGCTAAGCTTCCACCAACCTCTTGAGCCAAACAGTGTCCTTTTTACAATTACGGTGAAGGCCCCTAACATTGCGCACTTAAGCCTTTTAACCTCCGTTGGATACAATAAGAAAGAAACAAAATTGAAAAAGTGTGCACAGCCAAATAAAGTAATCATTAAATGTTATTTACATAAAGTTCAAAATGAAAAATATTTTCCCGATTTCTAGCAACTTTGATTTGAAGTGCACAACCCCCCTGCTTTAGGACATTGAAAATAGTCCCCTAACATTGCGCACATTCTGCCAAATTTTCAATAACTTCTCTTTAATGAATTGCTTTTACAAAATATACCAGGGAAAGTAACACCAGGTTGTTTTCAACAATTTATTCCAACAAAAACTTGATTCAAAATAAATAATTTGAAGTTTGGGTCTTTTGGAATTTAGATCTGAAAATTTCTATCAACTTTTGCAAATTTTTGCCGAAATCCACCCCTGCTCAGCAGTGAAAGCTTAAAGTGAAAATGTTTTGCTGTGTTTCTCTTTCCAAGAGCAGCATGATACTAAATACCAAAAAATATACTATCTGATTAAATGTGGCATAGTCACTTGGGCTAGTGCGCAATGTTAGGGGCCGCGCAATGTTAGGGGACATGACTGTACAGGTCTGTGACCTAAAGACCTACCCATTTTTAGATAACTGACCCCAAAATTATTAATTTTAACCCATTAAACATTTTAAAGTACACTTTTATTTTTTTTTTTGCAGGTTATTCTAGGGAACCCTTTAAACAACCCTACCCCCTACACATATTACTGGTGAAAGCGTTGTAAAGCAAAATAATAAAAAAAGGAAAAAGGAACTTATTATTTTCTTACTTCCTTTTATCAGAAATGCCGTAAACTTCACTCATATAAGCTTACATCGCCACTTCACAATATATAATACAAAGAAGATGAATGCGCTTTACCATCATGAATCTAATATGGAATTGCCCCACCCACCCCAATTGACATGACCAAAATTACTTGTTCCTATATATGGGGTATAGTATCCTTTTTTTCACATAAAATCAACTTCCAATCACTCGAAAAGTACATTTGTACCAAAAAAGAGCATTTTTTGCTAATTTAAGTGGAAAAGGTAATATTATGTAACAACCAGAGGTGGTGTAGAGCAAAACTATTTACCATTTTTTTCTGAAGGCCTAGATGGAGAATACAACTACTACAGTCAAGATGCTGGAAGGTAAAGGTCAGTGAAAATGAGATATCAAGGTCATAGAGGTCAAAGGTCAAGATCACTATGCAATTTTATTGGTCAGAAAGGTCCATTTTCTACTATTTATGAACTATTTGTCCTAAATTGAGGTAAAATGGTCAGAGAGAAGTATCAAATTATTGACAAAATTCAAAAACTAGCCCAAAGTACTCATTTTATAAATAGCTACCTATAGATTTGGTAAAAACATGCCTGTGAATTGGTATGTTACTGCAGTTTCATTATGGCATTTTTTTCAAGGTGTCTTTGTTTGTTTGATTTGATTCTTTACGTCCCATCAACAATCTTTCAGTTAAACAGGGACGGGTCTTCCTGGGTCGAACCAGTACTAAGCTAGGATAAATGTGTCTTGCTCAAGGACCACAACGCAGTGACGCCGGTGAGGCTTGAACCCGCGGCCCCTCGGTCTCCAGTCAAGCACTCTACCACTGAGCCACTGCGCTCCCATTTTTTTTTTCCAAGGTGTCATTTATATTGCCGGATTGAATAGTAATGATTAAAATGGATTAAAACGCATTCATATTTCCATTTATAATGGCTTCTCTTATCAAGGTCAAGGTCATCAATAAGGTCAAGTGTCAATTTGGCCAGCAAATCAACCAAAACTGACCCTTATTGATTACTAAGCAAAGTGGACAGTGCAATATCAGAGAGGTTTCCAAGTTGTTCTTCACTGTTGCACAATTGAAAGGTCAATATGTTTAAAGGTCAGGGTCATATTGGGTCATATGACAGTCTCCTTTACTATTTCTAAGTTCAACTAAGTCACATGACAATAAATGAGCATGCAAATATGGGCTTACCACAAGTAATACTTTTCAACTAAGTTGCATTTAACTCAATCGAATGACCATTAAGCCGTTTACGGAAACTTGCGAAAGGGCCTCTTTTTCCATATTTTGACAATAACAAGAACAAATACTCTAAAAATACTCCAGCATAACGATAAAAAAAACAAATGTCTTAATATGGGAACCAGTGAATTTCTGATAAATGAAATGCTGCTGACGATATCATCTTCATAGTGCAGCAGTGCAGCTCACACGCTTCAAGCCCATTATGTAGTGCAAAGCTAAGCCAAACATCACCCCTGCCTATTATTAAGGCTCTTTTTCTGCAGTCTTAGTGATTCCTGTTCTAAAACAGTGGACTTTTTGAAAGCTGAAATCATTATAGGACTCATTGAAATCAAAACAATGCATCAAAACATATTACAGGTCACATACATAGCTGTGCCAAGGTATCCTACAAAACAGGCGTGATATTATTTTTTAGGGCCCAGACCTGTAATCGTTTTTCCATAGACCTCCATTAAAGCCTTTAGCTGGGCTGTGGTCCTCACAACTCTTCAATCACAATGAGGCTGCCATAGAATTGCAGATTGGGCCTAGTTCAATCAATAAACAAGAATCAGATACCCCGGTGACCAGCATGTTTTCCACTTTTTGGCCCCTGAAGGTGGGCACCCTACATGAGAGGAAAACTCCTGGAAAAAATAGCAGAATGAAGGTCCTCTTTTCTTATCCACACTGGCAAACTTAATCAACAAAAGCAGAGAGGTATTGTTTCAAAAAGTGCAGCAACCATATACCCATCTAATATATATGATTTATTTCCCAGAATTTTATTATTGACCAATCACAAAACACCTTACAACTTAAATATTGTGCTGAGCTTCCACCCACCTTTCAGCCAATCAGTGCCCTTTTTAAAATTACAGGTCTGTGACATATAACCTCAATAAGCCAAAATGTTAAAGCATAAACAAACCAGTAGTGGAATACAGCAAGACTTATCTTAAATACTGACCTACCACTGAATTAAACGACAACTAAATTACATTATTACTGTCGTGCCAAGCAAGAGTGACAGTTACGTCATGTTTTGTTTACAAAGATATCTGGGACTTATAAGCGATAGATCACTTGTGTATTAATCCTATCCTGTGGATAGGATTAATACACAAGTGATCTATCGATTTACGTTAGCTGAAATGGAGTTTACAAGTTAATGTTTTACTTAACAATTGTAAACAAATATTACGTCACTGTCACTCTTTGTTGGCACGACAGTAGTTACCTCTTATATTAAAGGCAGTATTGCTCGTTGACCTGATAAATGTTGTCTATCGGATGGGGACTTTTATCTTTATCAGGTCAAAGACGTTGCATTTTTATGAAGTCGACGCGAAAATCGATAATTAGCTAGGCTGGAGATTTAATCAAAGGGTAGGTAAACTGATGAATAGAGAATACCAGATGAGTGTCTTTTGATATGAAGGCTACCTACCAGGCAAGGGTTTGAGAATGCTTGTTGACATCACGAGGTTTGCCAAGCGATTCAACATGCATTCTCAAAGCCGAGTCAGGTAAACTTGATATCAAAAGACGCAAACCTGGTATTCTATTTATCAGTTTACCCACTGATCCACTCTTCAAACTAGCGATTATGACGAAACATTTGATTTTTGTGATGATTCAGCGTCATCAGCGACGTCATTCAGAAAATGCAACGTAATCATGACCTGATAAAGGGCACATGCCGTGAGATAGACAACGCTTATCAGGCGATGCGCAACAATGCAGTTGATATGAGAGGTAACTTATAAATTGTATACCAGGTTCGCATCTTTGATAAAGCTTTGAGAACGCATGTTGAATCGCTCGGCAGGGCCTCGCCTTAACAAACGTTCTCGAAGCCTTGCTGATAAACTTTATATCAAAAGAGGCGAACATACTATTTGTTTTCTTTTTTCAAATTCCATGAAATTCAGCAGACTGTTTTGTATCCATGGTTTACCGAAGACCTGTGTTTTTATCATACGAAATAGTTACATGTACCAGATAAGAAAAAACTCATTCAGTTTCAACTTTGCTTTGTTCTATTGTCATTGCACGGGGACAAGAAATAGCCTCAATCATCTAAATTAGGTAAGGGGAGCAATACAATAGTATATATGATAATATTGATTTGAGTTTCCCCACTTGAATCCAAGCAAAAGACTTTCAGTGCTGGTGCAACCATTTATATCGAATATTATAGCAGTCAAGATCCCTAATTTCGAAAAATTTATTTTCCATTTATCATTGTTGTTTATTAATATGCTTAGGCAAAATTCGCATAACGTTTAACAAGACAGAGTGCGAACATTGTCTAATTCCACATTCTTTGCATGGTGGTGAACTTGGTAAGAAAATTTTTTACCGACACCTTATTGTGTCCCAATGATATAAAAAATTTGACCAGAAGCCATTCTTTCGTTCAAGAGAAAGTGTATGTTGATCCTAAATTAGGTCAAGGTCACCAAATCTAATAAACTCATAATTGTGTCCCAGCGTTATAATACTTATTGTTTTCCAGAGTCCATGCCCGGGAGTCCATGGTTCTGTTCATGAGATATGGTGAGGACCATGTTTCGTAAAACAAGAGTTTACCAAGGCGCTGATATGACCTTGAAAATAAATTTAATGGCACCAAAATCGATTTACTTTTCCCCTCCTCTCACTTATGTGTCGGTGCAAGTTTGATCAAAACCTTAAGTATATTACCACTTTTGAGGAAGTGGGGTTGCCCATATGCTTAGGAATTGTTCAGGCATTCCATCTTGCTATTTTAGATTATTGGGTACGGCTGAAGACCTAGATGAAATGCCACATGTTGTGGCATTTCATCAAGGTCTGCACTGTGTGCTCGCCATAGAAAGAAATAAAAAAATTGAAAAAAACCCTGCAGTGACCTCTCAATATATACATATGGACCATCCTGACTTTACCAGTTTGTTGTATGTAGCTATTGATCTCAATGAAAAGGGTTGACCCATTTATGCTGAATGGATTTTCCAATCTTCGTCAATTGGACGAGTCCATATCTAATTTTAGGGTAGTTGGGTGGTATTTTTCATTTTTATTCAAATTTTGATAAAACACGTAAGCAAACAGTGTAGAACCTGATCAGACGCCGCGTTCTGTGGCGTCTGATCTGGTTATGAACTGTTTGCCGATGTTCCATAAAAAGGACACCAGACAGGAATGGGTTAATTGCACAACGGCGGGACATGCCTCAGACTATGACGGCCCTGACCTGAAACTTTTATTGGTAGGATGCTTATCATTGACTGGGAACATAGTGGCTAAACACTTTGGCTGGATTCACGTGGGTTACATGTATATGCTCTTTTCTTTGTTTCAACGCTGTTAGTTAATTTGGTGAGTTTGTATCTATGTGGTAATGGATTGAATAAATTAGGACATGAACCTGACTCTTTGCAAGACAAACAATTTATGTGCTTGAAGAAAAATAATATAGGGTGAAGATTTGGCCAGTGTACTTTTTAGAGCCAGGCTGCGTTATTAGATTGGAAGCAGGAAATAAACTTTACTTTCTCAAATTTAGTTTTTATGAGCAGTTTGATTTAACACTCAGTTGAGTTGAGCACGAAAAAGAATCATAAAACTCAGGACCTTGCAATAAAGTAGCCATTTCACAAAACACATTTACAAGGACTAGCTACATGCAGTATCTTGATCAAAAATAGATTTACAAGTATAGCCCGGCACTGAGGTTATAAAGTTTTCTTCATACTCAACTGAGCATGATATATCAACTCCCCATAAAACTAAATTTTCTCAAAATAAATAGTTCTGCTTGATTTAAAACTCTTCTGGCAGATGTTTTATTGATACTACTAATAAATGTTAAATTGTCAAGAATTGTTTGCATTTTAACATTAATGAGTGGTATAAATTTCATGCCGAGTTGAGTTAAGCATGAAAGCTTTATAACAACCATGAGGCCAGGCCCTGAGGTTATACAGATTATGCTCAACTCAACTTAGCATGAAATTCATCCTGCTAAAATGTTAAAATGCTGGTGACATTTTAACATTCATTAGTAGGATAAAAACAATGACCGAAATGTTTAAAGCAAGAACTTATATTTTTTCAGTATATTAATTTAATGAACAGTTAAATTTCGATCAGAGTTCAGTTGAGCATGAAAAAAAGTTAGATATCCTTGGGACCTCGCATACTCACAGATTGAAACATGCATTTGTTTTCGGATATATCAGAAGCAGATTTCCTCGTAAGCCAATTTGGAAATAATTTGGAAACAAAGAAAATGCTACTAATTTTTTCAGATGCTCGTATTTTATTTTTCCACCTCTATCAGGCATATGAAAATGAGACCCAGCCCCAAGGTTATAAAACTTTTTTCATGTTCAACTCAACTGAGCATTAATTTTTAACTGCTCATAAAAACTAAAATACGGACAAATAAAGAAGTTTCGTGCTTTGAGTCTCTCAGATGTTGTAACAATTTTCGGCAATTTAACATTTATGAGCAGGATACATTTCGTGCTCAGCTGAGTTGGGTATGAAAAAAGCTTAATAACCTCGGAGCCCGATATCAGTATCACAGAAATGCAGTTGTAATAGTTACTTATAGTTGCATAGAAAATAAATAAACATCTAAATCAGAAGAATCCAACGATAATAATAATAATAATAATAATAATAATAATAATAATAATAATAATGATAATAATCGCAACAATTGAAGTGAAAAAATGCATACTGAAAATACAAAAATACAATCGGTCTTTGTGAAGCGTATCATATGGATACGTTTTGGTTTTGGTCTATGTTGATGCTTTACGTCCCAGCCTGGAGCCATGTCGGGACAAATTCCGTTTACCAATACTAAGCAAAGGATAACGTGTCTTGCACAAGGGCACGTCACAGGGCCAACAGTGAGTTTCGAATCAGCGACCCATCGATCTCAAGTCAAACACTCTACCCACTGCACTTTTCATACACACTGTTTGTTAGAACACTTTGCAGGACTATAGCATTGAAAGACGCAAAAAATTGATGAACAACTATGTGTAAAGAATAATTAACACGCGAAACATATAGCAAAAATGAACATGTCGTTTGGTGGCCAGACCTCACGTTATCTAAAACCTGAGTAAAATAGCCACTCAAAAAATAGACAAGTATTTGTTTTGGCCGCCCTATGGTCAAAATATAAAAGTTGATTTCCTACAATTTCCTATGATTAATTGGTCAGAGCAAAAAGCCTAGGTGTATAAGTCTGGCATTCAATTGCCTTTTACCATTGCTATAGTAAGAAAGAGTGACCGCCGAAATAGGCTAGAAATAAAAACAAGTAGCCCAATGGGCAACGATCGCTCATCCGGGAGCCAGCATAATGTTTGGAGAAACCATGATTTATGATGCTCAAAGGCAGGTAACTCTGAACTTGAACAGTGATCCGGAATACATTCAAACACTCAAGATATTATGCCAATTCTGGTTATCTGCAAGTATTAAAAATATCTGAATATAACTTGAGGAGGAAACCTGATGAAACTATATTTTTCAGATGCTCAAGGGCAGATACCTCCATAGTCAGTGATGAGATCTGACCAAATTTCAAACTCATCTATGCTTTTATGTCTGTCCTGGTTACCTACAAGAATGAAGAAGATCAGATGAAAAATGAATGAACTAGATTGGTCAAAACATTATAGAGCTATATTTTAGACACTCAAGGGCAGCTAACTATAGTGGCTGAAAATCAAACTCATTAAAGCTTTTATAGTTGTCCTTGATACCTGCAAGAATAATGAAGAACCATCTAGAAATGAAAGCATTAAAGTGCTCACAACATTACTCCCATTATAGGTCTATGGATATTTGTTCAGACATTCAGGGGCAGCTAACTCCATAGACTCATATTGGATCATGCTGAATTTCAAACCCATTCAAGCTTTTATAGCTGTCCTTGTTACCTGCATGGGAGCTATTTGTTGCCATGGAGACCAGAGTTCTGATCTAATCTGGCACAAAACTTAATGCAGCCAATACCGCACCCCAATGATGCTTCAGATGAAAATTGATTATGATCGGCCAGCTGGTCTCTGAGATGTTCATGTCTGAAAGTGTGGACGGACCCATGGACGCACGGACTAACGGACCGACGGACGCCGGCTCGAGTCCCATCCTATAAGCTCACCGAGAGCCATCGGCTCAGGTGAGCTAAAAAGTGGCCATTTTGTACCAAATGTGAGATTTTTGGCAGAGCAATTAAAATAGAGAACATGCAAATACCAAAATTGTCATTTTAACAGATGATAAGTATTACCTCGACACACAAAATATTAATCGAGTCTTTCCGGTATTTAGCTGTACTAATGATACATGTCTCTTTTTTAAAAAGGGATCGTTAAATGTCTAAATGTGATACAAAATGACTATCCGATTTAGATGGCCATTTTCTGTTACCATAGCAAAGGTAAAAATTGATATTGGTATAACAAGCAATATTTAAAAAAAAGATAAACAACGAAGTGAAAGAAAACATGTTTGATATGAACAGCATGAGCAATTAAAAAAGAAGCAAGAAAATCATTTATTTGCTTTTTTCATGGGTTCTGGTGATACTTGGTTTTGTTTTCAGTCAGTGATACTTCAATGGTGCTGGATTATGGTAATCCCACGATACCTCTAAAAAGTCAGAATGCTGAAAAAATGTCCCAACTGACGAACATTTAAAAGGCAGTTTCGCTGTTTGTTGCGCCTAGTGTAAAAACAATGGTTGTGTGCTACCTTAATTGTTTAGTATGTAATCTATACCTTCCCTACGGAAGAACTTTCGCGCTGTAAAATTAAATATGTTTGAAGATATGTATTGACATTTTCACGTTCTAACTATCATACATTCACCGTCAAATCAAAAATCATGTATAAAACTAATGAAAATGTGCCAAACAATAATCATTTCATACAATTAAATTGCTTTAATAATTAAAGCTCAATAACCATTTCATGACATGTTCTTTCTTCCGTACAGAGATCAAGTCAGCCTTTTAGGTCAACAAAGAAATCATAACACTACGTATAATAATAAAAAGGGTGAAAAAACCTTTTTCATACTTTGGCTTCAAAGGGGACCGAAATACATGTATCCCTCTAATGCATGCAGCTCTTTAGGCATCTATTTCCGTTAGACCTAGGTAACCTATGTGTGATGCAGTCCATTTCTTTTCATCCACCGCTGGATGAAGAATCCAGCGCTTGATGAAAGAAACGGGATGCATCACAATTGGGTTACCGAGCTGCATATGCTTGTTTAAAGAGGGACTTATATCGCATGTTTTTGTTTGTTTGATTTGATTCTTTACGTCCCATCAACAATCTTGCAGTTAAACAGGGACGGATCTTCCTGGGTTGAACCAGTACTAAGCTAGGATAAATGTGTCTTGCTCAAGGACCGCAACGCAGTAACGCCGGTGAGGTTCGAACCCGCGGCCCCTCGGTCTCGAGTCAAGCACTCTACCACTGAGCCACTGCGCTCCATTTATATCGCATATGTGGTAAATACCAAAATATCATGAACTCGCTTATACATTTTACTACATGTACAGTTTATATCAACTTATGCATGTTATGAATATATGGTCACTTAAATTATGCAGAAATATAATCTCAAGGCATAATTGCATTGGATATGTTGACACATAAATAGAGAATAGACTATAAAGAAAAGAAACAATGCTACACCACGGCTGTTTATCACCAGAAACGCATCGCAGTGCTGGGTAATGCCCAGGTCACACATTCACGGATCACCTCGCCGGTTCTACTACGGGTTTAATCTCACGGATGACCCCTGAAATACCAATTTCCGTAGTCTGATACGGATGCACAGCGTTGTGGCTACAGGTTTGGATTAAGGATGCAATACGGAAAGCTATGGACCAGTACAGATTGCCACGAATGATTCCGGATCGTATCCGTGGCTAATCCGGCGTTCATTCAGTGAATGTGTGACCTGGGCATAAACTTGATCCCCATGTGCGCGTGCATGGAGGAAGTTCTTAAAATTATGAAATTAATACATTTGTGTCGTGCTAGGTGTAATAATAGAAAAAATGCTTTTGTGCAGCCCCTCGTTGAGATTGAATCTTTCATAGATGCCAGATCGTAATATAAATGAATTTGTGTATTTGATTTTAACCCACCAAAATAACACATTTTGTTACCACATTGGCACTAAACTGAAAGGGGATTGATAATGTCACTGTCAAAATTGATATGTTTGGCCCTGAGGCTGAATGAATCTTAGGCAAAACAAGAAAACCAGCATTGGGAGCACTCAATGACAAGTCTCCTCTACAACAACCAATGCATGTTTTGATATGTTTTCAGAGATGAGCAGCCGTGATGTAATTGTGGAACACAAATGCCTATCATAATACAACTCCTAAAGTCCAGCTTTAGAATACAATACTATTTTCTATTTTCACATATTCGTGTATGATTCTCTCTCTCTCTCTCTCTCTCTCTCTCTCTCTCTCTCTCTCTCTCTCTCTCTCTCTTTCTTTGCACGATAAAGCCCTCGAGCTGATAATGGGGTTTTGGGTTGATACTTCCGGCGCTAACCAAAACTGTGTTGTAATATCTAATTACTATCACAAATTTACATGAATGTTACCGGGTCATACGTAACGTTTTCACCAGAAGGTGGTAGCTCTGTTTCTGATTCATCATCACTGTAGTCCTGAATATTTGATTCATCTTCAGTGTAACGTCTATCCCTCTCTTGAACATTTCTATAATGAACACGATCATGATATGCAATGCCTTTAATTGTATCTTTGCCCGTATGTGCGTTTACATTGTCTTTGGTATGTGCATCAGATTCATTTAGATTGGTTTGTTGCTGAGTATCTTTGTTAACGTGCGAGACGTTTGACTCAAGTTTAGGTTCGTTTTGGAAATGCACATGGTGCAAGTGGTCATGTCGCTCTGGTGTTTCTAAATTGAGATTGTGTGAGTGATTACTTGGAATATGTTCATTAAGGCGAGTGGTATTTAAACTGAGTTCTTGGTGGCTTTGGCTTGATTGCTGTGTATCTAAATTGGTATTGTTCGCAAAGCGGACGGGGACATGCTGGGAAGAATCAATTGGACGGGGTGTAAGTAAGTCATGTGTGGTTTCATTATAAAGCTGTGTTCGATCGGGTACATTGGGTGGTGTATGTGGCTGAGTGGCACGCAAGTCTGGAAGCTCATTTCTTGTTTCACCATCAGAGAGAGTCATGTGACCTTCTGCGGCGGCTCTTTCAGCTTCAGCTCTTTGTCGACGCCTCTTTTTCTTTTTTCGCCGCTTCCTCTTTTCTTCATAATCCCTGTAGACAAGAAAATGAAAATAATGCATGAGTCGGTTTATGTCATAACCAACACACGTCCAGGGATTACCTTTAGCCCAGCACTGTGTTGCATTTCCGGTGATAAACACCCGTGGTAAATAAACAATGTGTCAAAATAAGACTCAGGCCAACATATACATCGCCCAGGCTACGCGCCTATGATATTTTTATTTCATGCTCAGCTAACTTGAGTATTTTTGTATAAATGACATGCTACTGTGAGTAGAGAATGAAATGTTTTATACCATCCGGCACAGTTTGATACGAGTATTCACTCTGGTCTCAAGGTAATAAAACAGTGTTCGCGCTGTCAACTCAATTGAGCATAAAATTTATCCGGCTCGTAAATGATAAAAATTTCAACGATTTTTTGGCATTTTAACATTTATTAACATGATAAATACAATCTCTGATTTTGAAAGCAAGAAAATCTTTTATTTTTTCACCACATTAGTAATTGTCCATTGCATTGAGCAAGAATACAGTGGTATAACCTCAGGACCAATGCCCACGCTTATAACACTTGTTTCATGCTCCACTCACTTGAGCATTAAATTTGGAAAGTTTATAGATATCAAAATGCATGATTTTAAACTTTATGACCAATCCAAAGTGTATGCTCCTGTGAGAAGAGCATGAAAATGTTTTATAACATTGGTCAGGTCATTTCAAAAATAAAGTTTTATTACCTTGGGACCAGGATGTAAAAATGTAGGTTCACATTACACGATAAGGAGCTAATTAAGGGTCAAACTCGCGATTATAGCATAGTTTTTATAAAGCACAGATTTTGTCACTTTGTAGATAACATTCACTAAATAGCCACTCAACTCTTAAAGCTGCAGAGTCTGTAACTTTTGATCTTTTAATTTTAGAACTAATGTTTCTATTTTTCAAGAACACAGTAAAAAAAAAATTCAGGTATACATTTTACCAATTTCGTAAATCTTAACAAATTATCAGTATCAAAACAACAGCATTTATGTTAAAATTAACTGTCTATAAGTATTGGAGGGACGCAAATAATTACCAACAAGAGAAAAACACACCTGTTTTATAAGATAATTCACTTTTCCGTGCAGTTTTCAGCTATAGTGAACAGATTTATTGTGAAAACATAACTTAATTCTACTTTTACAAATGATTTAAAAAGAAACTAAAAAAAATCGAAAATTGTTCATAGTTGCAGACTCTTCAAAACAAATCATATCAAGGAAAACTAGTTATGTCGCTTAAGAAGGTCTATAAAGCGATTTATCACGGTTAAATTGTACATTTTATTGATAGTTTGCAACAAGGAAGACATTTGACACCTAGTGTTCCACTTGAACCTGATTTCACAAAGCTTACTGATAAGCGTACAACATAAGTGTTTGCATAAAAAAAAGCTGTGTCCTCGAAAATAGTAATTAATCCTGATGTCTTTCAATAAGTTAATGTTTGTCAGGTTTATGGTTAGACTTA
The DNA here is from genome assembly GCA_964019695.1 of Loripinus fragilis. Taxonomy (NCBI): domain Eukaryota; kingdom Metazoa; phylum Mollusca; class Bivalvia; order Lucinida; family Lucinidae; genus Loripinus; species Loripinus fragilis. The sequence continues at coordinate 69,958,780 of OZ026516.1, forward strand.
ACCCTCCCTATAACCATAACCTGTCAAACACAATTCCTCGTCTCCCCTATGGAATATACAAAATTAAGTTAAATTTGAACCGCGGCATGAGATTTCCAACAATTTGACATTTTGACAAGTGTAGACTCGGACGAGCCTCTGCAGCCTCCTTTTAAGCTTAGAAACTCCAAATGGTGTTCAGTCAGTAGCTTAACAATCATAGAATACTCAGGCGACCAGCAAAGGCTCTGATCAGACTGTGCGTATGCGCAGGCTGATTTGAGGCTTTGCTGGTCGCACATACCACATTGTTGGAATTCGCATGCACTGGCTCAAATATCATTCTTAAATAATGCTTGAAAATATCTTATTACTAATCATATTCACAAGAGATAAATAAGCGTTTGGGTCTCAAAATTTGATGTTCTATAGAGAAATCATTCGTATAATCTTTATTTTGCTAAAACTATGTGAACGACACAAGGATCCACTTTGAGCCACTTGTAGAGGTGCTGAACCTATCTACCTACATGTTACCAAACAAGTGTGATCACCAATCGTAAGACCTTAGAATGTCAAAAGAAAGAAAAGAGTTGTTAATCTAAACGAGAGAAGGTTAAACATTACAAATATAAGCCACTATTAAATACTTTCTGAGTATAAATCATGCCTGTCTGTAGTTGTTTACAAATGAGATGTCCTGTTAAGGCGTTTAATCTCCCTAAAAGTCATTTGTGAAAAGGTCATATTTTCAAACTGTGATTTTTACAATAATTTTCGTGACAATGAATGGACATATAAATTATATAAAAATATTTAATGATGAGAAAACCGACGCAAAAGGGGAGATAAATACTTCTTAACACAACTATTCCGAAATCGTTTTTTTTTTATACATTATCAGTCGAAAGGCTAAATATGCATGTTTTTGACTGACTCCACAACTGTGTTTCACCATCAAAGAATGTAAAATAGATTTATCTAACAATATCCGAACAGAAATCCTGCGAACTATTCAAAAGGGGATGCTTTAATGTTTTTCGTATAAAAGTATATTTCCCCCTTGACTGTAAAACAATAGCGATTAAAATCCGCCAACATTCGTTGGTGGGAGAATGTTGGCCCTAAAAAGTTGAAACTGAAGACGCAAGATGTTGAAATTTGTAGCTTGACTATAAAATATAAGTTGTGGGGTCATGGCAGCATAGTTAAAGGGGTATTAATTTGAGAGTACCGTCAACTAATTTCGAATCGTTCAATAATTAATGTGCTATCGTCGAAGAAGTCAAAGACACATATCTGTTGAGTGAGTCATTAATCAAAACTATAGAGGGTTAACTTGTAGCGGAATCGGTGCCCTTCAATATTGACCATCTCTGTCTCTTTTAATGCGTCCTCTAGTACATGTTGTATGTGTTAATTAACTGATAGGTCGTTGACGTCATATCTGCTTTCGATTTTTTCAGTATTTTGGTACATGTATCATGGATACAGATGCATATACATATATTGTACTTTTAAAGATAGATGAGAATGGTTGTGAACTGACGAGTTTACTTTGATTTCGGGCGTGCAGGTAGTCTCAGTTTACAGTTATATACAACCTACCACGTATTACTGCATATGAAGTGAATAGTCATGCTTTACCTACTGTACCTGTTTACAAGGAAAATAGAAAAGCCTCATTACTATGCATCTTTGAAACTACTATAATGTCCGATTTTATTAACCTGACACAGGTGCATAATTTCACGGTTAGTGCACAAGATATTTTTACCTTCCGTCGTCTTTCGGTATTTAACGGAAGTTTTACAGGAATTTTGCAATTATTTATGCAGATAATGAAACGTTTTGTACCGTCCAACTGACTAGTCAAGTGGTTATGATAAAGAGTTTACAACCAAAAGGTCGTGAGTTCGAGTCCACGTGTGCGTGTGTGTTTTGTTTTTTGTGTTTTTTTACCTTTATTCGATTCGTTTAATTTCATTTATTATAGATGTACCACGACCTCTGAGGAATGAAATTTTGGATCATTCTATTTCAAAAGGTTGATGCGTAACGCGTAAAATGAGCCAGTCTGTCCGAAACATCTTCAGAGATTATTGGAAAATATTGTTCCATATTATAGCCAAACATATAGTTAAAATGTATTCACTATACAAGTTGTTTGAACTCAAGTTCAGTGGGAAAACGTCTGAAGAAAAGTATGTAGCAAGTTTTGGCACTAAGGCAAAACAGATTTTTTTTTTAAATATCTGCGATTACTTTAAAAATATGTCAAAAGCACAGAGATTCAACTTCACATATCGAGCGAACGGTAAACGTTCTCGGTGAGGGTCCTACAAAAATAACAATAGCAAATGCAAGTATAGATAAACAAATAACTTTGAAGCGTGACTATATTTACAAAATTGAAAATACGGATCTAAAAATAGGGGTCTCAGGCGTTTTACTACGTATACAATTCTATTTTGAAGCACGTAGATGTTCCAGACAGACTGGCTCAGTGTATGCGTTACGCATCAACCTTTTGAATATAATGATCCAAAAGACATTACTCAGAGGTCGTGGTACATCTATAATAATGGAGTTAAACGAATCAAATAAAGAGGTAAAATACAAAAAAAATGAATTTACGTGGACTCGAACCCAGGACCTTTTGGTTGTAAACTCTGTACCAAAACCACTTGAATAGTCAGTAGTACAGTGCAGTACGTTTCATTATCTGCATTACTACTCGCTAAATTCTCGTAAAACTTACGGTAAATTCCGAAAGTCGACGGAAGGTAAAAATATCTTGTGCACTAACCGTGAAATTATGAACCTGTGTCAGGTTAATAAAATCAGACAATACTAGCTAGCATTCAACATTATTTCTGTTACTACAAATGGTAATACCCCAAGCATTACACAATGTTTACCCACTGAATAATGTATCGGCTATACAAGATTGGTGTAAAACAATTCAGTTTTCTTGCAAAGATCTACGCTGGCAGACACGTAGTATATGCCGCAAACATCAAACCAGGTAACCCCTTAATTTTGAAAACTCAAATTAATAATGACATTCGAATAACGAATATAATATAGAAAACGCATTGAAATAACTTTGTTAATTGCGTTTCTTTTTCCCTTAAGTATAGGTTACCTGTTAAAAGCAATTAGCAGGATTTTATAGATTTGCTTTCTCTCACAATCGACAGGGTTGGTTATCGACTTCACTGTCAATTGAATATAATCCTATATCATTAAATATGCAACTTTATTATGTATCTGAGCCCAGTTGTCCAAGGCATAATTATTCTTTACCGCCTTTTTTGTGGGACATCGACAAACAGCGCAAAACCAGACCAGACGCCGCAAAACGCGTCGTCTGATCAGGTTCTCCACTGCTTGCTTACAGACGTTTCTTTTAAAATTTGAATAAAAATGAAAATACCACCCAACAACCATAAAAATCGAAATGGCGTTGTCAAATTGATAAGGAGGGGAAAATACATTCGGGATAAACGGCATAATCTATCATGATTAAATTGAACTGGTATGCAGCACAAGGCACAAGTTGGCATGTGCGCTTACATCTGACTGCGCATCCGCACAGTCTGTTCAGTGTCTTAATGTTCTACTTGAAGAAGCGTTGGACCCTTGACTACCCATAGAGCGTCCATAGAAGACTCTGACGAGACAGGCTCATCCTGACTACACTGTATGTATCGTTATAGAAAATGCCATTGGTCTGAAAAGGATTAACATGTTCATATACAACATGAGCGGACCCAGAAAGGTTTGTCAGATGGGGTGAAAGTTTTACAACGTTATTTATGCTGTTGTTTTATGAGGGGAGAGTGGATCCAAATAACACTATTAGCGGGTGATCATTGGCCCGCCAGCGAAACGCCATGTAAATGGCTTTTCGCTGGCGTGCCGATCATTGGCTAAACATAAAAAGCTGACTTAGTAGCTTTGAGATTTTTGGGGGGTTCGGACTTATATTGCTGGAAAACTCTATATTTTTGTGATTTCTCAGAGGAGGGGTGGGTTGTCTGGACCCTCTGCCCCCCACTCTGGACTCGCGCATGTACAATAACCTAAAGAAGCTTACAGCAACTGTGCTGAGATCGATGATCGAACAATTAAACACCGAGGGCACATATTGACAAGTATTGATCATTTTCCATCAAGATTAAGTGACAAATTCGTCCGTGTTAATTCCTTAATCCATTAACCTTATAATTTTAATTTCAAAACACTCTTTCAACATGTTCAAAATCATGTTTGAACTATTCTTCTTTTTAGCTACATGTCTGTACAATTTCAAAACCGTTGGTGTTTTCGTAAACACACATATTGTTCTCTAGATGGGTAATTTTTGATATCCTCTTTTCTGTATAAATATTTCCTGATCCTTGCTGTCTTTCTTACTTTATAGCCCAATGCCGGGTGTTGTTTCGTGTAGACACACGTTTTGATGTTTGTATTATAACACACGCCACTATATAAAAGGAGGTGTCCTGTTAACGCGTGAAATCTCCTTAAAAGTAATTTGTGAAAAAGTCTAATGTTCAAACCTAGCACAAAGGGGAGATAAATATGGCTTAGTATAACTACTCTAAAATTGCATTTTGATACTATATCAATTGAATGGTTAAAAAGTAAGTTAATTAATCAATTTCACAATTGTGTTTTACCATTAAAGAATGCAAAATCGATTTATATATCAATATCTGATTCTATCAGTCTGATCAGGATGCTCGCGGACTTCATAGCATGCAAATTGCAATTAATAACTACAGTTGTAAATAGACAAATGAGCACACTTAATTATGTATGTTCCCCACCTTGTCCCAGCATATCCTTTAAAGGGTAACCGCATATATAAATGACTTTACACAATATATGATGGTAGGAAGCTGGGTCAAGGTGGGATACATACTTTCATATAATCCCCATTTGTCTATTTACAGTCGGAAGTATTATCTGCATTTTGCACGCTTAAAAATGCGCAGGCATGCTAAACTGACAGATCGAATCATATATTGTTAGAAAAATCAATTTCACATTCTTTGATGGTAAACACAGTTGCGAAATTAATAAAAAAATCTTACTTTTTAATCCTTCAACTGATAAAGTATCAAAATATACAATTTTAGAGTAGTTATGGTAAGCCAGTATGTATCTCCCCTTAACCCTTTGTTTGAACATCATTAAGTATGTTTATGAATTGTATATTTGTCTGTCCATTCATAGTCATGAAAATGATTGCAAAAATCACAGATTGAAAATGTGACTTTTTCATAAATTACTTTTAGGGAGATTTCACGCATTAACAAGACTACTCCTGGATTTACTTACTGATGCTTTGATTGAGGAACAAAAATATACTTTACGAATAACCCCCTCGTTAAGTGAGGCCTGATAAAAGAAAAATTTCTCGCAGCTTTGATATCACACCAATTCTGATACGATTGCAAGTACATATTGCTGCATGTCTGTCGAATCTCCTGTTCCTATGAGATTTTTACATGCATGGCTCAGTTGGGAGTTTGCCGGACTCGTGACCAAGTGTCGCGGATTTGAACCACAGCCATGGCTTAATGTGTGTCCATGAGCAAGACACATTATTCTCATCGTTTAAATTTCTGGTTTGATCCAGGAAAATGTCCTGGCATAACTGAAAAAAAGTTGACTTGGACATTTATCATCTCCTAAAATAAACACGAACTTACCTAAAATGTTAACAATGTGCAATATGCATTTTCACATTGTTACTAACTGAACTTGTAATTTTAATGAACATTATTTGCAACTTACTGTCATGCCAACCAAGAGTGACAGACACGTAATATTTTGTTTACAATTGTTATGTAAAATATTAACTTGTATAGTGCGAATCATGTTTACTGTCGTCGCCCTGGGCCCGGTCACCTGTTAAACTAACGGTAACGGGAGCCAACTCACGACAGTAAACAAGAAACGGATTATACACTCCACTTGAGCTAATAATACACAAGTGATCTATCGATTCTAAGTCACTAATAACTTTGTAAACATAACATGACGTCACTGTCACTCTTGGCAGGCAGGACAGTAAGTGGTTTATTTTATTTTTATTCCTCACACAATAACAAAAATGACAGGAGCACCTCTAATAGGTTAGAAACATCTAAAGTAATCCGCTAAACTATGCATTTATACATGTTTAAACACCATATTACCTCATAATGTTATAACTAAACCATAGAAATGAACAATTCCATATTTTAATTATTATCATACAGTAAAGCCTGTCTCAAGCGGCCACTCAAAAAGAATACAAAAATGTTTTTCAAGACCGATCATTGCATAATGCAGGTCAAAAGTATTGCAGAATGCTCCTATTCTGTAATACTTCCGACCTTAATTTAGCGTTCATTTGTATTGACGACCTTTGTTTGTATTTCTTTGAGTGACCGTTTTAGACAGATTTAACTGTAGTAGACGCATGTACATTATAGATGAAAACGATCACAAATTCTGATAATATTAGTTGTGGGGCATTACGTGGTAGCACAAATATGAATATGCAAATATGTATTAACTGTCTGCAAATGTCACAGAATGCATATTTGAATGTGAAGATGGGATTGCAAAATTCGTCCCTCGGGGACTTGCCGAGTTTAAATAAACCATACGAAAGGTGAATCTTACATTATCTAGGTCCACAGTGTTTGGATATATCTCATCTCTATATGACGTCATACATAGAAAAGTTATAGCTGCATTGTGAGTTATTTTACAAACAGGATAAACGTGCGTATCAATGCCAAATGAATTTGTAGAAAAGTGTCTGATTAGTTCAACGTTGTCCCTGCAAGAAACACTAAAGAAAAAGAAGTGGTAGCAGAAAAAGACGCTAAAAGTGAAAGATATAGGAGAGATGGGGTTCACACTGAATCATCAGATTATTTGAAAAAGTTGCTACATTAAGCCCTTAAATTAAACAGTGGAGCACAGTTGCTCAGTTGGTAAAGCATTAGACTAGAGATCGAAGGGGTGGCTAGTTCGGGAATCCCCGTTGGCGGAGTCACTGTGTTGTGCCCTTGAGCAAGACACTTTATCCGCTGCTTAGTATTGGTTCAACCCTAGGCCAGGACATGACTGAAAATTGTTGACTTGGACGTTAAGCATCAATGCAAAACAAAAAAAAAACTTTGCTGAAGTTTACAGTGAAGAGATGCCAGGGCAGAAGAAAAGGTGATCAATTATTGAAAAAAGCTCTTGTAGATATACTATTGGCATAAGGTTAAGCATCCCATATTCGACATTATTTTTTCTTAATTCTATATGCTCTATTGCAAACAGAGTAGACCCAGATCAGCTGGCGCTTTTGATGAAGCCAGCCTTCTCGCATCTGGTGGAGCCAGCTAATCAGAAATCCACACTGTTATTGTACACACGAAGAATCCATGGCAACACACCTGACGGTAATATAGAGTAAAAATCCATAAAGTAGTTGGTATACGCTTAAAGAAGCATGTGCGTGTATTAGATCGAATATGATATTTACATGTATGTATCTGCTACACTTACTAAAGTTGTATTGATGTAATTTCCAACAATAAGGCATTTGACAAGTGTAGACACAGACGAGCCTGTGTAGCCCCCTTTTAAGCTTAGCAACTCAAAATAATATCTAGTCAGTAGCTTAGCCTCAGAGAATATTTAAGCGACTAGCAAAAGCTCTGATCAGACAGCGCGTATGCGCAGGCTGACTTGAGGCTTTACTGGTCGCACACACCACACTGTTGGAAATATCGTGTCGCGGCTCAATTTCCTTTTAGACGGATGGCTGAGAATGGGTTTGCTCCCCCTCCCCCCCCCCCCCCCCTTGGGAATTTTGCGGACATATCCTATCTTATAGAAAATTGAAAGCTGAGTCTATTAAGAAATGTTTGCACTCTGTGCTCCGGGGCGTTAGTCTGTGGGAGCCTGTAACATACGTTACTTTATCAAATTAAGAAAACTAAATTGAAAGTTTAGGCTACAAATTTAAGACATTAAAATATTTATTTTTAAAAATCATTCATAAAGTCTGCATACTGGATATCTTAACTACGTATGACAGACATTTGAACAAATTTGCGGATTCCTAAGGTGTCATATGCGTTACATAAAATCAGAAAACCCATTAAAATTTGCAAGTGTGACTAACATCATTTACATTCACAATCTCTCTGTGTGCTTTGCAATATGTTTCGAACAATGTCTGGCTAGCGTATGCAATTGGCTAACAGAAAAATTAAAGTTTGCTTCCCTATCTTAAATATTTTTTTCTGGAATAAGCAATTAAACAACCCTACCCCTACCCAGTTTTAAGGTGAAAAGTTTGGTATTAAAACTAAAGTAAAAATGGTTAAAAAATATTTGCAGTTGATGAATATGTTTCATTGTTTGGGATTCATTTGCTTATATGAAACGACTCAGTAATCTGCAAGTTTGTTGCAAAATTTTTAATATCAGAGGCTGTAACATATGTTACCTGGTGTTACAAATGGGCAAGCTCATTGTCTTTACGTAAGATATGCCTAAAATGTTTTAATCTCCTTGAGAGAGTTTTGCAGACATGTTCCTTCTTAAATTACAACTCAAGCTGCATAGAATAAGGAATGTTTGCACTCTCTAAGTTGGGGCGTTAGTCTGAAACAGCATGTTATATGCGTTACTATATCAAATAAAGGAAATGTAGTTTGAAAGTTTGAGCTAAAATTGTGAAAAAAAACTTGCAGCTGCTGGATATCTTACATCGGTTAAGGATTTTAAGCTGGCTCGTATGATAAAGACTTATAGATCTGCTTGTTGTTACCAAGTTTTAAAGATCAGAGAGCGTTACATATGTTAGCGTGATAAGTAAAATCATCAAACAGTATTTTGACATCAAGCTGAGTAAGGGCCTGCTCCATCCTAATCCCCTTTGGAATTCTGCAGACATATTACATCTTATGTAACAATTCAAGGTGCATTTTATAAGAAATGTTTGCACTCTGTATGTCTAGGCGTTAGCCTGTAACAGCTTGTTACATATGTTACTATATCAATTTGAGAATAAAAAAATTGAATGTTTGAGCTACAGAAAAAAGACATTAAAAGTATCTAATAAATTGACATTCTTATAGTCTGCATACTGGATGTCATTACTACATATGGAAGCTGTTTAACGTTAATATGGCTAACTGTGGTGTTATGGGCTAACGGTGGTGTTATGTGCATTGCATGAACCTAATCATAATTTAAAAGCCACAATTGTGGCTATCGTCATATAGTTAAACAACTACCATGACTTGGTTTCAAACTGTTAAACTATTAGATTTTACAAACATATACTCAATTGATGAATGGAAAAAACCAAGTTTGCTTATCTATCTTAAATATATTGTCTTATAGGAGCTAATACACAGCCCTACTCCCAGTTTTACCGAAAAGCACATCCTTTATTACCGTTTAAGTAAAACACATGAAAGCGATTTCAGCGTGTGGATATTTTACATGTTCTTTGTCTGTCTTGCTCATATATCTGCAAGATGTCATTAAGTTTAAGATCAAGACACTTAATGTGTACTTATAAGTCCTTGGTGCCAAAACACTAGACATTATATTTATTTCTGATTATTAAGCCCATGGGCTGTTTTTACAGATGTTATCAATGACCATGTGGACACATTTCCTAATACTGTGCATATAGTGCTATATATAATGCCACAAATAGAAAAGATAGTTTTACATTTGTACGAGACAATACAATAAATGAAATGGTCCAAACTAATTCTCATCGATGTAACACTCATGTTAAACGTTTGTCGTTGTCAGCTTCTGTGGTAATCATTATTATCACACGCCTCCATGCAACTAGTAGAATCATCACACAATATTTCAATCATTTACTGTGTACAATTTTACCACAAGTCCACTCAAAATTGATAAGCCATTATCAACTTTCAAATTTTGCCATTCATGGCTTGGAACATTTGGAAACTGATATGAATTCCTAATAGTTGGCTCTTTGAGTATGTGTTTCAAGTGATACTCTGCAAGTAGGAGAAAAACTAAAGCTTTACAAAGAGGAAAACTATGCCATAAAAAGCAATGAGTACCTGGACTGATGTACCTTGATATTTCTATGATAAAGAATCATATCTTAGCTGGTTAACTTTTATAAATATAGCCTTTCCATACATGCAACAAACATATTTTCATCTAATAATGTCTCTGCACTTATTATCTTTCCCCAAGCATTCAAAAACTTATTTGAAGTCTTAGTACTTCTGAAGTGCTGAAACCGAGGTAACTCTTTCCCTTCAGATAAACGAACTAGATGTATCACAACAGGTAAAGCAATGCAATGCAGGATGAACAGAGCGTAAATTAGACCCTTTCACTTCAATGATTCACTAAGTTTCTAAGATAAGAGCGCTTATTAAGGATGTAACATATATAACTCGTCATAATAGATCAGCAAGGGCATTGTCGTGACATCCTTTTGCAAGTGTTTTCAATTTCAGTGTTTTCAATGGATCATGAAATGGGGCAACCTTATCAACTTGTTTACTCTGTATAAATCTTCCACAGAGCATAATTTAGAACTGCTGGTTATCCTATTCTACCTATAGTCCACTTTCCTTCTTTTGAATGCAACAGCTAATGATATGGCTGCAAAAACTGAGAAATCATTCAAAGGTTTTACATTATTTTAAGTCTTGTTTTAAAGTACTGACAGCAAAAAGCAACCAGCTGCAAACATAATTGATGGCAATTCCCACTTCGTGTTCTTTCTCATATACCAGATAACTTTCAAGGTGTAACAGAAATTGTTTCAGACGGTCTGCCAAAACCATCAAGAGTCAACATTGTAACTAAAGAAAACTCATAAAGTTCTTTGGGCGCAGCAAAATACTATTGATCTAAGACCTGAGGACTTAAGCACCAAAGGACTGGAAAGGTTCCATGGGATATGATGCAAAAAAAGCAGCCTATCAAATTTTTGTTGATATCTTAAAGTATTCATAGAGATACACGGTACAGACATAGCTTTTGCAAAATCAGAGCAAAGTTATCATTCAACTAGCATGGATGCAGAGGCAGCTGCAGTAAGATTGCTCTTGCCACTTCACAGGAAGAGACATATACCAGAGTCATACTCCATTGTATGCATATATGTTAAATGACATTAAACCCATATTTAATCAGGTGTTTGACCCCATGACACTGACATTCTGTTTCTGCTTTTGAAGAATGCTAAGGATTCAAGTTATAGCTGAGTCAATTTGTTTTGCGCTGGCACAGGCCACACAAACACAGAAAATTAAGTCTTTTGATGGCAAAAGAGGAGGATCACACGAAATGCTTATAAGTGATGTTTGTCAAAGTTACCAATTTTAAAAAGTAATCTAAACTAATGTAACACATAGAACACCATAGGAAGCTGTATATTTGTTAAAAACACTTTCTTATGTATCAAAGGTAATCAGCATGCAAACTACATGAATAATTCAAATAAATAGATAGCTTTATGTCTTCTTTCTGACCTCAGACTTTCAATTCATTTACTCGTAAATTGATATGGTAACATATGTAACATACCATTACAGGCTAACCCCCTGGTTAATAGAGTGCAAGCATCTCTTATTTGATGCAGCTGGAATTGTTCTTTAAGGTAGGATATGTCTGCACAAATCCTAAAGGGGTAGAGAGGAACAGGATTGTACTCAGTTTGCAGTCCTAATATTATGCCATGATTCTACTGTTTGTGATGAAATTGGTGATTATTTTTCAATAGAAGCAGACACAATTATAGACATTGTGAGGGTGACTTGAATAAAGAATGTTTTTTAATAATTATATTTAATAGGAATATTTATAAAATTGTGTCATATAAAAATGAGAACTATTATTTTCTATCTGTATGTCTATATGTTTTAATATTATACCCATTAGGAAATATGTGATAAAAAAGATTATATATAACATCTGTAACACAATTCCATGGGCTTGTTATCAGCAATGACTGTAATTACTAAGACTAAATAACCAGAGGCAAGAGATTAACAGTAAAACATGTGAAAAATAGTATTTTTTTCTGAAATATCATCTATTACTTCCAAGACAATTTCCTTGCTCATTCATCATGCCATGTAACATACGTTACATACTTTAATAAGTGCTCTGATCCTAATGTCAAACTTGCAAATGTATAATTTTTTATTGCATTAGCAAGACAGTGCCAAAAATGTAAGACATCCATGAGCGTCAAACATTTTCATATATTTTTCTTCAATAATAGATACCAAATTGGATACTTAAAATTGGGGGTAGGATTGTTTAATAGCTCATATAAAACAACCTATTTGAGATAGAAAGCAAACTTTGTTTTTCTATTATTCGAATGAGTATTTTAGTAATCTAAGATTAAAAACACTTGTCAAAATGCAGAGATCGTCAGTAAAAATTAAATGATGTAAGTCACGATTTCAACTTTCAAAGGGAAATTTAATCTATGTAACGCATATAACACCATTGAAGGCTGTAATTTTGTTTAAAATGCTGCTTTTATGTAGCTTAGGCATCAAGCTTGAAAACTACATAAGACATTTGAATGATTAAATGGTTTAATGTCTTCTTTCTGTAGCTCAAACTTTCATTTTGATTTTTTCCTTAGTTTGCTACAGTAACATATGTAACAGGCTGTCAGAGACTAACGCCCCGGAGCACAGAGTGCAAACATCTCTTAAAAGATACGGCTTGAAATTTTCTTCAAGATAGAATATGTCTGCAAAATTCCCTGGGGGGGGAGCAGGACCTTTTTTAGCTCGAAGTCTATTTCCTTTTCATGTTTCAATCTGGCGCAACGATTGTTCCGAATGGTTGTCAAGCAATGACTAGCGCACACTTTACTTTGAATAAAAGTCAAATCCGGAATTAACTGGAGCAGTCTCTTGTTCAGTTGTTTGTTTCATCCAATATTTAGAGATAAATGTATTGATTTTTTTTATAAAATATGAATGCATTCTAGTGGTTGTTTTTGGTAGCGGGCAGTGCCAATGACCATTTTGTCCTAATTCTGAGCACTGGTTACAGAGAAGATATTTAAAGCTTTCGACATAAGCATAGAGGAACACCACCCTGCGATAACCCCTCTTCGTCATGTATCCAAACTTCTATTGTCTGTCTATAGTTTTTATCCTTACTAATTGAGATTAGTCTCCTCCATGAAGAGAGACCTGATTTCTTTGCTTATGATATTTTGTTTTTATGAGCGTTTTCTAGTTTCGAATAAAAACATGTTATGGTCAACATACTCAACTAATATAATGATAATACGAAAATAAATTGTTTTAGTAAAATATTATGACCCTAATCATAAGTGTGTCCTTAATGTGTCTGTGTGTTCAAACAAGATAAAACGTCGTAAATTACCAAGGTTGTAAAGCCATTTCAATTTGCCGAAACTTTATTTATGTAATCCAACTTCTTAACCCCAAAAATAGTATGCAAAACATATATGCCATTAACTAAATAGATATCGTACTATATGAAACGTTGCTCATTTTCTGGAGCAAAGCGCATACAATGTAACTCGGAAAAGAAATCAAGACCTTAGCATGTAATATATGAATCTAAAGTTAAGAAGACCTAAAAGTGTGACTGCTAAACCAAATGTTATATGGCACCTCACTGTTCAAGTTGGTTATATAATGCTTTCTTTTATGCCAGTAGTATAGTAAAGAATTCGGGAAATAACCCTCATATTACCTGACATAAACCAAGAATATTGTTAAAATAATTCCAGGTTCTGAAATCTGAAAAAGTGTTTAAAGCATTTAACTGTAGAGAACAATAGCATGCGTTACGAAAACTGGTAAATAAAAAATGAATGCAAATGAAATTGAAAATGATTGCAAGTGAAATCGAATAAGTATGCAAATGAAAACGAATTTATAAGACACACATGACAATACACAGAAGGTAGCAATTACATCCCTTTAAGCGGGTATCTGTTCGTTTTCAATCAAAAAGAAAATTACGTGTATTACCTATTTTACCTTTGAAGCTTATCATATACTTAGAATATGTAAAATAACAGGATTCATCTTAGAGGATTCACAATGTTTGTGAATCATCTGTTGGGATTTTCAATATTTGTGAATGCTTGGTTTAGTTTAGACAGAAGTGTTAATTGTAGATGTTCTGTTGACACATGTGGTTGACAGGTTTATGCTTTGCTAGAGAATTCTGACATCAGTTTGCTATTATTTCTTAAAGGTCAAATTGATAAGCTCCCAATTCTGATGGGTTTGGAAAGGTCGAGTGGATAAATGTTACTTAATTTAGTAATAACACATAAGCAAAATAAATAGATCATGTCCAGTTGTTGTCCGAGCTTCTATCACGTGATTGTACGGTATATAAGGTGAAACCCAGCGTGAGAGCGTTAGATTTGGAACTTTTGCTTAACGATTAGTTTCTAGAAGTATTAGTTTGATTAAAGAAGAGTTAATACATTTTAAAAATTGTGAAGATTGTTGATGAAATTATAACAAAAATTCTGAAGAGACTGAGAAAACACAGCGCGAACTTAGATTAGAATCAACTACGTTGCAAATATATTTCAGCTAGCACATGACATTTAGGTACTTTCTCATTGTCGAGCAGCGAAGGCTCAGACAAGCCAGTATAACTTTATTCGCATATTTGCCATAGCCTGCAATGCTCAATTATACAAAGTATAGTTGTCAACAAAAATCCGGACCAAAATATAGACTTCTAGCCTTGCTCTTTACGCCAGCATTACTGTTTAACCCATTTGCATGATTTAAGCTGAATGAAACTTCTCACTCTTATCAACTGGACCAGCCCATTTCAGTTTTAAGGGTTGCTAGATGGTATTTTTCATTTTTATTCAAATTTTAATTACAGCATTCTGTAAGCAAATAGCAAAAACCCTGGGTTTGCACTGTTTGCCTATGTCACAAAAAGGACACTATGCTCATATGGCTAAAAGGAAGTTGTTATGAATGGATAAAAGGTTTACCAATTAAGTGACCAATTTGACTGCCCTATTACAAATTAAAGTAAAGGTCTTCTTAAATGAACAGCAGGAAGAAAACACAACGAGAAGTTAGCATACGGATTGATGATCCGCGATGAGGGATATTGATAAGTGTTCGTTGACTCCTGGTGCAGTTAGGTCTTTTGCAGCAACATTGATAAGCGTTGCCTCGACTCAAGGCAGACGGATTATCTCACGACAATTAGGACTGTCATCACACTTTTTGGTCCGAGTTCGTATGCTCTCACTACAGTCTTGTCCATCTAAGGCAGATTGATCCACGTGAAAGCATTCCAAGTGCATTGATTTGCATTTTCCGATGATTCTATTAAACCATCATTGGCTCATAACTTTGTGCTATCTCAAGATTATGAATCAACGACATCTGACTCTCGCGATCATTGATTTTGGACCATCTCGTGCTCCTTGATCTGGGATCGATGATTCTCTTGTTAGTCTGTTAGTTTGTATCTTAAAGTAGGTTTTACTTAGGAACACAAATTGACATTTACATAGAATTGGTACAAAATGAAGTTGATTATACATACACAGTTAAGACATATATTAACAAACAGACACTTGCTATGTTTTATTACTTGTTACCCACAACCATGGATAGTCCATCTATTCGAAGGAAATATAAGGTTGAAATGGTGTTATTTTCTTTTACAAGGCACAGGGTAGGGGTGTGGGGGTTTGGGTCAAAAATAAATACCTAGTTTTCTACTTCGACTTTTGGAATTTTAATGTTCAGATGAAATTTCGTCGGACCTGTTTTTGTACCAAAGTTAAATAATATAAAATATATTATATACTATACTACATGTACAATAGCACAAAGATTTCACATTACTGTCATTATCATTGGCGCAAAATAGTTTCTCGTTTAAGAAAATGAAAGTTAGATAATGCAAAGTAAAGTTGAATTTAAAAACATGATATAAAACACAATATTTAAAAACAGAAATGTGGATCGTTGTGGTAAACAATGAGTGGTTAGTGTGCAGTACATACGTCATTTCCTGTGCAAGCGTTTGCGACTTAAACGTAAATACAATTATTAGATACAGGTGAATGGAAAAGCCTCGCAAATAAGTGAGCATTGCTTAACAGATACAAATGTAAATCATAATTTAGTGTTCGTATAGGTTATAGATCATAAAATTATATTACAATTATAAAGGAATTAAGTGGGAACGAGCGTAGCGATTGAACCACTTAATTCCTTTATAATCTATGACCTACTTATAGTTTTCTCTGCACATTTCCAGACTTCTCGTTTGGAAATGGTCGCATTGGCCACTTCACGACGGATTTTCTTAACGATTTACTTAATAGATATTACACATATTGAAAAACAATATGTGATTAAGTTGGCCAAAAATTAAATTTCTGCGCTAACTGATTGGTCGTGAAACACAGGAAGGGGCAGAGTGAACAATAAAAATATTTATTTTTTACTTATAGTTTACTCCGCCCCTTCCTCTGCTTCACAGCCAATCAGTTTGCACACAAATGTATTTTTGTCAACTTAATCACATATTTTGTCAATATTTGTATTATCATGAAGTAAATCCGTTAAGTGGTCAATGCGGCCATTTCCAAAGGAAGGGGGGGGGGGAGGGGGAGAAAACTATAAGTAGGTCGTAGATCATATATTACAATTATAAAGAAATAAAGTGGTTCACTCGCTGTTCTCGTTCTCACTCAATTGCAATGTATGATCTATAACCTATACTTGTTGAGCCTTTTAAGGTCAATATTAAATTGGCTTTGTACATGTACTTATGGTGTGTGCGTAAATTGTCGCGAGGCTAGAGGGTAATATTTTATCTGAACCTCAACACTGTTTTACTTTGTGTATGAATGCGTGGTATGCTGTGTGGATTAATGGGCTCATCTGTGCCTTCGTATGTGAACCTTCCCTGGTCGCCTTTGCGGTAAGTAATAAAATGTATGTGCTGGCTTTGATATTTGTATAATCTTGGCCCTTTTTAGCCGAATTCAGGCCTCCAGATAAGAGTGCGTAATCAAAAATTAAATTTCTTATTCTCAACTAAAACATATGTTGTGGATACTCAAAAAACCGTCTCATTTAGACGGTTCTTTTTAGCACCCAAAACAAATGTTTAAACTGATAGATAAGAAATTATGAGCAATTTTACGCCGAAAATGTTTGCCTATCTGGACCTATGATTTAGTTCTGCACTGTTTGTATATATGATAGGCTTATATGGGTCTAGAATATTATCGTAATTAGAATGGAAGAAGTAATGTTTACATCTAGTGCTTCCAAAGTGGGACAGTAGCCAACAGTGTAGACACAGATGCTGGTTATTGTCAATAAATCAATTATAAGACCAATGTATACAATATTGAAAATTTAAACAGATAAATGGAGGACGCCTTAATAAGGAGTTTAAAATGCCAAACTGCAAACATTGTATAAATAGCTTTAATAGCACAGCTTGCACACGTTTCCAGATAAGAGGGGTTTATTCTGAATACATTGTCTATGCCCTAAGCTACTGAGTACCAACCTCCTCTACCCAGGGTAAATTTTATAGCATAATACCCTTTTTCTCAAAGTGTATTATCTTAAGTTATAGGTTTTTGAAACCTGTTAGCCCTCTGGCGGTTGGGGCTCTTTGATTTTGCAGATTGTTAACTGTGTTACCTCTTATTTAATTTTAAAGAAGATGCCCTGGATCGCCAATCTGAGTCCTAACTCATAAGCACATGATGGTTGAAAACAAATCTGTTTTAATTATGGCAACAATATTTTTCATCGAAACTGTTTGTGCAAGTTTGGTACAGAGGATTAAGTTTTAATGTTAGAGGTATTTTTTTCTTTTTTTTTTAGCTCGGATGGCAATTTGGTTAAGCATAGTACAAGTTTCAGAAAATCAAAGTTTTAAGAATGCCCAGAATGGGGGGTCTGTTGACAGCTAAGTCTAGTCTTATTTCTAAGCGTAAATTTCTAGTGTATGCTCAAAAGCCCTCCTCTGGTTCTATCAGGCACCTAAAATATATGCTTGAAAGATAAAATAATACAATTTTAAACTCAATAGTTTTATAATAGTCCTCATAGGTGCCAGTTTCATTCAGAATGATTGATGCTACAACTATACTCTTCGGAACAAACAGAGACAAAAAGACCAAGCATCAAACAGACGGACAAACGAACATACTGACAATCACGTGGAACAATAAGGTAATCAAACTTAAAAAGCAGGTCTAGTAAAATTATGATTACTGTCGTACATGAAACCATCAATTACAAAGACAGTTTTGAATGTGCAATAGAATCGTTTCATTGGGACGGTTAAAATACAGTACCCATGCGCTGATCCAGCAAGTTTCGTCAGAGAGGGTCTAATTTTGACGGGTTTTTTTATTTGCTTTTTAGTTGATTGGGGAGGACGGATCCAAATACCACTATAAGCGGTCCATCATCAGCACGTCATTTTAGCCTGGAACATAGAATGCTGGCTAGGTGGTTTTGTGATTTTTCAGAGGATCTGGACCAGTATTGCTAAGAAACCCTATATTTTATGATTTTTCAGGGGTCCCTGTCCCATGCCCCCCCCCCCCCTCTGGGTCAGCGCATGACTTGGTGCTTACCGCATATGCTTAAATGCCCCAAATAAATGCCCATATTGGCACATCAAGAGAGGCCAGAGGTCTAAACTTGTGTCTGATCCCTCATCTACATCCTTTCTTTCATTTTAGCGAGCAGCATAGGCTCAGGCGATTCTGCGTATATCCGGTAAGTACAGAAATCTCGTACACTGGCCAATATGGTTTAATTTAGAAAAAAGGAAAATGATTATTAATCACTTATGCCCTCGTATCTGGAGGTCTAAATAAGCTTTAATAAGGGAAATACTATAGATTACATTACGTAAATAAGCTAAATGCTACAATTGCTCATGGTTCGTTACTTATATCTGACAGTAGATGCAACTAAGAAAAGTTTGTAGCCCAATATTTCATACAAGCAAGCGTATTTCTGAGTTTTATTATTTCTAAAAAAATCGTTAGAACAGTTCCCATAGTTGGAAGGTTTTATTACAGTATTGATTATAAATGAGCCGTGACACGAGATTTCCAACAATGTGGTATGTGCGACCAGCGAAGGCTCAAACCAGCTTGTGCATACGCACAGACTGATCAGAGCCATTGTTAGTCGTTTAAATATTATTTGACTGTTAAGCTACTGACCCAACATCATTTGGAGTTTCTGAGCTTACACTAAAAGGTGGCTGCACAGGATCGTCTGAGTCTACACTTGTCCAAATGACACATTGTTGGAAACCACATGTCGAGGCTCATTAATGATAATGAATATAAATGCTCAAAGGTTTAACTTACTGTTGTGATGCTGTTCTGTCCTCGTTTGATACAACAACTTTAGTGTCTACGTCGGCATCAATTGACGTTGTGACAGCCGTTTTGATCATACCATCTTCGCTGATTTCTTCGGATCGCTTAGATCGTTTTGAATGTCGTTTCTTGCTCTTCTTTTCTACTCCTTCATCTCCAATGACAGCTTCAGTTTTTACATCTTGGCCCTCTTCCTCTACTGTGTCTTGATGAGTCACTTTATTAGTCTGTTTGTGTTGTTTGGTGTGCTTTCGATGTTCCTTACCTTGAGCAATATCACCATTGAGCTGTATTGCACTATCTGGAGGTTGATCCCTCACTTCATGGGTGGACACAACGCGGTGCAACTGCCGCTCAATCTGAGCATTTAAGTTGTCTTTATCTGACTTCTTATACACCTTTTTTGTCTTTTCTTTTATATTTTCAGCTTCAAAACCTAAGTTGTGGTGACCTGAGTTCACGGAATGAGTTGGAGTCAGATGCTGTGTGATTTCTGGACTAAGAAAGGGTCTAAATATACATTTAAGCACAATACCTAGTAACAGTAATGACGTAGAGAACGTTAATATCACAATTCCTGTTATGTGCCAGCCGCCAAACGTGGGGAACGTATGTTCGTTGCCATATGAACCTACAACTGTCAACACTACCCCAGGGATAAGCAGGGGTATACTGAAACTGATCATGCATGGTCCCAAAAGGGTTCGGTAGTCGTGGAATTCTATCATTCTGACTCTAAAGCAACCTTGCTCCTCTTTCTCCTCCATAGATGACGTCACAATGTCGTCAAGGTCAACTTCTGATTTAGCCCAATCATATCTGCCAACGTTAAACAAATGATTAAGTCTCTATTCGATATCATTAAAATTTTGATACTTATCCAGACCCCCTAGATAAAGGTAATTCTTTTGTTTTCTTATTTCTCAATCAAAACATATGTTGTGGGTACTCAAAAGAACCGTCTTATTGAGATGGTTCTTTTGAGCACCCAAAACGTATGTTTTAAGCCAAACGATAAGAAAATGTTCAGTTTTACGTTCATTAAAGATGATAATTTCGTACTATGTTTATCGCATATGTCTACCATTTTGTATTTTGTAAATAACGTCTTGATTTGAATATATAGTGAGTTATAGTGTGCCACTTGGTAGAATGGTTGTACACATCTTTAAATATTGTAAAATTAAAAAAAAAACAACAACAAGTAGCCCAATGGGCAACGATCGCTCACCATGGAGCCAGCATAATTTACGATGCTCAAAGGCAGGTAACTCTGAACTTGAAACAGTAACCAGAAATTAATTCAAAAACAAGATATAATACCATTCTAGTTATCTGCAAGTATTAAAAAGATCTGTATAAAAATTGCAGAGAAAACCTGGTGGAAGTATAGTTTTCAGATGCTCAAGGTCAGCTAACTCCGTAGTCAGTGATGGGATCTGACCGAAATTCAAACTCATCCATCATTTTATGTATGTCCTGGTAATCTACAAAGATGCGGAAATCAAATGAAATATGAAGGCGCTAGAGTGGTCACAACATTATACAGCTATATTCTAGACGCTCAAGGGCAGCTAACTCTGTAGCTGGTGGTTGGATGTGGCCGAAAATTAAACTCATTCAACCTTTTATGGGTGTCCTTGTTACCTGCAAGAATGAGGAAGATCCATTCAAAAAGGAAGGTGATAGAGTGGTGACAACAGATCTCCAATTGTAACTCTATGCAGATTTTTATGATGCTCAAGGGAAGTTAACTCCACAATTTAAGGTTGGTTCTACTTTCAATTCAAACTCATCCAAGCTTTTATAGTTGTCTTTGTTACCTGCAAGAATGAAGAAGATCCAATCAAAAATGAAGGCGCTAGAGTGGTCACAAAATCTCTCCCATTATAAGTCTATGGGATTTTTTTAAGACGCTCAAGGACAGCTAACCCCAAAGTCCAATGTCTGATCTGCCCGAGTTTTGCACTCATCCAAACTTTTATAGTTGACCTTTTACCTGCAAGAATAAAGAAGATCCAATCAAAAATAAAGGCGCTAGAGTGGTCACAACATTATCCATCAATTTTTAAGATGCTCAAGGGCAGCTAACTCCATAATAGATGATGGGACCTTGACGAAAATCAAACTCATTCAAGATTTTATAGTTGTCCTTCTTATCTTCAAGAATGAAGGATCAATTCAAAATTGAAAGCACATTGAAAATTGAGTGGTCACAACATATCTCCCATTATAAGTCTATGGGGATTTTCCAGATGCTCAAGGGCAGCTAACATCACAGTCCGAACTTATGGTTGTTTTTTTACCTGAAAGAATGAAGAAGATCCAATCAAATATGAAGGCGCTAGAGTGGTCACAACATTATTCATTAATTTTTCAGACGCTCAAAGGCAGCTAACTCCGAAGTCAGTGATGGCATCTTGCCAAAATTCAAGCTCACCCAAACCTTTTTGGTTGGTCTTGTTACCTGCAAGAATGAAGTAGTTCCATCCAAAAATGACTGCACTAGAGTGATCACAATATTTCTCCCATTCTAAGTCTATGGGGATTTTTTTCAGACGCTCAAGGGCAGCTTACTCATAAGTCCCTGGTCGGATCTTGCCGAATTTCGAACCCATCCAAGATGTTATAGTTGTCCTTGAAACCTGCAAGAATAAAGAAGAACCAATCAATAATGAAGGAGCTAGAGTGGTCACAAGGTTTTCCCCATTATAACCCTATGGGAGCTATCTGTTACCATGGAAACCTGAGTTCTGATCCGATCTGACCCAAAACCTAATGCATCCAATCCCCTATCCCAATGATGCTCCAGATGAAGTTTGACTACGATCGGCCAGCTGGTCTCAGAGATATTTATGTTTGAAAGTGTGAACGCACGAACGGACGGACGGATGCACGGACGGACGGGCGCCGGCTCAAGTCGCATCATATAAGCTCATCCCGAGCCTTAGGCTCTGGTGAGCCAAAACATGTGCTGAATATTCTTCACCTCTGTAAGTGCCAGTACCAAATGACACAGACAGTAAAACCTTGTGCAATAAAATAACTAGTTGTTTGCTTTAATCAGTAACTCTTAT
Source organism: Loripinus fragilis (assembly GCA_964019695.1). Taxonomy (NCBI): domain Eukaryota; kingdom Metazoa; phylum Mollusca; class Bivalvia; order Lucinida; family Lucinidae; genus Loripinus; species Loripinus fragilis. Next base: position 69,981,301 of record OZ026516.1, read on the forward strand.
TGAAAACTACCAGCCCCCCACCCCACCCACCCAAATCATTTTGTAGGAGGACCAGAATAGCCTTTGCCCCCCCCCCCCAATAATCTGTCTAAATTGACATATAATTGCTTGTCACTCAGGGTATAATAAGCAACTTCCACACATTATTATTATTATAAAAAAAATCCTGAATTTGGATTATTTATTTATGTATCTTTTATTTTCAGAGAAACTGGTTTTCAAGCTTTTTCTATTATTCCTATTTTCTATCCTAAATTTTAAAGAGCTCCATTTTTCTCTAACCTTTTATCCCTCTTTGCTTTAAGCACTGAAATACCTTTCAGGCAATATGCTTCAACCAAAATGTTTCGCTTCGCTCGGAGTAAAATATATTTGTTTTTGGCTCTGTTACTTTTTCACTCTTAGCTTTTTATTCTGAAATACCTTACCAAACATTTTCCTCGCTCGCTTCGCTCGATCGTACTCAAAATATATTTGGTTTCTTATAAATGATGATCCATTACGTTGGTTTTAATAATGCATGTGTATAAAATGCATGCAAATTCCAATAGCTTTTAGGCAATATAATATCCAAAAATTTTCCTCGTTCACTTCGCTCACTTGAAGTAAAAAATTACATGCATATATTTTATCTGTTTTTTTTTCATAGAGATCCCTTGCTTTGATTTTAATGATTTTTATATCAGGATGTAAATGTATAAATGTATACGTGCACATGTATGTCCATGCAGGCATACATGTGTGTGCATGCATCCATGGATGTATAAACATTTAGCAGCATGTACATGCGTGTGCATGCATACATACATGTGTGCGTGTGTGCCTGCATGCGTGTATATACATTTTGCAATACCCATCCCCGCCTCCCCAAAGTATTGGAGATGGCCTCGCTGGCTTTGGTCCCTCATATTAATTAGCTTCTTACGCCAATGCGCTAATGCGAAAGCTCTTGTGAGGCTCCACACTTTCCAGTGATCATCATTTCAGTTATCAGCATTTTTTCATACAGAGTGCATGGACACACGCCAGCGGAACAGATGATATCCGGGTTTAACATATTGAGCATTAAGGTCACATTTTAGTCTTTAAGTCCATATTTTTCTCGCAATAGCAGATCCTGACATCTACTCGTTTCATATATTTACACAAATACGTGTTGTAAGCCTGCTGTTAAGACATTGACAACAACGGGCCTCAAAAGTAGGCGCTAATTGGTCACGATATGTCAATTGAGATCAAATCGCTGATCGTTTTACAATACTATACCAACTTACTACTTTTAGCACAAAATATCTCGTGATGTACAAGGCCTACACTGATGTAGGTGGTATAAAATAGTTAAGCCATGTTTGTCCACCTGTACGTAAGATAATCCACTCGCTAAAGCTCGTGGATTATCTCCACGTACAGGCAGACAACCCATGGTATTACTATTACTTAGTGAAAGGAAAAGTTCAAACCCCTAGACAAATAAAGCCAATGGGGAATAACAATGGCACACCCACCCTCGCATCCGTACAGCAATGATCAATGCTATTGTTGATTGCTGAGAAGACAAATACTGGCCACAAAACAGAAACTCTGGTTTCAGAGACTAGCCAGTTTGTTTGTGTTGATGCTTTACATCCCAGTCAACAGTTTTTCAGTCCTGTTGAGACGTTTTCCGGTCTAACTGAGTTCAACCAGTCCAAGGCAGAGTATACAGAGTCATGCTCAATGATACAACACAGGGCCTCCGGCGAGTCTTGGACCACTGACCCCTCGACCCCAAGTCTATCACTTAACCATTTAGCCACCGCGCTCCAGCTAAAGTATTGGAATTTTACTTGTACATGTGCATGTAGCATGTTTAGCCATTAAACTTTCTAGAGAGCGAAAACCAAATGCGCTGATCAGTCTGCTCAATCGTTTGTTTTGTTTGTTTGATTTGATTCTTAACGTCCCATCAACAATCTTTCAGTTATGTAGGGACGGGTCTTCTTGGGTCGAAAAAGTACTTAGCTAGGATTAATGTGTCTTGCTCAAGCACACAACGCAGTGACACCGATGAGGCTCGAACCTGCGGTCCCTCTGGCTCGAGTCAAGCACTCTACCACCAGCTTAATCGTACAGTTTTGATGTCCACACGAGCTTATACAACTTCTTCATGCTCAGCTGTGAATATGATGTTTATTTGTTGGCATTATAACATTTTAAAAAAATATACAGAGAAAACAAAAGAATCGTCATTTTCAGCATTTTAGTTTTGTGAGAGGTTGAAATTTCATGCTTAGTTGAGAAAAACTCTATAACCTTGGAGCCAGGTTTTCTCGTGAACAGGCCCATATAACTGTTGGCGCGAGGGGGTGGGGGTAGGAGGTGGGGGTACAGCATCTCCATTGCTTTATTAAATGGCATAAAGAAACGCATTAAATAAATTCAATAAAGTATATAAAAAATATTGTTTTACCGAAGTGACCCCATAGTTCCGGAAATCTTGAACTTAACTTCACTTCTCACAAGGAAACAATACTTGTGTCAGCATCTTGGCTACATTGTTATATGTTATAGCGGATGCTCAAATATTCTACAGTTGACGTTGAAAATATTTATAGTAACAGGATGTTGAATGATCTATTGTCTTAACAAAATCATTCTCGAGGACTCGCATAAAGGAACATTAGCTCACTTTACCCTTAACCTAAATGAGTACTTTAAATTGTACCTTTGGTGTATAGGTGTAGTTCGGCTGCCACCTCTTTCGGTAAAATTTACACGTAAATTTCAGGTTTAAATTCGTACTTTTGGGTCGATTCTGTACATCTACCTTAGAGACAATTCGCTTATAATGATGATTAAAACGTTTTATTGCGAAAATGTCAAAATCAATATAGAAAGGTGATACTTAGGTCTATTTGATATCTCAACCTCACATTAAAGACTTGCATGCTAGCAGGCATTGTTTCGTGCTGTTGTTGTCGTCTGCTGATTTTTGTTTTCAAATTAACTTTTTTTTTAAAAAAAAAAACTTCCAGGAACTCCGTTATGGCGTCAAACGGTTTGAGTCCAGATCAGGGCCGATGTTTTGTCCAAACGGTTAGCAAAGGTTATCCGCAGACGGCAAAAGTCGCCGCTAGCAAGGAAATAGTTAGCCTGTCTTGCGAAAACGTGTTTCTACCTGCCTGCTTGGAAATAATAATTGAGCCAGTGCATGAGATTTCCAACAATGTGGTATGTGCGACCAGCAAAGCCTCAGACCAGCCTGCGCATACGCGCAGTTTGATCAGAGCTTTTGCTAGTCGCTTGAGTATTCTATAATTGTTAAGCTACTAACTGAACACCATTTGGAGTTTCTAAGCTTAAAAGGAGACTGCAGAGGCTGGTCCGAGTCTACACTTGTCAACATGCCACATTGTTGGAATTCTCATGCACTGGCTCATTAATTATTATTATACAAGGTCCTCCATATAATGGACTACCGTATATGTCGTAATAAACACGCACACTAAAACATGCATGCATACATGTAGCTATCAAGTGGCACTACATGTACATTTCTAAATGTTTGTATTGAAACTCAAGGGCGTATCCAGAGGAGGTTCAGGGGGTTCGCTGGAACCCCGCCCCCCCCCCCCCAATTTTTAAAAAAAATCCTATGAAATTGAAATGTAAAGTGAAGCATCACATCCCTAATACAGGTTTAAATGGTATTCTGCTTTCTTTCGGAACCCGATAGTACTAAACGAATAAGAAAGACAGATATATCAACACTACATGAGTATCGATGAATGGATAGAAGCGTTACAAGTACGAACTCCACGCGGCACAACGACAACCTTCAAATTAAGCATAGTGAGTTAGTGACATATATTATGACAGTTTTAACTCAAAGCCCAGGCCCCCTCAACCTCCCGAATCATGCATTAAATAAATATGTGCCTTTCACCATATCGTAAGGTGTTTTATTTTCGACAAAGCCGTCTTCCCTTCAGACATGATATTGACATCCGCGGGTGCCTTAATTCGCGCAATTTTATATTTCCTCACAAGTTTCTAGGAAGTTTCTTTAACGCCTGGCTACCCAAACTTCCTTCGAAATAGGTACGCCTGACTCCGGCCTTCGGTCTCGAGCCTTCAGTCAAACCAGTTTTAGCCCCCCATTCAGAGGCTTCGATGAAGCCTTACTCCCTTAAATTTTCTTCAAATTGGGAAAGCTTAATCAACTTGCCACATGTCTAAGATTATTATCAGTCTGTGAATGAGCACTGGCTGATATAAGTTTACGCAGGCAATCTGAGTGCCAGGCCCAATAAACCATTCGACAGAAAAAGCATGTGCAAAAATATAGCCCCAGATCAGACTTGTCTTCACCAACGCTACTGCTCTTATAATCAGTGAGTTCAGTATTCGATGTAGATAGGGCATGACCTGTGCTATCGTTCTTATCCTCTGCCTTTGTTCCTGGACAGCAGTATTATGTATATATGTACGTGAGAGCTCGCGGAAGAATTTCGTTAAAGTCCCATGCGCGGATCCAGAAAGTTTTGGCATAGGGGATCCAACTTAGACAACGTTTTTTTTCAGTTGAGGAAGGGAGGGAGGGAGGATCCAAATACCACTATTAGCGGGCCAACATAGGCCCGTCAGCGAAACGCCATTGAAACGGCGTTTCGCTGGCGGGCCGATGATGGCCCAACTTTGAATGTTGGCTTGGTAGCTTTATAATTTTCAGGCGAACCGGACCAAGAAACCCTATATTTTTGTGATTTTTCAGGGGGTATCCGGACCCCTGCCCCCCTCTGGATCCGCGCATGAGTCCGATCTTTTCCATGGTCCGAAACGACTGAAGTTTGATCAAAACTGACCGACCACTCTCAATACAAGATCCTTGGCACCAAATGATGTACACTTATTTTAGCAAAGCAGTTGTGCAGATAAATGCTCAGTAAAAAGCGAAATATTGTAAACGTAATACCTTTTATAATTTCGTGTATCCAAAAAAGCTCCTTTACAAAATGATTTAATCTCTTTCGACTAAATCGAACCAAAGTCTGGTCTGGGATAGTGTATGTGTAGTTAGTTCCTTGAACATAATATATATTAAATATTGAATACACGTCAATACCTCTTCTACCCGGTTGAATGAGTTCGTTTTTACCTGTGACCTTACCTGTCTGTAGATGACTGGTTGTCATGGTGTCATGTAAACAATGTGTGGTAGGTCCAAAGGGATATAATTCAAAGTTGTCCCGTTGCATATACAGTGCTTGTTGTTCAAGGGGAACTAATCGAAAGAGGAGTAGCGATATAGCCATTCGAAACGTCAAACCGAGGCCTGCGCAGTTTGTACAAGTTAATAGTTTACACATTTCCTGCTAAAAATAAATGATAATCGATCACATGCATTTTCATTTTCCATTTTATCAGTCCTTTATTGAAGAGGGGATGGACAGGGGGTACCATTATCCCCACTTCCCTCCCCTCTGTCCCCACCCCCTTCGCCCCAACTTCCCTCCACCTAACAAATTCGTCGCTCCCCCTGTAGGCCTTGAGCTGGCTATAGACCCCCTCCCCCTCCCCCAGGGAGAATTTTGTACACAGTGACTATGATTTTCTTAAACTACATTATATAAGACACAAAGTAAAAGATGTTAGCTCTCTGAAAATGGCAGCGTCAACGTGCGACATCACGTTACATACGTTACCCCCGAAATAGCATTCCACATCCCTGATAATGTGTCAACCATGACATGTTCGTACATATTTGCATGCTGACACTGGTTTATGAACTTCTTATAACACAGTTACATATTTTTAGTATAAATTTTATAAATGTCTTGAGTCATTACCGTTGTATACGTTACTTAGTGTTTCCTGCGTTATTTCCGAGTATCAGTATGATATTTATTGACTATACGTGTATAACATCTGTCTTACAAGTTCTTTATTATGGTCGCTTACACTATTGTTCAGGCCAATGTTACGTATGCTACCCTCAAAATAGCACTAAACATTCAAGTTAATGTCTGTTACAAACACTGTTTATACTTATTTGCATGCTGGCACAGGTTTATGTACTTCTTTTTACAAGGTTTACCTATTTTAAGTATTAATTTAATAAATGCCTTGAGCTTTAACTGTTATATGTGTTACCAAATGATACATAAGTTATTCTGAGTATCGTTATAGCAGTTGATGACTATACATGTATAAAGTCTGTCAGAGAATTTAGAAAATTTATAAGGCTGAAATAAATTGAAGTTTCTTATTAATTTATGGTGATTTAAATTATTTTCATAATGTGATCTATCAACCTTCGCTGATTGCTCACATAAACAGTAGATACCATGCATTCAAATCGGAAGTTCTGAAAGACAGTCACTGTAAAACAGCTCAGTTCTGGGCAAGGTATATGGATATATACTCATGTCCAATGAAAACGCACCACCTACAAAAATGACTATATCGTTTTAACGACATAACATTTTGTTTTTGCAATTGCGTCTTATTGTACTGTAGCAAATCCGTAAGTTACTGATAGGTCTTTAAAAGGGACCGATCGCTAGTGGCACGTGCTGGAAGCATTTAACAAAACAACCGTCAAAACAGAAAGTCACACAACCAGCCATCGAATGTGTCAGAATTTTCAAAAGCATTATTCTCGAATTTCTCTGTGTATAAATTGCAAAGAATCTCCTAATTGATAGTCAGAAATAGTCATCTTGCCTTGTAGGCGGCTATAACGTCACGACGTGATGTCAATAGCATAATTTTGACTTGGCGTAAAATCGAGACATTCAATGAATCCTTCTTTTACTGATGCAAATTTACGACAAGGTCGTAGCAAGAAGATTTATTGCTCGTGTAGCGGGTCGTTAACATCGACGGAGCGTAGGTATCAACGGTTTTTGGATAGACGTCAATCTCTAAAAGCTCGTATACATAAACCGTAGAGTATCTGTGTTGAACTTAATGTAAGATAATACTCGCAAAGGATGAACACAAATTTTAGAAGATTTAAAATGCTAGCGTTGCGAACAATGGCTGGCGACACGCTCAAAGTTGACGTCAGTGATGCAACGTCAAATTTTTAGAGGATTTGTATGACGTTTTGCATGTGTGTGAGTTTGTAACTACGGAAATAAGCATTATGTAGAACACTAGGACTGTAGAAATCGCAATTAAACATTTTACGTCGAGTTTTGTCGGACTACTCCATATTTAAGCTTACATCGTGACATTGTTCACGTTAGTATAGCGTTAGGTGTTGCGTCACAACAATCAAAGTTATGGCGAAATGACAGGGGATCTACTGGCAAACAGAAAACATTTAAACGATATTTTGGGGTCTTTTTGTATACGCCCAAAATGCGATTAACGCAATTTTGAGGCTGACGTTACGTCATGTGTTTACGGAGTCACTGGAATTGAAATTTTTGTGCGAAAACATTGCATTTGTCCTCAATAATACTTATAAATAACACAATTTTGCACAGCTTTTGATATGTCACAAATATGCGCATCTGAAGAGTGGTGCGTTTTCATTGGACATGAGATGGTGTTGACACTGATTAGGGATACAAGGAAAACAACTTTGAATTGCATTTCCGCTCTATCTGTATAGATGTTCATTGCACACGATCACAACAACTACGCACAATATGTACCTATGTAACTGATTGAATTTGTCTGATACACATCGCTGATGCAAAGAACTTCTCTAATAGAATTGGTTTAGTGTGTCACAGTCATTGATTCTTTGCTTGAGGAATGCTTTTGACATAACTATCAGACAAACAATAAACCCCTTGCCAAGTCAAAGGATGTATTATAGGCTTCAGCAGTTAGAACTACACTTCGTACTACAGATGGAATGGTGTATTACTCATCACATCAGATTGGCAGGAAGGCTGTTGCAGACTTCATTGACTCACTTTTAGTTGAAAATCTGCCTTTCACAGCCCCATAAAATGCTACAAGCTATTAAACTTTTGAGGCTTTCTAGGTCAAGAAGAAATTGTCCAATTCACAAACGTAATCGGCCAGATGAGAACTTAAAGGAGAGTCGTTGGTCAGCATGACCTTCTTTCTATTGGATATAATGTTGACCTTCAGCTGACACTACCGTTCCTTCTGAGACCTATACCATGGTCACTGTCAACTCCTGATAGATTTTCCACCAAAACAGACAAGTCGAAACTTCTGCATGGCTTGCAATCACACATTGAACCAACATTAGATTGGCCATGTAGTGCGGCTCATACCATAACTTTAATGGTAATGCCATACTGCAGAGCATAATAGCTTTCTTGTCACCCTCAAGGATCTGATGGAACCAGTATTCAACCAGGCACTAAAGGCAGGGCATGTTGGTTTTTTCACTGATACATATATACAATGTATAAGCAGCAGTCTAGAAAGTCTTACAAACATTCTCGCAGATCATAACCTGGGTGTTTTGTTCAACACTGGTGTATGCAAAAAAAGGTGCTCCTTCTGAATGTCAACAACATTGGTCAGAAAATGGCGGAATATGGCGGAAGAGATATGCAATCATGCACTGTTTAACAGATTGTGACACAACCAATGTGCCAATGTTTTAGTAACACAGAAAGGTTGTTCCTATCAAACTGATAGAGAACCCTTCCCCACTAGTTCATCTACATTCTAAGCAGGGTAGGAAAACAAACAAAGAATTGCTCTAGGCACTCATCAGTGACATGAAGCCCTAACATGTGCAATTCATATAGATGTGAACAAGCTGCAGTACGAAATGTTTCTGAAAAAAGTACCAAAGCCATATACATATACTGACTATTTCAAACTGCATGAACATGAGCATACTTCAAACCTGCTTTTCTGTCCTTGAGATGTACATAAAAGTTTGAACTATCAAGTCTTTCCCATTAAAACAAGCAAAGCTTTCTAGATATGGATAAAATGTGTGCAAAATAAATGGAAAGGAAATCGAGTAACTCTGTGTGAAAGAAAACTTGATTGTACCCTAACAAAAGAGCCACAGAATTATACTTCACATAAAGTGTGATATGGGGTTACCATGTTCAAAACTCAACAACTCAAACCTTATAAAAGATAGAAACATAATATTTGCAGTTTTCTAAAGGTACATAAACATTCTTAAATACAAAATGAATTAGTAAGCACATTCACATTTGAAAAAACATCAAACTATATTAGATTCATAAATCATTTATATAGGAGTAATGAACAAAATGTAACATACGTAACACTTGGGGATGCATATTTGATTTAAAAGGTCCATATCTCTGATGCAAAAATAGCTTAGTTAGATGATATAGCCAATCTAAAAATCTTACCTTATGGTTTGCACTTTTCAAAATCATGTCATTTACTACAATTATCAAAGATGTTGATGGGTAATATATGTAATTGGCTGTTACAATGTAATGGTGCCATTACCAGGGCGGTAGCATAATGCAAAATCCTTGCAAGATGAATCCAATAGAGGATTAATAAGCTGTATTGTAAAATTCTTTAAACCCTTGGATAATATACGAAGAGTTGCTAGCTTTGCAAGAAGCGGCTCTATAACTTCTACCTGATGGGTTTCTTTGATCTTTTAAGTTGTTACTCACATATTGCACTGTATGCTACAGACTTTCCATGAGTATTATGTCAACTATATTTGATGTCTCTATTCAAAAAAAGAGGGTTATGGTAGTATATGTCTTGAGTTGTTTCCTCAGCAAGTGAGCCAGAGTAAAAAAAGTGCATAGACCTGTGCTAGCATGAAAATAAGTGAATACCATATCTTGAACGTTTAATGGTATTTGGAGGGTTACGAAAGAAACCTGGGCTGTAAAAACAGTGCAACACACCATAATAAGGAACTTCAATTCATTTGAATAGCAGCTTTATAGATTTGCTATATTCACTGACCGATGTAATACACGTTTAGTCAATAACTGTTATACTGATACTTGGAAATAACATATGAAACACCAAATAACATATACAACGGCGAAAACTCAAGGCATTTATAAAATGAATGCTAAAATATGTAACTATGTTATAAGAAGTTCTTAAACCTCCTGCAAATTTAAAAAAAGGTGTGAATACGTCATGTTGGAGACATTATCAGGAAAATTTAATGTTATTTTGCGGGTAACGTACGTAACTTGATGTTAGGCGCTAACGTTGCCACTATAAGAGAGCTAACATATTACATTTTGTAGCTTATATATTGTAGTATAAGGAAATCATAGTGTACAAAATTCCACCTAGGGGAAGAGGGTCTATAGTCAGCGCAAGGCCTAGATAATTACATTTAACATTTTGTATGATATGAGGCTACCATGCTCAACATCTAATAACTCAAAGAGTATATAAGATAGAAACGTAATGCTTTCAGTTTTGAAATGGTAAATACAATTCTTTAATATAATACCAAATTAGTGAACATAAGCTGGTTTCAATAAAATTAAAGACAAACTATATTAGATCATTATCATTCAAAAGGGGGTTCAATGAAAAAATGTAACATACACTACATCGGGGGTGACTGTATTTGTTTTCAAAGGTCTATATCTGTAGCCCAGTAATAGCTTAGAAGATATGACCAATTTGGAAATCTTACCTTATCTTTTGCACTTTTCTGAAGTCTTGAAAAAATTTAATTATCAAATATTTTGTGGGGTAACGTATGTAACAGGCTGTTACAGCCTAACGCTGCCATTGTTAGAGAGCTTACATGCTGCAAAATCCTTGCAAGACATTGAGCTTTAAGAAAAATATGGTCTGTGGGGGAAGCAAACCATATCCAGCCAGTGGCCTAAAGTCTCGAAGCCAATATTCTTTCGAGGCAAAATGATGCAGAGTTGGTGGTTATTTTATCAATGTGAAGAATACGCAAGTATGCTTCATATAATTCTACTTTGTGCGCATTTTTCACAAAATGTGAAATATTGGTATGAAATACGGTACGAATTGGTACCATTTTTTCACGGGCTGTGAGGAATTGGTACCAATTTTTCACGGTGTGAAATTCACGAAGTGTAAACGGTTCAACAAGGCTATCATGTTTTCATGTTTGCATTATTTGCCAATCTTAAGTCAATATAAGGCAAAAGAGCATGTTGAGTATAACACATTGTAAAAAGTGCTGCATCATAAAGTCGATAAACTCTATAATATAATTTATATGACTCAATATCAAGAGGTAGAAAGAGTAACTACATGTGAAAGTGTCATAAGGCTGCCAGAATGTTTTAATGTGGTACTTAAATCATAAAGAGTTAAACATGCCTCTTAATGCGGTTTATGATAAATTTTCATAATTTTGAAATAGCCTATTACGTTTATCAATACCTAAAAGAGAAAAAGCATCAAAAGCAGGTAATCTAGAAATATTATATTCAGGGTAAACATTATCATTAAAACCAAGTGAATGTGATGTTTGGATATTTTATCCATTTTAATTCTAATTCAGAGCACAAATGTTAGACTTTATTTACCATAATTGTGTTTAAACTACCTTGAAATATCATTTTAGCGTAAAACCGTTTAGATATTTACAATATTATTGCAATGTGCAATGTGCTATGGGCGCCAAAATATGTTACATGGCATTATTAAATGTGTAAGCCACTAGTGGTTTTGTCGATTTTAATGTATAGAGGATATTGAAATTTCTGGAATAAATATGACATTTATTTCGTCAAGTGAAGTGAAAAAATGCAGTAAAATGGCATATTCATGACCAAAAATTGAATTTTCTTTTTATTATATATACAATTTTAAGCGGGACGTTAAATTTTGCACTAAATGACGTCATACACGTTCGCACGATACGTCATATTAATGATGACGTTGCATAATGTGCAATTTCGGCCAAAGCTGAAACCATAGGAGCAGGAGTAGACGGAAAGTGGAAATTCAGCAAATCCTGACAAATTGATTACCAAACTTTTTCTTGCGTTCTTACTATGAAAATGAATACAAACACTTTGTGTTTTTGTCCACTAATTAGAAAGTTACAGGCGTTTGAAATTCTGAAGTGGGCTCAAGGAAGTCAATGGAGAAAGCAGAGGACATCCGATTTCACCCGTGAAATACAACTTATATTTTCACGGCTGTGAAATACAACTTTTTTATATTTTCACGGCTGTGAAATACAACTTTTTTATATTTTCACGGCTGTGAAATACAGCAATATTATTAATCAATATTTTCCTGTATTTCATTAATTTGTATATTCTAAATGGCGTTATATCAGACCTTGACGTCCTATGATAAGTATTTCACAAACACAATATCTCTTGTTATTTTGGATTCCACTTGGGGTGTATCTTTTATCAACTCTCGAACACTGTGACTTTGACCAGTAAGTGTTGCCTAGCAGCAAGAAACGTTGTCGCGCCTATTGTTGCCGCCTACACCTATCTATGGGCCAGTCTTAGACGGCCAGCTATCGTAGAAAGATAACACAAGATAGAAAAACGAAATAATTTTTTTTATCAAAAAAGACTCATCAACATGAACTGCGCTTATTTCTCACATACCAAAAAACAAACCACAACATAAATTGTTCATAAATATCATTCAAAATAGGCAATCAAACTCTCACGTAAAACATTTAGCATAACTTAATACCAAAATTGGTGGCAGCTCAGCTACCACCCATTTGGTGTAAATGTAAACTTATTATCCTTCTAAAGCAATTTGAAGCCAACAATTCACCAGTGATAAATATTAAACATTTCTACCTGTAATTGTTGAAGTTATTCTCCGGATCAATACAATCAAATATACATGTAATATAGCTTTTAACGATCATTTGAACGATCACACCATGATCAGTAACAGTTCAGCTGCCACCAAATTTAGTAAAAATTTACATTTCCTATCAAATAACAAAATGGAACATAAATTACAGTACAATTCACATGGAATTTATTTTTAAAAATGCCGTTTTAGACCAGCCATACTTTTGACAGGTTCATTATTGAGCCGCGAAATGTGATGTCCAACAATGTGGCAGTTTTGCAAGTGTAGACTCAGACAAGCCTGTGCAGCTTCCTTTTAAGCTTAGAAACTCCAAATGCTGTTCAGTCAGTAGTTTAACACTCATAGAATATGCAAGGGACTAGCAAAGACTCTGATCAGACTGCGCGTATGCGCAGGCTGATCTGAGGCTTTGTTGGTCGCACATACCACACTGTTGGAAATCTCATGTCACGGCTAAATTATATACATGTTGTGCCTATTCACGAACAACAATAACACTGATCGGACGCCGCAGATGCTACAATATCTACAACAATAACAGCTAAGAATGTTTAACAGATATCAATGAAGAAGTGCTGGTTTCAAACTGCTTTAGTAGAAAAGTAAGTGTACGTTTACACCAAATGGGTGGCAGCTTAACTACCATCCATTTTGGTGATTACGTACACTTATTTTATATAGTGTAGAACATGTTCAACGAGTATATAAATGGAAGCAAGCTTTAAACCTGACTTAACACATTATACTGAATGATTTTCCAGTCCTTATAAGATAGGTTCATTTCCAACTTCAAATTCAGGGTTGTTGTGTGGTATTTTTCATTCAAATTGAAAGTTTAGTTGAACATTGTGTAAGTACACAATGAAGAACCTGATCAGATGTCACAGATTGTGGCGTCTCTGTGGCGTCTACCAGGGTCTGCACTGATTGCCTATGTCCCATTAAAGGGGCGCATTGCTTATATTATGCATTAATGTTTTTTTTCTGCAGACAGAAATGTATAAGTTATGAAACAGTCCACCAAAGTGGGTTGCTTTAAACAGAACAAAATCGTATTGCACATAATTATTGGCGTTTTGCTGAGCAAAACAAAAACCATGGCACATGTAAACATTGCAAAATGTCGCCATTGATTTCCGAAGTTTTCCATTAGACAGTTTTCCTGTATCATGTCCGCGTCGCATGAAATCCTGATTTCGGGGTTTGCGACAACATGACAAAGGCAACGTGCATAGCTTTCTACCTAGCTACTGGAATCAGCTGGGTTGGTGAACGATGACATATAGCAAGTTGAGTTATTGAGCCTTTCCAGACAACAAAAGACAACGGCGCAGATCAGACTGCGCGGATGCGCAGACTGGTCTGCGACTTTGTTCTTCGCAAACAACGAAATCAGGTTTTCTTGAGACGTGGTACATGTGGAACAAAGCCTAAAGTTTTCATTCTAGAAACATGACTTAATTATTTTTCAGGGGATTTCTTAACAATACTTTAAATTAGCTAAATCGTGTTAGAACAAGACCAAACTCTGCTCTGGGTCTGCGTCGCCAAAATACTGATTGTATATTGACATATCTATTAGGGGAGAATGTAACTTAATTGACGACACCACCCCCACCCCACCACCCCACACCTGTCAAGGAATTTTGATGAGATTTGTACGTATGCAAGTTTTGTATAAAAAGGAAGTGTTACATATCACACAAAGCAGGCACCGACGTGGGCGTAAAAATGTCTAAGTTCAACATCCAAAAAGATATTATACAATTATTGACTTCAATGAGGTAGACATAAGGATTTATCTACCCGAAAAAGTGATAATTCACCGAGGCCGCTAGGCCGAGGTGAATATCACTTTTAAGGGTAGATAAATCCTTATGTCTACCGAAATTGAAGTCAATAACTGTTTTGTTATATGACCTTATTTAAGAATGAAAATTTTGCTACTTTCACTTTTGTTGTTAAAGACTTGTTCAACCTTCTATATAAGACATCTAAGGACTTTCTCACAAGTTTTAGCAACTTTTATTTAAATATTATTCTTTAGTAAATTGTAAATTTTCAAATGTATATTAATTCTCTTAATGGGGAATATAAATGTTATCATAGAACTGTTTTTACTGTTTGTTTATTCAAAGATAAATAAGCAAACAAAACAAAACAAAACTGTTGTAAAAAAAAATCATGAAAGTCTTTAATTTACCTGTCGGGAGGTGAAACAGCAAATCATGTCAATTTCATGCAGCACATGCTAGATTCACACTTATCATGCTATTTTTAGCTGTCTAGAGGGTAATATTGCAGAAGTGTCAAAAATATTAACTTCAGGAAACTAGTTCGAGCTGGTTTTTATGCAATATTAACTTGTGGACTGGTTCAGACCAGTTTCCAGGTAGACATAGAGATTTATGAAGACAAATTAAGCCAATCAGGAGACAGGATTCTCTCCAGTCATATAACAAAAGAAAATATATATCTTTCACAAAATAGAAATTGCACATCTTTAATATGTCAGAAATCAGTATGCAAGGTTTGAATAAAATTAAATGAAAACTGTTGGAGTTACAGGTTAAACAACGTAAGCACCCCAAAGGTAGAGTAGACGTAATAATGTGACTTAAGTCTAAGTTCAACAATCCTTAAAATATAATAATATATTGTCAAATGTACATAAAATAGAAGGTGCACATCTTCAATGTGTGAACAATCATGAGGCAAAGTTTGAATATAAAGGAATGAAAACTGTTGGAGTTACAGATTACACGAACTAGACACCCCTTGCATTTCTTTGAAAAAATATGTCTAAGTTAAACACCCCGCAAAAATGAGAAAAAAATCCGGAAATGTGCACAAAATAGGAGAAATTGATTTCCATTTTCATTGTATTAATAATCATTATACAAAGTTGAATATAAAGGAATGGAAACCTTTAGTTACATATTACACAGACTAGGCATTACCAAAAGTGTTACGGACGGTAGGACAGACGGACGGACGGAATAGACCCACTACTAGACATGCTTTTACTAACGACTAGAGTTTGTTTTTAAGACAAATCTTCTCAATAGATAATTAAAAGCAGTTTCAAAAAATTATTGTTTTTCCAAACCCAAACGGAAGAAATATTTCATCGTTATCCCTTCTTGAATGAAATCTTAAATGGGGTACATGTACATTGAAAACAATTTGTTCCTAATGATAAGATATCACAAAACGTGGATCTCATCAAGGACTACACTGTTGTAACATTGAACCATCTGGACATATGCAAAATTTTATCCATGAATCATAAACTGTGTACAATTGAGCATTTAAAAAATATTGCACCAACTACTTGCATGCTGGGTAATTTTTGGATGCCAGCGGGGTTTTCTGAAAAAAAAAAATCAACACTTTTCAGGTAATCATTCCAGTTTTGAACCAGATCAGGCCCGAGATTTCGTCGGACTTGACCTGGATCCAAACCGTTTGCAGCGCCATGCGCGGATCCATAAAATATTGTCAGAGGGGGTCCGACTTTGATAACGTTTTTCTTTTTGTTTTGTTTTTATGAAATACCACTATTAGCGTGCCACCATCGACCCGCCAGCGAAACGCCATTTAAATAGCGTTTCGCTAGCATGCCAATGATGGCCCAACATTCAAAGCTGGCTCGATAGTTTTGTGATTTTACAGGGATCCGGACCAGTATTGCTAACAAACCCTCTATTTTTGTGAATTTTCAGGAGGGGGGGGTCTGGACCCTCTGTCCCCCCACCCCCTCTTGATCCACCCATGGTCGCTATCAGCAGACAAAAAAGTTGCCAATAGCGGTGAAAGAGTTTAGTTGGAATGATGAGTTTTTTTTATTTAAAATAGGGTAATATACATGTGTTTGACTACTTTGAAATATGAAAGTACCTAATGGTATTGAAATTTGAATGAATTCAAGTTTTATTATGCAAGTACGTAATCCGCACAAAGCCTATAGTGCCTATGCTGTCGTTTCCGAATGTTGTAATACTGTGTCATTCTGTAGATTGATAGATTTTGTCGCTGCAAAATTATCATAACACGTCAAATTTATACTCTCGCCTTCACTGTAGTATGTTTCTTGCCTTGGCTTCGCTTCGGGAAAGCCTTCACTGATAATAGGATGAACTTTGGCATTCCTTACCGACGAAAACGAGACAAGAGACCCTGAGATATTCCTAACATTTATCACAGTATCTGTTTGGTCAAAGGTTTGGTATTTTGAATCACTATCATTACTGCTAAATGTACTATTGCTGTTAGAACTACCAGCTCTACCATTTTCACACAAAGTCGTTTCGTCGAGATTCCTATCTTTATATATTATCAACTCTTTTTGACAGAAACAGCAATATAGCATGAATGTACCCGTACCCGCATCGTTGCTGTCTTCAGAATCTACATCCCTGTTCTTAAAACAACCCAAATGCTCATGGCGCACTAGCAACGCTCCACCAACAAAGAAACACATTGTTATAAAGAGAAGACTTGGCCCTGCGAAGGGGAAGGTGGGTGGGGCGTCACCTGACTTCCCAAATGCAACAGCGGTGAAGATAATGCCCATCACTCCCAGAACGATTCCTAAGAATATCAGGGCGGAGCCAATACCCTTCTTAACTTCAGGGTCAGAGAATTTCTTCAGGAATGATTTCTTTATGTTCTTTACTTCATATTTCGTACTACTGGCTTGTCCCATTCCACGTGGTAACCTCCACTTCATAACTCGTAACAGACAGGTTTTCTCGCGTCCAGGCCAAATTATGATGTGTCACCGAATCATTGTCTTCCTGGAAATTCCTGAAAATAAAAATAGAGGATATTACCACACCGGATAGGCGGCAATCGACAACGTTAATACTATCGACGAACGTAGATCAAAGTAGTTAGAAACAGAGTTCTCGATTGTCATTTGTAATCGAAAACTCTGTTTCTAACTATTTTCGATCCGCGTTCGTCGATTTTTAAGAGTGTTTTCGATTGCTGCTTATCCGGTGTGATTATGGTACATGCTTCATTTAACTCTTTCCCTGATAGCGACCACGTTTGTCGTCCGCTACCTTTGCAAACAGTTTGGGTCCAGATCAGGACCGACAGAACGTCGAAAGGGGTACGTACCTGTCTAGAAAAGGATTGATTAACTATTATATATACCAATGACATAAAGTTAAGCATATTTTGATTGTGTTGCTAATTTTTACCAGAATATCATTTTTTTACAAAACATCTATTGCTCATTAAAAACTTCTGTTATTCACCTATCCAAAAGTTAGTAATATAGAACTCTACAAATCCTGATGACGTCATAGCAACGTGATAACTGTACCTACTAAAACACCTCCGAAAACCGAAATGTTGATTTTCTTAAACATTTGGAAATTATTTTGCTGACTATCTATCAAAGTTTGCAGATAATCAATCATGCTAAATCACACCGGCATAGCTGTATGGTTTTGGCAATTTCGAATGGGTTTAAATAATGACGATTTTTGCCCTTTGAGACTAGGCTGTATTTAGGATAATGGCTAGGAATCCTGTTTCCTGGATCTTATCGTCTGTAATGTCACAAAGATTCTTTTCGCATCCCCAAGCAATATTTTGCAGCAAATGTGGACAGGTTAAACAGTCAAATAACAAAATTATTGCATGGATTCCATTTCACTAACACATTTCATGACCAAAAATTGTACATTTTTGCTTTCAAAATGCTCCTTACCAGATCGTCTGACACGTCAAACTTTGCTGTAACAATTGAGAGGGAACATTGGTCTAAAAAGTCTCTAAAACTTAGCCCTTTCCTATCCGCTGTTTGTACACAGCATCGAAGTTTGGCATTTTGCATCCTGAAACCCGTTCTTTTGAGTCAATGAATATGTTTTGGAATACCAAAATTTCGGTTTTCGACTCAAAATAAGTATGGTAGACTAATGTAAAAAGGCGTTTTATGTTAGACCGTCAGAATTTATTATTTTGGGTCATTGGAAATACGATATGCTTAACTTTATGTCAATAGTATATAAAAAGAACAAACATAAACTAACAGATATCACTGTGACAGAGAGACAAATAACATAGGAACGGCCTTTTTTATGAGGTCAAAAGTGAGCATATATTGGATTTCTACGATGATGGTACATTTGTACATGCATGCATTTTCGTCTAACTTTTGTGTGGAATGCGGTCTTTATTGGGTTTTGAAAGGGGTATATGTCCTGAGATCCTATAGACATGTCCCTTCCCATTTTGATATGGAGTGCCCTCCATCTCCCACGCCTCTTTCCCGCCATATGGTTATTTTGGGCTGGCCATTGCTGATCCCTATTTTCATAATGACGTCGCTGCTTTTCAATGGATAACGCCACATTATAACAGCAGGGACAGACGTAAATAACCAGTACCAACAAGGAGATTTCGACTGTGAGGTCATAATATGTTTAGCTATAGATAAACAAAAGGCTTTGAAGCGTGACGGTATTTGTAATATTGAAAATACGGATCCAGAAATTGGGGTTTCAGGCGGGGTTTTTTCATTAACTATAATATTTTGACACACACAGATGTTCAAGCCCGACTGGCTCATTTTACTCATAACGCATCATCCTTATAAAATAGAATGATCGAATGGTCATTACTCAGAGGTCATGGTACATCTATATATGCCAGTAGATCTTACAGTTATTGAAAGTAATATTGACGTCACTGTCATAAACGAATTGCGGAATAATACATGATACCCTATACCAATTGTTCTTTAGTGAACATCAAAGTAGCCTACATTGGCGAATTATGGCCCTAAAATTTAACGATTAGCGATTGTTTAAGGATAAGTTTACCGAATCGCGGAAAGAGCATTGCTAGTTATTAGAGAATTTTGGTGAAAAAATATAATGATTAGCGAATTTTGCACGGAAAAAATACCGAATAGCGGAATGGCGCTTTTTAACGGTTAGCGAAATTGTCGAAAAACTCCATTTTACAGTAGGCCTTAAAATCACCGTCGTGAAATGACTGAAAGTGTGTTGAAAGCGGCATAGACCCACAAACAGAGAAATATAACTTACCTTTATATTCATACATTCTCGTACACAAATTATGCCATTCTGTAATTATTGCGAATATACACTATTTTGAAATAGTACTATAAGCTTATGACTCTATTTATGTATGTTTACATGATTATGCGACTCACTATAGTTGATTATATCGATCAGTGCTGTCACTGAGTATACTGTTCTTAACTTAATCGATATTGGCTTCAAATAGTGTTGTAAATTATATTCATATTGAAAATGGGTAATATATCGACCAACAATTATGAGTGTCTTATTTAAAATTTAAATAGTGCTATGGTGCATGTTCCACTCTCTCCGAACATTTTCACTCTCACTTTTGTCCTATACTAAAGATACTGTATTCGATGTGTTTATATGCTAGAGAACTTTGAAAACGCATGAACCAAATTATATCCTTAATAACTCAAAAACCAAGGATGAGAGAGGGATACATTGCATTGCATGCCAACGTCTAACAAGCTGTTAGTGTGCCCTAGAAAATTCATAGTTTTAAAGTTGCAATAACATCTTTTATATAGCAGGGGTAGGCGATTTCGAAGGACGCCAATTCAGCAGCAAGTTAACCCTCTTAAGTTTTAGTTCCTGGCTCAACAGATATGTGTCCTATGCTTCTTTGGTGGTTACACATTGGTCAATGAACAATTAAAATATATTGACAGTACGTTATACTCAAACAGCTACCCATTTAAAAATGCCGAATTACCCCACCCATCCAGCATCTCGAGTCTTTCAAAGTTTAATAATTTTTTGTTCGGTTTTGTTTGCATGGGCAAAGGCCATTTACAAACGATTGATTCTGATTAAATTACGCCGTGCATCACATTAACGTAAGTTTTGAAGACGTTTTCAATCACGTGACAAAATATTTCCTGACAAAATATTTAACGACGGATTCGTGTCAATTGTTAGTTGTACATCAAAAGCTGTAAGTAGCTTTTCAATGGCATTAACCGTTTGTGAGAAATTGCTAAAATATGGTGATGCGTTTTCAAAGTCCTCTGGTATATATTGCATCTCAAAGGAAATACATAGTAAAAAGGGGGTAAATTAGTCAGAGGTTGTATCAATGTGGAGACAAGGCTTTCTTGGTAAGTCTAAAAAAGGTGCTAAGAATAAAACCGCGGACCACTTTTCCCACCAAACAGAGATTTTCAACACCAGAATTCAATGTCTAACACATCCCAATCTCTACTGGTTAATGTGCCCTTCTAAACAATTATGCAGTGGAAATCCAAATGCATCATAACATCATTCACAACATTTTTTTTTTTATTAACAAATGCTTTTACTGCATGGGATATCTCTATTTTACTTTCCCAATCACATGAAATGAATGTAATATTAAACACTTGTGCAGAGTTAGAGCTTTCATACTAGCACTTCCCACCCTGTGCACTACAGTAATGTCTTACTAAGTAAGGAAGAATGCAATTATCAGGAAATGATAAAATCAGTGGCACACCTGATCCGATATCTAATTGATTGGATTGAGACACTGTGACTGTAGTTTGATTATGTTGCAGTTAATAATTAAAGTGATCTCTTTACGCTCTCAACTAAATTTATTATATGACTGACAAAATGATTTTGATGGAACTTTTGATAAAGTTATTTTCTAATCTATTAAATGAATTATTTAAATATGATCCAGTGAAACAAGAAACTATCACTATCACCTTTGAACTAAGAGTAAAATGATCATATGTGTTTAACATTGCTTCATATTGAATATAAATAAATATTATTTGTATCACTGCACATTTTCGAATTGCTGACTCTTTTCCTGTAATTAAATTCAAACTTGGAGAGAAAACTAAAAGCATCTGTGTGATGCTTCCATATCTTTATTAGATTCACATTCATTAAGTGCAGTAAGTAAATTTGATAAAATCATATATTTGTGTTAATATGGTTTATCTAATCAAGTTATACTGTATTAGATGCATTTAGTCTACAGCATGTATTCAATCATTTATTATATCATGACATTACGATTATCGACCCACATTTAAAGCAAGAACAAAAGAAGTTTCTTGCAGTAGGCTGTACTCATTTTGAAACTTTCAGATGTTTCCATATTAACATGTAAGTTGATGATGTAACATAAAGTTTGGAATATGGCAAAACACGATTATGTAAATATATGTGGCTATATGTCTTTGTGTGTTTGTTTTTACCCATTTATTTGATGTGTTAGAGTGATTAAATATGATTAAGAATTGTAGTGATCTTAATATAATTTGGTAGAGTAATCTTGAAATGATTTTGTTGGGTGATTATGATATGATTGGGAATTGTAGTGATCACCAAATGATTTGTTGGAGTAATTATAATATGATTTCTCAGTAATCTTATTTTGACCTTAGTATGCTTACTATATCACAAATCAAAGAAGTGTTTCCTATATAATATTGTGTTCTCATGAATATTATCCAAAAGCCTCACTAGCATGTGAAATGTGACCATATATTCTAATCATACTCATATCATTATTTTGATATGTTCCATTAATATGATTTTAAGACCTAAAATTTGTGTATGGGTGCTGTTTTCAAAATTTGGTTCTCTCTATTTCAGAACGATCTGTTTGCCCTGACATAACTGAACAAATGGTTGTCTTTGACGTAAAGCATCAACACAAAGAAACGAACAGCATTTAAAGAGAGAATGATACTATTTGCTAAATTAAAACATTTTTGAAACAGTTTATACATTGTTAGTATTCGAGGAATTCCTAACTGAGTGCTACAGTGGTTTGGAACTATGCAGTAGCAGAACGGCAATTGTGGATAACAAGACCAGTACTGTTCAGGCCTGAATAATCAAAAGGTCCAGAGAAACATAAAGCATTGACTATATCCTGCTGCAGAAAATTTAAATAAATATAAAATTCAAATGGAAATGTACTCTATTTTTGTTATAAATCAATGAACATGTTATATTGCATGTGCAAAGAATTCATATAATAACGCAATGTATATTTTACTACGATGGCGTAAAAGCATGCCAGAAAGAAACAGTTATGTATATCGGTCATTATTCCCTTTTAATCATAACCTGATTGGGTGAATATCTGCCATAACCCCTGGCCGGAACAATGATTTTGGCAAGACCTCGTATATTAATTCAAGTTACATTCCTGAAACATTTTGCGTTGGAAGTGTGGGTCAGTATATATTAAGCATTCTGTTTAAAGATAGTACAAACCAATACAACGAGCTACGGAAGTACAAAGGGGTTTAGAAGAAAGGCTTTGATTTAATTCGAATTTATATTCTAATTCTGCCTGGCGTCACTTTCATGTATTAGAATTATACAGCCAAATTAGAAAGCAAAATAGACCTAGTACAGTTGCAAAAATGGAAATAAAACGACATCAGTCAAATGGTAAATACAACTCTATTATCTCGAGCCAAGTGCACAATAAATCACCAAACGCTACTTTTAAGTCCAAAGCATCATTTCAAATTGTGGTCTATAAATTAAAATGAATACATGTAGCACGCGTTTGTTAAAAATCTTGACTTATATTTGCATAGGGATGTCTGGGAATAAGATAGAATGAGGCTTCAACACTAAATAATGGCTTTCAAATCTTAAACTAGAAAGTTTGAAAATGGTGTAAAACGCTAAGTTTGAATGCTACAAATTACGATTTTTAGACACATTGTACCTGATTTGAAAACATCAATTAGGGGATAACTGTATTCAAAATTTTCATTTGGGGAGGTATATCGTTGGATATGCGGTCGGAAATTTAGTTTTATGGTGACGCACGAGCGGAGCAGTAAAACTTGAATATGGATATCCATCTTATGGGCTTCTACAGTTTCGTCTCAAATTGGATGGTTACATTGTACAAGCCTCATAAAGCCGCACAAAGGCGTACGTCATCCAACAAAATGTGACGTATTAATGACGTCAAAGTATTTCCGACAGTATATCGCAGGATGAACTCTCGCAAATCTTTTGACATTATCCAATCAGACGTCGCATTACAAATTCAAGTGCATTAGAAACGCTCTTTTAAACAATTGCAACGGAGAATTGACCTTCAAACTGAGGTTTAAAGAATTATCGCGCATTGTCAATTTATATTCTGGTGAACACCAATACACCAGTAGGATAGATCAAATGGAGTATGGTAAGTGTTCTAAAGTTTCAAACAACAGTTGCTTGCCTAAAATACTTTGAAAATTAGCGCAGAATCAGATAAGATTGCTTCTGAAGAAACTGTTTAATAATGGTATTTCCTATTTGCTTTTTTGATAATCAACTTGTGAATTCCGGCCCTGAAATGACACATTTTACTTGAGAATAGATAGAGATGTGTTAGAAATTTAAGAACATTTACTGTAAGACATCACAAGATACTGTAAATTCGGAAATTTTCGCGAGGGTTTAATTTCGCGAAACTTCGCATGTGCGAAGTTTCGTGAAATTAAATCCTCGCGAAATGGCGAAATTAGTCTGTCATTTACTAATGATGGTAAATAATGTCATAGTCGCGAACTTTTACGTCGCAAATATGTCTTCTAACGCTTTTTGCGAAAATAAAATTCTCGCAAAAATTTCCGAATTACAGTATAAGTCAGTCTCAGTCGTACCCATTCTCAGTGCTTATTGTCGTCTTTCATCGTGAATCTGTTTTGATGTTTCCTGGTAGTATGTTTTTTGAAACCAATGCAAGCAGAAACCCATCAGGTTCTGGAATGACAAGAAGAAAAGAAAACAAGAGCAAAGATGCTTACGGGACATTTGTTAAGTATACAAATAAAGCAGTAATGAGAGATACTATAACTCATGCTGGTCTTTCTATATATAGAATATCTTGCATGAGTGTGTGCTGTGGTCCTTGCCTTGAGTTTATAAAACTTTCTATGATCAACTCACCTTAGCATGAACGTTCTTTTTGTTCAAATTTTAGAATTCATCATCAGAATATATATCATTGCCTGCTGTTCTGTGCAAGACATTTAAATCATTTGTTCATATTTCGATAACTATGAAGTTTTCAAACTCCATGCTTATGTGAGTTGAGGATGAAAAGAAGTTTGATACCCTCGAGGTCTTATGTTGGAGAATAGGTAAATGACTAGATGCAACATCTACAACACTAATTAACACGAAATCATGCAAAACATGAACACAAACTATGTCATTTGATACTGACAAGTCCAGTTAAAAAAAGGGGGTTTTAGTATCAACAGAATTTGTTTTACTTATCTGATCAGAAGTAAAATGAGATATATCTGACTTACAATTTGTTAGTGATGTTGGTACCATTAAACATGTTAAATACCTATCCGGTGGTTTCTACTGATCGATCCAAGGAGGTGCTTCTTTTGTGGATCCTTTTCATGTTTGTCCATATTGTACTGTCTTGTCTGTTACTTGCAGCCTTGTGATCACCTGCTGACCGCTTGGCTCTCTTGTGCGTGACGTTTCTTTTTGTTTTTGTCACTTTCCCATATGGTGTCTAGGACCAGGTGTGGTACTGGATTTTATCGATTCCTGATATTTGCCTTCTTCTTTACTTTTGCTAGTATTAAGTAGGCCATCTGGATGTAGAGTTAAATGTTTTAATCATACCAGCTTGACGCCAGGTTTTCTATGAAAATAAACACAAATCTGCAACAGGAATAGCACAATTAGTATACATAGAAATTCCTTAATTTGTCTAAATAAGTTTAAGCCAAATCTAATAAAATTATTGTCTGAAAGAAAATCATGTACGTCGCAATTTTTTCTTACATGATCACAATAAATTTTCGTCTTGTTCTGAAGTGAATAAAATACACGTTTTCAATACAAACCAAAGAACGTCAGCCCTCTCTAATAAAAAGTTTGTCCAATGCATTAGGTATTTTATTTGATAAGATTATGAGATAAAGTAGAAACGAGAGTAGAGGAAATATATGTATACGTTATATTATAACATGGTAATTAACCTTTAACCTCAGTGAGACAAGAGAGTTCAAAGTAAAGACAACTCAGAAATGGTACACAAACTTGAATTAGCAATACAACGTCGCGATTAATACGCTCTTTAACGGAGTGTAGGTAACCGATGTTTTGCAGGAAGCTTGTCCCGACGCTCATACACAAACGCACCCACTACAGCCATATGACACCGATGCCTATCAACGCATCCCATCAAGATGATTGTAAAACTAGAAAGCACGCTAAGCAGTGCATAACAAACCAAGGATCACACACAGAACCTTCATAATTAATGAGAGAACAGAAAACAATGAATCAACAACAGCAGAACCATCGCCTATGAACAGACAGTAGCGGCGAGTTAAATCTGATATATAGAGGATCTTACATGAGTGCTCCCCTTGTTGCAGGTATAAAGGATTTTACATGAGTGTTCATGTTTTATTGATTTTATTAAACGAGTTGGGGAAGAATTAAGATGCGAGGCCTGTCGAGCATTTTATCTCTTTTTCGCAACGAGTTCAATAAATACAATAATACAAGCGCACGAATGTTAGATTCTATTTATCATATGACATTAAAATTATTTTGAAACTCAGTTCTGGCGTAAGAACGTTATAATGTTGTCATTATGCACGTAACGTTGTTAAGGACGTCATAACTTTTCCCAAAATTCTGTTAACCACTAGCGGTTTATCGATTTTTTTTTTTTTTTATTTGTAATAAACATTGTTCAAAATACAAATATACATAAGTTCATATACAATACTAAGTGAACATATAAATATGGAGATCGTTCGAACAGCTAGCACTACTTTTACACTATTAGAGAGAAGAGGGGAGGGTTAGAGAGAAGCAGGCAGAGGGCCTGTATTCAAAGTTAATTAACATGCGGGATTGTGGAGTACTATAGATCATGTAAGTAATTGGATATATTTTATAAATGCGAACAAAGAACTAGCAAGAGTCTAAGCTCTTGCCTAGCCTCTATTCTAAAACAAGTTTGCCGCTCATGATAAATGGCTGGAAAAATGTAAAAAATATAATATAGAAAACATAACGACAATAGCAAAAAGCCAGCATCAAAAACCAACAGGGATAGCGAAAATCTCACTCTTCTGTCACAGTTGGGAAGAAATAATTATACACAGGAGACCATTTTTTAAAGAAACTATTGATCTTGTTATTAAGGAAGGAAATATATTTCTCACTTAACATTTTTTTCTTTAGGAGGCAAATGAAGCCTTGGATATTAATAGTTCTGGAAATAAATTTATTTTGGTAAATAAAAAGCTTTGCGAGAGCATATATGTAAGTTACTAATTCATTGTTACCAGTATATGAAAATAGTATTTCCCTGTTCTCCAGAGATAAGTCAATGTTAACATTGGTGTTGAGCCATTCTCGTAATTCTCTCCAGAAGTTTTTGACCTTTGGACATGACAAAAACAAATGGTGTATTTTTTCTGGTTGTTCCTTACAGTAAGAACATACTCCACTGTCAATTTTATTAATTTTAGCCAAGAATGAATTTGTAACTAAAATATTATTATTTATCTTATATTGGAAATCTCGAAGTTTAACTTCATGCCATTTTTTGGTACTAAGAAAGTAAGATTTCCATTCATTTTCAGTTATGTCACCTATTTCAGCTTGCCATTTATTCTGTGGTATATAATCATTCACATTTACAAAAGTATCATAGAATACTCTACTACCTTTTTTGGCCTTCATAAGCTTTTTAACAAAGACATTACATGCCACATTTATTTTGTTTTCAAAGATAAAAACGCGGTTATCATTAATTTGGGTTATCCATGACCGGGGTATTTTGTTTAAAAGATATTGATAATCTAAAAAAGTACCATTGATATTGTACATTGTTTTTAATTGTTCAAACGTGTAAAATTCGCCATTTTGACCAATAATATCAAAAACTACTCTGATGCCTTTTTCATGCCAATTTTTAAAAAGTATTTTCCCACTTCCTATGTTTTCGTTATGCCATAAAGGGGAGTCAAGGATTTGGCCAATATTTTCAACAGGTAAAATTTTACAGAATTCCGCCCAGATATGCATTAAATCTTTCCAAAAGGGGTTTTGTAACTCACTGCTTAGTTTAAATGCGTATGAACCACCAATGGAGAAAAGAGTATGAAAATTAATTAAAGATAAGCATGTCCATTCATTTGGTTTTGTTTGATGAAGTATTCTTCGAAGCCACGAGACCTTAAGAGCTTTAATAAATGACCTAAGTTCTACCATCCTGAGACCTGCACAAGCTATATTCTTTATTATAATTCTTCTTTTTATTCTGTCAGGACCGGAATTCCATAAAAATTTATAAAATAGTTTCTCTAATTCGGATATTAGTCCATTTGGCGGGGCTGGCAATGAAATAAAAAGGTGAACAAACTTTGAGACTGCAAGGGATTTGATAATGGTTATTCTCCCTAATAGAGTTAGTTTTCTTTTCGACCAATGATTTAGTATTTTTTTAATTTTTAAAAGTATTTCTTGGGAATTTAAGTCCCATATGTTGAAAACGAGAGGGGAAAATGTAACTCCTAAAATTTTTAATGGGTCCTGGGACCAATCTAATGCAAATTCTTCACATAGAGTTTCAGGAGAGCCACACGACGAGCCAATCCATAATGCCCTTGTTTTGTCAACATTTATTTTCAATCCTGACATTATGTAAAATTGTTTGAGTAAATTCAAAGCTGCTTTTAAAGATTTTTCTGTACCATCCAGAATCAATTGAGTATCATCGGCGTACTGTGATAGCTTATATTCTTTTCCATTAATTGATATACCTTTAATTTCTTTATTTTTTCTTACCATTTTTCCTAAAATCTCTGCACATAAAATAAATAAATAAGGGGATATTGGATCCCCTTGTCTACATCCTCGTCTTAAACTAAAAAAGTTGGACATAAAACCGTTTTGTAAAATACAGGTTTCAGAACCTTTTTGAAATAAACCCACCCACGATTTTATTGAGTTCCCAAAGTTAAAATAATCTAAGACTTTCATAATAAATTTCCATGAAACGGTATCGAAAGCCTTTTCAAAATCAATAGATAATAATAGACCTGGTAGATTTTGTTTCTTGGACTCAAACAGTACATCGTAAATTAGCCTTACATTTTCTCCTAAAAATCTACCTGCAATAAAACCTTTTTGATTTTCATTTATAATATTATCTAAAACCTTCTTTAATCTGTTTGATATAACTGCTGATGCAAGTTTGTATATTACATTCAATAGTGAAATAGGTCTCCAGTTTTTTAAGTTAATCCGGGATTTGTTTTGCTTTGGTATGCAAGTAATTACTCCCTGTTTTTGCGTAATACTTAATGAACCATTTCGATACCCGTAATTTAAAGACTGTAAGATAAAATGGCCTATGTCAGTCCAGAAAAATTTGAAAAACTCCACAGTAAAGCCATCCAAACCTGGGCTTTTATTATTTTTCATGTTTTTTAATGCAAACCCTAATTCAGAATACAAAATTTCGCCCTCCAATTCTTTTGAATCTTTATCTGACAATTTATTTTCATTTTCGCCTAGAATTGATTTGATTGAAACGTCATTTTCTAAATTTACTTCCTTATAAAGATCCTTATAAAAACTAGTTTGGCAATTTAATATATCAGGTGTTTTTGTAAACTCTTCTCCATCCTCATTAACCAGCTTATGAATTACTTTACTTGTATAGTTCCTTTTTTCTAAATTAAAAAAGTATTGAGTTGGCTTTTCTCCTAAATCTTCATATCTACTTCTTGAACGCAGCATCATACCTTCAATTTTATCCTTTTGTATGTCATATAACATTGTTTTCTTTGTTTCTAAATTGTCTAAAATTTCATCTGACATATTTATAAAATTTGTGTTTACTTCATCTTCAATTATTTTTATTTCTTGCTCAAGTTGTTTTTCCTGTTGTTGTTGTTGTTTCTTTTTAAACGAACTATATTTTATTGTATTTCCGCGTATCATAAGTAAAAGGGTTTCTAAAAATAATTGACTGTTTATACTGTACTCCGATTGTTGGTTATCTAAGTTATCATTATTGTTTGTAGCATAAGTTTGTTTAACGTCAGATATTGTGTCTTTTACTATTTGTATATAAGAGTGGTCTTTTAATAAAGAGTTGTTAAATTTCCAGTACCCCCTCCCACGTTCATTTTCATTTAATGTAAGTTCTAAAGTGACACCACTATGATCTGTCCTATAACCAGGAATTATATTGGTTGCATATACATATAAAAAACATTCAAAACTAGTTAAAAAGAAGTCCAACCCTGCTTGCTTTCTTACTGGATTTCTTCTACTCCATGTATATTCTCTCTTCTCCTCATGAAAAATTCTGTATGTATCTAAAAAACCATCTTCTTCAATTATGCTATCTAAAACTTCATTTCTTGCACGAGGATTATTAATATGTAAGTAGTTATTTGTATCAAGGTCTGGGTTTATTACTAAGTTCCAGTCCCCACACATAATAATATTGTCATTATTTAATGTTTTATATTTTTGCCTTAATTCTTTATAAAATTTTGGTTTGTCATCATTTGGACCATAAAGATTAATAAGAGTGAACTTTTTACCTTCAATATTTATATCTAAAATAATGTAGTTACCATTTACATCTGAATTTATTTTTTCAACTTTATATTCAAAATTATTATTCAGTAGAATTAATACGCCTCGACTGGAGCTATTAAAACAACTAAAATAAGCATCGTTCCCCCATTCAGCTTTGACATAGGATTCTTGTTGACTCTGGATATGTACATCTTGGAGACAAACAATATTATATTTTTTAGCTCTGACATGTCTGAAAAGGGCTCGTCGCTTCTGTGGGTTTCCCAATCCCTGACAGTTTTGAGAAAAATTGTTATGTTATCTGGCATTTATAGGTTGTTTTTAAACATGAATCCATCCAACCAGAGTAATCATGAGCAGCGCAGAATAAATCACAAATAAATCCAAAAGTATTATCTGTCATGCATGTTAAAATACCTGCATTATTCAATAGATTGATGAGAAGAAAGAGGTAAAGAAAAGTAAAGGCGATCATTTTCCGGTCTGAGCTAAAGCGACCTGAAGCAAATAGGCACAACATTATCATAAATGTAAGAGGATAATTGTTAATAGCTTGTCCTATTTTTTGTTATTGTTGTGGATATTCACCAGAGGCACCGCGGAGAGGTGGTCCTAGTGTTTATCCGCAACATTTAAGCCAGTAAAATATGCATAAATATTTACTTACAATGTTTAAGTGAGTCATTCTGACTGCACATCGGCGCAGGCCGACATGTATTCCTAAAGGTATCAGTGATTGCACCCCGACAGACGAGCCTCGGGCGACAGTCTGGTACACACCTAATAGTAATGCAAATACATATTCAATACATAAAGCAAATCAAACATCGACGCCGAATTATCAAACTAGTGAACTGTATGTTTCAAAATTTAATGTCTACATGGACGAAGAGACAGTGTACGATCGCCCGGAAGGCATGAGACGTCAAGACAGGATCACCTCAACGTCAATGCGACGTCATGACGTTGATATGACTCCGCCTCAAGGCCCTGTGTCCTCTTGGCGTGCACAACTAAATCCGGATCCTCGCAGGGAATCCCGATCTCGGAGGCTGAAAACTCTCGAAGCACAGCAAAGACCCAGAAAGTTTTGTATTTGACGCTCCTTTTTGTTTGCTTCCTCTAGCTGATGGAGGGACAGAGGATCCTTAATACCACTTAAAGCGGGCCATCATCGACCCGCCAGCGAAACGCCACTTAAATGGCGCACCGCCGGCGTGCCCATGATGTCCAAACATTGAATACCGACCCGGCAGCCCTGCGACCTCCCAGGGAACCCGGACCAGCATTGCTAAGAACCCCTATATTTTTGTGACCCCTCAGGGGGGCCCGGACCCCCTGTCTCGTCTCCATCCCTGGATCCGCCCATGAAAAGTGAAAGACAACGGCGCCGATCAGCCTGCGCAAATGCGCAGACTGGATCCCGCCCCCGCCGTTCACCAACTCCGAAGAGTTTTCCCCCGATGAGGCCCAAATACTTATTGAAATAGTTCGGCAAGTTAAATAAGTACATTAAGGTAGATGTTCGCACAGCTACCGGTCAAACGCATGCTAATTATGTTATGTTAGCAAATAGCGCCACCGAATACAAAATTTGCAGGAAAAGGGCGTTTTGTATGGATATACTCTTTGTTCCACGGCCTATCTGACATGATTTAACATAGGGCGTCAAAGAAGAAAAGAAAAAGAAAAATGGTTCTCCACGACCTTAAAGGATAGCAATGATATCAGTGTCAAGGTTGTGTGTAGCGGGGCTCATGCTGCTAAAATACTCGAATCTTTTAATAACAGAGATAAAACGTGCTCGCGGGAGGCCACTATTCCTTGAATCAGTTGAATTATTTAGTTAAACGGCATTAATCCATTCATGTGTATGTGTTTCTGCTCTGTTTGGAATATATCGAAAGTGTAAAGTTTCACTATTTAGTTTACACGCTATGTTTTGTGTTAAGATCCGACAACTGCATGAGTTAGGCAATACTATTTTGGGAACCCAAAGTTAAACTTCGTTGAGCTTATTTATAGACACAACCGTCAGCTGGGATTCCAAATATATATAATTAGAACCGATCTGATTGGTAACTACTAAGGGAGACTACGTCATTTGTCAAAATACACTGTAAGATAAAGATAGAATTTTTGTGATTGGATAATATTTACCGAGAGACAGTAGTGGATTTCCAGGTTCTAAATATAGACGAGATTTTATCATTCGATGTATACATGTAAGTACATGTTTTGTTGTTATTTTAGTCGTGCTAACGAAGAGTATTATAAAGACAGGGTTGAATGGTAAGCTGATAAACACATTTCAAAGCTTGCCTTATTGAGCAAGGCAGCGTCCTACTTTTGCCAACATAACAAACCAAGCAGGCAAATAAACACCTCATTACTCTGACACACACTGAAGACCCCTATGAAATGTTACTTATTGAAACACCTCATCAGGGTCTCCACTGTTTGCCAAGACAAATGTATAATGCTCAAAGAGAGAAAAAACACAACTTTGAGGGAATCTGGCCTTTAAATTCCATAAAGGGCTACTCTAATTGGTCCATTTAAGATCACTGGGCCTGATTGCGGATCTGGATGGGGGGGGGGGGGGGGGGGTCTGATATTCACTATTCATTAAAAAATTAGCCCATTATTCATCTCATTAAAATTTTGGGTTATTCATTAAAATAAGACCAATTATTCATTAAAAGTAAGAAAGGTGGCAAAGAAATCTGATTATTCACTATTCATTAATTTTTTCTTCAATTCATTATAAAATGGGATTATTCATTATTTTTTTTAGGCCCTCATTATTCACTATTCATTATTTTTTTGGCTCATTATTCACTATTCATTATAAAAAAGGGCCATTATTCACTAATCATTATACCCCATCCAGACCCTCCTGATTTGCGGGTATGCTGCAGTGTATAATATATGGAAATCAAAAAATCAAAATGTATAGCACAATGGAGAGACTGGGTATGAACCATTTTCCTACTCAGTAACCGTATACTGGCTATTTTGACAAACGGTGAGGATCCAGATGAGATGCTGCTCAAAGCAACACCCCACCAGGGCCCCCACTGCTTTTCAAAAACAAAACAATTTCAAAAACAAAACAACCCTCAGAAGCAGAGCATACACCATTCTGTAGAAATTCTTGAATTATGAAATGGATAAATTCACATTACAGGTGTATGCATATATATTAAGGACTGAAATCGTCTTGGGGCTGGCTGTAAGGCACTGTCAAAAGGGGAAAAATGGATAATGTACAAATTAATGGCCTACTTTGGCCAGCAACAAGACATGCAACAAACACATTTAGATATTTAAGGCCAAAAGCAAGATATACACCCACAGGGAGAATATTTGACACATAACATTCACTTTTGGAAGACAGTGAGGACCCAGATGAAATGTCACTTAACGCAACACTCCATCATGGTCTCCGCTGTTTGCCTATCATCATTTTTCCAGGAGTGTTGGCCCCCTCAAATTTCAGAATGGATCATTCACTGTACACATTACAAAACTTATAGCGTATTAATAGATTATGACATAATATCCAGCCCTTTCGTTCTGGTTATGAGTACTGTACACTGATACTTTGACAAACAGTGAAGACCCAGATGTGATGCCGCTTAAAGCCACACCTCATCATTGTCTCCACTGTCTGTCATAAGTTCAATTGCATTGAGGGTGGGTTGTTAGGTATATCAAAATAAAGTAAAATAAAGAAAGCTATGACCTACTTTGGTCACAAAACAAAACAGGTAAGCTAAGCAAAGACAAAGTAACAAAATAACAAACAAAAAAAAAAGAGCAGTAGCACATTGATCCTTTCCACTCTGGATAGTCACCCAAAAGGTCATTTCTAAATAGCAACCGCCCGATGAAATGCCCCTTAGAGGGGTATCTAAGCGAGTCTGCACTGTTCACATAGAGGAATTCTCAGAGTCAGAGGTTTATTATTTTTTCAGAAATTTTGCCTCATAGTTTTATTTGATAGGTGTTTTCCCATTACCTTTACCAAATTACCACTATGTATGGAGCATTCTATCAGATTGGAAAGGCACAGCAAAAGCATAGGATAGCCTAGGATATTTTCTGCCCTATTGACCTTTTGTGACTTCGCCTATGAACAGACAGTAGCGGCGAGTTAAATCTGATATATAGAGGATCTTACATGAGTGCTCCCCTTGTTGCAGGTATAAAGGATTTTACATGAGTGTTCATGTTTTATTGATTTTATTAAACGAGTTGGGGAAGAATTAAGATGCGAGGCCTGTCGAGCATTTTATCTCTTTTTCGCAACGAGTTCAATAAATACAATAATACAAGCGCACGAATGTTAGATTCTATTTATCATATGACATTAAAATTATTTTGAAACTCAGTTCTGGCGTAAGAACGTTATAATGTTGTCATTATGCACGTAACGTTGTTAAGGACGTCATAACTTTTCCCAAAATTCTGTTAACCACTAGCGGTTTATCGATTTTATTGCATGGCATTATTTCATTCCCAGACGCAATGTCATATACTATTGCCATAAAGTTAAGCATATTTTTATACGATCCCGATTTTCGAGTAATGAAAAATAATTTGAGTTTTGGGTTTTATTCGACATGTACACTTGTATTTTGGCTACCACATTTGGATAAGTTCGATTAGTTTCATTCACTACTGTGCATGAACGGGAAGCTTACGACACAGTGCTGTCCAGGAGTTGAGGTGCAAGAATGAATTTCTTTTGCTGTTGAGTCATGAAATAAACTTAAAACGCGTATGTACGCGTATGTACGATAAATCTACAAAGAAGAAAGAGGACAGAATGTGTAAAATTGCCATTAGGAACGCTGGTATGAAACAAGATGACATTGCAAGGGTATTAAACGGGTCTCAGAGTGTTGTAAGCAAACCTTTGAAAGAACATAGAGAGAGCGGCAGTATTACAAAAAGGAAACGGTCTACATGGATTCTTGAATGCCAGAAATTGTTACTGAAGCATTATGGTACGTGATGCATTATCTGACGACCACCTGATAAGTTAAAGGTGGTTACTGGGACTTTGAAGACTCAAAAGTACCAGGACGAAATCCTTGAATCTGGTGTTAGGTCACCCTTTGACTCGCTAAATGGCCAGAACATAGTGCTCCGAGATGACATTGCAAAACCTCATTGTACTCGCATCATCGATGAATACAAAAATCAACAGAACATCGCTAGTCTTCAATCGCCGAGCTTGTTGCCGGACTTGAACCCTATCGAACACGTGTGGGACAAGCTTGGCAGACGTGTATTAACCCGGGAACCAGCCGTATCAAAACCATTGCTAAATTTGCTAGACTCTACAGCATGAGTGGAACAGGATTTCATGTCTTGAACGCATGTACCCAGTGAAATTAATGATGAAAATTTGCCAAGTTGTTGTTCGACAGTGTGATGGCTATACATAACATAAACCGGAAGTAGTGGATTATTATGAGCCATTTCGTGACGTTTTGCACTAGATCCTGAAAGTGTATGCTCCAAAGAGAAAGTTTTGAAGAAATTACAGCTATCGCGGCCTTATTGTAAAAGTTTTGCTGACTCTTGGCCTCCATGCTGTTTTCATTGAATTTTGTAAAATTTATGGGTAATTTTTGTAAGGTGTTTGCAGCCTTTTAACAAGTCAGAGATTCCAGGGCTTTTCTTTATCAAATCGCTGGTATTCTGCATTTGCTGTCTACCACAATAATTTGTTGGTATCTCTCAAAAGTTTCCGTTCTTACCGTTTCTAAAACCTAAGTGGTGTTATCAAATGGAACATGCTTAACTTTATGGCAACAGTACATGATAACAATGAGTAAACTTACCAGTTCGAAGAGTGCTGTGGATTTTTACAAATCCAATATCTCTGAGTTATGGAAAGGACTGACCTCTTGGCTCTCGTTTGTGATGTCTAATTGTAGAGTTGTCACTTTCCCATTGGTATCCTGGGTCAAGTGTGGTGCTTGGTTGTATCGATTCCTGATCTTTGCTCTCTATCTTACTTCATTATTCATATTTCGTTGTTCCTATCTTACAGCGTCTGGTTATAGAAATTTTGTGGGTCTGTGATCTGTACTTGTGGCATTTCCTGATCATACTCACTTGCTTTGTGGTGACTGACCTGTGTGGATCAAGAGGGGGAGGACAAGGGGTCCGGACCCCCCCCCCCCCTGAAAAATCACAAAAACTTAGGGTTTCTAAGCAATACTCGTCCGGATCCCCTGAAAAATCACAAAGCTACCAGACCAACATTCAATGGTGGGCCATCATCGGTACGCTAGCGAAACGCCATTTAAATTGCGTTTCGCTGGCGGACCGATGATGGCCCCGCTTATCACCTCATCAACTAAAAAAAGTTGGATCCCCTCTGACAAAACTCTCTGGATCCGCGCATGATTGGGTCACAATTTCGCAAGTATATCTAGGTGTCTTTCCATGGATACTGTCTTTTCCTATCAGCTACAGCTCTCTTCCGCCATTTCTTCTCCAACTTGGTTTGGATGAGTTAGGGATCGTTAATGCGAACCAAACATCTATTTGTCTTGATCCACATCATAGCATAGCTTTCATGTATTTTTAGATTAATCGTAGGCTTTGCTATTTGAAGGAGTTTTGGTGTATTTCTGCATTAAATCCTGTGTGTATTTTACAGTTTCCAACTCTGGCTTAAGAGTATGTGACAATGTGATTTAATGTATTGTGCATTTTAGTTTAGGGACAGAGAGATGACTTG
The DNA here is from genome assembly GCA_964019695.1 of Loripinus fragilis. Taxonomy (NCBI): domain Eukaryota; kingdom Metazoa; phylum Mollusca; class Bivalvia; order Lucinida; family Lucinidae; genus Loripinus; species Loripinus fragilis. Next base: position 70,018,450 of record OZ026516.1, read on the forward strand.
CATAGGAAACCCATATTATAAACAGTTTATTGTTGCTATATTTATTATTTCTATTACTATGCTGTTTATTAATTATTAATAATTTCATTCATTCATTTTATTTATTTATTTATTTATTTATTTATTCAACAATGCATTTACCCGTGTGATTCGTAGGATTAAATATTTCAAGTTGTGATACTGACGTAACACCATTTGACGATTAGGCATCAGGACGTCTCCATTTGGCGTTCTATTATATTGGTTGGTTAACTAATACAAAAATATGTAGTTTAATGCATAAACTATATATAAATACATTTGTTTATTGACAAAGACCAATTTGTTGAATATTTGAAACAGAGCGATTTATGCAAAGTCTTCCAAGAAATACTGAAACAGATGTAACTTTGTCACTTTTAGGCTTAAACTCGATAGAGCTTGAAATAGATTACAGAAAAATGGTGTTTTGGGGTCAGTTGTGTCGCCTGCCTAGCGACTGTACTATAAAGCAAATATTTATGTATAGGCTCAGTCATTGTACTGAAAATAGCCATCTCCAAAGGGGATTTATTCCAGATATATATCGAATACTAGGGAAGTATTCTTTAAATCATAGCCTAGAGCAGTTTCTTTTTAAATAAGTACAGAGCGTGAGAAATTGGTCATCTTCACTCGGCAGCAATACCAGGTGAAGTCCAACAATTCTGTGTCGATTAAAAAGTTGTTGACAATACATAATTCAAGTACACCGTATATGTTATGGGATATTTGTAAAGAATCACCAAACTATTCTAAATATGCTCGACTGGCTGCTCATCTGCTTGGTAACATGTTTACTGGTGCGAGATATTATGCATGTTATAAGTGTGGTCAAGAAAATGCTGCTCAAACAAAGCACTTGCTGATGTTCTGTAGATGCACAGAAGAATTCAGGGAACACCTGTGGAGAAAACTAATAATTCGATTTGGCCTGGGGTTTTTTAACCTGTACATAGCGTTGCCTACAGATGAGCAGATAGCGTTGCTTTTTTCAGGCTGTCATGCTCTATAAGATTGCTTAAGATTATTTGTTATATCACGGTTCAAACTAAATCAAAACCTTGTTCTCGAACTGTAAATTGATCCGTCGCAGGGTACGTTTGCTATACAACGAAAATGCACTAAGTCATTAGCACAGGGTGTCAGTGCATACGCACTCACGTGCGCACGAACACGCGTGCATACGTGCCTGAATTTGCATAGATGCTCTGTGTAAGATAGAATATTGTTGTGCAGTGATGATATAACTTAAAGCATATCATTGAGTCATACCACCAATCGTAACTGTTCAGATGTCCAACAGTGGTTACTCTATACTGTATATGTACCTTTCTTGGACCTTCATCTGCTACCATGTTTATTCAGCAATATGCTAGTAGCGAAGGTTCTGATGAGACTACATAGATACGCAGACTCGTATGGGCCTAAGTTGGTCGCCTAAGCGATGGGTGCTAAACTTTTGTGCCTGAAAAGTGTACGCATATACCTTCCCTGGACCCTTCTGTTTACGCTTGGATTTCGTTTCGCCAAGAGTAGGCTTTAAGGAGGTAAATGGGTCAAATGCTGATAATATTCTAACATATTATATTTTTGCATCTTTTCGATTACTTCAAGAGTACAATTATGTTTAAAAGTATAAATTGTTTTAACTCAGTGAGCATACAGCGTCGAAGCGGCGTCTAGTCGACGGTGATGTTACAAAATGACGTCACATCAACGCAGATTCGACGTTGTCCCGACGCAGTGTTTTTTCTGAGAGACGTCGATATGGTATCCGTGCTTAGTGTCGCCGGTGTGGGTTGACTGATAAAATGCGTCGCCACGGTCATTATTATTGACACAGAACGTAATTTGGGTTATCTGCAGGGACTTGCTCTGGCCACGAATTTGGCTTGTTTTGCCATTTTTCTTCTTTTTTTCTAGTAACTTCTGTAAATTCGTTCAATTCTTTTGTTTATTATTGTTGTATTTTCTTTGTTATTTGAAACTGGATGTAGTATGTATGCTTTCCTGAACTTGGAGGAAATAAAGAATACATAGTTTAATGCATAAATTATATATAAATACATTTGTTTATTGACAAAGACCAAGTTGTTGAATATTTGAAACAGAGAGATTTATATGTGTTTAAATAAAATGCCTTTGGAATACTCATTGAAATATTCATCTTAATTTAGTTTTATTCATTTATCTATTTATCTATATAGTTGATAAGTAACTTACCTTCATCTTCAGCTTAATCCCAGTGCATTACTCTGTGCTTACTTGCGTTTTAAATCGGTCAAAACAGATTCGCAGACTTGCAGATTCGTCTATTAAGCATGTATTCTATTCAGGTTATTTTTTTTATTTAATCATTTATCTTTTTTAATCTTTAAAATAATCTTTTTTTACATATATGATATATAATAATATATATTATATAATAAGTATAAACCTTGTAATAATTATAATATATGCTGTCGCATTTTATTCATATGTTGATGGCGTGTGTAATTGTTATTCGTGTGTGTTTTTTGTTGTTGATTTTTCATTGTGATTATACAGCATACAGTCTTAGGCCACTAGACGCGCTATCCGATGCTTACTTGGGAGATTAAGTATGTATTTCTGTTTTATCTGTATTTAGTATATTGTCTATAGAAATAAAGTATAGTTCAGAGAATTCACATAAGAACGACGCCACAACACACATACACATCAATGTAATGTTAGTATTTACGATGAGGTTATATTCTTCGTCTCAGCGGCGACTACTGAGCACATAATGATAAGACACACAAATGAAGCCCTGTGTTAGTAATGAAAAGTAAAGGAGATGGGTGTACTCACAGTAAGACGATATATTTGTATGCGTTTATTTAACTTGTTTTTGTATATGTGTATTTGGGTAGAATTGGATAGTCTCATTTACTTCAGAACGAGCGCAAAATTTTAGTTACCAATGCTGCATGTATAAGATATTATGCATGTGTCCACAGTGATAAAATGTCTTACTTGATAGTCAATATTTACAGTAAATATTTATCAATAGCAAAGCTACCTTATCTCACTATTTTAGAACCATACACACATTTTATTGTTTTTAAAATGCTAGATACAACAGCAATGACAAGCCGGTGTTTGTAGCATGGTGAATGGATATGGATGTCTTTGCATTATCAGAAAATGCATGAATAGGGTTTTATTGTTTATGAAAATAGGGTGGGGCATATTTCTATGCAAACTATAAAAAAACATTTGGTGGTGTTTGGAGAGTAGTAGCCACTAGATGATTGTGTTATTAATTAAATCCACCTTATCTCAAAGTTGTTTAGCTAAGTAAATATAGGGTTACTTTGATTATACAGTTTATTTTTTGCACACTCATGATATGGTACTTTATCCATGACCATCTTTCAGTGCTTATTGTAAACAAGAGATTATATGTGATATCAATAGATTTAGTCTATCATATGTATCAAAGTCTGATTTGTATCTTAATATGAGCGCGGATCTGACAAAAGGGTCCTTCGGACATTTTAGCAGTTTTTGTAAAATCAAAATTTCAAAAACGTCAATATTTTCAAGATTTTGCATGTTCTTACAATAGAGTCAATTTGCTTCTAACATGTAATACAATCAAAGGCGCAAACAGTTCTGATAAAATTAAATGATACGTATAATGTATGTTGCCATGGCAACAGCTGTGCATATGGACTACATACTTTCTTTAAAACAGGGTACCATTGTTCAAATGATTTTGTATGTGGGCTATTTGTGCAGTCTATGCATTACATACACATCAAATTGCCAGAAACATGGAGCATTCTTGGAATATTGTTCCTAGCGTCTTTGTATTAGCGTCATATGTTAACACAATGGTGTTGACGTCAGAACGTCTTTAACAACGTTAAGTGATGTCATGTTTAAAACGCATCGTCTATAACAGTTTAAACGCTCATATCTTTGTTATTTGTAAAGATAATCTCTTCAAATTTTTATGTAATTGTTCACAACAGCTAGGTCTTTCTTTCTCTGTAAATATCTCACTTTTGACTTTATTGCCAGAAAATCCCTTCTGTCAGATATTGGCTCATATCTATTTTTTGGGGGTCATTTAAACAGTAAAAAAATATTTTTGATATTTTTTTTAATATTTTGCTGTTTAATGTTTATGTTTGATGAAAATGAAAAGCAAAAATGCAAAGTAAAAGCAATTAAAAAAATATTGGAATAATCCTTTCAACCATATTAATTTAGTAAGAATAAGGACTGGAACAAAATAATATAGAAAACACTGAAGTAAATACACCAGCAGACATCAACTTCAAACCATGGCATAGAATCCTTAATTGTGGCAATATATTTTTTTTCATTGTAGACGTCAACACAATCAAAATTGCAGATTTTGATGTTACACCAGAAAAGAGCTATCAATACATGTTATATTTCAGTTCCCGCGTCATTCATAGGAAAGCCATTTAAAAAGCAATAATGTGCTTCCAAGGCAACCTAGGCATATACTTAATCAATATAGAAGGATATTGAAGTATTTCCTTTGTCCGTAATATATCTTAGCATTACTATACATTGTTGTATATATCCATCTAATGAATCAACTTAAGTTACACAATTTGCAGTTTCTAGTGTTGGTTGTTAAAAAAATTAAGAAAGATTATCACATCTTGCATGATACGTTTGTGTGTATTATCAAATTGTGCTTTATCTGTCTTGTTTTTTCCTGCATTTATAAGTTTTCCAATTACTTTGTATCCTTTTGTAATTGTATAACATGTGTTAAGTTAGCTTTAATATCTCCAGGCACATCACAATATATTGTAATTATTTTTATTAAGTAACTTATTCAATACCTTTTTTGTACATATGATAGTTCTCTATATCTGTTCATAACTGTCTGTGAAAGTCAATTAGTAAACCATTGCTCCCCTGAAATTCCTTAGTCTCCATTTGTTTGGTTTCATCTTGACATTAATTCTCTACTAGATTGCATTCAATGCGTTGGCTTTCCTTATTATTTTAGTTGTTTATTCATTGTGATTTATGAAAACTGGAATGGATGTTTACAGAAAGCATGATAATAAATATTAGATGATAATCAATATCATAAACAAGCTAAACTAGTAATAAGCATCCCACTAAGAATTTAAAAAAAACTCCATACAGATATATCCATATAAACTGCAATAAAATCAAATGATTTAAAACTTCAGGGCTGGATTGGAAATACAAATCAAAGAAGATGACAAATGAGTCATACCAACATATTACTGTAACTCTACATGCATGTTCCATATGTCAGGTCATCATTAATTTGTAAATTAAGTTGAACTATTAGTTATATATATTTATGGTCTACATTTTCTCCACTTACTACCATAGTTGATTTTGCATTTGTCCTAACATTGTTCTGATGCAACGAATATATCTTTTCTACTTATGAATCTATAGTCTGTATTTCATCAGTAGTATCTTATTTCTTCCTCAATGTATCTGAATCAATTTCCTTGCGATATGTGTCTACAATATATCCCTGTGGCATGGTATATCCCACTTCCATGTTTGTGCCTATTAGAATGGTATCTGTTTAATCAAAAATAGTTATATGACATCAGCTTTATTAAGTGCAACGAGAATTTGAGACTTCAATATACTAATTTCCTGAACAACAATGGCATATATCAGCTATGTGACAACAAGACCAGAATTTTCTATATGCATTGTGACTGTGACAAAGCTGACGTGAAAATCTTTGAAAAATATGCCATCTTTCTTGGGTTCTTTTAAAACATAGGACTGGCCTTTTCATTATCTTATTTAAAGTGATTGCCTTGAAACTCTATATAAAATTGAGATATAAAGTGATAGCTGAGAGCAATGCTGGTGTTAAAAATGTGTTTTGATATTTGGTCAAGGAGATGGCTAAAGTGTCATCTGCATTGAATTATCAGGGTATTGCAGGGACTAGTGTTACAGTTTTAATAGCCACCTTAAAACAAAGAGATTGTATTAAGCACATTGAAAACTACTGTCAGCCAGAAATTCTGTCAAATAATAGAAAGAAATTGGTATTTTTCAATCAAATAAGGGAGCTTTAAGAAAATATAGTCAGAGAAATATGGAAGCATTTGCAAAAGATACATTGTGCTACCATAAATAGAAGAAACAATAATTGATGATCTGACCGATCCATAATTTGTCCTAAATCTAGTAAGAGTAATTACACAAAAGCATCAGCAGGGTATTCATATGTCTGTCTATCTAATAATTATGGCAATAGTTAGGGTAGCATGTGTGAGACATGAGGTGACATTATTGAACATTATCTTTGACAACTTTTTTTAAGTTCATGAGGGGGAGAGAGGAACCAAATACCACTATTAGCGAGTCACCATCGACCCGCCAGCGAAACGCCTTTTAAATGACGTTTCACTGGCGTGCGGTTGATGGTCAAACATTGAATGCTGGCTTGGCAGCTTTGTGATGTTCAGGGGATCCTGACCAGTATTGCTAAGAAATCCTATATTTTGGTGAGTTTTCAGGGGGTCCAGACTCCCTGCCCCCCCCCCCCCCCCCTCTGGATCCACGCATGCATTTTTGAATGCCACTTAGGTAAGAAAAAAAAGAACCTATGGAACTGTATGTAGATACGTGTAATTACTGATCATAAAATATTGTAGATCTAAAATAATTGAATTAATCATCTAAAATGTGCAGAATTATACACGATGTGACTGACCCAGATCAGTTAAAATGATATGAGTGTGGACAGTAAGGACAAGTTTAAATAGAATGAAAACATAATGTAAATACTAAATGACCTAGATAACATTGGCAACATGTAAGTTCAGTCAAAGTAGGGAATAAAACTAAAAACATGTCTAGACTATTTCTATATCTTAAATGCAAATTCATAATTAATTTAAATTCGGAAAAATAATTTAGATATTGTATCATACTGGAGTGGAAGCTTCTTTAATGCATCTTCCTATTTTTATTCATTGAAAGTAAAACCTAAATCAAACTAAAACAATCAAGAAAGTTAATATAAATTCAGAAAGTGGCAACGTTGTAAAGATCATGGTTGCATACTCTCTCCCCAGTTTGGGTGGTAATGAAATGCAACATTATTTTATGCTAAATATGATATATAAATAAAGTGATTAGTCAGATTGGTTTTATCAGAAAATTGTCATTCTATATTATAATTCATGTGGTCAAAAGGTTGTAAAGCTTGTCAATGCGTAGAATACATGTATTCATATTTCCTCTTAAGCAGTACAAACTTGTGGCTAAATGGCCGATTTTTAGCCAGTCTGGCCCAGAAAACTTGCACACTCTAGTTTCAGTTCAACGGTGCAATCTTTGTTCCCAAAGGACAACCTTTTTAAGAACACATTGTACTACTGTACTGAAACCTTATCCAGCAAAGCTGTAATATGCAAGAGTAATACCAAGTCCAGATCATTCATCAAGAGTTTGAATATCCAGTTTCTGCTCTTTGAAAAGGCGTTCTTAATAGGATTCTGTTTTTTTTTTTGCAAATCATTGGTTGCGTCAGTGAATAACGAATGACTAAAGTGGCAATATCTACAATCTTGGCGACTATAATATTGAAAATGCAGATTTGTCAGTATAGATACTGATCGTGGCCACACAGATACAGTAAACAAAAAGCAGACACATCTAATGCTAAAGCCATTTTAATGAGACTCAAAAGAATTCCATTAAATAATTGGGAAATTATTGGAAAAAAAACTTGATGAGGTGTTGGACTCTAGTAAAATATGTGGATTGAGATCTCCTTGAAAATTTAACATCTGGTATGTCTGTAAAACAATGTTTTAAAATTTATTTTGTTAATTGTTTAAAGTTAACTCATTTAACAGAAATATAATATATCAAATATTGCCTTGATAAATTCTCTGTGTTTATTCAGATATTGGAAAACCATTTAAGTCATTTGTACATGGTCTTTGGTGTATCAGGTAAATATCATCTATATTTGAAATTTGGGAAATGTAATTTCCTGGGATCATAAACTAATTGTCTTTGTTTGATCATAGCAAGTGATAATATAGTCAAATAAATGTAGGCAATTTTTCGACTTGAATAATAGAGGTCATGTCCTACATGCCTGTGTGTTCAAAATACCATACACGTAGATTCATTAAATTGTCTGAAGATTTGTTAAGTAATGCAATTATGTTACAGCGACGATTGAATTAACTGGCGTGTATGTATTGCGTGATTATTGCATTATCTAAAGTGAGTGTATTCTGTGATTATTGCACTAACTAACTTGTTTTCTTCGGTGATTTTTGCATTTAACAATTTGGTGTATTTCGTCATGATTGCATTAACTAATTTGTTTGTATTCCCTGGTGATTGCATTACCTAAATTTGTATTTTTTCAGTGATGATTGTGTTACCAAACTTGTATGTATTCCATGATGTTTGCATTGCCTAATTTGCATGTATTTCGTGATTAATGTATCACCTAACGTGCATGTTAACTTGATATTTGCATTACATAACTTGCATGTACGATTTTGTGGTGATTGCATTACCTAACTTGGCTGACCTCTTGGCTCTTGTTTATGATATTTCTTGTATTTTTGTTACTTTCCCATGTGATACCCTGGGTCAGGTATGGTACTTGATTGTATCATTTCTTGATCTTTGCCATCTTTCTTACTTTCAATGTATTACGTGGTGATTGCATTACTTAACTTGTATGCACATGTAATCCGTAATTATTGCATTACCTAACTTGTATGTATTCAATGATTGCAACTACATAACTTGTATGTTTTCCATGATTGCAATTTACCTAACTTATATGTATTCCTTGATTATAATTTACCCAATTGTATATATTCTGTGATTGCAATTTACATAACTTGTATGTATAGCATGATTGCAATGTACATAACTTGTATGTATTCCGTGATGAATGTATCTAATAAAATATAACATGAAAAATCAAGTTACATCGGCTATCTCCTTACAAACAGTCTAAGTCTTAAGTTCCGCGTTATTAAGAGAAAGTTATTCAAAGACAAGATGAAGATTTGAGTTAAGATAAAAGTTAATGACTACCAAAGGAATAGACGAGTCTGTGCATCTAAGTAGTCTCAGCAAAAATATACTCACATATACATAGTAAATAACTATTCATATCATTTGCCAAGACAGACAGACCCACAGATAACTGGACAAGTATGTTTAAAGAACGACTGTATGTATATGTGAAAGGAATCATATTCTAATGCATTATCCATTTGTTTTTGTTTTCAGATGAAATTCAAACGCTCTACATACAACCTGGGAAGATTAGTTGACGTCAATAAAACAGGTGGGGCTGAACCAGGTTTTCACCTTTGCTATCTGCATCTGGCTGAGTGTGAACCATTACAGTTCAGACGTTGAATGAGACTAGCTTAAAGTGCTTTAGGCCATTTCATGTACACATAAAAATGATGACAATAGAGTTAGTACATGGAAAAGGTGGGGCAGATTGCCTCTGAAGTTTCATGGAGAATAGCGGCTACCACAGTTTAATACAAATTAAACGACAGGATGGTGAAGCGAGGTTATATTTTTGAAATATAACTTTGCTTACTGGAAAACAGAGTAGATGGAATAACCCCATGAATGGTCATATTTAGAAGTTGTTGACTAGATATCTATAAATGGGGAACATAGGTAAGCATTGTAGACCCTGATGTGATATCACAGAATGAGACGATGCAAATTATATTATTGGAGGAATAAAAGTTCTTGATTATCTGTATTTAACGTGTTAATTTTGGGACACATTTGTACAGTTATATATGTTACTGTGATGACTGCATTAATCCGCGTGTTTGTATTCCGTGATTATTGCATTACCCTCAAGTAAATGTAGTCTGTGATATATTGCATTAACTAACTTATGTTCTTCCACGATTATTGAATTTAAAAGGAATGTATTCCGTGATGATTACATTACATAAATTTGTATGTATTCCAGGATGGTTGCATTATCAAACTTGTATGTATTCCGTGATCATTACATTACCGAACTTGTATGCATTTGTCGGTGAGTGTATCGCCTAACTTGTATGTTTTCCATGATGTTTGCATTATCTAGCTTGAATGTATAGCTTGGTGATTGCATTACTTCACTTGCATGTATTCTGTGATGATTGCATTACTTTACTTGTATGTATTCCGTAATGAATGTATTACCTATGGTGTATGTATTCCATGAGTATATTCCTCCGTGATTGCAATTTACCTAACTTGTAAGTATTCCATGATTGCAATTTGCCTAATTTGTATGTAATTCGTGATAAATGTATCTAATGAAGTCTAAAATTAAAAGTCAAGAAAAAGAGTTACATCGATTATCTCTTTATAACAGTATATCTTAAATTCACCGTTATTAAAAGACAAGATGAAGGACGGATTTAAGATAAAAATTACTACTAAAAAACAGACAAGCTTGTGCATCAAAGTAGTCTCAACAAATAGATACTCACATATACATGTGCACAGTAAATTACTAGTCATAAAATAAAAAAAGACAGTTTGTCCCACACGTAACTGGATATGTATGTTTGACTATACTTAAATGTGACATGAAATCATATTCTAATAACTTGTCAATTTGTTTTTGTTTTCGGGTGACATTCAAAACGCATAACAACCTGGGAAGGTTAGTTGATGTCAATAGAACAGATGGGACAGAAACAACTTTTCGCCTTTACTCTTAGCATTTGGTTCTGCGTGTGAACTTTTACAGTTCAGACGTTGAGAGAGACTAACTTAAAGTGCTATAGACCATTTCAATTACACATAAAAATGATGACAGTTGAATTAGTACATGAGAAGGCGGGGCAGATAGCCTCAGAGTCTGAAGTTTCATGGATACTACTGGCTACCACAGTATAATACGAATAAAACGAAAACAAGGTTGTGCGTGGTTATATTTTGGAAATATTCTCTGGCTTACTGCAAAACAAAGTGAACGGAATAACCACATGAATTGATATATTTTGAAGTTCTTGGCTAGATATCTATAAATAGGGAAGATAGGTAAAAATTGTAGTCCCTGTTGCGATATCACAGACTTAGACGATGCCCATGGCACCAAAACAAATATATTATTGGAGAAATAAAAGACCTTGCTTTTCTGTATTTAACATGTTAACTTTGGGTCACATTTGTACAGTTATGTATGTTACGATGATGACTGAATTAACTGTGGTGTATACATTCCGTGATTAGTGCATTACCTAAAGTGAATGTATTCTGTGATATATTGCATTACCTAACTTATGTTCTTCCGTGATTATTGAATTAACCAGTTAGACGTATTCCCTGATTATTGCATCAACTAATTTGTATGTATTCCGTGATGATTGCATTATCTAAATTTGTATGTATTCCAGGATGATTGCATTATCAAACTTATATGCATTCCAGAATCATTATATTACCTAACTTGCGTGTATTTTGTGATGAATGTATCTCCTAACTTGTATGTTTTTCCATGATGTTTGCATTATCTAGCTTGCATGTACTTCGTGTTGATTGCGATATCTAACTTGAATGTATTTCGTTGTGATTGCTGTACTTAACTTGTATGTATTCCTTGATGATTGCATTACCTAACTTGTATGTATTCCATGATGAATTTATCACCTAACGTTAAGTATTCCATGATTATATCACCTAACTTATATGTATTCCATGATTGCAATTAACCTAACCTGTATGTATTCATTTCATCATTGCAATTTTTCTAACTGGTATGTTTTCCATGATTAAAATTTACCTAACTTAGATGTATTCCATGATTGTATCACCTAACTTGTATGTATTTCTCCATGATTGCAATTTGCCTAACTTGTATGTATTCCGTGATGATTGTATCTAATACAATCTAAAATGGAAAATCAAGAGAAAGAGTAACATCGATTATCTCTTTACAAACAGTATAAAGGGAGCGCAGTGGCTCAGTAGTAGAGTTCTTGACTCAAGACCGAGGGGGCGAGGGATCAAGCCTCATCAGCGTCACTCTGCGTTGTGTCCTTGAGCAAAACAAATTAATGCTTTGTACTGGTTCAACCCAGAAAGAACCGTCCCTACACAGCTGAAAGATTGTTGATGAAACGTGTATCAAATCAAACAAAAAAAACAGCATAAGTCATAAGTTCAGCGTTATTAAAAGACAGTAATCAAAAGACAAAATGAAGATTGGATTTACGATAAAAGTTACTGACTACTTAAAGAACAGACTATCCTGTGCATCTAAGTAGTCTAAACAAATATATACTAACATACATAACTATTCATATCATAAAACAAGACAGATAGACCCATATATAACTGGACATGTATGTTTAAAGAACGACTATGAGTATATGTGACAGGAATCATATTCTAATAAGTTGTCCATTTTTTCAGATGAAATTGAAAACGCATACAACCTGGGAAGGTTAGTTGACGTCAATAAAACAGATGGGACAGAACCATGTTTAGCCTTTACTCTCTGCATCTGGCTCTGATTGTGAGACATGGTTGTGCGAGGTTAAAATTTTGAAATATATCTTTGCTTACTGGAAAACAGAGTACATCGTGGGTTCAATGCAACACTGTCGTAACTGCAATTTTTTCAGAAATGTACTTTTTTGCACTTTTGAATCTATAAAACATATTTACATAATCTGTGAAAAAATCCTAAATGTGTTGTTAATATTTCTCCAGTAATTTTAAATTTGGCATTTTGCCGTATCTCACAAGTGTCAATTCCTTTAACGCAACACTGTCGTAACTTTACATACGACACTGTTGCGCTGAAATTTAAGCTGAAGACTGTGTTCTTTGAGTGCAACACTGATGTAACTGCAACAGTGTCACATACATCACTGTTGCATTGAAAACAATACATCTATTGATTAATTTGTTCAGTGCAATACTGTCGTATGTAGCTATTTGTCTTGAATTTATGACATCATAACTGTAAAAATGACATCATACTGTTCATTCTTAATACACAACAGCATAAAACGGATTTTGCCATCTTGAAAACTAACAAGAAAAAATTCTGCCAAAGGCCCTGACACATCTTCAAGGGAGCACAATTTTTAAAAGGTTCAGGTTGGCATGGGCTAATTCTGAATTGCATTATTATAATTTTTTCTTGAGAAGTGAAGATACAAAAATTCAGCAATAATGAACCATGATGTTAATATGCATGGATACCCCTATGAAGATTTTAATCCATTGATATAAGCCAATACTAAGTAGCATTACTCTAGCTCTTGTAGCCCTTGAGAAATGTGCTTAAAATTTAGTTACAAAGTCAGTGAACAATTAAAAGGTCACAGTCCAAATTTGAATACCACATGATGTAGAAATGGTGGTTAGCTTCCATAGATGTAAGTCCTAGAAGATCTGTTGCAGGGTTGAAAATGACACAAATTTTGATGGAATGACAAATTGAGAAGAATTGCTATGAAAATGGCAATTATAGATAAAATGAGGGTATAAAATGAGTTTGATGGGGTATTAAATGGTTTTTGATGAAAAACTAACTATTTTTAATAGCTGGCTATATAAAAATGACAAGACTTATACAATCAGATTGCAAACCCTGCCCATAATATACCCCACAAGGGAAAGAAGTATCAACTTAACCCCTTTAAGCTGAATGGAACTTCCCATTCCTATTAATTGGACCAGTCTGTTTCCATTTTAAGGGTTATTGGGTGGTATTTTTCATCTTTATTCGAATCTTAATAGAACATTCTGTAAACAAAAAGTGGAGACCCTGATCAGATGCTGCTCACTGTAGCATCTGAGCTGGGTCTCCACTGTTCACCTAAGTCCCACAAAAAGGGTGCCAGGCTTATATGGGTTAAAGTGACACCAGTATTATAAACAAATAAGACATGTACGATAACCTGAGTCAGTAGTTCCTTCCCAAACAAGTGTTGTCATAGTATTCTCTCATAACAGAGGAGAAAAGACGATCATTATAGGAACTTTAGATTAAGCCTTTACAAAAAAAAGTGATATTCCCTGCCCTATTCAACATCCTATAAAACACACCTTACAACTACCCTATCTAAGATGATAATCCAAAAACCTCCCTGTTAAACAGGTAGGGTAGGGTAAGGTGAGTAGTATAAAGTATACTAGCATAGCCTAGCCTTTGCTCACTTAACCATAGCCTAGCCATGCCTAGCCTTTCAAAGTAAAGAACTATATTTACCTTAGGGTAGAACCTACCATAGCTACTTTTATCTTATTTTCATCATAGTCAAATGTCAAGATTGATACTGTATGAATCCTATGATTCTGATTCTAGTAGTAGCTGGCCTCTATATTGCCTAACCCAAGTAGGGTGACAATGATACCCTTTGCAAGATCTAGCCCAATCCTTTATCATTAACCACCCAAACCTGGTAGGCTAGGCTATGGAACAGTAATCTCATACCCCTACCCTAATCAGAAGGCTTAACCTATCTTAAACTGGGGTACCTGGTGAATTAAGGTTAGCTAGAGAACGGTACCCTACCACAAACCTTGTTAGGCTAACCATACCTACCATGTCCTCCATCACCCTGTCTTCAAGAAAAAGTAGAGCTGTGTAGGTCACTAAGGTTTGCCTAGCCTAGTCTCAGCGAACCTAATCTCTCCCCTACATAGGCAAAGTAAATAAGGGTGCAAAGATCAGGAATCGATACAATCAAGTACCACACCTGACCCAGGATACCAATGGGAAAGTGACAAACTCACAGTTAGACACCACAAACGAGAGCCAAGAGGTCAGCCCTTTCCCAGCAGGTGACCACAAAGCACATATAAACAGACGCACACAAAGACATAGCAAAAACAAGACAGAACAAAAACATAAAAGATCCACAAAAGAAGTACAGCCTTGGAACAGTCAGTAAAATATTTTACTGGAGGGCTTAAACTGGTTCAATGGCGCCAACCTCACCCTTAATTCAGATGAGGATCAAGACACATAGATATTTGGTTTGCATGAAAGACCCCTAACTTATCAATGCATCATCTCCTAAAACATATAAATCAAAATATAACAAGGAGACAAAGCAAATATAAGGATTCAACAGTAAATAAAACTGAATACCGGAGCAAAAGAAATGCAATAGGTAAACCCTGGTGGGCCCGGCAAATAGCCAAAGTATCAGGCCCCTACCATCTCATCAATAGATAAGTCTTTAAGTCGGAACCATCATAGAGTCTGAAGTCCGGCCCACCGGCGTGCAATTAAATCATCATCATATCCAATTTAAAGCCTATTTTCCTCTACCAAGGGTTGGGCAATTAAAGAGGAAAGCAAAGTTGCCAACTGGATTGGGTTGACCACCAAGCATGCCGTCTGTTGCAATACATTAATGTTATAGCCAATCTCTTTATAATGGGAAATTATTCTAATGAACTGCGCTGAAAAATTATCAGAGCCAACAATCTTCTTCAATTTATACACCAAGTCACCTTAGAAATCAGGTTCTGAAAGTCCTTGGCGCAAGAGAGATTTAAGTCCAACTTGAAATTTAGAAATCAAATCATAGTATCGTCTATAAAATTTTGAAAATGTTTTGCCAAGTTTATGATAGCCTTGTTTAAGAAGTTTCTGAGTTAATAATTTATTGTGAGTGTTGAAGTCAGCAACATAGCTAGATGCTCTTGCAAAACAAATGAGTTGAGAGATATATACTCCATAGGATGTTTAACGAGGAACATCACCATCTAAAAATGGGAAATTGACAATTTCAAAATCAAAGTCGTCACGTTTATCATAAATTTTGGTAGAAACAATATCATTAGAAATTGACAAATGCAAGACTAGTCTAAAAATGCGGCTTCCATATCAGAGGTATTGGCTTTATCCAGTTGGAGCTCTGAAGGGTATATTTGACTAACCATATTGTCAAAATAAACATTATTAATATTTAAAATATCGTCCAAATATCTGGATGTCGTGTTAAACGCATCAATAACATCAGCCTGCTTATCTTCAGAAAGAGACATCATTAAGTCCCTCTCATATCAAAACAGGAATAAATCTGCAACCAGTGGAGCACAGCTAGTGCTCATGGGAATCCCATCTACCAGTCTATACAGCTTAGTGCCAAATCGAATAAAAATGTTGTCCAACAAAAAGGTCAGCGCATCACATACATTTTCACACGACCATGCATGATATTTTTTAGGTTTTTCTGAAGCAAAAAATGCATTTCTGTCATTACATGCAAGGTAAGGAGAGCCTTCTCTACCATAAACTACCTTACCTTTTCTATGTACAGTTCAGATTTTACCTTAAGACTTGTCCCTACTATAACTAGGCCTGTCTATACTATGAGGCGAACTACCCAGACTAAACTATACCTTATCACCATGCCTACCAAGAGAGGCAGTTCTTGGATGAGTCTTGTACTCTTGTTCACCCTCATTGGTAAATTCTAAAGAAAAGCATGTTTTCTACATAATACCCTAACCAGTAGGGCGACCATAGCATAAGCCTACCCTATCCCTCAAAACCATGCCCATGAGGTAGGATAGGCTAACTGACCAAGCCTTACCTTTCCTAAGCCCTACCCGAGCCTTACCAAATATCTTAATTTTTCATACCTACCCTTTGGTATGGCATACTATTTGCAACCTTAACATAATGAGGATTCCCTACTGCTACCTACTTTACCCCAGCCCAGGGTAGGACTTGCCCATATCATATCCTAGGGTAGCATAAAGTGTAAAGACTACCATACTACTACACTAACCATTGGGTCTACCATACACCTCCTACCCATCCAGTGCATCTCTGCCTGCCAAGTATGCTAGATTTGGTGGGGCCGCCTTACCAGTAGGTTGACCCTACCCTACCCTGTCTGCCACTTCTGGTAGGCTATCCTAATCTTACTAAAAGCCTATAGGGTGACAAAACCTTAACCTACCCAACTCAGCCCTGCAGTAGACTAGGCTATGCTACTTTAACCTATGTTGGACTTACTTAAATAGGGCAACAGTACCTTACCATATCCTACCCACCCTCCTGCGCCTGTCAGAGTAAGCCTAAGTAAGGATATCCAAACCTCATTATTCTATGGTGACCTTATCCTGCTCATACAACTCTGCCAACCAGTTTAGACAGCTAGGCTACTTCCCTAGGGTAAGGTAGGCTAGATTATTATAAGGCCAGTCTCACATTGCTTTACATATTCCGGCTTACACCAGAAATTTTCAGGGTGTTTGAAACTTATTATATCAGTAGTATTGAATTTATCAGTATTCATTGTGCATAAGGCATTTCTCCTTGACAACCTGACTTGGTCATCCAGCTGTGAGTCTTAAATTGATGGATCAGCAGTTTCGATATGACTTCACATCCTAAGTTTAAATAATATTGAGGAAGTTAAAAGGATGAAGACCCTCAATGGAATTATCATTTACAGTTATTTGAATCTGATAAATGGCTAACTCAGGAATGGATCCATGGAAGCCATGTTTTTCAATGGATCAAATTCATTTTTGAGTAATCTTGGTAAAGCTATACATGGTCTACCAATTACAATTTGTGCCAATTAAATCATTTCCAAATCAGGCCAGTTAGTTTTTGACAAGAAGATGTTTTATACATTTTCCCAAATACTTTATGGTAAAAAATGTAGAGCCTGATCAAACTGCTCCTACAGGAAGATTTTAACTGTTTGCTCAGACTAAGGTGTCCAAAAACTTAGGATCTTTACAAGAAACTCAAAATGGAGCTAAGTATAACCAACTACTTCCATTACTAAATGAACATTGTAACAACTATTTATATATAAAAGTAATATTTTGTTTGGGGAAACCTTAAGAATATATAGCTCCAGTGCAATAAAACAGGTTTTTTATATTATAGTATTAATCAAGAATAGTTGACCTGGCCCAGTAAGCCATGCTCTAGGTCTGCTGCATTATCCAAAATCCAAGGCTGAGGACCTGTAACTGGGTTAATAGGAAATTGCTGGGTCCATAAGAAATTATTTTAATTAAGACACTGGGTCCATACAAAATTATTTGACTTAAGACAACTTCTGCATCTAGAGATATGACCACTTATATAACTTTATCTACCTATATGTTTTTCCTGTATTGGCCATTTATTCTGGTTGGTCCTGTTTGTCACCTGTTTTATGCAGGCAGTTGCGGCTATTTAAATGTGACTATCCTAGTTTATCAATAATGATAAAGGTTGCCAATATTTATGATCAATTTTTAAGGGTGCCAATATGGACAATAAGGGTAGCCAATTTATTGATTTATAAAGATGGCCAAAATGAATATTAAAGGTAGCCGAGATGTGAATTTGAGTGGGTGCAAACTGTGAAATTGCCAAATATGTACATTTTTCTGTACGGTGCAGCAGTTTTCAAGCAATGTATTTTATGTTGGTAATTTTAATGAATTAAATGCAACTATTGTAACTTAAATATAATCACTTACAACAGTGTTGCTTTGAAGTTAGAATCTAATACAGCAACTAATATAGTGCAACATTGTCCTAACTTTAAGTTACGACAGTGTTGCACTGAAATCCCAAGACAAAAAATATATGATTGGGTGGGAAAACTGTTGTAAGTGAAATTATTGCAAATATCTTTTAAAACAAAAGGGTAACATTTAAAATAACATTTGCCATCAAAGTCAAATGACTTTTAGCATAATTAAATTATAAAATTGTAAAAAATAATATAAAAGCCAAGACAGAAACATGTTTTTTAACTCTCCTGAAAAATTTCATAAAAGCAAGATACGACAGTGTTGCGTTGAACCCATGACATGGAATAACCCCATGAATCACAGAGTGAAACGATGCTAATGGCACCCAAACAATTTTTTATTACAGAAATAAAAATTCTTGATTATAGGTATTTCATGTGTTAACTTTGGGTCACATGTGTACATTTATATATGTTACGGTAAAGATTGCTTCATCGCAGCGGACCGCGTCATCGCATCGCCGCGTATGTGCATGTATAAAGATCGAAATCCAAGAGAAAGAGTTAAAGAACAATAAAACAAACTTACTTCATGTAGCGAATAGCTTCGACTGAATAAACAATGATGTCCCTAAGCCAAGAATACATTGGCTAACTGATTAAAAATCCTGATGAATTTCGTTAACCCTTTGTATAAATGTATACCCTGTAGTAATAAATGCTTTCTGGTTTGATACAAATAACCTGGGATGGTTCACTGTCTATATCAAGAGGTCACAGGGTAAAGTCCCATAGGGCTAGAAAAGCAAAATATTTTAACGTAAAATTGCAATTATTTTCTTAGCCATCAGTTTAAACATGTATTTGGGGTGCTCAAAAGAACCGTCTCATCGAGACGGTTCTTTTGAGTACCCACAACATATGTTTCGGTTGAGAAATAAGAAAAGTAATTTTCAGTTACGCACTCCTATCTGGGGCCTGAAAGACTTTCTAAACTATTAAAGACCTGAAGATTTTTTTCATTTTATCAAACAGTGCAAACCTTGCTGAAATATATGTCTTCACGGTTTGCCAAAAAACGTTTAGGAGTTTCCAGTATATAGACATAACATGAACGTGATGAATGACAGAAAAGAAATTGATTTATTTATTTTACATAAAATGCAATTTGGGCCGTACTTTGAGAAATGGTATTTATCTCATAAGCTTAAAATCACTTTCGAAACATGTACCGGACTAGCTGCCAAGTTTTAAAATGAGGCATAAATTCCTCCATACGTATTGTATGCGAGCAAAGAAATTCTCAGGTGAGATATCGTCGATTCGTCGATTCGCAAGCTTGACCATGCCTTCGCTGATCGCCTGTAGGATTTGTATCAATAATTCGAAAGCTTCAGTTTTCAAGTAAATCATAGATCCTATTGTAATCTTGCATTTTCATAGCAAAATGGGCTCAAATGGCAGCCCGATCGATCACTTTTGTCACTATCAAAATGGTTTAGTCTAGTTGAAAATTCGGGAGAAAAGCGTGGAGCCAGTGAAACTAAAATGCCAAAGTATGCATATAATTATAGGGCATGACTCACATTTTTAACTCAATTATTTCAAAATAACCACGGACGACACCTTTTGGGACATACATTGTATTTAATTTTGCGGAATGGGAGAGAAGAACACTTGACATTTATTTATTTATTTATTTATTTATTTATTTATTTATTTATTTAAAGAGGTATACATGTTTAGCTAAAATAGCCATTCTACTAAGCATGCTAAGTGGCCCTTTATAACAAAACCTTACATTTTTTTCCAAATACATATGTTTTAACAAGGTTAACTAATTATGGGTGCATCTGTATTACACTAATTTTGTATTAAAGTAACCTTTAAACGACCATGTACATTTTCAAGAAGAAATATTAAATAATTATCTTTTATTCTTTTAAATGTCATTTTCATTTATAAGAATATTGATGGTAAAAATTCCAAATCAAACTATAATTGCCCTTTGCACCGAAAATAAAAAGTCATTATTCTTATTTGGTTAAATGTCCTGAATCTAATAAATACGATTAAATATCTACCCTTTTCGACACTGAGGGTTTGTTTTTGATCACCAATGCTCTAATCATTAGTCATATGAATAATGATAAAAATGCTTAATACTATTCTATTGTTCGTGCTTTTTAAAGGACATGTTATATGCCTTTAAAAAGCACGAACAATAGACCTGTTAGTCAAAATAATTTCTGCAATTAAACTATTGAATACATTACATTGTAAATTCAACATGAAGGTAACTATTGATTTAAACTTACTTTTTTTAAATACACCATTCCAATAAACAAAACAGATCATTCGTGTAGATATATAACGATTTGCTCTTATTTAAGGTATGGAGAGGTTTGTTTTTGTTTTTTTTAAAAAAAGTTTGGTTAATTATCAGTCTACAAATTATCCCGATCATAGGCGATCAGCGAGTGCTCGGACAAGTCTGTGCATTTGCATAGTCTTGCCACAACATTCACTGCATGCGTGTGCATATACATGTAGCCCCTGAAGGTTATATAAATACACGTTTAAAGAGCGGTTTTGCGCATGTACGACATGTACCAAAATCCCATGACCTATATAATTACATGTATACTATGCACAATATATTTAGCAATACCTTATGTTTTACATCTTAATTTGCTCATCTTGGTGCAGTATCGAGTAATTTTAATGACAATGGTCAGAACAATATTTTAGGCAAATGAAACCACGATCTAACAGACGCCATCTTTTAAATTAGCATTTGGGGAGAGCAGCTATTGCAAAGGGTGTCAGTTCGCAAAATTCTCATCCGTTATAAGTAATGCAAAAATGATAAGCATGTGGACTTTCGTTTGGTGGTCTTTCATCTTCCTAATACACCATACGCCCTTAAAAGCTATTGGTTATGTTACAGTATTGATTGAGATTTTATGCTGAAAAAATCAGATGCCGGACGTCAATGACGTCAAAACATAGCCATCAGTTGATTAAACTTATAATGGTAATTGGTGTTCAAATTCAACAGAGAATCAGTTTACAAAGATACATGTATCATAGGCTTACAATGTAACTCATTTTATGGTTGATCAAAACCTTAAGTTACTGGGAAATGGTCCGACGCGCTTGTGAGATAACGGTGACGTTAGATTTTATTTTTCGGCTCGTGCTCTGTAGACCTGACGATGTTTCATTCAACATCATTTGTCAGGGTATGAACAGTTATACTTGTTAATGTGGTTGAAAAATATCGACTAGAAACCCCGTTTAAAGCATTAATAAAAACGTCAAATTGTGAAAACAAATTGCAGCATCTGCTGCGTTTTTTGCGCTTTTTTCGTTTTCAGTGACTAAACAATCGCTTGATAATGTTTTCGCTTCCCCCAATGATCAGAAATGTCCACCTTACCCGCTAAGCTTAAAATATAACGTCACTTTGACACGGTCGCTGTTTTTTGGTAATTCTGTATTTTTTGAAATGTAAATTCTTGTCAGATGATCGGCGTTTGTATATTCATGACAAAAAATGAAACTTGAGATCTGATGTAGATAGGTTCACCCATATAAAACAATTGCTAAATTTATTTTACATAGTATATATGCAATATGTGCACCTTAGTGCACCAATTTATCTGAATAAATTTTGTTAAAACTGTGTCGTTAGAACACATTATGCGAAATTCCGTCTACGGCGTTTACGAACAGAATGACTAAATGTCGTAAGCTTTTGCAAAGGCGTAATATGGAAACCAATTAATTCTGAATCATCAAATATCTATGAACTAACATATCGATCATTTTTCGTCCTGTAAAGCGAAAAATATAGCTCTCAAAAATTGAACATGTATAATGTTTGCAATGTGCGAAAATTTTCGCAAGGGTATCAAATTTAAACCACTGTCCAACTTTTTGCATACTATCGCATTAGGAGGCAGAATGATATCATCGGTTATTTAAATGGATCAACGATCTACAAGTTTGTAATTAGTTTCAGCATCTGCATTTAGCCTTTTACTTTGGGTGCAGAATGCATTTCAACGCGACTGCTTTGATCGTATCACAATATTAAATTTATTTCATTTTTCAAAATGAGCCACTTCTTACAAAAGGGGTCTTCGGCAGCTTTAAGTATTACTGTGACAAGCAATTAAACGTGATGATCAAAAATATGAAATGTACCATGAACAGAAAATATGCAGTATATTAAAAGACTTTTCGCTGACTGTAAAGGTTGCAACCTAAATATTCATATTTGGGCGTGACTCTGCTATTTCATCTGTCAAGGAAGGGAAATATAAATTGGTATTTGGGCCGCGCAAACGTGCGTGCGTTTAATGAACGTCCTGACCGTATACCACTGACCTCACATGACTTGAAAAGTCGTATGTTTTGTTGCCCACAGAAACATTTTGAAGCCTCTTAAAAACAAACAGTGTAGATTTAGATCAGACTGCTCCTGTAGAAGCAGTCTGATCTGGGTCCAAACTGTTTGCATCTATACTTATGTTAAGCAATAAACAGACCCTTTCAAATGTAGTTATTTTGCTGGCATTTAAAAGTTAAAATAATTACTGTCTTTACTTACCTTCGAATAAAATCACACCTCATTTTCAGCTTTTACCCTTGTCTAAAGTAGATCAGTCCTATTTACGCATTCATGGGGTGCCACCTTTGCAGTAGTCAAAAAGTTCAATAATACAGGAGCCCTAAAATAACACACCTTTTCAAGCCAGTTAGAACTGTATAAAACTTGACATACAGCTGTTTCCCCATCTTCCATATCGCCGAGAATGGAACGTTTTTCATACACAACTCAACTGAGCACGAAATTTCAACTGCCCAATAAAAACTGAAATACCGACAAACATGACAAACGAAGAAGTTTCTTGCTTTAAGTCTATCAGATGTTCTATTTATCATGCTAATAAATGTTAAAATGCCAACAATTGTTGGCATTTTAACATTTATGAGCAGGATAAATTTCGTGCTCAGTTGAGTTGAGCATGAAAAAAGTTTTATAACCTCGAGGCCTGGTCCCTCTATGTACATGTAGGTCATGGAACTATTTTCATTCTTAACTCAGATGAACATGCAATTTATTCTGGTCAAAAATTTAAAATGCCAACAATAGTTATTGTTTGCATTTTAAAATTTATGACCAGTGCAAATTACAGTGTCTGCTGTTTTGAGCAAGACAATTGTCTTATTTCTTATTACATGTTTTACTAAAAAGGTAACAAAATGCTTAGTTACCCGGGCTGATACTGCTCGTGATTCCAAACCAATATCAAGTGCGGATCCAGAGGGGAGGCAGGGGGTCTGGACCCCCCCCCCTGGAAAATCACAAGTTATATTGGTTTCTATATAGAATAAGCTATTGGACCCCCCCTGGAAAAAGTTGGACCCCCCCCCCCCCGGAAAATGTTAGACCCCCTCCGGAACCTTGAAAAATGATAGATTTCTTTGAAATTGACCATTTGACTTCTGTAAAATAAGCTGAGAAAAAAAAACAAAACAAAAAAACAACGTTGTCAGAGCTTTTTTTGTCAGACTGACCTGGACCCCCCCCCCCCCCCCCTGACGAAAATTCCTGGATCCGCGCATGAATAACAACCCACTCAAGTGAACCCATATCGGCTCTCGCGTGAACCCATATCGGCCCTCGCGTGCACCCACATCGGCCCTTACGTGTAGCATCGGCGTCTTAAAAGACGTCATTCACGTCGCCGCGACGTAAAGACCCGCACTAAAAAGTTTACCGCGCTACCACCAGGCATATCGGTCTGGTGTCTCCGGATTTACCGAGGGCAAATACGCAGACACCGTATCGATATGCCTGGTAATACGGCGGTGGCCATGTATTAATCTCTAAGTCATTTGACATTGATGAAGATTATAAATTCCTTGCTCAAGTGAGTTTAGCATGAAAAAATATATCGTCGAGGTCTGGCTGTCAGTGAGTCATCTTGAATGCAAAGAGAGGTGGTGTAACTGTGATAAAGCAGTTAAGGGATTTGTCAAGCTATAAATAGAGGGATATTACATGAGTGCTCATGTTTAATTGAATTTAATAAATGAGTTGAGGAAAAGCGATAATATGCGAGGCTTGCCGAGCATTTCATCGCTTTTACGCAACGGGTTAAATAATTTAAGAAAATATGCTAACCACCTTTGTCCCGGCTAGGGATCGAATCCGGAACAGCGGATCCGAAATCAGACACTCTATCACGTCGCTATAAAACTGGCATGTAGGTCTACAGTAAGGCCGTACAAGTGCTGATAATTAGCCCTCTACTACAACTTGACAGTTCATTTCTGGTTCATGCTGGATGGAAATTCGTGTAGGCAAAATACTGAGAGCCCGTTGAGACGCCGTGTTCTGTGGCATCTGATCTGTGTCTGCACTGTTTGTCTTTTTCCCGCAAAAATACGATAGGGTTTGTTGGCCATGGTTCAGCAATCCAATGACTTGCCTACATGGCATTATACAGGTGTTTGCGGCTGAACCTTCATCTGCTTTCATACTTTGTGCGAACAGCTCATGCTCTAACGGTAGGGGCCTACTGTTCCGATGCGCAGGCTTATATAAGCCGTCGCTGGTTGCCAATGTAGACCTACCAAACCCAAATACATAATAGGATAAAGTGGACGACCAGCCTGCACATCCACTGATGCTCCACGCAGTCTGATCAACG
Source organism: Loripinus fragilis (assembly GCA_964019695.1). Lineage (NCBI taxonomy): Eukaryota > Metazoa > Mollusca > Bivalvia > Lucinida > Lucinidae > Loripinus > Loripinus fragilis. The sequence continues at coordinate 70,043,702 of OZ026516.1, forward strand.
CCTTCGTCGTTCGCTCTATGGAAGGTATATTAGATAAACTTGCTACCTGTGAAAGTTTAAATATTCTAGTTAACCATTATCTCTGCACCTAAGCAGACTGGTTTATGAGATCTGCATTTGCTGTTACAAATATACTAAAGTAAGAGTTACTGCACGTTGAATTTCAAAAGAAAACGACAAATTTGCTGATTTGGACTACCGATAAATATTATTATTATGTTCATGTTGATTCAGGTATGACCGACATCTCAAATGAAAGGTTCACATATACTTTATCTCAATGGACATGTTTAAAGTTATTATTTATATGCGCAGTCATCCCAGGGGCTAGACACCTAAATATCAGCCATGCAGTGTACTCGTCCATTTAGCAGGTAGAGGAAAGATTTTTATTTATAGATATACTACAAATTTATAGTACATCTATAAATGCATAGAAAAATCGTTCTATGAATTTATAGATATAACCGAAGGAACGTCCCTAAATTGGTTTTAAATGAAAACCGCATTCCCATTGTGCGTTCACAAATGCGTGTAGGGTTAAAGAAACACTGTTGCGCCGTTTTTTCTGGCACAGGATTTGTAAAATGCGAAAGAGGCTGTATGCCAAAAAGCATGTCATCGCTAGTTTTCCTGTTTTACTGTGTCTTTTTTACTGAAATAGCTAATAAAAAGCAGAAATTTGTTGATATTCTGGAACAGAGCCTTTTCTCAAACTCGTTTGTGCGCCATGTTTAAATTGCGTAGACTGGTTTACAATTAATTAGATACTGCGGCTGACCTCAAATAAGTACGGTCTTCCAGAAAAGAGTTTTTTTCTCCTGCGCTCTTACTGCCAATGTAATATGGTTACGTTAAATGACATATGCCCCTTTTGGCCATGAGTGGTCCAATTAAATATGTACATCTAACTGCTTTCAAATGAGAACTATTAAAACTTAAAACGGATCCGGAATTATGCAGGCCAATTTATCTGGAGCCCACTTCAAGATTCCTGGGATCGTGTTGCACGTGGTCATATATCAATTATACCTGTTCAATGTGATAGTTGCACGGGCAAAGTAACACTATTTCAGAGCTTATTGATTATTTAACAGCAAGCTAGACAGTTAAGTCACAGTATTGTCCATGCTCGCATGTGCAACCTCAGACTGTACTTGATCTTATCCTTTAACATTCTGAAAGGGCTTTTGACAAAATGATTGTGCCGACCACTTACTTTTACATTTTTGACCATGAAATATGTTCAAGAAAGGGTAGTTTGAGCCACAGAGAGTTAATAATTGCAACAAATCCGGATGCTTTATAAGGATAATATTTTTGACCTCGTAGTTTTACTAGGGTCAGTATTTTCATTTTTGTGACGACGAATCATGTTAACCACTACACCAGTCTAGATCCAGCCTCATCACGTGATCAAGCAAATTCAAAATGGTGGACCTAAGTGTGGAAGCTGATAAAACTTAAAAAGTAATAAAATGTCAACAAGTTTGGGCAAAATTAAGAGCTTGTAGCCTGCATTGATGGTGACAATTAATGTAGATTATGTTTTCTCAAAAAATAGGCATTTCAAATAAAATTATTATGTACATTATGAATTCTTACCTTATCGATGTTCATTCATCCAAACATCGCGTTGCGGTTTTGGCTATGCACGATTTTCACGCAATTTTACCTGGTGATTCTATAAATTTATAGAACGATTTTTCTATGCATATATAGATGTACTATAAATGTATAGTTTATCTATAAATAAAAATCTTTCCTCTACCTGTTTAGTTCCTTTCTTTAATTGTGCATGGATCCTAAATTTACCTGGAAATGTCTCTCCAATAGATTTGCCAATATAGGGATCAAACATGTTTTTCTATGCATTTACATCTCCTGAAACCTTAGGGTGGTGTTGAAACCCGAGGAGTCTAGCAGATGTAAGTGTATCAGAAAACAATGTTTGATCGTTATTATTGCATTTAATTTAAAGTCATTTTGTCACTTGAGAACTTGTGGGAAAACACTTCAAAAAGTTCATATTTTTATTCATATAATGCTCGAAGCAATATCTATTTTCTCTTGAGTATAATGGCGCGCAAAAACATGAAGGATTTGTAGGTTTGAAAACGTCTGTTCCAGAGCAAAGACTTAGGTCATCATAACGGCATTAAATTACGTTCATTTCAATGCATGTTACTGTTGATGACATACGTCAATTTTTGTAACAGCCTAGAATGCGTACATGTAAAGTACAAAAGCCATGCATCAACAGCATTCCTGATTAATACATGAGTTTTTGCCGGTTAAACCATGGCTGTTGATGGTGTTTGACACAGCTTTTTATGCAATAATGAAGAGTGGCGTCATATGATAAACAGGATATTTGGATTTTTCTATTTAGGGATATTTGCCCTGGAATATTTCATGTTTCCTAAAATAATATTGGTATATCTGAGTTTCTATTCAACCTGATATGTCCTTATATAACACAGGACCCTTTGGGAGAGTTCAATGGGTAAAGCTATACAGTTAGTCTTGAAACTCTGGTTAGACTGTAAGATTTCCAAAACCATGTGAGCCCTCTGGGACCATCTTGAGCTTCCAAACTCAGGTGAACCATACGGGGCCATCTTGGACCTCTTGTTTCTTGTAGTTCTCATGTATACTCTCTTTGATTTCGGGTATGATACATCACCATGCAAATGAGGCCGCTAAGATGTATAAAACCGATGGATCTGGGCTAGTGGCATTACTGTGTGGTTGCATTATTGGTGGCTACAGTCTTCATAAATGAATATTTGGTTGTTGTTCTTATGTATACTCATGTGATTTCAGGTATGATACATCGCCAGACAGATGAGACCGCTAAGATGTATAAGACGGATGGATCTGGGCCAATGGCATTACTGTGTCATTACGTTAATAGTGGCTACAATCTTCATCAATGAATATTTGGTGTACTGTATACAGAGTTGGAGATGGCCAGCTTTTCCACCAAGAAAGAGGTATTTACTGCAGACCCTGAAATATATTAATCCATTTTATTCTGGAAGCTAGTAAATGGGTACAGCCCAGTCCTTTTTAGCTTACCTGAGCCATAGGCTCAAGATGGCTTATTTTGATTCTATGATGTCCGTTGTCCCTCGTCAGTCAACAATTTGCTTTATACAACATCTCCTAAACCACATTGTGGATTGTCATCAAACTTCACAGGAATGATCTTTGGGTGGTCCCCTTTCAAAGGTGTTCAAAGAATTTCATCCCATGCAGAAATTCTGGTTGTCATGGCAACCAAAAGAAAACAACATGATATATCCTCTTTTCAAAAACTGCTTGTCAGATTTCAAAATAATTTGGTACAGATGGTCCTTGGGTGACCAAAGTTGTTCAAAATATTTTGATTGGATGAACAACATGGCCCCCAGGGGGCGTGGCCAGTTTTTAAAATGTTAATTTAGGGAACGCTTTAAAAATCTGATGTTGAAAGGGAGACAAATCTTGCAGTGGTGGTTATCTTTCTTGATTAGTGGAAACAAGTAATTGGGGTTTTCTCCCCTTTGTAGATGTTCCTAGATTTTAGTGTTTAATTCACCAAGTTTGTTCAAGTTACACCCATACCAGTATAAAGAAAAGTTCAGGTTCTACATCATGTTAATTTTGTCAACAAAATTAATCAAAAGTTTTCCATGTAAAGTCTTAATGAAACTGCTAATCTGTCAAAATATATACTGTTATAAATAGTCATTCTCAGGTGAGCGACCGAGGGCCCACTTGTTTAACACTTTGTTTTTACGGAGCTCAGTGCCTCAGTTGGTAGAGTGTTAGACTTGGGATCGAAGAGTTGTGAGTTCAAGACTCAGTGGAGGCACTGTGTTGTGTACTTGAGCAAGTCCTCTGGTTAGTACTTGTGCAACCCAGGAAGACAGGAAAATGTATCAACATGACTGAATATGTGTTGACTGGGATATACCACCAACACAAAGAAAATGATATGTTTGGGGTCCATAGGAATGGACCATGTTATAAGCAAAGGGTGTTATAAATGTACAATTTTACAAAGGAATTTTAGGAAAATGACCATTTCATGACTAGAAGTATATCTAAGGTAAATATATTGGTATTTTTACAACTGTAACATAATGTCAATGGCCTGTGTTGAGACGGTTCTTTTGAGCAACCAAAACAAATGCTAAAACAGATAGGTAAGAAAATATTCACAGTTTGATGACAAAAAAGTTGCTTATCTTGACCTATGGTTTGGACTGATTGAACCTTCATCTACTTTCATACTTTGTATTTGTCAGCAGTAATGGCTCTGGTGAAATTGGTTGCCGATGCTTGTTGCCTGTGTGAACTTATTTGATGCGTTGTTTTTTTTCAGTTCTGACTTGCAGAATGAACAAGTTGCTTTGTTAGTTGCTGATCCACAGTTACAAGGCTACCAAGATGAAGCCATCTTTCCTGTAGGTCAGCTGGCCAGATGGGACATAGATAGGTTGGTTTAGCTTCCCAATATCAAGATTTTCACTAGCTTAATAATGAATTTTGAGAGTTCATGTGTCTGTTATGAGGAGTGCAGTGGCTCAGCAGGGGCTAGCTAGATATATGCAAACAATCAAGTGCAAACACATTTAAACCAAATCTATGGACTAATTCTATCACAGTTCTGATGGAGTACAAAACGTGTGCCTAGAAGCAATATTAATCTCTGTAAATCCGATTTCGACAGAATTTGTGATAATATTGTCATTGACGCCCTTTGTGTAACGCAAAGTGAATGAGGGCCTGGTCATATACGATTTTTATAGTCTGCCATTTCCAAGAGTGTGTTTATCTTGGCAAACAGCGCAGACCCTGATGAGACTCCATGTTTTGTGGCATCTCATCTGGGTCTACGCTGTTTGTATATGTTCCCTTTTTCAGGCCTTTAGTTAGGAGTGCATGCCAAAAATATATTTTTCTTATTTCTTAACCAAAGCATATGTTGTGGGTATTCAAAAGAACCGTCTCAATGAGACGGTTCTTTTGGGCACTCATAACATATGCTAAAATTGATGGGTAAGAAAGTATTTACAATTATACGCTCAAAAATTTTGCTTATCTAAACCTGTGCTTTTTGAATGCATTCAACCTGTTTTTCAGGTGCATACTTTGAATTTTAGGTTAGGTAAGCCCCTGCTCAGTGCTAGGTGTGCTTGACTAGAGATCAAGCGGGTGTGGGTTTGAGCTTCACTGGAGGCAATGTGTTGTGTCCTTGAGCAAGACACTTTATCCTCTGCCCAGTACTGGTTCAACCCAGGAATATCTGCCTGACATGACTAAAAAATTGTTAACTTGGACCTAAAGAATTAAAACAAACAAAACAAAAAAATGTGACTCTTACTTCCCAGTGCTGAGAGTTCTGAATTAAATAAAAGGTCCTCTTACATTTGACTATGACTCACACATTAATTCAGTGCTATCAGATATAATTATGTAGGGTCAATTTTTTTAAGCCTTCTTTAATTTGCATAAAATCAAATGTTCTGTTATGTTTTTATGAGAAAATGTGTGCAGATGAACTTTAAGCTACTCACAAATTTCCACTTAAAAAATCCTATTGACAATAAGCATATTTCATGTATAGCTACTTCACAAAAATAAGTGAATTAATCCTTTACTTCATAATAGCGCCTTTTGATGCCTTTGAAATATCAAGTATTTGAAAATATTGTGGAAAATGGAGCAAAACCTTTTATTTTATTTGCTCTTTTGGAGCAAATGCTTCATTTTCCATAATATTTTCAAAAGTATTCAAAACTTAATTTAAAGGGGACAGCTTAGGTTAAGGCTGTGGATCGTCAGGCAAGTGGCGATCCGATCTGATCCACGATTCATGAGTAACGATTCACAGATCAAACTACGAGTCACTGGTTGATAAAAATTAAGACTTCTGTTATGAAATGGACAGCTTTTTAGGTCTATTTACTAAGTAAATCAGCCCTTTCTGATAAACCAGAAGTACCACATGTGTACAGTTAGTTAGCAAAGAAGATAAACTGCATTTCCACTCATGTCTGTCAAGGCATGCAACAGAAATTATAAGATTTTATACTTTCCTGAACTTTGATAACCAGATATTCTGTCAGAAGTATGCTGATTTCCGTATAAGGCCCTTTTCCTTTGTCTCGAATTTCACTCACTGACAACATAATCAGTTGTCGGCAAGCATCAAAAGAAGCCCTTTGAAATATATTTGACAATTGACAGCTGATGAAACTTTGGCCATGTTTATTATAGTAGATGTACCGATGAAGTGTTAACAAAATAGATCAGCAGAATTCGGAATACTTAACTCTAGTAAATAAGGATCTTAATTATCGGTAATGGAGAGTGCAAATACATGTCACTAACCTGCGAGAAACAAAGGTATTTAAATGAGAGACATTATTAATTAGAACCGTAGTCATAGGGAATATTTCAATTGACCATTTTGTAAAAAACTTCTTGTTTCAGTTGAAAATATCTTGTTTCAATTGTTAAAAAAAAAAAGATCGCGATCCAACAATTTCGGCAGTGACGAATATTCATACTCGATTTTATATTAAGATCCACGGATATCCGAGTACTCGGATACTCGCAGCAGCCCTAAACCCTAAAAATAAGTATGTTTTATCAGATAAAGCTCTATGAACCATGAATTTTAATAGAGTATGATCAAAATTGGTTGAAAAATGGGGAAGTTATGGGCATTTAAAGAATTCAATATGGCCAACATTTAACTGCCATTTTGAATATTCAATTAGCTTTCATAGTTTTTTCAACTGCTCAATTTTTAGTTATCAATACTATCACAGCATCTGTGTTTCAGCAGATATGCAGCTTTATACATAAGGAAAATGTTTTATTATAGATAATTGCAAGTAATCCATTGGTTTGTCTTTTATTTTGATTACGCATATTTAATTAGGCTGTGTGACGACACTAAGCCTACAATATGGCCGCTTCTATTATATTCCATTTGCAAATATTCAAAACCTACAACTTCTTATCACCAGGGTTGCCGTCCCCTTTAAATTTTTCTTGAATTTGTTCAATTTTGTCTAAAAATAGAAAATGATGTCATGATATAAAAATAGCCTATGGAGTAAAGGATTAAGCTTAAAATGCCCTGCATATTAAGTGGATCTAGAATTTGATGTTTCTATAAATTTATTTACAAATTTTATTGGCATTATTTTTGTGTCCCACAGGATGCACTAATAATTTCACATGCTTGGTAGTCTGGGACTCAATATCCTGAATCATGGGAAAAATGCTATTTATTCAACACCGTCTAATAAACAATTTTAAGACACTGATTAATTTTACCATGGGCGCAGATCCAGTAAGGGGGACATGGAGTCCAGACCCCCTCTGAAAAATCACAAAATATAGGGCTTCTTAGCAGTATTGATCCGGATCCCCTGAAAATAACAAGGCTTACCAAGCCAGCGTTTAATGTTGGGCCATCATCGACACACAAGCAAAACGCCATTTGAATGGCGTTTTGCTGGCCCGCCGATAATGGCCCACTTTACTTAGTATTTGGAACTATTTTCCTCATCAACTAAAAAAATAATAAAACCTTGTCAAATTTGGACCCCCTCTGACAAAACTTTCTGGATCCGCACATGTATACACCAGTATACAAACTATATAGTGGGTAAAGAGTTTTGGCACCTGGATTTTGTTGCAAATTCAAAAAATACTACTACATAGAAATCACCCTATAAAATCATGTTATTATAGCACTGATTTGATTAGTTGTGAGTCAAAGGAGGACCCTAAATTAATACTTCAGAACCTTAACCACAGAGTCATGAGAGTCACAGGGACTTTTAAAGCTGAAAATTTAGGGAAAACTCAAAATTTATTTAGTAAGTAAGATAGCACTGATGTACTTTCAGGCTTATACGGATGAGATTCAAATTTTTGTTACAACTGTGTGATGCCGGGCCCTGTAGCGAGTCCAAAATTGCTGATCCGGGAGTCATTAGTTTGATCCCTGCCCATCCCAATACTTTCCTGGAGATTGATTGTGAAATATTTTCTATGGTTGTTCTCCTCCTTCCGCTGTTTCAAGAAAGGTTGTTGTCTGTTACAAGCGAAATTATGTCCACTTAGTACGGCACAGATAAAGATGAACAAAAATTTTCAACGTAAAATTGTAAATATTTTCTTACCTAAAATTTTTAGCATATGTTATGGGTGCTCAAAGGAACCGTCTCACTGAGACGGTTAAAGAAGTTATTTTTCTGTTACGCACTCTTAACTAAAGTCCTGGTACTGCATGGTTAACTGCTTTGTCTAAGCTTGCCCAGAGAAAGTGTGGTTAGGTTAACTGACCATCTTGACATGACCATAGCTGTTGACTGGGATGTTGAACCACAAACCAAACAGCTGTGTGAAAGTTACAAAATATGAACCCTGTGCAAAATTGCACAGGGTTTATATTTTGTACATTTTACACACTTGTACACTTTTAATGTGTTCAAATCTTTATAAACTTTTAATGTGTTCAAATCTTTGTAAACTTTGAATGTGTTCAAATCTTTGTAAACTTTTGATGTGTACAAATCTTTAAAAAAACTATTAATTGTTTCAAATCTTTGTAAACTTTTAATCGGTACAAATCTTTAAAAAATGTTAATGTGTTCAAATCTTTGTAAGCTTTTAATGTGTTAAAATCTATGTAAACTTTTAATGTGTTCAAATCTTTGTAAACTTTTATTGTGTTCAAATCTTTGTAAACTTTAAATGTGTTCAAATCTTTGTAAACTTTTAATATGTTCAAATCTTTGTAAACTTTTATTGTGTTCAAATCTTTAGGTTAATTATGCTAACATTGATGTTTTTCAGGTTTCTACAGAAAGGGTTCTCCTATGCATACACCTATACTAAGCCAGACATTGTGATATTTCTTGGTGATTTGATGGATGAGGGTAGTAAAGCTCTTGGACAAGAATACATGGAAACACTGCACAGATTCCACTCAGTGTTTAATATAGCAAGTCATATCAAAGTAAGCGTAGCTCCCATTACGCAGTTAAGCATGACTTGTGCATAATAAAAATAGTAACATTCAAGGGAGGTCACCTAATGTGCTAAAAATGATTTTCCATACCAAAAGGAACTGCTCTTAAAGGTAAGAATTCGCTCCCTCTGGGAGCAAATTCTTTCTTTTAAGAGAAGTTGCTATTTTGAAAAGGGACATATTTGAAGAGAATCACTGCTTGTTCCAGTAGTCTCCCCTCAATGTGCGTAGCTTTTTCAGTGTTCTGGCTGTGCCATTGGTAAGGTCATGATTTAACCCTTTGTATAGGGGAAACCCCTGAGCAGGTACTTTGGCAAACAGTGAAGGCCCAGATGAAATGCAATATTATGCGGCATTTCATCAGGGCCTACAAGTTTGCTAAAACTTAAGCGATCTTCAGAGAAAGAAATTCAATTTTTGTTTGAAATTATAACCTGTGATCGCTCAATATAGCTTGTGGGTGCTTGATGAAATGAGACAGTTCTTTTGAGCACTCAAAACACACCCTATACCCGGGATGCAACAATTTTGTTTACATCGCAGATCAGAAACAACCTAACATGTCGCGTGCGAGAATGGATTGTGGTACCTACCTTTATGTTTCGCCATAAGTAGTAGTTTAAAAAGGATCCCTTTGCATCAGAAATAATATGTTTTTCATGAGAATATTCCACCAAAGACACGAAAATTGGTTACACTTGCTAATTGCTCAAGTTCTTTTTGTTCGATTGGCCATATTCTTTGCTGGAAGTTGTGTCATTTTTCCAAAAAAACCTCTCCGATGTTGCTTGTATCCAGGTAATTCACTCGTCGATGGTGATAGTATCCCAGTCAAACTACCCTGTGTGTGTTTAGCACCATATTTTGTAAAAGCTGGCCTGATTTCACTATTGTCTCCTGATGATATGTAGCGAAGAATGTTTCAGTTATATCCTGAACTTTCGACCAGGACAATGGGACAAAATGAACTCAAGCAATTAGCAAGTGTGACCAATTTTCTTGTCTTTGGTGGAATATCTCATGAAAAACATATTATTTCTGATGCAAAGGGATCCTTTTTAAACTACTACTTATTGCGAAACATAAAGGTAGGTACACTATATTTCTCTGCAAAATCTTGACTCGCAACTCCTCGTTTTAACGTCTGTAAAAGTAAAAACAACGTCAACTTAGCACAAACCATTCTCGCACGCGACATGTTAGGTTGTTTCTGATCTGCGATGTAAGCATAAATGTTGCATCCCGGGTATAGGGTGTGCAAAACACATGTTTAAATTGATGGGTAAGAAAATAATTTCAATCAAATAACATTTCAATGTCTGAACCTATGGGGCAGGTTTTAGAGATTTAATGACACCAGTAGATTATAATCTTATGTTTGAAAGACATTTTTGAGTATTGGTGGTAGGCAGTCTTCCAGATAAAAGTGAGAAATGGAAAATTATTTTTCTTATTTCTCAATCAAAACATATGTTGTGGGTACTCAAAAGAACTGTCTCAATGAGACGGTTCTTTTGAGCACCCAAAACATATGCATAAATTGATGGGTTAGAAAATAACTTCAATTTTGTGCAAAATATTTCCTATGACGTAGATTTTGGAGACTTTATGACACCACAGGGTTCACACAGGCTTGAGAGGTACTTGAATTTAGAGGACTTTCTTGAAAAGTCCTTGAAAATTAAATCTGCCTTGAAAAGTACTGGAAAATCACTCAAAAGCCTTGAACAGTCCTTGAATTCTACTATTTTCTGTAAGACTTAGCACTGTTGACAGAAGCCTAATTCAGTATAAAATTGGTGTGACTTTATTTGGTGCAGCATATGCTGCACCAAATATAGGCACAACAATTTTATACTAATTTTCCAGTACTAAGGTCTCCATTATCTCAGTCTAGCATTTCTGAAGTAGAATTTTAACACTTAGATCAGTATTTCCATTAACTTTATTCCTTGAAAACTGTTGAGGAGGCTTTTAGAAGTCCTTGAAAAGTCCTTGAATTTTGCTCATACTTGCCTGTATGAACCCTGCACCAGCAGATTATAATGATCTTATCTTTTCTGTTCTGATTTTCAGAAGATCTACATTCCAGGCGATAATGATATAGGCGGAGAACATATAGACTTCAGAACTGAGATAAAGGAGAAAAGATTTGAAAGACATTTTGAAAATATATCCGGGGTGGTCAGATTTGGTTTCATTGATTATATCAAGGTAACATTTAATCTCTATATATACTAGAGGACTTTGAAAACGCATCACCATATTTTTGCACTTTTCATACAAACTGTATTTGCGATTGAAAAGTTACTGGCAGGTTTTAATATACAACCCAGAATTGGTATGAATCGGTTGTTTATTTGACTGCACTATAACCTGATGCTGCTAATGACACCACATGTGTACATACAGCATCAAGCACCATTCTGCAAAGTCAGTTGAAGCTTTTTGATTATGTTTTATTTAAACTGGCGTGTATGGTACCATAACCAGTAACACAGTTAAAAGTAGTTGATAACTTCAATATTTTGAAAATAAACGTCAAATTTGAACTTCAGTTTACAGCTCCTTTTCAGAAGCATCTCCAAAAGTTACCTTCATGCACACTTTCATTACTGATATTGACTACTTACACTGACAATCATGGGGCGAAAATGTTATGATGTAATTCATGGAGGAGATATACTGTCATGTGATCGAGAATGTCTTAAAAGTTTTAATTCACATCACTTGCACAAAACAAAAGAAACATGATACAAGCGTAATCTATGCATAATCTGTCATTTGTATATGCCCTTAGCCTCTTCCAACAAAACGGGAGGGAAAAAAAATCAAAACTTTGAGAGGCCCAAGATGTTGAATTTCTTTGCTAGACTATATAGTAATCAGAGTGGGTGGGATGTGTCGGTATCTTTAAAGGAGTGTTAATTTGAGCATACCGAATTGTCACTTCATTTCAAATTGTTTAATGATGAATGTGCAGTCATGAAAAAGACTAGGACACAGATCTGTTGAGTCAGGAATCAAAACTAACGCAGGTTAACTTGCAGCTGAATTGGTGTCCTTCAAAATTGATCACCTCTGTCTTTAAACGGATACTTTTTCAATATCTTAAATTAAATTTACAAGCATGAATTTTCTAAGGCACACTATAAGCTGCTGGTCAAACTATGATATGCAATAACAATTATCCAGCTTACATTCTCAGGGTTTGTGAAATAAAGGATTTAATCTGCGTGATGCCTTTTCAAAGTCCTGAAGTATATTTACAGCACTAGTTAATAATTGATATATGATGATATAGGCGGAGAACATATAGACTTTAGAACTGAGATAAAGGAGAAAAGATTTGAAAGACATTTTGAAAATATATCAGGGGTGGTCAGATTTGGATTTATTGATTATATCAAGGTAACATTTTCAGTCCTTTTTACATAAACCTGATGTCCTGTTTACTGTTTAGGGGGTATGGAAAAACAGTGCAGACCAAAATCAGATGCTGCAAAATGTGGCATCTGATGGTATGGAAAAACAGTGCAGACAAAAATCAGATACCGCAAATGTGATGTCTGATCAGGGTCTGCACTGTTTGCTAATAGGAATTTCAGTTCAAATTGAAATAGAAATGAAGAAATATACTTGCAACCCCTTAAATTGGAATTGACTCATCCAGGAAATCTATTTGCATAGTTGGGTTAATCGTATTCAATAATGTATTGATTGATTGGTTTCCTGCCATTCACAACAAATATGATCTTATCCCCTTTCTGCTTGTGTACTTTGGTGGCATTTATTGCAAACAATATTGATCCAGATCAGCAGTCTGATCAGGGTTCATTATGGTATAGGTTCCATGCCGGGATCCAGAGGGGGGGAAAGTGGGTCCTGACCCCCCCCCCCCCCCTGAAAAATCCCCAAAATAAACAGTTTCTTAGCAATACTGGTCCGGATCCCCTGAAAAATCACAAAGCTACCAAGCCAGCATTCAATGTTTGGCCATCATAGGCCCCCAGCAAAACACCATTTTAATGGCGTTTCGCTGGTCGGCCCATGATGGCCGTCTTATAGTATTTGGATCCTCTCATCAACTGTAAAAAAACAACAAAAAAAAACCCGTCAAAATTGGACTCCCACTGACAAAACTTTCTGGATTTGCACATAGGTTTGGTGTAGTTTTTCTATCCTAAGCCATAACTAAGTAACAGGCTTGTTTTGAATGTGCATACAAGGTGTGGCTTGCCGTCAATCACAGCTACATAATCTACTGGCAATGAATTTGCTGTTTGAAGTGACTCGCATGTGCAAGTGAGCTATGTAAGCTGTCAATCATGTAGTCCATGAGCTTTTGAATGGTTTTGAAACTCTAAAGATTCATTAACAGCTTACTTTGAAAATGTAAATGCATAATAGTTTGCCATGGCAAAAGTAAAACAGTTGTTGCTTCCCGTTACATGACTTAATTTTCCATGGAAATTGGCCATATACAAACAATTTTTCCATGCTTAAAAATGACATTTTTGATAATACTGCAAATGGGACTAGATAAGGAGCAATTCTGAGACTGAAACTTTGATTAATTTCTTATTCATGATGGACCATCCGTTTAAAAATATGTTTTTGGTGCTCAAACCAGCAGTCTCATAGAGATGGTTCTTTTGAGAACCTACAACATATATGTTAAGGTTGAAAAATAAAAAAAAAAATCATTTTTAACTACAAATTCTTATTCCGTGGTCTGTTGATTATTTTTTCACTTCTAATCTGTTTCTACAAATCTTGTTAATATTAAACTCTGGCTATGTTAATTTTATTTTTACAGACAGATGTGAAAACTTCAAGTATATCCACATCAAAACTGGAGGAGATGGATAGAGTGAAACAGAAACTGACATCTCCATTTAGAGTTCTTGTCAATCATGAGTCGATGCTTGGTCTACATTCAGCTAAACATTTTAGTTATCCAGTATGTATATATTAATATATTATTAACACTAAACTGACATCTCCATTTAGAGTACTTGTCAATCATGAGTCCATGCTTGGTCTACATTCAGCTAAACATTTTAGTTATCCAGTATGTATATATTAATATATTATTAACAGAAACTGACATCTCCATTTAGAGTACTTGTCAATCATGAGTCCATGCTTGGTCTACACTCAGCTAAACATTTTAGTTATCCAGTATGTATATATTAATAAATTATTAACAGGAACTGACATCTCCATTTAGAGTACTTGTCAATCATGAGTCAATGCTTGGTCTACACTCAGTTAAACATTTTAGTTATCCAGTATGTATATATTAATATTATTAACACAAAACTGACATCTCCATTTAGAGTACTTGTCAATCATGAGTCGATGCTTGGTCTACACTCAGCTAAACATTTAAGTTATCCAGTATGTATATATTAATTTATTATTAACACAAAACTGACATCTCCATTTAGAGTACTTGTCAATCATGAGTCGATGCTTGGTCTACACTCAGTTAAACATTTTTGTTATCCAGTATGTATATATTAATTTATTATTAACACAAAACTGACATCTCCATTTAGAGTACTTGTCAATCATGAGTCCATGCTTGGTCTACACTCAGCTAAACATTTTAGTTATCCAGTATGTATATATTAATTTATTATTAACACAAAACTGACATCTCCATTTAGAGTACTTGTCAATCATGAGTCCATGCTTGGTCTACACTCAGCTAAACATTTTAGTTATCCAGTATGTATATATTAATTTATTATTAACACAAAACTGACATCTCCATTTAGAGTACTTGTCAATCATGAGTCGATGCTTGGTCTACACTCAGCTAAACATTTTAGTTATCCAGTATGTATGCATTAATATATTATTAACACAAAACTGACATCTCCATTTAGAGTACTTGTCAATCATGAGTAGATGCTTGGTCTACACTCAGCTAAACATTTTAGTTATCCAGTATGTATATATTAATTTATTATTAACACAAAACTGACATCTCCATTTAGAGTACTTGTCAATCATGAGTCCATGCTTGGTCTACACTCAGCTAAACATTTTAGTTATCCAGTATGTATATATTAATTTATTATTAACACAAAACTGACATCTCCATTTAGAGTACTTGTCAATCATGAGTCGATGCTTGGTCTACACTCAGCTAAACATTTTAGTTATCCAGTATGTATACATTAATATATTATTAACACAAAACTGACATCTCCATTTAGAGTACTTGTCAATCATGAGTCGATGCTTGGTCTACACTCAGCTAAACATTTTAGTTATCCAGTATGTATATATTAATTTATTATTGACACAAAACTGACATCTCCATTTAGAGTACTTGTCAATCATGAGTCCATGCTTGGTCTACACTCAGCTTAACATTTTAGTTATCCAGTATGTATATATTAATTTATTATTAACAGAAAGTGACATCTCCATTTAGAGTTCTTGTCAATCATGAGTCGATGCTTGGTCTACACTCAGCTAAACATTTTAGTTATCCAGTATGTATATATTAATATATTATTAACAAAAACTGACATCTCCATTTAGAGTACTTGTCAATCATGAGTCAATGCTTGGTCTACACTCAGCTAAACATTTTAGTTATCCAGTATGTATACATTAATATATTATTAACACAAAACTGACATCTCCATTTAGAGTACTTGTCAATCATGAGTCGATGCTCGGTCTACACTCAGCTTAACATTTTAGTTATCCAGTATGTATATATTAATATTTTATTAACACAAAACTGACATCTCCATTTAGAGTACTTGTCAATCATGAGTCCATGCTTGGTCTACACTCAGCTAAACATTTTAGTTATCCAGTATGTATATATTAATTTATTATTAACACAAAACTGACATCTCCATTTAGAGTACTTGTCAATCATGAGTCGATGCTTGGTCTACACTCAGCTTAACATTTTAGTTATCCAGTATGTATATATTAATTTGTTATTAACACAAAACTGACATCTCCATTTAGAGTATTTGTCAATCATGAGTCGATGCTTGGTCTACACTCAGCTTAACATTTTAGTTATCCAGTATGTATATATTAATTTATTATTAACACAAAACTGACATCTCCATTTAGAGTATTTGTCAATCATGAGTCGATGCTTGGTCTACACTCAGCTTAACATTTTAGTTATCCAGTATGTATATATTAATTTATTATTAACACAAAACTGACATCTCCATTTAGAGTACTTGTCAATCATGAGTCGATGCTTGGTCTACACTCAGCTTAACATTTTAGTTATCCAGTATGTATATATTAATTTATTATTAACACAAAACTGACATCTCCATTTAGAGTTCTTGTCAATCATGAGTCGATGCTTGGTCTACACTCAGCTAAACATTTTAGTTATCAAGTATGTATATATTAATATATTATTAACACAAAACTGACATCTCCATTTAGAGTTCTTGTCAATCATGAGTCGATGCTTGGTCTACACTCAGTTAAACATTTTAGTTATCCAGTATGTATATATTAATATATTATTAACACAAAACTGACATCTCCATTTAGAGTATTTGTCAATCATGAGTCGATGCTTGGTATACACTCAGCTAAACATTTTAGTTATCCAGTATGTATACATTAATTTATTATTAACACAAAACTGACATCTCCATTTAGAGTACTTGTCAATCATGAGTCGATGCTTGGTCTACACTCAGCTAAACATTTTAGTTATCCAGTATGTATATATTAATATATTATTAACACAAAACTGACATCTCCATTTAGAGTACTTGTCAATCATGAGTCAATGCTTGGTCTACACTCAGCTAAACATTTTAGTTATCCAGTATGTATATATTAATTTGTTATTAACATAAACTGACATCTCCATTTAGAGTTCTTGTCAATCATGAGTCCATGCTTGGTCTACATTCAGCTAAACATTTTAGTTATCCAGTATGTATATATAAATATATTATTAACACAAAACTGACATCTCCATTTAGAGTACTTGTCAATCATGAGTCGATGCTTGGTCTACACTCAGCTAAACATTTTAGTTATCCAGTATGTATATATTAATATATTATTAACACAAAACTGACATCTCCATTTAGAGTACTTGTCAATCATGAGTCGATGCTTGGTCTACACTCAGCTAAACATTTGAGTTATCCAGTATGTATATATTAATATATTATTAACAATACTGACATCTCCATTTAGTGTTCTTGTCAATCATGAGTCCATGCTTGGTCTACACTCAGCTAAGCATTTTAGTTATCCAGTATGTATATATTAATATATTATTAACACAAAACTGACATCTCCATTTAGAGTACTTGTCAATCATGAGTCGATGCTTGGTCTACACTCAGCTAAACATTTGAGTTATCCAGTATGTATATATTAATATATTATTAACAATACTGACATCTCCATTTAGTGTTCTTGTCAATCATGAGTCGATGCTTGGTCTACACTCAGTTAAACATTTTAGTTATCCAGTATGTATATATTAATAAATTATTAACACAAAACTGACATCTCCATTTAGAGTACTTGTCAATCATGAGTCGATGCTTGGTCTACACTCAGCTAAACATTTTAGTTATCCAGTATGTATATATTAATATATTATTAACACAAAACTGACATCTCCATTTAGAGTACTTGTCAATCATGAGTCGATGCTTGGTCTACACTCAGCTTAACATTTTAGTTATCCAGTATGTATATATTAATATATTATTAACACAAAACTGACATCTCCATTTAGAGTACTTGTCAATCTTGAGTCAATGCTTGGTCTACACTCAGCTAAACATTTTAGTTATCCAGTATGTATACATTAATTTATTATTAACACAAAACTGACATCTCCATTTAGAGTACTTGTCAATCATGAGTCGATGCTTGGTCTACACTCAGTTAAACATTTTAGTTATCCAGTATGTATATATTAATATATTATTAACACAAAACTGACATCTCCATTTAGAGTATTTGTCAATCATGAGTCGATGCTTGGTATACACTCAGCTAAACATTTTAGTTATCCAGTATGTATACATTAATTTATTATTAACACAAAACTGACATCTCCATTTAGAGTACTTGTCAATCATGAGTCGATGCTTGGTCTACACTCAGCTAAACATTTTAGTTATCCAGTATGTATATATTAATATATTATTAACACAAAACTGACATCTCCATTTAGAGTACTTGTCAATCATGAGTCAATGCTTGGTCTACACTCAGCTAAACATTTTAGTTATCCAGTATGTATATATTAATTTGTTATTAACATAAACTGACATCTCCATTTAGAGTTCTTGTCAATCATGAGTCCATGCTTGGTCTACATTCAGCAAAACATTTTAGTTATCCAGTATGTATATATAAATATATTATTAACACAAAACTGACATCTCCATTTAGAGTACTTGTCAATCATGAGTCGATGCTTGGTCTACACTCAGCTAAACATTTTAGTTATCCAGTATGTATATATTAATATATTATTAACACAAAACTGACATCTCCATTTAGAGTACTTGTCAATCATGAGTCGATGCTTGGTCTACACTCAGCTAAACATTTGAGTTATCCAGTATGTATATATTAATATATTATTAACAATACTGACATCTCCATTTAGTGTTCTTGTCAATCATGAGTCCATGCTTGGTCTACACTCAGCTAAGCATTTTAGTTATCCAGTATGTATATATTAATATATTATTAACACAAAACTGACATCTCCATTTAGAGTACTTGTCAATCATGAGTCGATGCTTGGTCTACACTCAGCTAAACATTTGAGTTATCCAGTATGTATATATTAATATATTATTAACAATACTGACATCTCCATTTAGTGTTCTTGTCAATCATGAGTCGATGCTTGGTCTACACTCAGTTAAACATTTTAGTTATCCAGTATGTATATATTAATAAATTATTAACACAAAACTGACATCTCCATTTAGAGTACTTGTCAATCATGAGTCGATGCTTGGTCTACACTCAGCTAAACATTTTAGTTATCCAGTATGTATATATTAATATATTATTAACACAAAACTGACATCTCCATTTAGAGTACTTGTCAATCATGAGTCGATGCTTGGTCTACACTCAGCTTAACATTTTAGTTATCCAGTATGTATATATTAATATATTATTAACACAAAACTGACATCTCCATTTAGAGTACTTGTCAATCTTGAGTCAATGCTTGGTCTACACTCAGCTAAACATTTGAGTTATCCAGTATGTATACATTAATTTATTATTAACACAAAACTGACATCTCCATTTAGAGTACTTGTCAATCATGAGTCGATGCTTGGTCTACACTCAGCTAAACATTTTAGTTATCCAGTATGTATACATTAATATATTATTAACACGAAACTGACATCTCCATTTAGAGTACTTGTCAATCATGAGTCGATGCTTGGTCTACACTCAGCTAAACATTTTAGTTATCCAGTATGTATACATTAATTTATTATTAACACAAAACTGACATCTCCATTTAGAGTACTTGTCAATCATGAGTCCATGCTTGGTCTACACTCAGCTAAACATTTTAGTTATCCAGTATGTATATATTAATATATTATTAACACAAAACTGACATCTCCATTTAGAGTACTTGTCAATCATGAGTCCATGCTTGGTCTACACTCAGCTAAACATTTTTGTTATCCAGTATGTATATATTAATTTATTATTAACACAAAACTGACATCTCCATTTAGAGTACTTGTCAATCATGAGTCGATGCTTGGTCTACACTCAGCTTAACAATTTAGTTATCCAGTATGTATATATTAATATATTATTAACACAAAACTGACATCTCCATTTAGAGTACTTGTCAATCATGAGTCGATGCTTGGTCTACACTCAGCTAAAAATTTTAGTTATCCAGTATGTATATATTAATATATTATTAACAAAAACTGACATCTCCATTTAGAGTACTTGTCAATCATGAGTCAATGCTTGGTCTACACTCAGCTAAAAATTTTAGTTATCCAGTATGTAAACATTAATTTATTATTAACACAAAACTGACATCTCCATTTAGAGTATTTGTCAATCATGAGTCCATGCTTGGTCTACACTCAGTTAAGCATTTTTGTTATCCAGTATGTATATATTAATTTATTATTAACACAAAACTGACATCTCCATTTAGAGTACTTGTCAATCATGAGTCCATGCTTGGTCTACACTCAGCTAAACATTTTAGTTATCCAGTATGTAAAAATTAATTTATTATTAACACAAAACTGACATCTCCATTTAGAGTACTTGTCAATCATGAGTCGATGCTTGGTCTACACTCAGTTAAACATTTTAGTTATCCAGTATGTATATATTAATATATGATTAACACAAAACTGACATCTCCATTTAGAGTTCTTGTCAATCATGAGTCCATGCTTGGTCTACACTCAGCTAAACATTTTAGTTATCCAGTATGTATATATTAATATATTATTAACAAAAACTGACATCTCCATTTAGAGTACTTGTCAATCATGAGTCAATGCTTGGTCTACACTCAGCTAAACATTTTAGTTATCCAGTATGTATATATTAATTTGTTATTAACACAAAACTGACATCTCCATTTAGAGTACTTGTCAATCATGAGTCGATGCTTGGTCTACACTCAGCTAAACATTTTAGTTATCCAGTATGTATATATTAATTTATTATTAACACAAAACTGACATCTCCATTTAGAGTACTTGTCAATCATGAGTCCATGCTTGGTCTACACTCAGCTTAACATTTTAGTTATCCTGTATGTATATATTAATATATTATTAACAAAAAACTGACATCTCCATTTAGATACTTGTCAATCATGAGTCAATGCTTGGTCTACACTCAGCTAAACATTTTAGTTATCCAGTATGTATATATTAATTTATTATTAACAGAAAGTGACATCTCCATTTAGAGTTCTTGTCAATCATGAGTCAATGCTTGGTCTACACTCAGCTAAACATTTTAGTTATCCAGTATGTATATATTAATAAATTATTAACACAAAACTGACATCTCCATTTAGAGTATTTATCAATCATGAGTCGATGCTTGGTCTACACTCAGCTAAACATTTTAGTTATCCAGTATGTATATATTAATATATTATTAACACAAAACTGACATCTCCATTTAGAGTACTTGTCAATCATGAGTCCATGCTTGGTCTACACTCAGCTAAACATTTTAGTTATCCAGTATGTATATATTAATAAATTATTAACACAAAACTGACATCTCCATTTAGTGTTCTTGTCAATCATGAGTCAATGCTTGGTCTACACTCAGCTAAACATTTTAGTTATCCAGTATGTATATATTAATAAATTATTAACACAAAACTGACATCTCCATTTAGAGTACTTGTCAATCATGAGTCGATGCTTGGTCTACACTCAGCTAAACATTTTAGTTATCCAGTATGTATATATTAATAAATTATTAACACAAAACTGACATCTCCATTTAGAGTATTTGTCAATCATGAGTCCATGCTTGGTCTACACTCAGTTAAACATTTTAGTTATCCAGTATGTATATATTAATATATTATTAACAGAAACTCACATCTCCATTTAGAGTACTTGTCAATCATGAGTCAATGCTTGGTCTACACTCAGCTAAACATTTTAGTTATCCAGTATGTAACATTAATTTATTATACCTCACGTGAATTCCCCATACAAAACTTCCATAGACGAACGACTGATATTTTATAATATTACCCGTTGCTACAGCGATGGCGAATGCTGCCACGTGTTTGCCATAGCAGTGGGTGATATTATTAAATATCGGGGCGGTCACATGATCTTCGTATGGTTCGTTCACGTCAGGCGACGTTCAGCAGCAATAGCGGACATGACGCTTGATTTGGCAACTATAAACTCCAAATAACTTCGTTGTTTATGGTCAGAAACATAAAGTGTGGGTACTCGTTTTCTTAGTTAGGACGAGAGGAACACGTTGAGACCAAATTCAAGCAGATTAGGCGAAATTTTCTATTTTGCATCAAAACAGCCTCATGTAGAGCCGTATCTCCTTTAAAAATACCGCTGCTTGGTATTAAGTTTGAAGTCATCAGCTTTTATGACGTAATTTGTTAAACGGAACGTCAGCGGTCAGGTGGAGCAGAAGAACCATTTTTGTGAAGATTTAATTTCATTCAAGCATATAGATAAGAGGCTGCTCATTATTTTCCCTTCGGATCTCCCCTCATTATGATAGGTCTATTGAGTAAGAGAGGTAGGCCTACTTCAGAAAATAAGGGATCTAATGTTCTGTTTGGTATAATAAAATAAATATTACATTTCCTGCTAGGGTGATAGTCGAAAATATCATCCCTCGCAATATGATTATCAACCTCGGCTGCGCCTCGGTTGATAATCACATTCCATGGGATGATATTTTCGACTATCACCCGCGCAGGGAATGTAATATTTATATAATATTATTTATAGAAACTGACATCTCCATTTAGAGTACTTGTCAATCATGAGTCGATGCTTGGTCTACACTCAGCTAAACATTTTAGTTATCCAGTATGTATATATTAATATATTTTTTTATTTTTTTCGACATAAATAAGAGTATCCTTTATATGTATTGATGTGGGACAAAGAAACCTGAGGACCAGTATAATTTGTCAGAATCAAGGCTTGTTTTTGATGAAATTATTCGAGCTTAAGAATGTGTTATTTTCTTGTACCACTAAAATACATCACATTGGATACTTTTTTTCCACCCTGTTAATGAATTTTCAAGGCTTTTGTTTGAATCTGTCAATTTTATGAAAAAGATGGATTTTTAGCTCACCAGAGCCGAAGGCTCAGGGTGAGCTTATAGTATGGGCCTCTTGCCAGCGTCCGTGTGTGCGTCCGTCCGTGCATCCACACTTTCAAACATGAATATCTCTGAGACCAGCTGGCGGATCGTAATCAAATTTCATCTGGAGCATTATTTGAGTAGAGGATTGGCTTCATAAGATTTTGGGCCTGATCGGATCAGAACTCTGGTTTCCATGGCAACAGATAGCTCCCATAGGGTTATAATGGAGAAAATCTTGTGACCACTCTAGCTCCTTCATTTTTGATTGAATCTTCTTTATTCTTGCAGATAACGAGAACTACTGTAATGTCTTGCATGGGTTCGAAATTCAGCAAGATCCAGCCAGAGACTTATGAGTTAGCTGCCCTTAAGCGTCTGGAAAAATCCCCATAGACTTATAATGGGAGAAATATTGTGACTAGTCTAGTGCAGTCATTTTTAGATGGATCTTCTTTATTCTTGCAGGTAACAAGCCCTACCATTATGGCTTGGATGAGTTTGAATTTTGGCAAGATTTCATCACTGACTTCGGAGTTTTACCGGGCCGCGTAGCGCAGTCGGTAAAGTGTCTGGCTACAGATACGTGTCTGACTGCAGATCCAGGGGTCGCGAGTTCGATCCCGGCCCGGTCCCATACTTTCGTGGAGATCATGAAATAATTTCTACGGTCATTCTCCTCCCTTCCGCTGATTCATTCAAGAAGGGTTGTTGTCAGTTACAAGCAAAAGTATGTGCACAAATTACTGGTTAACCGCTTGTTCAAGCCTGCCCAGGAAAAGGTGTGGTTAGGTGAACTGACCGTCCCGCAATGACCATAGCTGTTGACTTGGGACGTAAAGCAACAATACAAACAAACAAACAAAGCTTCGGAGTTAGCTGCCCTTGAGTATCTGAAAAATCAATAAATAGTGTTGTGACCACTCTGGCGCCTACATTTTTGATTGAATCTTCTTCATTCTTGCAGGCAACAAGTAAACCCATAATATCTCGGATGGGTTCAAAATTCAGCAGGATCCGACCAGGGACTTATGAGTTACCTGCCCTTGAGGGTTTGGAAAAATCCCCATAGACTTATAATGGGAGAAATGTTGTGACCACTCGAGTGCTTTCAATTTTGAATGGATCTTCCTCATTCTTGCATACAATAAGGACAACTATTAAAGCTTGGATGAGTTTGAATTTGGGCAAGATTCCATTAATAACTTTGGAGTTAGCTGATCTTGAGCGTCAGAAAAATTAATGAATAATGTTGTGACCACTCTAGCTCCTTCATTTTTGATTGGATCTTCTTCATTCTTACAGGTAACAAGTTAACCCATAATATCTCGGATGGGTTCAAAATTCAGC
This sequence comes from Loripinus fragilis, assembly GCA_964019695.1. NCBI lineage: Eukaryota > Metazoa > Mollusca > Bivalvia > Lucinida > Lucinidae > Loripinus > Loripinus fragilis. The sequence continues at coordinate 70,067,991 of OZ026516.1, forward strand.
AGGATCCGACCAGGGACTTATGAGTTACCTGCCCTTGAGCGTTTGAAAAAATCCACATAGACTTATAGTGGGAGAAATGTTGTGACCACTGTAGTGCTTCCAATTTCGAATGGATCTTCCTTTTTGCAGACAATAAGAACAACTATTAAAGCTTGGATAAGTTTGAATTTCATCAAGATCTCATTACCTATTTTTGAGCATCTTTAAAATTATTGGATAATGTTGTGACCGCTCTAGCGTCTACATTTTTGATTGGATCTTCTATATTCTTTTATCTAACAAGGACACTCATAAAAGATTGGATGAGTTTGAAATTCTGCAGGATCCGACCAAGTACTTATGAGTTAGCTGCCCTTGAGCATCTGGAAAAATTCCCATAGACTATTAATGGGAGAAACTTTTGACCACTCTAGTGCTTTCATTTTTGAATGGATCTTCTTTATTCTTGCAGATAAGAAGGACAACTATAATAGCTTGAATGAGTTTGAATTTCGCCAAGATCCCATCACCTATTATGGAGTTAGCTCTCCTTGATCATCTTAAACATTGATGGATAATTGTGTGACCACTCTAGGGCCTTCATTTTTGATTGGATCCTCTTTTTTCTTGCAGGTAACAAGGTCAACTATAAAAGCTTAGATGGGTTCAAAATTTGGCCAGATCAGACCTGCGCCTGAGGAGTTAGCTGCCCTTGAGTGTCTTAAAAAATCCCCATAGACTTATAATGGGAGAATTATCGTGACCCCTCTAGTGCTTTCATTTTATAATAGATCATATTCATTCTTGCAGATAAGATGGACAACTTTAAAAGCTTGGATGAGTTTGAATTCAGTCAAGATCCCATCACCTATTATGGAGTTAGCTGCCCTTGAGCATCTTAAAAATTGATTGATAATGTTGTGACCACTCTAGCGCCTTCATTTTTTATTGGATCTTCTTCATTCTTTCAGGTAACAAGGACAACCATAAAAGCTTGGATGAGTTTAATTTAAAGTAGAACCAACTTTAGACTGTGGAGTTAACTTCCCTTGAGCATCATAAAAAATCTGCATAGACTTGCAATGGGAGATCTGTTGTGACCACTCTAGCACCTTCATTTTTGAATGGATCGTAAAATGCTTGTCAGAATAGCAAACAGGGAAGACCCTGATCAGCTGTGCTGTTTGTTTAGGCCTTTTTGGCAGTCAACTAGTGTTAGAAATTTTAGAACATTTACCGCAGTTCATATTAATTTTCAATTTGCAGATACTCAAAAGAACGCAAAGCAAGTTAATATTGACAGGCCACTGGCATCGGGTAAGTATTTTCAGCCATGTCTAGAAAAATCATGTTTGGGCTGTAAATGTACAAAAAAAAACATGTACAGATCAACCTACGCCTGGTGCAGTCTGAGCAATAGTTTTCACCTACACAGGCTCAGGTTCATGGGCAAAAACCTAGTAATCAGGAATAAAGAAACTCAGATGCCGCATTTCATTTGGGCCTCGTCGGGAGAAAATCTATCTTCGGGGTTTCCGTCAAAGTGAGATTCAAACCATTCTCCTCAGCTACAGAGACAATCAAGAAAATTGAAATTTCACCAGTAGCCAGTTTACATATGAAATTTTCCAAAAAGCGGATAACAAAGGCGCTGATCAGACTGCGCAGATGCGCAGGCTGGTCTGCGCCTGTTTTGTTCACAAACCCTCATTGACAGGTTTTCCGACATGGCCCATTTTATAAGCGCATTATGCCCTGTTTAAAATGTTTGCTTAATGGTTTATTTGAGAAAAAATGTGGGTTGATGACACTAGAAACTGTGACAAATGAAAAAACCCTGGAGAGTGAAAAGATTGATTGCACCTGTGTTTCCTATTTCAATCAAGGATATACAAGTGCACTGACTGTTTAAAAGATGACCAGCATAGCTGGAGTGTGGATGGATCTGATATGTCACTGACTAATGACTATATAGAGATAGATCATAGAGGACTTATCATAGATCCATATTAACAAAAAAAATTGGGAGCGAAATGGAATAGTAGTAGAGTGCTTGATTCAAGACAGAGGGGCCGCCGGTTCAAGCCTCACCGGCATCACTGTGTTGTGTCCTTGAGCAAGACACATTAATCCTAGCTTAGTACTGGTTCAACCCAGGAAGACCCGTCCCTTTATAACTGAAAGATTGTTGGTGGGACATAAAGAATCAAATCAAACAAACAAACAAACAAAACAAAAAAATTAAAGTGTGAATATTTGCTAATATCCATCCTTTAAAAATTTGTTTTAGCTGCTCAAAAGAACCATCTCATGGATATGGTTATTTTGAATACACACATATGTTTTGCTTGAGAAATAAGAAAAAATTTGGCACTCTTATCTAAAGGCCAGACTTACATTTCACATTTCAGTCGAGGATCTACAAGTGCACTGACTGTTTAAAAGATGACCAGCATAGTTGGAGTGTGGAGAGATATGATATGTCAATGATTGACGACTATATAGAGATTGATCTTAGAGGACAATATAGCCTGAGTGAGATTGCAGTGCCTACATGTAGTTACAGAATGGGAGAAAAAAATATGGGGTATGGTGTGGCCATAATTGGTGAGTGATTTTGATATCTTTGGAGTTGCCAAGATCTATTATTTGATCCATGAATGTCTTTTCAAGCATTAATGCTAGTTTTCTGTGTTGGTAGGAAGCTGTTCAGCATGGGCAGCTAGGCCAGACAGAGTGTAAAAGCATCTGTAGTGTAACAGAAAACATGCGCTATCTTTATTCTTGGATTTTATCGGATCCCAATCAAAATCACAATGAAAACACTGGTTAAACATTAAAATAATAGAGGCTCTTACATGAGTGCACATGTTTTATTGAATCTATTAAACAAGCTGAGGAAAAGAGACAAAATTGGAGGCTTGCAGAGCATTTTATCTCTTTTTTACAACAAGTTCAATAAATTCAACATTACAGGATCACAAATGTTAGATGACATTAAGATTACTTTGAAATCTCATTTCTGGCATTAAAAGTTATAATGTTCTCATTATGTACGCAAGGTTGTTATGTACGTCATATGGTCATTCTCCTCCCTTCCACTGAATCATTCAAGAAGGGTTGTTGTCAGTTACAAGCGAAGGTATGTGCACGAAGTACTAGTTAACTGCTTGTTCAAGCTTGCCCAAGAAAAAGTTTGGTTAGGTGAACTGACTGTCCTGCCATGACCATAGCTGTTGACTTTGGATGTAAAATAACAAATCAAACAAAACAAACAAAATCACATGTTACAATTCTCTGCTTTAACACGTTACAAAAATGTAAGTAAAACATAGGATTGCTGTAGCCACTTGTTTATATCTGACATCATCTAATGATTGACGTCTCGCGCCAGGCATGATAACCTCTCTCCATTCAAAATGCATGGCTTCCTATTATCATCACGGCAGGCTGATAACCAGTTGGCGGGAAAGAGCTTATTGCATATGCAGACTTTGGATTATCGTGTCAAATAGCGTCCCGAATAGGTGATAAGCTATTTTACATTCTCTCTAAACAAATTGGCTTCTGTTACAATGTAGATACAATATTTTCTGAGGCAAAAGCTTCTGTTAAATGTTTTTTCTGGGCAACAATACAACAAAACAGGGCTGATTTTGGTTTCAAAGCTAAAATAGTGTACAGCAGCATACAAACTTCATGATTTGAAAATACAGATAATGTAGATATTCTTTCATGCAAAGCAAAGGCTCAGACAAGCTTGCACATTTGTGCAGTCTCATCAGAGCCTTTGTTTCTCCCATACATAAAGTATGGAAGTAGATGAAGGCTCAGACCAACATCTTGGCCTCTAGCCCCACTAGGTAGCTTTGCATACATGTTTAAAGAGTGATTTTATATGTTGGAAAGGGGTACCTGCAGTAAGAGGCTATTTTGCCCCCCCCCCCTCCCCCCTATGAGGCGGCCAACAAATCAAATTTGCCTTTCCCTAGTTATACCCCCCCCCCCCCCCCCCCCCCCCCCCCCCCCCCCCCGCAAACTTTGTTTTTGGTGGGTATACTGTTTTCACGTTGTACGTGCGTCCGTCCGTAACGCTTTGTTTCCTTAATATCTTCAAGAGTCATTGCTGGATTTTCATCAAACCTTGCAAACATGTTCATATATGCAAGGCAAATACTTTAAACAAAAAAGTAAGGGCTAGGGACCAATTCTATTAGAGTTATTTCCCTTTGTAGTTCTAAATGGCTTTTTGTATAGGGTTTTATGCTTATGCTAGCTATTATAGGCCATACATGGGCCGATCAACTCCTACCACAGCTTTTGATGGAACAATTTGATACTTTTCCTATACAATGTAGACACATTGAACATATGCATGAAGGAGTTTGGTTCAGAAAAAATAATTTTTGACAAAATTACATCTGTGAGAACTTAGACATTTTTTCCCTATTAAGGCTTTTGTATAGGCATTAATGGTGCCTTCATGGGCCGATCAACTTCTACCACAGCTTTAAATGGAACAATTTGATACTTTGCCTATACTATGTTAACACATTGAACATATGCATGAAGGAGTTTGGTTCAGAAAAAAAAAAATTAACAAAATTACAGCTGTGAGAACTTAGACAATTTTTCCCTAATAGGGCTTTTGTATATATGCATAGATGGTGCCTTCATGGGCCGATCAACTCCTATCACAGCTTTCGATGGAGCGATTTGATACTTTGCCTATTCAATAAAGACACATTGAACATAAGCATGAAGGAGTTTGGTTTGGACAAAAATATTTTTTGACAAAATGACAGCTGTGAGAACTTAGACAATTTTTCACTTATATGGCTTTTGTATATGCATGATAGTGCCTTTATGGGCCGATCCACTCCTACCACAGCTTTTGATGGAGCAATTTGATACTTTGCAGCTACAATATAGACATATTGAACATATGCATGAAGAAGTTTGGTTTGGAAAAAATAATTCTTGACAAAATGACAGCTGTTAGAACTTAGACAATTTCCCCTAACAAGGCTTTTGTATATGCATAGATGGTGCCTTCATGGGCTGATCGACTCCTACCACAGCTTTTGATGGAGCAATTTGATATGTTGCCTATACAATATAGACACATTGAACATATGCATAAAGGAGTTTGGTTCGGAAAATATAATTTTTGATAAAATGACATCTATGAGAACTTAGACTATTTTTCTGATATAAGCTTTTATATATATAGCTTTCAGGTGTGAATAATTTTGTGTATTTGATCTTAACCAAATGTTCCAGATTGCAAGCTTTAAGATCATTTGCACATATTCTACTGAAATCTTGTTTTCACAGATTCTACTGAAATCTTTTTTTCAAAAATAGGGTCTGCTGGTTTGAACTATTACTTGGCAAAAAATCACTTGCCAAAACTAAGTTTTTTCAAAGACTCTTACTGTGCGGGGGTATCTAATAAGCATTGCTTATTGACTTTTTTCATTTCTTCTTAGTAGTTTATTAGACAAATGTCCAAGTGTAAAAGTCTACTGTTGATTTGACTTTTACCATTGCTATGGTAACAAAAATGGCTGCCAAAATAGGCTGAAAATAGGAAAATGGCTATTTTTGAGCAAAATTGACAGGTTTGACAGCTAAATTAACATAGAGCACAAGCAAATACCAAAAAGATAGCTTAACAGAAGATGAAAACTACCATGGCCCACAAAATATTAAAAGGATTTATTTTATTTAGCTGTGCTGATATCGAATTCTTAAAATTCAGTCTCCAAAAGACTTAAATTTGACCCAAAATGGCAATTTCTCTGTTTAAAGCCTATATTGTCCACCATTTATTTTACCATAGCAACGATAAAATTTATATAAATGCCGAAATTTTACACTTCAGTTATTCTCCCAATAAACCAATCAAAAGAAATTGGTGAAAAGCAATTATCAGATTTTGGCTCTAGAGGGGGCCAAAATAGCCCCTTAATGCACATATTCATTGAGCCACTATGGCAGGAACTGGCCTACGGTAAACATTTGAATTATATATATAAAATTTTGAATGATTTTCTTGTTTTATTGTCAAATAAAATGTTGGTTATCAGGGCTGGAATTCACAAAATGCTTGTCAGAATAGCAAACAGGGAAGACCCTGATCAGACTGCTTCTGAAGCAGTTTGATCTGGGTCTGCCCTGTTTGCCTCGGCCTTTTAGGCTGGCAGCTAGTGTTCGACATTTTAGAACATTTACCATACAGAATCTTCTTTTCCAGGAAACCATGGAATCATCCAGTATACAGTTTTGTGGCTGCCGAGAAGATACACATCTTTATTAAGCTATTTATTTGTTTTGGTGGTTGTGGTTGTGTCATATTATTTGAAAAGAAAATGTATAAGAGACAGATAGCAATTAAAGAAAGACCACTGATTGTGGTGGTCTTTGTTTGAGGGCAGATCAAAAAGTTCTTGGCCTTACTTAGAAAAAACAATGTTGCTAAACTTTTTTTACATACAACTATTAAACAAGGTCTAATGTCTTTATTCACAAAATCTGATTTGGGAAATGACAGAAAATGCAAGCACAGCAAATGAATAAAGCCTCGAGGCTATAAAACTTAGTTCATGCTCATCTCAACTGAGCGTGAAATTGACATGCTCATTGGCAGTTCAACATTTATAAGCATGATAAACTCAAAATGTGAGAGTTTGAAAGCAAGTCTTAGAGTAGTCTTTATTTTATATCATTTTCCTTTTTAAGAGCCCTTGAAATTTCAGGCTCAGTTGAGTTGAGCACAATTTTTTTATAACCTAAGAGCCAGATCTGGTGGAAAATGTTATATAATTATAATACAAGGGTTTATAATTTTTCTGGACAGCAGATAAATCAGATGTGAATAAAGCTGTAAGACCTTGTATTATAGTGTTATATGTCGAAGATTGTTTCTGCGTGAGACGGAGAATTTTTTAACTGCCCTTAGTGCACAAGTATACCTACGTGACTAGAAAGAGAGGTCTCATAACTCATTCATTTAATTGACCATAAATGTTCAGAGGTTTATAAATCAAATTTCTCTGCAGAATATCATATTATGGTGAAAACCCCTAACATTGTGCACTTAAGCCTTTAAGCTCCGTTGGATAAATTAAAGATAAAAACGAACCTGAAAAATTGTGCACAGCCAAATAAAGTAACCCTTATACTTTATTTACATAGAGTTCAAAATGAAAAAATATTTTCCTGATCTCTAGCAACTCTGATTTGAAGTGCACAACCCCCTGTTTTTGGATAACAAAATAGTCCCCTAACATTGAGCACTTTCAGCAAAAAATTCAATAACTTTTCTTTGATGAATTACTTTTACAAAATATACCAGGGAAAGTAACACAAGGTTGTTCTTAACAATTTACTTGATCAATAACTTAATTCAAAGAAAATAATTTGAGGCCTGGGTCATTTGAAATTAAGTTCAGAAAGTTATTAACAATATTTGTCAATTTTTGTCTGAATTCCAAGCCTGCTCAGGCGTGAACGCATAAAGGGAAAAACTTTTCCTGTTTTTCTCTTTCCAAAAGCAACCTGATATTAAATATCAAAAAAGATTTTATCTGAATAAATGTGGCATATAGTCACTTGAGCTAGTGCGCAATGTTAGGCGCCCCACAATGTTAGGGGGCATGACTGTACCTATTAATACTCATTATACCACCTTTGCCAACCATAGCATGAAATAGCTTGTAATGTGGAAAGGTCTACACTGATGTAGGTGGTAAAAAATAGCTGTACCATGTTTGTCCACGTGTACGTAAGATAATCCACTGGCTAAAGCTTGTGGATTATCTCCACGTACAGGAGGACAACCCATGGTATGATTATTACATGTACTTAGAATTATCTTGATATGGCAAGTACAGTGATTTCTGAAGCCGTATGAATTTAACTTGGCTTATTCATTATACTTACCCATATGACCAGATAATCAAACATGTTTAGCGGAAAATTGTAATTATTTTCTTAAACATCCGTTTAAACAAGTACAAGTGTTAGGAGTCAGTGTGGAGTAGTGGATAAGTCACTTGCCTTGTACCCAGGGGTCCTGAGTTCAATCCCCAGCTCTACTAGTCTGTTGGTTAAGACTTTAAGCTGTGTCCCCATCTCTGGGACGTTTTATACCAGAACCACTGCCAAATGTGCCTTTAGGTGATCCCAGACATAAAAAACACAAAATCATAAACCCCCAGGGCTGTGGGAACAACCAGAAAAAGTTTTCTTTCTGTTTAAACAAGCGACTCCTGAGCAACTTGAGTAATACTGAGCTACTTGGAGCTACTCTGAGCTACTCCCAACGATTCTGGCTAATAAATGAGCGACTACTGAGCAGCTCTGACACAACATGTTTGGGTTGACAAATAAGGTAATTAATTTTCAAATTCACACTCTTGTCTGGAGGTCTGATTGCCTCATTTTGCTGAAAATTCGTGACCCCAGCATGTTAATGTCAATTCAATACAATTGCCTCAGTGAGATTATTCAATGAGTATCTGAATCTAATAAAAATAAAACTGGTCTAGCATTAATGTACTCAAAATAAATGTCTGAAGTAATTCCAGATTTGTATCAGACCAGTTAATAGAGCAATAGTAAAATATGTGCACACACATATACAAACGTCACAGGTTTAGATAAACAAATGTTTAGAGCGTAAAAATATAAATATTTTCTTACCCACCAGTTTTAACATATGTTGTGGACGCTCAAAAGAACCGTCTCATTGAGACGGTTCTTTTGAGTACCCACAACATATGTTTTGGTTGAGAAATAAGAAAATTTGTTTTTCGTTATGCACTCTTAACTGAGGTCCTGAAGCAGTAATTCTAGACTGGTATTAGACCAGTATGAATAGAGCAATAGTAAAGTATTTGCACATACATATACAAACAAACACTGCATCTGTAACAATTTTCACTGAATGTCTTATTTACTGTATTTTGGGCAATGGGGAAGTAATACAGTATCATAAATATTTATCACTGAAGTAGTTATAGAACTTTCAGTTAGAATTCTTAAATACAGGAGTACAGGTAGTTCAAATGTGTGTCAAAAACGCAAACCAAGAATACCATGTTCATCATGTTAAGTGAACATAGATTTTTTAGCTACACTAAGGCTTAAAGTTCCTTTTCAGATGTGAATGCTATAGAATTTTTTAATTTCAGCAAGTCCATTGAGGCCATTTCATAATTATTATGGATTATTCCATAAAAGGGAGCGCAGGGGCCGCGGGTTCGAGTCTCACCGGCGTCACTGTGTTCAACTGTTGTGTCCTTGAGCAAGAACAGTAATCCTAGCTTAGTACTGGTTCAACCCAGGAAGACCCGTCCCTTTATAACTGAAAGATTGTTGATGGGACGTAAAGAATCAAATCAAACAAAAATATTCCATAAAATCCACACCACACACTTTTAACAGTCATGCTTCAACACACAAACCCTTGTTTGAACAAGGCAGTTCAGGTGCTGTTAATGCACAGATTTGGTGCCTAAAATCCACTCATTCAAGGCCACAACAATTAATGACAGCTGATCAGTTTATCGCTCTTGTATATGGCTTGACCCTTAAACATGAATACTAGAATATAAATGAGAGCATTCAACCACATGTTCATTGTGAAATAGTGTCAAAAGACAATGCCATATTTTTTTGTAAAACCTGCAGCATATAAGTACTCATAGTCGTGGCCAATGTTATCAAATCATTCCCTAATAAAATTGATAATTGTATATATTGAAGTTTATTTTTATACATTGTGCTGTTTTGTTAAGCTACAGCTTGTAATTTTTTATTCTGTTAGTTGTTGTGAAAATTATTTTTAACTTCATAAGAGTTCCCACAAAAATTATTTGAGCTACGACATAAGATCAACAATGTGGCATTTTGACATGAATAAACTCGGACAAGCCTGTGTACTCTCTTTTAAAGATTAGAAACTCCAAATGCTGTTCAGCCAGTAGCTTAACAGTCATAGAATATTTAAGCGACTAGGAAAGGTTCTGATCATATTGTGTGTATGCACAGGCTGGTCTGAGCCTTTGCTGGTCGCTCATACCACATTGTTGGAAATCTCATGTCTTGGCTCATTTTCTATTTACATATTTATTGTATAGAATATTTGATTATGTTTGAAGAGAAAATGATAGATGAGCCATGCCATAACAAAATCAGTAGAATGAGTGTGCATGCAGGGAAGACTCAGATCAGCCAGGGCATCTGCCCAGTCTGGTCAGAGCCTTTGCTGTGTGCTCACTTGGTAACTAAGGCCAGAATTTTTTTAATAGGTTGATTTACGGAACAAAATTTCAAATTTAGGGTCAGAAGGACGAAAAAAGTAAATAAAAAAAACTCTGAAAATGACCAGTTAACTGGTCATTTTCAGAGCTTTTTTTTATTTTCAGAGATTTTTTTTTTCTTTTTGTTTAATATCTCCAGAAAAAAACAGTAAAACTAGTAAGGTAAACCAACAGAAAGTATTAAATCTTGATATAGTTCATCATTTTCTTAAAAAACTGGACAGGACAATCACTTTTAACAGTGCCACTCTCAAAAATACACCAGTAGACAGAACCTCGAAAATATTTTTTTTTTTCAACTAAACAAATAATATTTAGAGTCGACGGATAAAATAAAAAAAAAAGTAAAATTAAGATGTTTTTTTTTCTACTTTCTGGAAAATTACAATAGGAGGGTTTGTAATTCAAGTAATAAAAAATTCTGGCCTAAGGCCGGAAGCTTTCTTCACGCGGACAGATGCGAGGCTGATCTGAGTCTTCTGACAAAGAGTCATTTTGTTGGTTTTCTCATGTTTCGGCTCATAAGTGTCAATCTGAGATACTGGTACTTATTGCATATATAGTAAAACCTGCCTAAACGGGCACTAAAAAAAGACAAAACAAATATCTAAATGACCAGTTATAGCTTAATGAAGGTCAAAAGTATTGCAGAATGCTCCAATTGGTCAATGCTTTTGACCTGCATTAAGTGATAATTGGTGAAGTAATTCCAAGGGGAAAATCTTTTGGGTCAGCCAGGATTGGAAACCAGAACTCTTACGTGACAGTCGACCACTCTAACCATGTTGCTAAAGAGTTAACCCAACAGCGAGGCTTTTGTTTTGTTTTTGTTCGATGTGATTCTTTACGTCCCATCAACAACCTTTCAGTTCAACAGGGACGGGTCTTCCTAGGTTGCAACAGTACTAAGCTAGGATACCAACAGCGAGGCTGTTAGGAATGGCACTGTCACTATACTGGTCTTGAAAACCAATTTTCAGTCTTTTTGAGAGTGGTCTTTTACACAGGTTTTACTGTATGTAAAGTCATGCTTGTAACCTGCATGCACAGCTATTTAGGAGAATATAGGTCTAATTGTTGATCTTAGCTTTCATCTACTTCCATACTTTGGGTATGTGAGCAGCCAAGGCTTTTGCTAGACTGAGCGTTTTGCTCATGCTGGTATGAGACTGAGCTGCATGCTTATGCAATAAGCAAGAACATCTCATGTTTTACCTCATATGTTGTTTATGCAATTATTGTTTGTTAAGATTGACCTGAAACTGATTAATCTTTGTCAACTTTTTCATATAACTGCTACTTCATTCTGATCAGGCATACGTTTTCCTGCTTTCAATAGCATTTACACTTAGTCTAGGTATTCCCTCCCCCCCCACAAAAAAAATTGCTTGGAACCTTATGTGTGTCCATCTCCACATGCTTTTTCCTACTACATGTATCTTGCAGTCCCATGGTCTGATTCTTGTGCAAACATGCATTGGTGAAAGTTTTCCGGATTATTCCTGAATTCAGGATTTTGAGGCTGACTTTCCACAGAAAGTCAGCCTCAAAATGCTGAATCAGGGAGATTATAATAGCTTATCTGATTAATTTTCAGTCTGTCAAAAGACAATTGCACATTTAAACTTGAAATTATGAGTAATTAATGGGTATACTTTAAGTTTAAGATTGGAGTTTCTAAAGTTCAGGATTTTGGAAAGTTCGACTTTCACCCATGAGACTGTCTTAGAAGTGCTTATAACATCACTTTTTTTGTTCTGAATAAGATGTCTGCTTTATATGTCTGCTGCATATATTCAGATTCACTTCAGACTACAGGACTTTAGTTAAGACTGTGTAACAAAAAACTATTTTTCTTATTTCTCAACCAAAACATATGTTGTGGGTGCTCAAAAGAACCATCTTAATGAGATGGTTCTTTTGAGCACCCAAAAAATATGTTAAAACTGAAGGGTAAGAAAAAATTAACAATTTTACGCTCAATATTTGTGTTTATCTAAACCTATGAGACCTTTGTTTATGAAAGCAAATAATATGAACCCATATTGATTGCAAAATAGGCTACCTAAGAACATAAGCAGACAAGAAGAGCAGACGAAAAAAGTCCTGTTTGGAAGTGTAAAGGTTAACCATTTTCGTTGTCTCTAAAGGGCCAGTGTCATAGTTAGTTGAAGGCTATCTAATTTGAACTGTAGCTGGAGTGTTTCTTTTAGAGAATTTTTCATCAGTTTCGTTGCCATTTTAAGTGCATTGGTGTTGTTCTTTATTAAGATGTAATACACCGTATATTATTTGTTAACTAATCACTAAAGGTTGTGGTATATTCAAATGTTAGTGGTTATTTTTTCCAAACGATATCACTGGGTGGAAACGCACACCGGATATTGCTCCAAAATGAGCCAATATTTACAAAATTTCCAGAAAATACACACAGCGAAGGTAAGCAAATCTGGATTTTCTCCTCTTTAATTTTTTTACGGTACTTGGCAGGTGGTAATTTAGAGCCACTATACCCATATTAAGCACATTATATAAATGGATTGGTATCAAACACTGTAAATGATGATGAAAATCACAAAATGAGGGCCGTGCTCACTCCAAAATGTATACTCCTCTCGGAAAAATCGAACATTATTAAAACAATTAAAAAAGTTATCAAAATTCTGAATCGGCCAATCTTTTTAAATGTCGCTTAAATATCATTCCAGAAAATTTCAGCCATGTCGGTTGAAATTTGACTAAGATATGGCTACAAACCAATGGCCAATTAGTCACGATAAGGGTACTGGGGATTGATAACAAGTGTACTGGGTAATGCATATTTTCTAAATTTGGTGTACTGAGGATTGCCAGTTGATTTATAGTCTTTTATGCTCTCCTACCAATCAAAATCCAGTTTGGGGACTATAGGTTTGCTTGCTTTTGTCCATCAGTCTGTCTGTCCTGACAGACTCTGATACATTATTGGGTTATATAATTTGTGCAGGCCTGTTTAGTGAACTTAGGGTTAAATGCGTTTGAAGGGTTTATCTTTTGAGGTTAACCTCATATTGTAAAGGCCACATACAATCGTTCAATTCATCCTTTGAGTACATCCATCTATTCGTCCGTCAGTAACACTTTCATGTTCGGTGATATTTCTCTCAAGTGTAAGCCAATTCCACTATAATTACACATACCTACATTATTACCAATTCGCACATAACACTTAGCCACAAGGTCAAGGTGACACCTTTGGCTCAAACTTGATCATAAGCTGTAATACTCAGAATCTCGTTTCCGGCCTTTTGCTCCTACAAGGGTTGGGTAAATTTATTTTAACTATACACGATTATTACCCTTAGGATAAATTATGAGTACTGGGTTTGGGAAGAGACAAATGCTTACTCCAACAAGGTCATGTGTTCAAATCACAGCATGACCAAATTATATAGAATTTTATTATAACGCCTTTTTAAGAAAAAAAAGGTATATTACTTTTGCATCAAAGTTGGTTCATCGTCCCCATTTGTGTGTGCATACGTCCGTCCATCATGTTTCTTGTAAATGCATCACCTCCTTAAATATTTGATGTAGCAGCTTCAAACTGCAGATGCCTAGGTCACATGATGTAAAGGGTAATGAACAACATTTTGTGTGACCTTGAAAAGATAAAAGGTAAAATAATGCATTGTTCTTGTAAACTCATCTCCTATTGCAGTCACTTAAAACCTTTTTATGTGCGTAGATCACATAATGTAAAGGGCACTGAGCAATATTTCCAATGACTAATGTCAAGGTCAAAGAATGAATTTTCTTTTAAATGCACTTGAACGTAACATCTTTGAACTTTGCAGGCAGATAGGTTACATGACTGTTTTTAGCAATGTTTCGTGTTACAGGTAAAATGAGTATTTGTAATAGTGTACCCCAAGGGGACCCGGGTACTCTCATTTTTTCTTCATGCTTAGGCTCGGACTCAGCATCTACCGTTCACTCCAAAAAATATCAGGATTTCAAGCACACTAAAAAAATTGAAATTTTAGCTACCCAAAAAATCTCTTTCCCCCCCCCCCCCCCCCCCCCCCCCGTGATGTACCTTGACCTTAAGAAAATACCCTAAAATGCATAGAATGAACCCTAAATATAGTCCAATTTTATGATGAGGCCTAAATGAAATATATGTGTGGTTCCTGTTGCATGCCAACAAAATTTAAGGTAGGTAGGTAGGGAAATAATTAAATTTTGACAAAGAACTTTAACAAAGAAAATAGTGACAAAATCTGAAAAAGTGACCATTTTAGGTATTTTTTTCTCTAAAGACCATTTTAATGTTTAGGGTAGGGTTAAAAAATTAGGGTAGGTAGACCAGCAGGAACCACACATACATTTCATTTAAGCCTGACCCCCAAAAAATATCCACAAAATCTCCATACCCCAAAAAGTATTCACTATCTGAATACCCCAAAATATTGAAATTCAAAAATTTGAACCCCCAAAAATGACCCGAGCCTACATATGTATAAGAATATCAGAGTACCCCCCCCCCCCCCCCCCCCCCCCGGGAGTGTACCATCGACTGAAGTCTTACTCTATTTTTTTAATTTTATGAACTCTCAAAATCATACCTTGTGCAATCAACTTCTTGTGCTTTATTTTATATTGATGATTTATGACGAAGCACGAGCAACAGTTAAGTAAGTCTTAAACTTTTGTATGTGTTACCTTCCACATGCTAAGCATCCACATGAAAAGAAAATGTCTGAAAAAAGCTATATGCTGTGTGCCGTAGTACAAAACTAAAACAGACTTTGGTGAACATCTACTAATATTTTGTTGAAGACTCAGCTGGATTGCACGTGACATGGTTTATGAATTCATAAATGCGCAAAACAAGAAGAAACAATCAGGGGCATACATGGGATGTTATGGATGAAAACTTATCATACTACTCGAAGTAATCAAAGAACAAGTTTAAGCTTTTTAGAAAAGCTTGCCATTTTTAAGAACCATTTCCAATATTAATTATCAAACATAAACAGTTCATACATTAATATCAAACCCTTTTTCAACCACTGTTAACTCAAAGCAATTGTCTAGATATCAGCAACTTCTAAATCATTGAACAGCTTTGTATCCCAGAGTATGCCTGCTTAAAAATGAAGGCCTATGAAATCAGAGGTAAACTTAGATTTGAGAGAAATATTAATTGTCTGCAATAACATTGTATTTTTACAGAAACGCTGAATATTTTATTTCTGTGACTGATCTGTATACATGTACAGTAAAGGAATAATGTTGTTAAGACACACATAAGGCCACACTGGTCACTGCAAAATAGAAACAAATGATGAGTGATAACGGCATTCATAAAAGCCATACACACTGATGGATTCAGAAAATAAACTATGGATGAGCCATCGTACATATTGAGGGGTTACAACTTTTGATCGTTTTTTACTTAGCAAACACTGTAGACCCAAAAGGCAACATTTATCTGGATCTTCTTTCTTTGCCAAAGTCACTGGTTTACAAGGAGTTACTGGGTTTATTAGTGGTTTGAACATGGGTTTAAATTTTAGCATGCTGGAGATTTTTATAAGCTAATGTGGTCGTCTGGTATTTGTTTTTCTTCAAAATAGGCGTTTTCAAAATACTCTTACAACGTACCATTAGAGTGTCAACTAGTTTTGATCCAGATCAGACTCGACAAAATGTTGGGCTTAATCTGGGTCCAATTTATTTGCAAATTTTAAAAATTATCAGCAGACGACAAACGTAGTAAAAGCATACTAGAAAAGGTAATATCTGCCTTTTATAGAACACCAATGTTGTCTGCTCTTTATGTATTTCAATATAAATATAGTCTTGTACCCTGCCTACAGAACTCTGTCCTTTATGGAAACCTGGATAATGCAGGGTACTAGGATAATGTAATAGACTGTTGCACAGTTCAACAAATTCACTGTTGTAAATTTTGACATTATACCAGGTTGATGTAGCAGTCTACTAATGTACAAGCTCGATGTACAGGTTTGGTGCAAAATTCATGGATCAAACCTGACTGAAAATACACCACCTTTCTTGAAAGATGGCAATACTAGTAGCTTTAAAAAGAACGCATGAAACATCAAAAATTGAGCAAAAACTATATACAGTTTGATCACTGTGTGTGAAATTAAGCATCTGTGACAGGTATAAGATTTACAATTTACACAACCCCTTTATGTAATCTACTTTCTGACTGGATGTGTAGGCATCACTGTCTGCTTTGCCAACTGGCCATGGAATAATCATTGTGTATAGCCAAATGTTCAAACATGTATTGGAAGTTAAATATCATGAATAGATATCAAACCTGTATTACTTTATGATAGTTTTGTGTGTTTGTATCAAGCACGCTAGAAAACCACTGCACCTAAAAGCGTGGTCAGTGTGTGTTGGTTGCAGTCAAAATGCTCCGTTTTGGTTCACCTGGCTGTAACAAAGGGTAATATTTGGTATCTGATTAACAAGATTCACGTAAATTGAGCGATAGTCAATCCAGCATCTAGGGAGCGCAGTGGCTCAGTGGTAGAGTGCTTGGCTCGAGACTGAAGGGCCGGTTTCGAGCCTCACTGGCACCTCTGCTTTGTGGTCCTTGAGCAAAGTAAGTAAGGGTGCAAAGATCAGGAATCGATACAATCAAGTACCACACCTGACCTAGGATACAAATGGGAAAGTGACAAACTCACAGTTAGACACCACATACGAGAGCCAAGAGGTCAGCCCTTTCCCAGCAGGTGACCATAAAGCACATATAAACAGACGCGCACAAAGATATAGCAAGCACAAGACAGAAAAAACCCATAAAAGATCCACAAAAGAAGTACCACCTTGGAACGGTCAGTAAAATATTTTACTGGAGGGCTTAGACCGGTTTAACGGCGCCAACATTTATCCTAGCTTATAACTGGTTCAACCCAGGAAGACCCGTCCCTATATAACTAAAATATTTCTGATCGGACATAAAGAATCAAATCAAACAAACAAAACAAACAATGCAGCGTCTGAGTAATAGTTAAAAAGATAATTTTCATTAAAGAAAGGATGAAAAGCACTTTTGTTTATGTACATGAAGTAATAATTACAGGTTGTGTTCAGAAAGTTCTGAAACTGGCCCAATAACTCTGTAACCAGCAATGTCACATTGCTAGAAATTATACAAAATAAAGATATATTTTTGTCTATACACACCTCTAAAACTTCTATAAACCTTTAAAATATAATGATAAAGGTCGTTACTCAGAGGTCGTGGTACATTTTTACCTGTTTGCTCTTTCATTGTTATTTTAATGCCACTTTAAACAATGTTTCAGTTATTTTGATATGTAAGTTTATTTAACAATGATTTCTGGATGTCAAACCAGTACTAAGTAATGGAAAAAAGGAGGCAGATATCAGGAATCGTTCCAGGATACCACACAAGAAAGTGACAAAAAGAAAATAAAACATCACATACAAGAGAGCCAAGAGATCAGCACTTTCCCAGCAGGTGACCTCATTGCTACATTGAACAGACTAAAAAAGCATGACAAACACGAAACATAAATAACAAAAATGATCCACAAAAGAAGCACTGCCTTGGAATGGTCAGTAAGCCTGATAATAAGCTGATTCAACTGACACTTTAAAATAAAATAAAAAGTATGTAAGGGTCAAACAGCAGTGGTTTTACAGATATCTTAGCCCGCAATATGGGACTTATCTGGACGAAAAATCAAATGCCCGCTATTCGCCAGGGATGGGATTTTAAAGCAAAATATAATAGATGCCAGAATTTTAAACTAGGGCTATACTTCTAATAAACCACCCAGAAGAAATTGGTGACACAATCTAGATGGTGGCTCTAGATGGGGCCAAAATAGCCCCTTAATGCACGTAGTCCTTTGAGACATTTGACAGAGAAATTAACAAGCAAAGGCAAAAACTGAAAGATATTTTAACAGAGACTGAGAATTTTTACAACACAAAACATATTAAAAGATGTTTTGGTATATAGCTGTGCTGGTATTTTTATGTAATTCTTAAAAGATCAGTCTCTAAAAGCCTTAAAGGTTCAAAATGGCAATTTCTCTATATTAGGCCTATTTTGTCATCCATTTTGTTACAGTAGCAACGGGAAAATTTAAATAAATTCCGAAATTTTACATTTCAGTTATTCTTCTTGTAAAGCAATCAAAAGAAATTGGTGAAAAACATGTTTCAGTTTTTGGTCTCAGGGGGGGGGGACAATTAGCACCTTAATGCACATAGGGCCTTATTACATTTTCACATTTAGTTGTGCGACACACATACCCGTTTAATCCTTAATGTGGATGAGCAAATGTATGAAATAAGTATAAGCTACCCTGTAACTCTTTAAGTTATTTAAATATTATCTTTCAGCCGCCTTTATTATCATAGAATCTTCAAGCTGTTTAACGTTGTTAATTATGACGTTGGTTAACGTGGATATTGATGCTAGGCTCCACTCTCTTAGGAAAAAAAATAAGTTTCACGTTTGAACATAGAATAAATAAATTACTTGTTAGGTCCACTAGTGTCAGATTGTATCTAATCATATTTCCACAAGCAAACAACGTAGACCCTGATCTGGCCCCCTAAATGAGCTTAAGGGTTAATAAAACACTAAACGTTGGCGCTATTATGACACAACTTGATGTTGCATGTAAAAACTAAATTATTTGGACCCTCTCCTGTTATTTATCTCGTATGCATTTTAGTAACCCTCCAAAAATGCATGTGCTGCCATCTAGTGGGACAAAACGCCTTAATCTGGGGCTGTGTATTCATCCAGGTGCCGTGGTTATAAACCTTTTTCATGCTGAACTTAATTGCTAGCAATTTAACATCCATAAGCATGACAAACACATTCTTTGTTTCATTAGCAATTTAAATCTTGTGCTAGTTTTAGTTGATCTGTTGTTTCACCTAATTAATTCTTTTTTTGGTACTTGGCAAGTTGTGCTTTAGAGGCAATACATACGCATATTAAGCAAATTAGTCTGGGATCTTATTTAGCATACTGTGCACCACCCCCAACCCCAGGACATTTTTCTTTGGTTCCAAATTGATCATCATGCAACCAACCACAAGTTCATCCTTAAAAATTACCTAAAAATAACATGTATGAATTATACATTGTTTAGCATCAAACACAGTACAATGGTTAAAATCACAAAAAAAGGAACGTGTGCTCACGCAAAATTGTATAATGAAGCGCCTGCTTGATCATCAAATTGAAAAATGAAAGTAGAACGGTAATAAAAGAATATTTAGATAGAAACTAGATAGTACTATTTAGAAACTAGATAGTATTAACTTTAACTAGTTACAATTTCATGCTCAGCCCAATTAAGCATGAAAACCCTACAAGCATGAGGCCTTGTCCCTTCTTTAAGCGTGCAAGCACCCATGTTTTTGTTTTAATTCCTTCTTTGGTATATACGCAGAAACAGCTCAGAGTAGATTGGACATATATGCAGGCCCACGTCATTTTATGTGACCTATCGCACATGTACGTAGTCACCCCTTTGAATACATGTGCAGTCATCCAGTGAGACCTTGCCCCCTATATTTCAGCCTGTGTGTTGACCCAAGTATCTATGATGTGTATGCAAAGAGCTAAGGCTCTGAAGAGATTTAACAATTGCGCAGGCCCGACTAAGCACTCCCTGTTTGCATACCCTTATATAGGGTTTATAAACACTTTATTAGTCCCACCGCATAAAAAAACTAATTTTGTTGGGTGCATTGCATTCCCATAAAACTGATCAGTGCCTTTGTTGTTCGTTCTGTGTCAGCCTGCTACATGCAAAGGTTCCATATTTTACCTACTCTTTGAAGCTGGGCCTGGTCACATACTTTCTAGCGTTGTGGCCCAACATTATGCATGGGTTCACGTAAACCACCCATTAAAGATACTAGGCTTGTCTATTAGTGAGATCAGACACCTTGAATTTTGGCCAGTGCGCTAATCTCCTTCCCTATTGTTTGTATACAAGCATTGTGATATGCACAGCTTTGCATGAGCGGCTTCGTTGCTCGCATATCCGTATAAAGCTTGTAGACGCTATATTTTAAAGGTGATCTATAAATTGTTCTGATCATCAACCAAACTACTTCGTTTTTCATTTGATCTTCAATGCAATACCTTAGGGAGCTCCGTGACTCAGTGGTAGAGTGCTTGACTCGAGGCCGAGGGGCCAAGGGTTTGAGTCTCACCAGCATCACTGCATTGTGCCATTGAGCAAGATACATTTATCCTAGCTTAGTACTAGTTCAACCCAGGAAGACCCGTCCCTACATAACTGAAACATTGTTTATGGGACGTAAATAATCAAATCAAACAAAAAAAATCAATTCAACACCCAGTACACTAAAATGCAATACTCCCGTACACTAAATCCGAGATTTATCAATCCCCAGTACTCTTATCGTGACAAACTGACAATTGGTTTGCAGCCGTAACTTGGTCAAATTTCAACCAACGTGGCTGAAATTTTCAGTACTAATATTTAAGAGACGTTTAAAAAGATTGGCCGATTCAGAATTCTAATAACTTTCTTACTTGTTTCAATAATGTTCATCTATTGGGAGAGGAGTATACATTTTCCAGGGAGCACGGCGCTCATTTTGTGATTTTCACCATCATTTACAGTGTTTGAAACCATTTTGTGTATTGAATGTGCTTAATATGGGTATAAGGGCTCAAAAATGCCACCTGCCAAGTACCGGGAAAATAATTGAATAGGAGAAATTCCAGATTTGCTTACCTTCGTTGTGTGTTTTTTCTTGGAATTTTGTAAATATTGGCTCATTTTGGAGCAATATCCGGTGTGCGTTTCCACCCAGTGAATATGCATGAAAATGATACATATTTATATCCTAATGCATTTGTGTTTTTAATGCGATATCTGATTTCATAACGTCAAACAATTGCGATATTATATCCTGTCAGAAATAGTTTGATGTCATTAATTATGTCGCATTTCTTATGATGACATGCAGCTTTGTGCTGCTTGCAACACTTTGATTTAAGGCAAAACAAAAGACGTTTATGGATAACAATGGCAATGACAATGGATTTATTCCAATTAAGGGCCCATGAAGGGCAAAAAATCATAGGAGAAATTCTCCATACAATGATTGAGCATAATTAGAAATACAAGAATACACAGTAAAAACACAAAATACAATACATATTAAATGTAATCACTCAGTGGAGAGCATGCAGAGCTATCTAAATGTAAACCTATGGAAATATGATCCAGAAATGTATGTCATTTACCTCACCAAAGTAGAGAGATACAATGCCACCCACATCATGATACATAATCCAAATTATATAGAGCTGATGTTTACTGTAGAGCATGTATAGCAAACGATTCAAATAAAAAAATTGAAAGTTCAATGATAACATTTTTGTCAGAATTGGTTAATAACCAGTTAAATTTCACCTTATTTTTTAATGAGCAAAAGTTCCTACAATTTATCTGCACAACTGAAAAGAGATTGTTATGAGGACTATTATATTTCGAGCACTTAATTAAAAAATGAAATTCATCTTCAATTTCTGATAACAATGATCACAGAATCTATTTTCAACAGGAATAGGTGGTTTAGAAAATCTTCCTCTTTCAATTTTAAGTCTATGTGCACTAATCCGAAATTTAGTTAAAGACCTTTTTTTATCAAAATGTTTTAATTATGTTCAAATATTGTTCAAATTCAAAGTGTTCTTTAAATAAAAAATAGGTCCTTAACTTTCCATCCATATTACTCACTCGAAAATCAGCCCAAAATATTTTAAATTAAGCTAAAATAACATTTTAATATACTTTTTAAAGGACTTGAAGCTCATATCTGATAACATTTCAGTTGTAACAGAGACATTGAGCAACTTACATACATTACTAATAGAACTAAACCAAGTATTGAAACCTTCATTGTGTAAAGTCTTTGAGCATGTAAATGCATCCATAAGAAGCTCAGAAGAGGTAGTTTCAAGTCTATGCCAATAGGACAAGGCTGAAAGAAGTATATTCACTTGAATCGGATATCTGGCAAGTTCTGAAGTTACAGCAAAATTAGAGCTTTTTTTGTGAACACCTAAAATAAACTTACAAAAATGAATATGCAACTTTTCAGAGTTAAAAGATTTAGAAATTTTAGAATAATCAAAAATATCATGAATTGTAGCTTTCTTTGATAGTGAACATAACCAGATTCCAGACCCATATAATAATATTGGTTTAACAGTGTGATCAAATATATGCAGACTTGTATAAATGCTAGGATTCAGAGATAAAATATTGCGTTTGAGTGAATATAGAGCCTTCACAGCCTTATCATAAAGTTTTTTTTTGCAGGTGTAAAGGTACCTGAAGCTGAAAATAAAACACCAAGATATATAATTTATAAGAAATTGTATGAGATACTTCATTTCCAAAAATAACAAAACTATGGTTATTAACTAATCTACCCGCCTTATTGAAAATTAAAACTTTAGTTTTTTCAATATTGATGGAAAGACACCAATCTTCACAAAAGGCTTGTAATAAATTAAGTTTTTGTTGTAAACCAATTGCAGAAGATGATAGTAAAATTACGTCATCTGCATATATTAAGGAATCTATTCTTTTATTATTTAGATATACAGGATCTTGGGAGGATAGGAGGTACTTAGGCAGATCATTTATATAAATTTTGAATAAATTTGGACTTAAAACATCCCCATGTCTAACTCCAACCAAAGATTGAAAAGTGTTTGTAATTTTACTATAGCAAAGACTGAGAATACATACTTTTAATATGTTATAAAATAAACCATTGATATCCATTCTAACAAGGTTTATCAAAATTGCAGTATGCAAAACAGAGTCGAAAGCCTTTTTGAAGTCGACAAAACAGGAATATATTTTCGAACCTTTAGCAAAATAATGATCAATGATACATTTAACTACAAACATATGATCGGATGTACGGGAGGCTTAAGAGAACCCGATCTGACAGTTATTAATGAGATTATTCTCGGACAAATACTTATCAAGCCTGGCATTAAGTATTGTATTAAATATTTATCCTAGACACCCAGTAACAGTAATATCACGGTAATTATTGGAATCTTCCTTACAACCTGTTTTAAAAATAGGAGAGATGTATCCGACAGCCCAATATTTGGGATAAACTCCTGAAAGCAGTATTTTATTAAATGAAATCTTTAAACTAGGTTAAATAAAATTATGGGCCGATTTGACCATATTATTACTAATCAACTGTAGTCCTCCAGATTTATTGTATTTTAACTTAAAAATAGCATCAGAAATTTCTTTGTTAGTAATTTTGAAATCCAATGAAGTGAAAGTTGTGACATTCTGATGCTCAAGATTTTGAAGGAGGTCTTTTAACAATTTTAATTTATTATTAAACTTGTTAGGGATAGAGTTTAAGGTCTTAAAATAAGTTTCCCAAATATCAGGATCAATAACTGACTGAGAATCATTTTTGCTATCCTTCAAAGTATCAATGAGTTTCCAATAAGCTTTAGGATCTGAGGACTGCTGTTCATCTAACTGATTAAGAATAGTTTGTTGAAAGGTCCGCTTCTTAAATTTACGCAATTTATTGTATTCACGATATAATTTAAAGTAACTCCCTTTAATTCCTCGATCAAATGGAAAATTACACATTAATTTCCCTTTATTCAAAAGTCTGTTATGTAAAGTATATAGATCTTTATCAAACCATTTCTGATTTGTAACCTTTTTAGATTGAGTCTTGCCTGGTTTCCTTAAAGTTTTATCGGCAACAGAGAGGATAATATATTCAAAATTAGAACAACATGTATCAATATCCATAACACTATTAGTACAAGATCTGTTAAATTCTAACAATTTACGAGACACATCAACATTTGTGAAATAAATGGAAAATTTACTAGCAGAGTTAGTATTCCATATATACTGTTGAGGCATAGCCTTAAGACTAGCATGGGCATGAGTACTCCCAGAATCCATGTATGAAGCTAGCAATTTAAAAGAGAGTTTACAATGAGTATCAGATAAAAAATGATTAAAGCCAGATACTTTGAATGTCAATACATGACTCAGAACTTCCTCGGATGCTATTACATAGTCTATAGGCGCGTTGCTGAAATTCAAATTTTCGAAAAAACTTACCTCATCGTCATAAAGGATGAAACAGGTCTTAAATTCAAGATGAATGACTCTACTTTATTTCTGATTGGGTCGTACGCTCAAAAATTGGTAGCATCATATTAAAAAATGGGGAGATAACTCAGTGTTTGCAAAAAACGGAAACGTAAAGTACGGGTTTTAAACTGATTTTGTATTGACAAGAAGACGTTCTTTTACGCAAATTATTTTATTTTCTAAAAGTAAGTTTACTATTACATATATTCGTATGAGTTTTATTGATTTTTAGCAATTTAAACATAGTATTCTCGGGGGATAACTCTTACTACCCTATAAAATTTAATATTTTCCTCTATATCATTCCTTATAATACCGTTATATTTAATCAGAACCCGCAAAACTTCATAATTAGTAAAACAATTGTCTTTTCGCTTTTCAAAAACATGATTTTTCGCATCCTGATATGCCTGACGGCTTAGAAATTTGCTTCTGAAGTTGCCACCCCTGTGTGGAAAAAACAGCGTTTTTATGCATTTTTTCCAATACACTTGGTACGAGCATAGGAGATTCGCTGATTTACTTTTGGAGAAAATTTACATAAGCGTCCTAAATGATGTTACATGCCTCAATTAAAGATAAATATATCTGTACTATCAATTTGTGAGGATTATACGTTAAAATCGAGTATCGTCATTCATAAAATGGGGAAGTAACTCTGGTACTAGAAATAATGTAAAACCAGCATAGATGAGCGTCGTTAAGTACCTCCTTGAAATATTGCTTCTCTGCTTTTTGATTTACTTTTACTTACAAAAAAGTATATCTGTTTGAAATATCTAGTCTTTCTTTCTTGAATAGATTAAATAGAATTTCAGAAACAGCAATATGACGCTCTTATTAGATATTAATATTATCTAATTAGCATATTCAAGAATATTACTGAAAACGTAAGAAATGAGAAAAATTGTAGAATAAATTAAGGGGTGTCACCTACAAAATTACCTATATGTCGCTGTTTATCATTCCAGACTAAGACTCGTCGTACAAAATTCAAGTTGAGACATTGGCACAATGACCAACTGAATAGATATACGAATTATCTAATTTGCATACTCATGAATATTAATGAAAACATACGAAATGAGAGAAAATTGGTCGAAAAATTAAGGGGTATACCTACAAAATTACCACTACACCAGCTGCTTACTATCTTATCCTACAAGATTTGGTACCTAATAAAAGTTGAGACAAAGCCATTTGACTAAAACGATTAAATATACGAATTATCTAATCTATATATTCATGAATATTAATGTAAATGTAAGAAATAAGACAAAATTGGTAGAAAAATTAATGGGGTATACCTACAAAATGTCCTATACGTCTGCTGCGTACTAGCCTAGACTACAAAACTTGGTTCCAAATAAAAGTTGAGACATTGCCATTTGACTAAAATGATTAAATATGCGATTTATCTAATTTAAATAATCAAGAATAATAATGTAAACATAAGACATAAGGCAAAAATTGTAGAAAAATAAAGGTGGTATACTTTCAAAATTACCAGGACGCTAGCTGTTAACTATCCTATCTTACAAAACTTGGTACCAAATAAAAGATGAGACATAGCCATTTGATCAAAATGATGAAATATACGAATTTTCTAATTTTAATATTCATGAATATTAATGAAAGCATAAGAGATAAGAGAAAATTGGTAGAAAAAATTAAGGTGGTATACCTTCAAAATTACCTATATATCTACTGTTAACTATCGTAGACTACAAAACTTGTTACCAAATTAAAGCTGAGGCATTGTATTTTGACCAAAATGATTAAATATACGAATTATCTAATTTGAATATTCATAAATATTAAGGTAAAATGTAGAAATAAGGGAAAATTGGTAGAAAAATGAAGGTGGTATACCTACAAAATGTCCTATATCCCTGCTGTTTATTAGACTAAACTATAAAATTTTGTACCAAATAAAAGTTGAGACTTTGCCATTTAACCAAAATTATTAAATATGCGAATTATCTAATTTAAATATTCATGAATATTAATGTAAACATAAAAATAGAATAAATTGGTAGAAATATTAAGGGGGTATACCTACAAAATTACATGTACTCCAGCTGCTTACTATCCTAGACTATGAAAATTGGTACCTAATAAAAGTTGAGACGTAACCATTTGACTAAAATGATTAAATATACGAATTATCTTATTTGAATATTCATGAATATTAATGTAAAGGTAGAAATAAGGGAAAATTGGTAGAAAAAATGAAGGTGGTATACCTACAAAATGTCCTATATCTCTGCTGTTTATTAGACTGTACTATAAAATTTGTGACCAAATAAAAGTTGTGACTTTGCCATTTAACCAAAATTATTAAATATGCGAACTATCTAATTTAAATATTAATGAATATTAATGTAAACATAAGAAATAAGACTAAATTGGTAGAAATATTAAGGGGTATACCTACAAAATTACATGTACTCCAGCTGCAAACTATCCTAGGCTATCAAAATTGGTACCCAATATAAGTTGAGACGTAACCATTTGACTAAAATGATTAAATATACGTATTATCTAATTTAAATATTCATGAATATTAATGTAAACATAAGAAACAAGAAAAAAATTGGTTGAAAAATTAAGGTTGTATATCTACAAAATTAACACGACGCTAGCTGATAATTATCCTAGCTTACAAAACTTGGTATCAAATAAAAGTTGAGACATAGCCATTTGATCAAAATGATAAAATATACGAATTTAATACAATGTAATTTAGATATTCATGAATATGAATGAAAGCATAAGAAATAATAGAAAATAGATAGAAAAATTAAGTGGGTATAGCTACAAAATTACCTATATGTCTACTGCCAACTATCGTAGACTGCAAAACTTGGTACCAAAATTCAAGTTGAGACATTGCATTTTGACCAAAATGATTAAATTTACGAATTATCTAATTTGAATATATTCATGAATATTAATCAATACTTAAGAAATAAGAGGAAATTTGTAGAAAAATAAGGTGATTTACGTTCAAAATAACCACTAAGTCATCCGCTAACAATAATTAACTTCAAAACTAGGTACTGAATAAAAGTTGAGACATTTTCATTGGATGAAAATGATTAAATATACAAATGATCTAATTTGAATACCCATTAATATTAATATTAACATAAGAAATAAGACAAAATTGGTAGATTCATTAAGGTGGTATCCCTACAAAACTACCTCTACACCAGCTGCTTACTATCCTAGACTACAAAACTTGGTACCAAATAATAGTTGAGATACATGTATGCGCCCCTCTGATTATATGTGTTCGAAATATCTAATTTTCGTATTCACGAATATTAAAGAACACATAAAAAGAATAAGTCAAAAATAGTAGAAAACGTAAGTGGTTTAACCTACAAAATAACCTATATTTCAGCTGCCATATATCCTGGAATACCAAACATGGTACCAAATAAAAGTTGAAGTATAGCTTCTTGACCCAGTGATGAATATACAAATGATCTCATTTGCATACTCATGAATGTATAAGAAAACAATAAAAAGAAAGAAGAACACAGAAAGATAAGAATTAGTTCTAGGCTTTAATTTGAGAATAGGATAACTAGCAACTGATATATGCGTAATTTTGTAAGTACACCCCTTTAATTTTTCCAAAATGTTCTCTTATTTCTTATATTTTGATTAATATTTATGAGTGAGAATGTTAGGAAATTTGTTAAATGGACAATTTGGTAAAAGTGCAGTGATTTGACATTATTTGGTACCAAGAGTGGTTGCCTAAAATAATTCGCAGCTGAGTTGCAAGTATCTTTGTGGGTACACCCTTTTATTTTTTAACGATTTTCTAATGTATTCATTATTTTTCATGAATATGCAAATTTGATCACTAGCATACTTTACCGCTGAATAAAGCTGCTATGTCTTACTTGTGTTTGTTTTTGTTGAGTTAGTACTTTAGGATGAGTTTCTGCTGAGATATAAGTAATTTGTAGGGACATACCCAACTGTTTTGAAGCGCATTGTTTGTTGCCATGGAAACCACGCAATTTCACATAGCTTAAATGGTGTCATTTTCAGGGCAATACTTTTACCTATTGAAGGCAGTCCCATAAAACAATTTGACGCCAATGAGAAGTTGTCCGGAGGACGCAATGTTGGTCTAATTCGACCATTGGGTACTAAGGAATTTAAATGCTTTTACTTTTGATATATAGAAAGTGTAACACATTTTGAGGGTATTGCTAGGAAGAATGGACATTATATACGACAGTTAAATCAAAGCTTATTGTCGGTTCTCTAAACTCATTTCTCGTTTATCACTTTAAAAGCTTGAACCTAGTTCATAATAGTGATATGAATGAAACAATCATTACAATAGCTGGA
Organism: Loripinus fragilis; assembly: GCA_964019695.1. Classification (NCBI taxonomy): domain Eukaryota; kingdom Metazoa; phylum Mollusca; class Bivalvia; order Lucinida; family Lucinidae; genus Loripinus; species Loripinus fragilis. The sequence continues at coordinate 70,096,912 of OZ026516.1, forward strand.
CACTAAATACGCAAAAAGTAAGTGAGTATAAACAGGAAAAAATACATTCATAACTGCAGATCAACCCAAGGCATCGTGAGGAAGAGGAACAGAACACCTACAGTCGCAAGACACCAGGGAGACAACTAAAGCAAAGCAACTATCATTCTCTTCCTCTTCAAGGTGTTAACAAAAATAGAAAGAACATAAAGAGATGCATAATAAAACAATGACCAACACAGAATCCCCACAAATATTCCGAGGTACATTAAACAATGAACCAACAACACTGTAAGATTCTGTATGATTTTGGCGGCCATCTTGGAAACATGCAAATAAGCCGCCATTTCTGGGCTTGCAAACATTGTTTTTTTTATTTAGCATACCAAATTATCTTAAAGAAAGATGTCAGACCCTTTGTCTTCAGGAAAAAGTCCATACTTGATACTTTTAAAATTCCTATTTCGTGATTCTGTTTTCTTTAAGTATAAAGTTATCTCCCCTTTTTTCAATATGACGCTACCCATTTCTGAGTGTGCGACCCCCCGAAAAAATATGTATAGACATTTATCTTCAATTAAAGACTAGTTTCATCTTTTAGGACGATGAGGTAAATTTTCTCAAAAGCATTCAGAAACTGCGCCTAATAGTATATCAAGTGTATTGGTGAAATGCACGAAAACAGAGTATTTTTCACACGGGGGGCAGAAACTTTGCAAGCGATTTTTTGAGCCGGTAAGCATGTCAGAATGCTGTTAATCATGTTTTTGAATAGCAAATTTATATGTTTCTTCGAATTGACCAAGTTTTACGCATTTTTACTAAAAATAACGGTATTATTAGAAACGATATCGAGGGAAATGTTCTATTTTATAGGGTAGTAAGAGTTATCCCTCATTAGCTATATCTGTAAATGAAGAAATGAGCCCATATGATTTAATAATAAATAAAAGTTACATCGGTTTTAGAAAATAAAATAATTTACGAAAAATTAATGTTTTCACACCGCAAAAAATCGATTGGAAATTTGTACTTCACAATTCCCTTTTTTGCGAGGATGGAGTTATCTCCCCTTTTTTAGATATGACGCTACCACTTTTCGAACGTACGACCCAATCGAAATTAAAGTAGAGGCATTAAGTTTTGATTTGAGACCGGTTTCATCCTTTATGACGCTGAGGTAAGTTTTCTCAAAAAGTAAGCCTTATATGAAATTCAGCAACACGCCTACTACCACACTTTGTCCATGTACATTAAAACAAGTGAAATTGCCTAAACTATCACCAAGTATTCTACCATTTAAAATGCATAAATTGTTTCCAATACACAAATCAAGCAACTCTTTACCTCTTGAGTCTAGTTTAGAATCTCTACTATATATTATTCTAGAATAATCAGCCACATAATTTAGATCAATTGGTATAAAATCATCCAAGTCATTAGAGACGAAATCATTTTCAGTACCGGAACGGGCATTAAAGTCCCCACATAGAATTATATCACCCAAATTTTGGTATGAAAAAATGTGCTTTTCAATAATTTCACTGTCCTCAGACATATATGCAGAATTACTAGGTGGATAGTATACTGTACATAAATAAATATCATTGCTCAAATTAAAGAAATCCTTCTTTAATAGGATCCAATAAAAATTGGTGTTTCTAACAGGCAAACAAGCGCGGAAGTGCATATGATAGTGGATAACCATATTCAAAATGTTCAGTAAGGGAGGTATACCGTAGGATATATGGTTGGATTTACATTATTATTATTATTTACATTGGCTTTACTCACACATCGCCATAAAAATGAGTTTCTGACCTTATATCCAACAAATAACATGGCCAAATGAACATTTTAAATATAGCTATCCCCTTATTGTATCTTTGCACTTCAGCAGTAAATATATTTGAGCCATGGGATGAGATTTCCAACAATGTGGTATGTGCGATCAGCAAAGGCTCAGACCAGCCTGGGCATACGGGCAGACTGATCAGAGCCTTTGCTAGTGGCTTGAATATTCTATGACAGTTAAGCTACTGACTGAACATCATTTGGATTTTCTAAGCTTAAAAGGAGGCTACACAGGCTCGTCTGAGTCTACACTTGTTAAAATGCCACACTGTTGGAAATCACAGGTCGCGGCTCAATTTTTTTATTATCAAACAGAAGATCTTACAGGAGTGTTAAACCAGGCCTGGTAGCGCAGTTGGTTGTGAGTCCGACTGCAGATCCAGGAACAGTGAGTTTGATCCCAGCCAGGTCCCATACTTTCATGAAGATTGATCATGAAATAATTTCTACTGTCCTTCTCCATCCTGCCGCTGATTATAAAAGGGTTGTTGTTCTCAGTTACAAAGGAAAGTATGTGCAGGAAGTACTGGTTAACCACATATTCAAGCATGCCCAGGATAAAAGTGTGGTTGGGTGAACTAACCATCTGAACATGATCATATGATAACTGTTGACTGGGACTTAAAACCTCAAACCAAACAAACAGAAGTCACTGTGGTAATTTGATATGGATTTTATGAAACAAGTTTTTGTGAGTTTCATAAAATATTGTATGAAATGACCACAAGTGTAAGATTCTGTTCATACACAAATGTACATGTATTACCATTTCCACCAGGATTTTAGACTTTTAAAGAAGATATTTATTTATAAGAAAATGCTATGTTGCAGAGTAGGGACATCAACATGCTTCATTTCTAGCCAATGAAAAAAAAACTGTTACATATGTGCCTCCTCACGAGATAATCTGTCTTCTGGGGGTTTGCGAACAACAAAGGCGCAGACCAGCCTGTGCAGCTGCGCAGTCTGATCAGCGCCTTTGTTATTCATTTTTTGGAAAAAGTTATATCTAGACTTGCTTTAACCAAAATTTCAATTTTCAAGCCAGTCCCTGTAGCTGGGCTGACTGATTTGAATCTCACATAATCAGAAATCCCGAAGGCGGGTTTTCTGGCATCACGGCCCTTATGTTCAACACACTAAATCAATTTGAACCCTTGCATTACCAAACTCAGATACATTGTGTATATATGCTGTTTTGAAAATAGAGTAGATCTGAGGAGCCAGCTAATCCTGATCCACACAATACATGCGCGGATCCAGAGGGGGGGGGGAACAGGCCAGGTCCCACCATGGAAAAATCACAAAAATATAGGGTTTCTTAGCAATAATGATCCTGATCCCCTAAAAATCACGAAGCTACCAAGTCAGCCATCATAGGCACGCCAGCGAAACACCATATGAAAGGCGTTTTGCTGGCAGGCCAATGATGGATGGCCTGCTAATATTGGTATTTGGATCATTCCTCCCTCATCAAACTAAAAAAAACACATTATCAAAGTTGGACCCCCTCTGACAAAACTTTCTGGATGTGCACTTGCAATATTTTCAATTTTTTATGTAAACATGCTAATAGCTGGAATCCGCTAAGTTTGATAAAAATAGGAGAGGGTGTAGTGCATAAAAGTCTAGACAGATAAGGGTTTAAAAAGGTGGTGGATTGCACAGGTTTAGACAAACAAAAATTTTTAGCGTAAAATTGTAAATATTTTCTTACCCATTGGCTTTAATATATATTTTGGGTGCTCAAAAGTTTTGTCAGAGTAGGTCGCACTTTGACAACGTTTTTTCTTGATGAGGGAAGAGAGGATCCAAATACCACTATAAGCCGGCCATCATGTTTCGCTGGCGTGTAGATGTTAGCCCAACATTGAAAGCTGGTTTGGCAGCTTTGTGATTTTTTTGGGGTCCGGACCAATATTGCTAATAAACCCTTTATTATTGTGATTTTTCAGGGGTGTCTGGACTCCCTGCCTCTCCCTCTGGATCCGTGCATGTAGAGATACATGTCAATTCTATATTTGATCAATAATAAAGATCTAAATTAAAGAAAATGGCATTCACTATTCATAGGTTTGCAAAAAACGTAATTCAGTTCTTAAATGACAATTAAGTTTTCTGTAGACTCCTGCATATAGGTGATTTTTTTCAGGACTACTGGTGAATTCAGAATTTTAAAGAAAGTCAGCCTCAAAATCCTGTATTAGGTGTCTCAAATTTTTTTTCAGTCTATTTTAGACAATTGGCCATTTAAACCTGAATGCTCAAGTTTTCAGGTTTTAATGTCTAAAGTTGAGGATGTTGTAAATATTGAACTTTTATGCTTGTGATGTACATTTCATAGAACAAATGTGAAAATGATCTATTTTAGGATGTTTTTATGTTATGTTTGTTACCTACAGCAAACTGCTTAAAAACCATATATGTGCCCTCTTTTATTTAAATATATACAATAGGAATATGAGGAGCGCAGTGGCTCAGTGGTAGAGAACCTTATACTTGGGGTCTAAGAGTCTCTTGTTCAAGTCTCACCGGAGGCACTTTGTTGTGTCCTTGATCAAGACACTTTTTCCTCTGCTTAGTTTACTCAAGCACCATATTCTCACGGCATCCCTATTCACACAGTAAACCATTATTCCCGTATAAATAAACAACCACGTCATCTATCAGCATTTTACATATGCAAATAAGTGAACTGAAGGCTACAAACCACTCACAGAATAGAAACTTCAAAAATGTTAAAAGTTGTGTGTGAAAAACTGTTTTTATCACTTAAACAATGCAAATGTCATCTGCCTTCCTACCCATATCATATAAATTTCATATTTCTCGAACTATTTTTAGATAATCCATGCAGCTTTGACCACTCAAAGGGAGTTACATATTGATATTCATGAATTTGAAGAAAAAAAATACATGACCAGGTCAGTAACTTCCTGCAAACCACAAAACAAACTAGTACCTGTGAGAATATGTGTCCCCATTCAATATGGCTGGTGTGTGGAGGTGGTGTTCGCATTGGAAGCCAGATAGAAAGTCTAGGCTATAACTGTCAATAGATGATATGTATTTGAAGGACTGGATAATAAGCTAACAGTGTTTATGGTTAATTTGATTGTATCTTCAGTAAGAATATAAATATTGACAACTGAACTGTTAGTACCGGAAGAATATGGTGGACCAGGCTACCGGTTCAACCTAGGAAGGCAGGAAAACATCCTGACATGACTAAAAATTGTTGACTAAGACGTAAAGCATTAACACAAACAAACAATATAAGAATATTGCTTCTCACTCAAAAGTAAATACTTTGTTGATATTAGAAAGGTGTTAAACTTAACAATTAATACCTACCGGTATATGTAGAAGAGTCCTTATCCCCTACTTGTCCTTCTCTATGAAGTTGTAGCATGGGCATATCCGGAGGGGAGCAGGGGGTCGCCCCACCCCCCAAGGAAAATCACAAGCGGCTATAGGTTTCCTTAGAAATACCGGTACGGATCACCATCGAGAAGCAATTGGACCAAAGGGTCCAATTGCTTCTCGAGGGAGGTCCGTACGGCACTCTGTTAAATACGTAGAAGACTAAAAATTAGAAAAAGATATAATTAGTCGTTGTGGATGAAATGTTACTTTACTATGTTTTTTTTTATTTCAATTAGTTTATGCATCATTATATAATGTTCATTTTTTGAATACTTCCTTTCTAAGAAAAAATAAAATATTTTCCAAATTGATGGATTCGTTTATTTGCTTTGAAATGGTCAAGCTCACTTGACCGGATGGCTGTCATACTCTTCAAATATCTTTTTCGGAACGAAAGGGCCAATTACCAGGAGGCTTGGTATGTAGTATTTGGGATGAGCTGTGCAAATTTTGTTCAAATGATCATCCTAGGTTGACCAAGGCCTAGTTTTTGACAAGGTCAGTTTTATCTTGAAAACATGGGTGGACAGCGTGTCCGGACCCCCAATCCCCACCTGGAAAACCACAAATGGCAATTGGTTTCCGTAGAAAATAGGTACGGATCCCCTCGAGCTCTAGGGAGTTCTGTACGGCCCACTGATGAATACATTGATGATTTGAAAAAAGTCCAAAACCCATCCCACCCCACGACAGACTTTTCTGGATCTGCGCATGGAGACATGATTTTGTGATGACTGTTTTTATTTACTTTTGTGTCAGACTGATCGTTCAATAATACTAATTGATTAATGTTGATACTTAAAGATAGGTAAGATCCAAAGGTTGGTCATTGATCTTTCATCGAGGTTCGGAGCTCATGCAGGATTTAGAAACCAATGGGTCAATTGAAGACTACAGTAAACCCTGTGTAAAACGGCCACTCAAAAAGAGACGAAGCAAATGTGTCTTAATGACAAATGGTAGCTTAATGAAGGTCGGAATTATTGCAGAATGCTTCCCTTGGAGCATTCTGCAATACTTTTGACCAGCACCTAAGCGATAATTAGTCTTGAAAAGTAAGTAAGGGTGCAAAGATCAGGAATCGATACAATCAAGTACCATACCTGACCCAGGATACCAATGGGAAAGTGACAAACTCACAGTTAGACACCACAAACGAGAGCCAAGGGGGAAGCTCTTTCCCAGCAGGTGACCACAAAGCACATATACAAAAGAAGTACCGCCTTGGAACGGTCAGTAAAATATTTTCTTGGAGGGCTTAAACCGGTTTAACGGCGCCAACCTCACCCTAAATTCAGATGTGGATCAAGACGCATAGATATTTGGTTTGCATGAAAGACTCCTAACTTATCAATGCATCATGTCCTAAAACGTATAAATCAAGATATAAAGCAAAGATAAGGACCCAACAGTAAATAAAACTGAATACCGGAGCAAAAGAAATCCAACAGCTAAACCCCGGTGGGCCTGACAAACAGCACCAGTTTCTGGTCTTTTTTTAGAGTGGCCGTTTTACACAGGTTTTACTGTATACAGTTTCTGGCCAAGTAAGACTTAAACCAGCCTGCTCAGCTTCAGAGACGAGCTAGAACTTTGATTTTTTTACATGGAACAAGCTTTACTACAGTACTATAATAAAGGTGCTGATCAGACCCGCCCTTTGTTATTCGCATGCTGAATTCTTACGACCACGCCATTATTATTTATTTTCATTTTCAAAGCAAGCCTTTAATAAAATTGTAGATTCTTCCAACCATTCATAGCCTCATGAATTGCATAAATTTGATTGACAGCTGTCAAGCTCACTTGCCTGTGCAATTTGCTTCGAACATGGAATTGATTCGCCAGAAGTGACACTGATGTTATGAGCCGCACCTGAGTTGCACGTGCAAAACAAGGCTCTTAATTGTTTGCTTCTTTGGTGGTCCATGTTCACACTGGCTGTTCCGCTTTTCCGTTTTACACTTACAAAACCGTTAATAGAATTACATATTAAATACTAAACTGTTTTATTTCCTAGATTATATAAATTTCTATATTTTAGATATTTATATCAAACTGTAAATATAAGCAATAAACTCAATTTTAGAATGTTCATGGAACTATGAATACTTCGGGTCTCTTGCAAAGTTAACGTGAAGCCCTTTGGGCTTCACTGACTTTGCAAGTGACTCGAAGTATTCATGATTCCATGAACATTCCAAAAATCGAAATTCATTTCTTAAATGGTCTAAGTATTCAATAGCTGATTTCATAGGCCTTCCGTACTTTTCCGGTTTTCTTTCGGAACTCAAGTCACATGCACTTATATCACATGACTGCCTCGGCCAATCGATATTCGTCCCGTTACCACGAGGCCAAGCAGCCATGTGCTTGAGGTCAGCATCAAAATACCAAATAAATTCTGTTTTGTAAGCAAACATGCTTGTATATATCGCATACGAAGTGAGCATTAGTTGTAAGGGGCCACTAAGCACCGCGTTGTCTGTTTTTTGTTACCTCGAAAACCAATTTTATGTATATCAAACAACAACCGTGGTTGTTTACATTCTGACGTCAGTATTGTTTTTTGGTATCACTGACAAAGTTGTTTTGAAAACATTTCACCATTTGAAGAATGATTCAAAATGTCGTCAAAAGCATCAATTGGCAATGTGGCATCGAGTCCCTCTAGCGATAGAAACCTAATATAACCGAAAATTACATAAACTCGCACGTTTTGGATATATATCTGCAATGCTTATTACGTTGATTGGCCAGATCGGAGGTCTCGGAGCTAATTCGGTATAATTCGAAACGAGTTGGGAAAAATTTCTTTAGGGAATTAGCCATACTGACTGTGCATACATGTAAGATACATATAAATCACATCTTTCTCTCATTCTCTCAAACATGTCAATCGTCAGTTCAGTTGCAAACACAGTTGGTGGGAAATGTTACACTTATTTAAGAGTGTATGTAACCATTAAACTCTTTTAAAAGCAATTTTTGTTTGATTATATTGAACTAGAGAATATCTACAGCAATAACAGGTAGAAATGTTCAAACAGTTATCACTGGAGAAATATTGGCCACTACCAGTTTTAGTAGGATAATAAGTGTAAGTTTACACAAAAAGAGGTGTCAGCTTAGCTGCCACCTCTTTCAGTGTTAACTCGCACTTTTTACAGAGTACACAGAAAGAGAGCATTAACGCACTTCCGGTAGCCAAATTATCGAATCTTGTCATTGATTATCTAGGCTAAAGTTCTATGACATAAAAATCTGCCTTAGATCTACAGGTATCTCTCTGGCTTCATTAATAATTGATGGCCAGGTGAAACTAACGTCTTGATGACTTCTTGGCGGTTAATTGTCTTTATCGGGTAGAAACGAAATAACAGCAGAGCGAACAAGATGAATTTAAGAAGATTGATACTGTGCCGCTAGACTTAGAAGATTAAAGTGTTATGGAACAGTGGAAAATTCTATTGTTTTTGACTTGTCAGGGTAAGATTTTCTAAACAAAATTTGAAGGAAGGGGTAAGTGCAAGAACGAGGCTAAGTAACATTTTTGTAATTTCGAGAAAAAATCGCAAAAAAACTTCTTTTCTTTAAATGTGTTTTAAAACTGATATCAAACAAACTAGAAATCGTGCCTTAATCTGAAATAGCATGTTATGATATGTCGTGAAATAACGCTTTAACGAATTAAAATGAGCTTGAAAAATATTTTTTTTTTTTTAAAAAAAAGTTTAGTGCAAGAACGTGGCTAAGTTCAATTATTTACAATATTAGGATTTGGCTAAGTCCATGTCTCAGTTAAATACATATTAATTCATGCACATCCTCATATCAGTGGTGGATATTATATCTGTCACACTGTGTACGGTACACATCAAAATTCATACGCACTACTCATGGGTTAAAGTTTTCAGGATTAAACCTGAATTCAGGATTTTGAGGCTGACTTTCCATAGAAAGTCAGCCTCAAAATCCTGAATTAGGGAGCTTATATTAACTTCTTTCATTAGTTTTCAGATTATTAAAACACAACCAATCATTTAAACTTGAAATTATTCGTTTTCATAGGCATCCTGCCAGTTTTAAAATTTGAATTTCTAATGTTCAGGATTTTAGAAAGTTGAACTATCACCCATGACTTAGCCTTGGTTCCAGTCTGATCATTTTTTTTATTGTTCCGATTCTTGATCAAAAATGACAATATTAATCAAACCAATAACGGACAACCGATACCTTTGATGTTGTATCTTTTTATTCTCTTATTTTTAGAAAATTTGCATTAGAAAATATTGCCAAAATATTAACGACTGGACCCAGGCTACCCATGACTCCTTATAATTATTAGCTTCACTGTCACCGATTTTTGATGTAATCTTTCTAATGCCTTGAAAACTTTGTAAAGATTTTGTTTTACACATTTTTGTAGCGTGTTTGCTCGTGAAAGGACAGTTATTCTTCAATTACTATGAAGAATCGTTACTCCCAGACGATGGGGCAATACCAGCAGAACCATATATCACACGTGACGTGACCTTGACCGGCTCTTATGGTAACCTTGGTGACTGGCCCCACTGGTGCCTTGGTAATTTGGCTCTGTGCCAAAATGGCGTCAGTCTTGACATTCTGATAAAATTTACGGATGTGGATGAGACGGCGTCGGATTTGATTGTTTTCAGTAATGGCGGACACTCTCTGTACTCTAATGGCGTGTATCTGCTCCAGAGATATGGCGACGAATACGAACTTGGTGTTACACTCGGACCTCATGTATGGGATGTGGTATTCAGATTGAAACCGGATATCTGGGTTAATATAAATGCCGTCTGGAGCGAGGATTCGGGACTGTTTGTGCTGGTTGACGGGGTGGCTTTTGGTGATAGTGCGCCGCACGAGAGAGACTTCGAGGCTTGGATGTTCAGCACGTTTATGGACGTTGTTATTGGTGTAGACCCAGATGGTACACCTCGCACCCACGAGACGAGGTTTGAGATCGATGAAATATCTATGTTTAATTGGAAGGCGGCAGTTGTCCCTCCAAGCAATGGTAAGCATGGCACCGGTTTTAGAGCAGGCCTTAAGAGTACGCAACAGAAAAATAGTTTCTTATTTCTAAACCAAAACATATGTTGTGGATGCTCAAAAGAACCGTCTCATTGAGGCGGTTCTTTTGAGCACTCAAAACATGTGCTAAAAATTATGGGTAAGAAGGTATTTAGTATTTACAATTCTACGCTGATTTTTTGTTTGGTTATCTAAACATGTGATTTTAGAGAGAAACAGCTTCCCCAATTGTGGCAACTTTAACCTTTTATACACTAATGGATTCTTCCTCCTAGTTTGGTACAATGAACTTGGAATGGTCCATTGTTTATATTGAGGGGTCACATGTTATTTTTTCCAAATAAGATTGTATTTCTCGGAAAATCAATTTTGTCTTTTTAGCAAACAGTGTAGACCATGATAAAATGCCGCATTATAGGGCATTTCATCTGTGTCTTCACTATTATTTAGGTAGTCACTAGGGTAACCATTTTACTGAGGAATCGGTAATGATCTCCAGTGCGTAAAATCACCATTTAGATATACATGTAGATACAAAACTGTTAGTGAGACTTGCAGTGGTAGAGTGCTTGACTCGAGATCGAGGGGTTGCGGGTTCGATCCTCACCGGAGGATCTGCGTTGTGTCCTTGGGCAAGACACTTTATCCTCTGCTTGGTTCTAGTTCAACCCAGGAAGACCCGTCCCGGCATGACTGAAAAAATGTTGACTGTGATGTAAGAATGAAAACTAACAAATTAGTGGGACTAGAGACCCAATTTGGGCATGCGCTTTCATTTACAACCAGTTTTATACATGCGAACAACAAAGGCTCAGGCGAGAGTAAGCATGCTCTAAGTAAATCCTGACTTTTCGCCGATACGAAAAGTGTACCGGCTCATGAATATTTTCATTTGTATGTTTTGGGGAGATAACACGAATCTTAACCCATTTAGGCCAGATTGGATTTCCCACTTTATCAATTATTGGGAAAAAATCAGACTGATTTTCAATTAGGTTTACAAATATAAAGCAAAATTAAAGCATTTCCGGTGCCGGGAATCGAACCCGGGCCGCCTGGGTGAAAACCAGGAATCCTAACCACTAGACCACACCGGAATAAGTTACTCTCTCTCTGTGGTAGGAGAAATACTAACTATAGTAATTTATCAATGCTTTAATAAGTAATCCCTTTTGTAAACTATGTTTCATTTTAGTCTTTGTTATACCGTCTTGTCTGTTCTTTGTGGTCGCCTGCTGGGAGGGGCTGGCCTCTTGTGTGTGGTGTTTTCTTGTGTTTTTGTTGCTTCCCCATTTGGTGTCCCAGGTCGGTGTTGTGCTTGGTTGAATCAATTCCTGATCTTTTCCTTCTTCTTTAGTTTGAATAATAAGCTATTTGTATAATGTATTTGCCGGCTAGTAAATACCTTGATGAGCCTGCACACACGCGCAGTCTGATCGATGCATCTGCTTTCCTAACTGTTGTACGCCATTCTAGTATGGAGTGAGTTTTACTGTATCTGTCTATGTGTTCTGGTTTTAAACCAAACCGATAAGAGCCGTGGCATGGGATTTCCAACAATGTGGTATGTGCGACCAGCAAAGCCTCAGAACCTTTGCTTATTGCTTGAATATTCTATGAGTGTTAAGCTACTGGCTGAACATAATTTGGAGTTTCTAAGCTTAAACGGATGCTGTACCGGCTCGTCCGAGTCTACACTTGTCAAAATGTCACATTGTTGGAAATCACATGTCACGGCTCAATCATGCAGGAAATAATAGAACACTGAGAAGAACAAAATATTATTTAATTGTCTTAAAAAGCTTCTATTGTTAAATAAATATGGATAAAACAATGAAACGCTCTTAACAATCAGAATCTTAGGAAAAACTCCCCAGAATTCGCCTCAACGGCCATGCATGGTTGAAACATCGTCTGGTCAATATTGATGTGGCGCCAGTGCTTGTAAGATCTGCATTGAAACAGCGTTGTTTCAATCAGTGACGTATATTGTCTTTTTTCATAACTCAATTTCTCAAAATAAGAAGTTGCTGTTAACGTCACCATCTTAAATGGGTCAGCGGATACATATGCAGTCCTGGGAGTTCTTGTAGCTAGCAAAGAAAATTGAATTTTGATATCTGGTTTATCATCCTCTGGCTTATGCCTATCAGTATTTGTGATGTCTGGTCAGCGGACGGTCTGGTTTACATCCATTGGTTTTGTTTGCTTATTTTGATGATTTACATCCCAATCAACAATTTTAGCCATGTTGGGACGATTGCCTGTCCTCTTGGGTTGAACCATTACTAAGCATCAGATAAAGTGCAATGCCCAAGGACACAGCGCTGTGAATCTGGTGAGCGTGTTGAACTATCAACCCTTCAAACCCCAGTCCAACGCTCCACAATCTTAGCCACTGAGCTCCTTGCGTCCATTGCGTCCGTTGTGCGAGCGAGGGCTTCCTTTTGTAGCTTTGATGAAACCCAGGAGCCACCTAGTGATGTAATGAGTACCATTTAAATACCGGCTGAATCCTGGGATGTGGCCCTACTCTAGTTTTAGTTATTCATTATTTATTTGTGTCTGAACCTTTAGCTACACACTTTCTTTGCATATGCGAGCTGTTGATGCTCTTGTATGACTGTTCCATGTACATGCTTGTCCGAGCATTCACTAATTGTCTTTATGATAAGAACCAACCCAACTTATCATACCTGCTTTACCCATGGGCCCAGTTGTAGAGTGCTCAACTCGAGATCTAGAATTCCCTGATTTTAGCCTTACGCAGTTATTGTTTTGTGTTCTTGAGCAAGACATTTAACCATATCGCCCAGTACTGGCTACCACCTAAGTAAGCAACACGACATTACCGATTTTTTTTCTAGGACGTAAAATATTCGCTAAAACAAACATTGCTTTTTTGACAAAAGCCTTTTCCACGATTGTCTACGCCAGCTCAGTGAAACAGGTATGTTATATTTAAGATGTATTAGAAAAAAACATAAAACGTGAAAACGAGCATGGTGACATATGTTTTTTTTATGAAAAATTCTTTCAAAGTAAAAAAGAGTGTTTTGTTACTCTGGTTACATTATGTGACAAATTTAATCAAGACATAAACGATAGTTTTGGCCTTAATATTTTTAGAACAAAATTGGATTTAGCTTTTTAGATAAGATATAATGCATACTTTTTCGCTGGATTTTGTTTTCATGTAGTAGACAATAGCAAGTAGGGTACATTCTCAGAATAAAATGTCATTTTTCTTGTTCAAATATTCAAAATATGAATTAAAAAAGAAAACTTCAATTTTTTTTTCAATTTCTGAAATCAAATAACTTTTTAATAAAAGCGCTGCAGACATGCAGCATACCCCGCCACGGGATATTTTCAATGCAAAGAAAATCATTTTGAAACTAGACCTTTTCATGCAAAGCTTGAAGAAAATCGGTAAAGAAATGCCAAAGATAGAGAGTGAAAACAAATTTATAACGTCAATCAAGGGCCATAACTCTGTACTTATTTGTCGAAATTTATCCATCTGCAATACCAAGATACTACTTTTCAATATCAACTCTTATACCCAGTTTGAAGAAAATCGGTAAAATGCCAAAGATAGAGAGTGAAAAAAAATTCTAACGTCAATCAAGGGCTATAGCTCTGTACTTATTTGTCAAAATTTTTACCCATCTGCAATCCCAGAACACTCCTTCACAATATCGACTCTCATGCCTAGTTTGAAGAAAATTGGTAAAGGAATGCTAAAGATAGAGAGTGAAAACCAATTTCTAACGCCAATAAATGGCCGTAACTCTGTACTTATTTGCATAAATTTACCCGACATTCCTTCCCGATATCAACTCTCATAGCAAGTTTGAAGAAAATTGGTTATAATGCTCCCAGCAGAGAGTGAAAACGATGCGTTGGCGGACGGACGGACGGACGGACGGACGTACAGACAGACGGACGGACGGATACTCGATTGCAATTTTTTGAATGGAGGGTATAACATAATACCTTGCCCTTTTTAAAGTGGCGGGGTATAAAAAGGCTGCTACGGCCATGTTTTTTGTCTTAAAATATGAGTTTTGAAGTATTTTTACATATTAAAAGAAGGTGACTTTTTGGACACAATCCCATAAGTCCGGTGCCACAGGCGATCGGCTAGAAATCTATTAGGATATTCCCGCGCAGGTTCGAATCCTGGTGTTACTTAATGTGCTGGCATTGTAAGAGAGATGTCCGTGGTTCAATGACAAAGAAATGTCCAATGTTCTCTCAGACGAGCTTTGGCAAATGCACAGTCTCACCAGGGCATACGCTGCTCGCACACAGATCGGATCCATTGTAATATCCGAAGGCGGTGCATGAAGATGCTGGAGGCTCAGATTAAAATAGATCTAATGTTTACAGCCCCAATATAGGTAAGCATGCATTAGCACCCTCATGTTTCTGCATGCTACCAAATAGACGCTAGACAGTCGCACAAAATGCGTAAGCATATATGCAATAAATGTCGAAATCGAACTTTAAGTAAATACAAAAATGTACCTCCATTCATATATACCCATTAAATTACATCATTACAAATTATGGACGCAGATGAAGACTCAGATCTACTTTTTTAAAACACCAGTCCACTGAATAAGACTGTATGGGTATACATTGGCGCTTTTACGTAATGTGTGATAATTAGTACCAATTAAAGAAAGCATACATCACGTGCCAGGCACTTGTGCTTTTATTGCTGTCAAAGGGCCCAGGCATAGGATTAAAGGACCGGATGCACAGCAGTAGCTATGTAAATGGGCCTCGACGCGAAAACCCCCGACTTTGGTGCATGCGATAACAAAGGCGCAGGCCTGTCCTCGTATCCACACAGTCTGATCGTTCGCTTGTGTTATTGGAAAGTATAATTTCTAAACTTGCTTTATTCAAAATCTCATTTTTAGCTAGTCTCTGTAGTTGAGTCAGAAATCCGCGAGAAGGTTTCTCGCGAGATGGCCTTAATGTATCTTACCAGAAAGACTGTTAGACATCAAGTGTATGGAATGTAATCATAGACCATGTAGACCTTGAATAAACATGAAGCTTACCAGACTCTTCACTGCTAGCATTCTTATTATAGTATGAAAGGAACGGATACCGAGTGTAGGTTATAATATATGACCAACACAGTAATGCACCAGTTCATTCGGGAAAAAGTCAGTCTTTAATGCTTTGAAATCGACTATCCTGATGTCAAATATTTTAAATATTGTTTTTGTTACATTTATCATTTAATTTAAACTATTTGTCTAATCTTTATTTGCGATTTATCTTTCCTTTAATCGTTTTCCATATTCCATTGTGTAATATATGGAAGCCGTATAAAGGTTGCCCCTTCACGTGTAATCTCACAGAGATAACGCGGAACGAGACAGTTTGGCGCACGCGCTCCAACACTGTGAAAAGAGTCTATTTTGAGTAGCTAGCGGTACCACTTTGGAACAAGATCAAGACCGACAGAACGTCGGTCCTGATCTGGATCCAAGTCATTCGACACTCTGAAAGTTTTCCTGAAAGATTTGTTTCGACAAAAAGTTAACTTTGAAAAAATCAGACGATAAAAATCATAAAAAAATTACCCTGCAAGCAAAGAGTTAATTTCAGTTCATGTGTTTTAAAATAACGATAGGGGGAGCGTAGACCGCGTACTTAAGCATTTAAAATTTTCTTGATTTTCTACAATTGATGTAAAAATTATCTCTGCTAATTTTGAAAGAAAGACTTGAGAAAAAGTATTCGACCGTATCAGGCTAATTTTACTTGGGTTACTCTATCCCCTTTGTTATTTAAAAACACACAAACTAGAATTAATGGAGTTACTCCGGCTATCCCAAGCGTTATTCAAATCACACGAATTGAAATTAATGGTGTTTCTCTATATCATCGTTATTTCAAAACACACGAACTAAAATTAATGGATAAAAATCATAAAAAAAACGCTGCAAGCAAAGAGTTAATTTCAGTTCATGTGTTTTAAAATAACGATAGGGGGAGCGTAGACCGCGTTCTTAAGCATTTAAAATTTTCTTGATTTTCTACAATTGATGTAAAAAATATCTCTGCTAATTTTGAAAGAAATACTTGAGAAAAAGTATTCGACCGTATCAGACTAATTTTCAATTAAGCATTCAATTTTCGGTTTACAAATATAAAACAAAATATATACATTTCCGGTGCCGGGAATCGAACCCGGGCCGCCTGGGTGAAAACCAGAATCCTAATTACTAGACCACACCGGAATCAGATACTCCTTCCGTGATAGGCAAAATACTTACTATAGTACTTTATCAATGCTGCAGGCACATAGATCATACCATTTTTTGATCAGCCAAACTAGAATACGTGTAAGTTGTCGTGGCCGAGTGGTTAAGGCGATGGACTAGAAATCCATTGGGATCTTCCCGCGCAGGTTCGAATCCTGCCGACAACGTTAATATTTTGTTCATTGCAAAATCGTTTTGTTTTATACAAAGTATGGAATAGTGGGGCACACAAATATAGAAATAAACAAAATCTTTAAAAAGTGCCAGGATTCCATGAAAATTGACAGACTTTTGACATGTATTCCTCGAATTGAGGACAAAGATTCTAAACATAAAACATAAAGAATACTGGATATTTTCTCTATCAAAACTAAGACATTGCAGATAAAAACGTTATCCTCGTCATAATTTTAAAACTCACGAAATGAAATTAATGGAGTTACTCCGGCTATCCCCATCGTTGAACTGAAATTAATGGGGTCACTCTATCCCCACCGTTATTTTAAAACACACCAACTAAAATTAATGGAGGTACTCCTGCTATCCCCAGCGGTATTTAAAAACACATGAACTGAAATTAATGGCATTACCCTATCCCGATTGTTATTTTAAAACACACAAATAAAATTTATGGAGGTACTCCGGCTATTAAACACACGAACTGAAATTAATGGCGTTACTCTATCCCCATTGTTATTTTAAAACACACAAACCGGCTAAAATTAATGGAGTTACTCCAGCTATTCCCAGCGTTATTTAAAACACACGAATTGAAATTAATGGAGTTGCTCTTTCCCCATCGTTATTTTAAAACACTTAGACTAAAATAAATGGAGTTACTCTATCCCCACCGTTATTTTAAAATACTCAGACTAAAATTAATTGAGTTACTCTATCCCCATCGTTATTTTAAAATACTCAGACATAAATTAATGGAGTTACTCTATCCCCATCGTTATTTTAAAACACATGAACTAAAATTAACGGAGTTACTCTACCCCCATCGTTTTTTTAAACACACAAACTAAAATTAATGCAGTTACTCCAGCTATTCCCAGCGTTATTTAAAACACACGAATTGAAATTAATGGAGTTACTTTTTCCCCGTCGTTATTTTAAAACTCTCGGACTTAAATTAATGGAGTTACTCTTTTCCCATCGTTATTCTAAAACACTCGGACTAAAATTAATGGAGTTACTTTTTCCCCATCGTTATTTTAAAATACTCAGACATAAATTAATGGAGTTACTCTATCCCCACCGTTATTTTAAAACACTCAGACTAAAATTAATTTAGTTACTCTATCCCCATCGTTATTTTAAAATACTCAGACATAAATTAATGGAGTTACTCTTTCCCCATCGTTATTTTAAAACACACAAACTAAAATTAATGGAGTTACTTTTTCCCCATCGTTATTTTAAAACACACGAACAAAAATTAATGGAGTTACTTTTTCCCCATCCTTATTTTAAAAGACTCAGACTAAAATTAATGGAGTAACTCTATCCCCATCGTTATTTTGAAATACTCAGACATAAATTAATGGAGTTACTCTATCCCCATCGTTATTCTAAAATTCTCAGACATAAATTAATGGAGTTACTCTATCCCCACCGCTATTCTAAAACATTCAGACTAAAATTAATGGAGTTACTCTATCCCCACCGTTATTCTAAAACACTCAGACTAAAATTTATGTAGTAACTCTATCCCCATCGTTATTCTAAAACACTCAGACTAAAATTAATTGAGTTACTCTATCCCCATCGTTATTTTGAAATACTCAGACATAAATTAATGGAGTTACTCTATCCCCACCGTTATTTTGAAACACATGAACTAAAATTAATGGAGTTACTCTATCCCCATCGTTATTTTAAAACACTCTGACTAAAATAAATGGAGTTACTCTATCCCCATCGTTATTTTTAAACACTCAGACTAAAATAAATGGAGTTACTCTATCCCCATCGTTATTTTTAAACACTCGGACGAAAATTAATGGAGTTACTCTACCCCAATCGTTATTTTAAAACACTCAGACGAAAATAAATGGAGATATGTCAGTATGTGGTACCTACCTGAAGATAATGAAATAATGGACATTCAAAAAGAAGTTTAGTGGGTCTGTCCTCTGAGTATCTGTAAATAAGTGTATCGTGTACTGCAGTATTTCTTGTAAGTATAACAACTTAAAAAATGTACTCTTATCAAATTTTTAAAGACATTGTTGTGAAAAAAGCCTTCAATCGAATCAGGCTGATTAGCATTTAAGCATTGAATTTTCGGTTTACAAATTTAAAATAAAATGTATACATTTCCGGTGCCGGAATCGAACCCAGGCCGCCTGAGGAAAACCAGGAATCCTAACCACTAGACCACACCGGAATCAGATACTCTTTTGTGATGGGCGAAATAGTAAATATAGTACTTTATCAATGCTGTAGGCATATAGACCATAATTTTTTTTAATCAGCCAAACGAGCACACTTGCAAGTTGTCGTGGCCGAGTGGTTAAGGCGATGGACTAGAAATCCATTGGGATCTTCCCGCGCAGGTTCGAATCCTGCCGACAACGTTAACATTTTTGTTATAATTGTAAAATCGTGTGTTTTATACAAAGAAGAGTAAAATGGGACACAAAAAAGTAGAAATTAAACAACACCTTTAAAAATGCCACGATTTAGTGAATATTGACAGATTTTAGCCATGTTTTCCTGAAATTGAGGACAAAGAGATCAACACAAGTTCTAAACATAAAAAATACTTGATATTTTCTTTATAAAATCTTAGCCATTGCAGATAATAAAGATTGTGATTAATGGAGTTACTCTATCCCTATCGTTATTTTAAAACACTCGAACTTAAATTAATGGAGTTTCTCTATCCCATTGTTCCTGTGTATTGTGATAATACGCGATATATTCAAAACACTGCCATTTAAAAGGAGGGAGCTGGCAAATGGCCGATAAATATTCCGTCTGTGGTCACATCAAGTCACCCTTGATAGCCAAACCATAACAATAATTGGTATGACAGTATCTATTGCGAGAATGATAAACTTTTATAAAAAAAAAAAAAAAAAAATCTGGTGCCATGAATCAAACCCAAGCGGCCTGTGTGAAAACCAGGAATCACACCGGAACTACATAATAGGCAAAATCCTAAGTAAACTCAATTTACTGTATGTTGTTAGAACTAAATATATTTTTTTTCAATTTTGTCAAAATTTGTTCGCGATGAACGTTGTAGTGGAAAAGAGACATAGCGCCGACCTCTCCAAAAGGTCAAACAAATTTGTGCGTACATAGATGAAGATTTTGCAATAAATTGAATTTGTCCAACATTTCTAAGTTTAGTAGAGGCGTGGCCGAAAGTTATTCGTAAAAAGAGGTGAATATACCGTTATTCAATGGTTGTCTATAGCATAACACTGCCATTTATATACTGTGGAAATTATACAGAATATACTTTGAGCATGCCCATTCGTATGTGCAAAAACTGGGATTTCGCATGACGTGCCATTTGATCTTTTGCACGTGATACAAAAACGGGGCGATTTGTATATGTTCCCACTAGCTTAACGCACGAGTGGATCAGGCGCGACTTCCATAAAACAATAACAGGTAGAAATGTTCAATCATTTATCACTGGTGAAATGTTGACCTCAAAATGTTTTGTAGGATAGTGTATGTTTACACCAAAAGGTTGGTGTAAAGTTACACTTACATTTTACAGTTTAAACTAGACTGATTAAATCATAAAAGACCGAACTTGTGATAATGTTTTGATTGACTGCTGTATTCCGTCAGTTCTCATCGTGCAAGGATTGGAGATAATTGCAAAGTCAGAAGAAAGTCTTTATGTTGGAAATAAACAGCATAAATAATGCAAAAGTTATCTACTTAAGACAAAGATTAAATCAGACCTTATTGATCATTTAGTCCGAACTCATCCACCTGGGCTCAGTGATTGAGGGCATTGTTTGCATAGTGAACTTATTGCATCAGAACAAACAGTCCGATATTTTCAGAAAATATTAAAAGATGTTTAATACACTATATCGATGTACGTGTTAGCTCCCTGCGGAACAACGATACATGTACAGGGCTTATACAGACACGTTTGTGTAAACTCAAAAACTTTTCAAGGAATACTAAAATGCTCACCTCTGAATGAAAACAATAATACTAGTTACACTTTAAAATTTTACCTCGCAACCGCTGGAATGAGAGGATTCGTGAATTAGTATAAAAGTGTCGTGTCCTGATTTGGAGATCTTCCCTTTTCATAAAAGCTGTATCGATTAATAGACAGGTAAATGCGTTACAACGCAGTTCAACACGTTATCGGTAACGAGTTTTGATTGGCTATACAGAATTCATGTTTAAAAAGCAGTGTGTATTATTTGCGTTTTCAACGCGTTTCCAAGGTAAGTTTGACTTGTACAATAATGCGAGCGATAGTTTCCACAGTATGTAAACTGAAATAAACATCCTGTACCTTTCCTCCTAGCTCAGGCCGTATAAACATGAATTTCAGCGCTCGTGCGTAACCAGTAGTCTGTAAGCGTGCCGATTTGAGGTTTTATGCCGATTTTTATGGACCAGCTATCATGATTTAGCGACTGTAGCATATGTGTGGTAAGTTAATTGTGTATATTCTTGTTTTTATCCCCATGTAACCTTGTATAACGAAATCCTCCGTGCTGTGTTTTGAGTTTGCATTCAAAACAGCTTATTAAATCAGGCGTTATCGTCAAAGAAAACGCAGGTTGCTGTCAATCCTTTTCATCAAGAGTCCGTAGATGAATAGTTTTGCCCTCCACCCAAAGGATTATTATGAGATCTTTACAAATTATGCTTAAAAATGTTTAAAATGGTGTCAACTGACGATACAAATACTATACCAACAACTGCGCTCACACTGCACCACTAACTTGGATGCATGATGAAGTTACTGTACCGCTAACTGGATGAAGCTAAATCTTATTTCATGCTCATACAGTTATAAATTCCATCTTTATAATCTCAAGACGCATTCCAGTGTTTTCATTGATTTAGAAAATAAAATAACAGGCCCATGTACACCATTTAGCTCTCACAAACGAATTAAAAGCTTTCATCTAATTATAATTTCAAGAGAGTTTATTATTTTCATGCATCTAAGTAGCGATGAATGAGACAAGCCTTCCATTCCCACAGTCTCGCCAATGATACTCACAAGTAAAGTTTGTTTTGGTGCTTGAGGTATCAATTAACAAATCAGTCATGTCTGAACGATTTCCTGTCTTCCCCTGTTGAACCAGTACTTATTAGTGGATAAGGCCTTTGCTGAAGGACACATAATCACAAAGGAAGGGTGTATATTAGACAAAGGCTGCCAACCCCCTGAAGATAGCTACAGATTTACACTCAAATAATGCATTTACATATATGTGATAGTGTCAAAATCTCATGAGCTGGCCTGTTCTTTGATGATACCCATTGGTGATTTTTTTTCATGAAACAAATTAAGAATTGTATGATGATATTGTTTGCTGATACAGAATATTAAATACCGTTCGGACAGCTGTAGAGTGTCTTTCTAATCCCAACCGCAATTTGGAGAGTGGATTATGAAAATGGACATCATGTGCCCATCTATCTATTAATTCATCCACCCATTTGTCCATAACACGTCCTTGTCCTTTCCAGCTCTCCTGAACTATTTGAAAGATCTTTATCAAACTTGGTGAAATGTTGATCCTACTAAAATGATATGCAAAACCAATAGCATAACTATGCAGGTTCAAGGTCTATGGGGCGCCATTTTAGTATTTATTCCTTATTCATGGATATCCATAAATCATTTATGGGTATCCATAATTCATTTATGGATATCCCAAAATCATTTATGGATATCCATAATTCATTTATGGATATCCATAAATAATTATGGATATCCAAAAATCATCTATGGATATCCATAATTCATCTAAGGATATCCAAAAATCATTTATGGATATCCAAAAAGATATCCTAAAATTAGTTTGTATTTATGGATATCCATAATTCATTTTTGGATATCCATACATCGATTTATGGATATCCAATATTCAACTGATTAATGGATATCCAAAAATGATTTATGGATATCCAAAAATGATTTATGGATATCCAAAATGATTTAAGGATATCCAAAATTCATTTATGGATATCCTTAAATGAATTATGGATATCCATAAATGAATATCCATAATTCTATTATGGTTATCCAAAAATCATTAATGGATATCCATAATTCATTTATGGATATCCATAAATAATAATGGATATCCATAAATCATTTGTGGATATCCATAAATCTTTTTTTATATCCATAAATCATTTTTGGATATCCATTAATCAGTTGAATATTGGATATAAATCATTTATGGATATCCTTAATTCATTTAAGGATATCCAAAAATTCATTTTAGGATATCCATGAATGAATTATGGATATCCTAAAATCAGTTTGTATTTATTGATATCCATAATTCATTTTTGGATATCCATAAATCGATTTATGGCTATCCAATATTCAACTTATTTATGGATATCAAAAAATGATTTATATATATCCCAAAATGATTTATGGATATCCAATAATGATTTATGGATATCCAAAAATGATTTATGGATATCCAAAATTTATTTATGGATATCCTTAAATGAATTTTGGATATCCATAAATAAGGAATAAATACTGAAAGGGCACCCCATAAAGGTCAAGGTCACAATCATAAGTCAATGGAGGCTACTATTTATAAAATTTTAATTAACTTCCTATAATTTTTTAAATCCAATAAAATTCCTAGTTTCATCACAAAATGTACATTTTTTGTGTCGCCTGCAAATCATGGTGGTCACATATGGATCATGTCTAGGTCGTCATCGTCTTCTGAGATGTCCACGTTGTAACACTTTTGGTTTCTGATCGATAACTTTTGAAGGGATCCATCAATTCCATTCAAACTTTACAGAAATGTCAACCATCATTAAATACAGATCAAGTTTGAAAGGTTGATAATCCGCAAAATTTTGACTTAGTTATGACCCCTTTTATACTTAGATTGCGGCTAAATTGTGGGTTTTGATCAAAAAACTTTTGAAGGGATGCAACTATTTCATTCAATTTTTACTGAAGGCTAAAGCATCATAGAATACAGGTCAAGTTCGAATTTGGAGATCAATCACAATTTGTTTACTGAGTTATGGCCCTGTTTTGACTTAGGTTTAGGCAAATGCCAAAGCTATATTGTTTTTTTGTGGAATAAAATTCACATTTCTCCAAAACTATTATATCTGACAACTTCTCACTATAGGCCATGGTTACCCAGTGCCTGTAGATAAACATTACAGTGATTAAAAATTTACCCCACCCCTAGACCCCTTAGGTGGGTTCAAATGTAAAATATTTAAATTTTACAATAACTCAGTCAGTTGTCAACATTTTTTACTGAATTGTCGCATGCAGACAGAGGTAAAATAATTATGAAACATATCAAATGTGATTTTAGATCAAAGGCATCGATCGGATCCCCTGGGTGGACTTAGGTGGTGGGGTCTAAAGCTCAAAATTCAACTTCTTCAGAATATGGTCATGTTGCATACCAAATTAAAAGGAAACACACATGCAGCAACATAATAGGGAATATTTTGCCAGCAGACCCCCCCCCCCTCCCCACCGCCAACACTGGGGGTCTAAGTGTCAAAATACAACTTTTTCAAAACATAAACACATTGCATATTAAATTTAAGTATATCACCAATGCAGCAAAATGGTAGCAAATATTTGGCCGGCAGACCCCCCACCCCACCCAACCCTTGGGGTCAATAGGTCAAAATTCAACTTGTTCAGAACATGGTCCTGTTGCATATCAAATTAAAGAAGAATCACAAATGCAGCAACATGGTAGGAAATATTTTGCCAGCAGACTCCCCCCTGCCAACACTGGGGTTTAAATGACAAAATTTATGTCAAGAGGTATAATATAATATAATATAATAATATAACCAGACTGACCGGTCGTGGCCTATTAGTTAAAATGCTCATTACTCTTGAACCATTTTGAATCAAAAACTTAGAAAACTGCCGGAAAACACAAAGTATATGTTAGATTGAAAACAAATGTAAATCGCAATACATTTTAATCAATAACAATTATTTATTCAAAGACTTTCGCACAACTCGCAGATGGGCACTATAACCACTGTGTGAGTCCGTTTGCTCGTCCAATTTGTGTTCCACATATTTCGTCTGGTACCTGACAGTGATTATTTTACTTTCACCATGGGCCGTGCACATTACAGGCAGTTGATTACACATGCAATTTGACTGAATTCGGTTCCGCGGTTAAGGAGCATAACACATATGGACAAATGGACAGACATACACACGTTTTACCCAGGTGACACGAATCGTGAAGGGACCACAAATAATGTGTACATACACACCATGCTGTTTAAGCAAGTAACTGAAAACTGTGCAGGATCTATGTAGGGAACTACTAGACATTGTTACATACTAAACATATAAGCTGAAGGTCTCCTGGTTTCAGAAGAAATTTTAAAGTTTTTTTCATTACAAGTCTATAGAAAAGCTTGATCCCCAAGGCGGGGCCAGTTTGCACCCCTCGGACTTATGAAGAGGACCACCAGGTATTGCTACATTAGTAATATAAAAGCTTTGGGCCGTATAGTTTCATAGAATATAGTGTGCGGAGCTAAATAATGCCATGGCAACCACAGTTCATTATTCAATCAGCCAATGTAAAGCATCTTCGGGCAAATGAGAAAGACGCAGTCTTTTTCATTTTATTTGCCTGAAGATGCTTTACATGAAATTTTGATAAAATTGGCTCCATATACGTTATACTACTTTGACAGTGTGGACGGACGACGACGCTGCACCATTTGCATACTAATACCTGATCTGAGCTCATTTATAAACAGACAGTTAAAAAGCGATTTTAGATAGGGAGATAAAATTAATCTTAAACTGTGGAATGAATGCTATATTCGTCATACAGCTTATGATAACTGACTTCATGTATATTAAAGCCGAACATGAAAAAATATATATCAATGCCCTTGCGCATGAGCATTGCTAGTCTCACAGGCATTTTAGTGGGCCCCAAAGTGCTTTCGGTAGCGAGTCAGACTGTCTTACTACATATCCTGGGGTCGTGAGGGTCCCATATTTTCCTGCAGATTGATCATGAAGTAATTTCTAAGGTCACTCTCACCCCTTCCGCTGCTCAGTTACAAACTTTTAAAAATATGACATTTTTCAAAATGTCAAAATACGATATTCGGACCGATTTTGAATGTCAAAATAGGATTTTGAATGTCAAAGTACGATATTCGGCCTTTGTTCGAATGTCAAATATGATTTTGAATGTCAAAATACGATATTCGGCTCATTTTCGAATTTCAAAATAGGATTTTGAATGTCGTAATGCGACTTTGGCCAATTTCGAATGCCAAAATAGGATTTTGAATGTCAAAATACGATATTCGGCAGCAGTTCGAATGACAAAGTAGAATTTTGAATGTCAAAATATGATATATTCGGCCCGATTTCACATGTAAAAATAGGATTTTTAATGTCAAAATACGATATTCAGCCCGATTTCGAATGTCAGAATAGGATTTTGAATGTCAAAATACGGTATTCGGCCCCATTTTGAATGTCAAAATTTGATTTTTATGTCATAATACGATATTCGGCCCCATTTTGAATGTCAAAATAGGATTTTGCATGTGAAAATACGATATTCGGCCCCAGTTTGAAGGTCCAAATACGATATTTGGCCCCAGTTCCATTGTCAAAATAGGATTTCGAATGTCAAAATACGATATTCGCCCAGATTTCGAATGTCAAAATAGGGTTTTGAATGTCGAAATACAACATTCGGCCCAGTTCCAAGGTCAAAATAGGATTTAGAATGTCAAAATACGATATTCCGCCCGATTTCGAATGTGGAAATAGGATTTTGAATGTCAAATTACGATATTCGCCCCAAGTTCGAATGTCAAAACGAAAGGATTATGAATGTTATATATTCAGCCTCAATTCGAATGTGAAAATAGGATTTTGAAAGGAATGTCAAAATGCGATATACGGCCCCTTTTCCAATGTCAAAATAGGATTTTGAATGTTGAAATACGATATTCAACCTCAATTCGAATGTCAAAATAGGATTTTGAATGCCAACTGCGATATTCGGCCCCAGTTCAAATGTCAAAATAGGATTTTGAATGTCAAAATTCGATATTCAGCCGTATTTCGAATGTCAAAATAGGATTTTTAATGTCAAAATTCGATATTCGGCCCCAGTTCGAATGTCGAAATGGGATTTTGAATGTCAAAATATGTATTCGGCCAGGTTTTGAATGCCAAAATAGGATTTCGAATGTCAAACGCGATATTCAGTCTCAGCTCGAATGTCAAAATAGGATTTTGAATGTCAAAATACGATTTTCGGCCCGATTTTGAATTTCAAAATGGGATTTTGAATATTAAAATTCGATATTCGGCCCCAGTTTGAATGTCAAAATAGGATTTTGAATGTAAAAATAGTATATTCGACCTCAGTTTGAATGTCAAAATACGATACTGGGCCCGATTTTGAATGTCAAAAAAATGAAAAACGAAAAGAGAAAAACAAAAAGCGGATACAAAAGGTGAAAGGCCAAAAGTGAAAAACGAATAACGAAATCGAATAACGAAAAGCGAAAAACGAATAACGAAAAAAGATAAATGAAAAACAAAAAGCGAAAAAAGAAAAAAGAAAAACAAACCAACTTTACTTTGCTCTCCAATATTGAGTTTGGCCGATTTAGCTTGATACAAATTATGCACTCCCCAAAAGTGATACGTGCTTGAAAGCATTGTTAGTACTACATGCGCAAAATGAAAATATTTGCTAGTAAATGTATTAAAAATGCATAGCAATGTTTTAAGACATTTATTTGTATGACTTTACAACGAAGTTGTTTGAAGTTTAATAAAGTCTCAAATCCGCCGTTGTTACAAGCTCATGATAATAACCGCCTTCGTGTATGCTTATACCACGACCTCTAAGTAATGACCCTCGATTCATTCAATGCATTTACTGTTACAGTCACGCCTCAAAGCGTTTTGTGGAAGTGTAATTAGCAGCAAAAATGAAAACTGTAAAACAAAAAAATTGATAAGTCCAGGTCTATATCCAAAACGCTTCCACCAGGAAAAGACATTTGTTCAATTTCGACCACAGATGGATCAAAGATTGGACGAGTTTAAGCAGTAGCACGTCAAGGTCATTCAGACTGTAACAGTTATTTCTAAACCAAATATCTACTGTCCATGCTATCGATGCTGAATTGAAAACAGGTAAGGTTTAACCGTTATTTCCTCTAGATTTACATGTCTCGTACTACATCTGGACTCTTCTAACATTTGAATAGTCTAAGATCGAAATTTAGCAGTAGTTCAGTGACTCATGAAATGGCATAATACATTTTACTCAGCGTTATAAAATCCGTACTGCATATATATTTAACAGTCATGGTTCAACCAGCACAATCTAATTTTTAACGAGGCCATTCACGTGCTGTTAATCCACTGTTTCCTAGCCGACACCTATGAACGAAGCCGTGGGTTGGTCTGCAGAGTATGTGATTGTGGCATTTTTGTCATACAAACTTACCTTTTGGTCATGAAACATGAATATTAATAAAAACGTCCAACCACAAACTGTGACAATTAATAGTGCCAAATTATAGTTTGGTAAATCTGGTTGAATATATTATTAAATCAACGCAATTATAACGATATAAACGATGTTTCAGTGGACTTTGCGTCCCTCGGGTCCCCCGTGAGACGTCCCAAACGTCAGGCTTTGTCCTCAGTATGTAACGTCTCTCAGGCCATGACTAACGTTAATTCATGCAAAGAAATGTTTCATCCCTATATTAGTGTATATTATCACGTATACCTATGTAACAATGTTTGGAATAACACCTAGGTCATTACGTTGAAAATCAGAGTCTGGATGGCCAGAGCCACAGGCGAAGGCTATGTCAAACTGGCTGTCCAGAATTTCTCCCTCTGGTAATCCATAAACCATGATAGTGCAGTCAACTCAATTAATATTTCTTAAAAAAGAGGCATGCTTTCTGTCAAAAATATTTTGGAACATATACAAACCATTTACGAAGGACTAAACATTTTGTTCGTGACTTTTAGTCGTTTTAAAATAGTCTGTCAATCGAGTTAGTGGTATAGTTACGCACAAGTTAGTGGTATAGCGATTGGCTCAGATGTTTGAGTTGGTGGTATAGCTGCAATTGTGAGGGGCCATCTATTTAGGTTGATTTTTTTCACAGATCTAAAAAAAAACTTTAACAATTAGAGCCATACAATCATGTAAACCTGTGACTCCCTATTACATCAAAACAATGCAAACTGACATTTAAGTTCATTTTCAGGACAAAACGGCACTATTTCCAAGCAGGTTCGATATATAAAAAGCGAAATGCGTAGGAGTAAACCGCTAAAATTATGGAATCAAACGTAAGAATTTAGTAAAACAAGCATTACTTACCTTGTTCGATTGTGTCCTATCTGTAACCGTAACAATGGAAATTGATACGTGTACAGCGCTATAAATACACGAATTTTCCGACTACTGGTTACGCACGAGCGCTGAAATTCATGTTTATACGGCCTGAGCTAGGAGGAAAAGGTACAGGATGTTTATTTCAGTTTACATACTGTGGTTTCGCTAGTCGCTTGAATATTCTTTGACAGTTAAGCTACTGACAGAACAACATTTTGAGTTTCTAAGCTTAACAGGAGGTTGCATAGGCTCGTCTGAGACTACACATGTCAAAATACCACATTGTTGGAAATCACATGTCGCGGCTCATATGTTTAAACTGATGGTTGAGAAAATAACCACAATGATACGCTTAGATATATTAAGTGCATCCCCCATTCCATTGAAGCCGGCCCCATAACACAACAAAACCGTTCCATCGTAACTTGACAACGCAATCAATGCAAAGTAAAACCTGTCTTAAGCGACAACTCAAAATAGACAAAACAAAGATATTAATGACAAATGAAAGGTTAATGAAGGTCTAAAGTATTGCAGAATGCCTCCTTTGAACATTATACAATACGTTTGACCTGCATTAAGCAATAAATGGTCATGAAAAACCACTTTTAGGAGAGTGGCCGTTTTAGACAGGTTTTACTCAGAATATAAACAGAACACAATGAGCCAGTTGATAAACATTGATAAACATCGCACATGCGTAATGTCGTCATTTAAACATGCATGCGCAGCTATCTATGAAACTAGATACTTAAATCGTTGCATGAACCTTTATCTACACCCTTACTTTGCATGCTGGGGCAGCGAATTCTCTGGCGAGACTGCTGCGCAGCAGTCTCGCCTGAGTATTCGCTGCTTGAATACTGCGATAAATACCAAACTTGTATCACAATGGTAGACTTCCTGGCTCGTAGAAAACACACTGTCAATAAAGTTTTCTGTTTTCCATTTTAGGACAAGACCTATCGTGGTTGGGCTGTGGTCCATTCAGCAGCATCACGGATGTAATTCAACTAAGCAACGAAGCAACAGCTGTGTCTGAATGTCGCGCAGTCTGCTCCATGGACGAGGTTCCATTAGCTGCTGTACAGGGAAATCAGCTTTGCTCATGCGTTGACACCTCTATATTGGAACACACGTTTCCTGATCGTAGTCTGTGTGGTGACGATTCATACTGGCATATCTACGCCGCTTCCGCTGTCGCAAGTCCCGATGCCCTTTACGAAATCAGTGCAACCATAGAGAAACTTGGAACAAAAGAGTACGTCAAACCTTTCGAAGCAGTAACAATTCATATCGCGACAAACTTTGAAATTGAAACACCATTTTTTGTTGACTTTGGCGATGGAACTGTAATAGAAATAACTGACAACGAAGTCTCTCACTTTTGGCAATCAGAGGGGATATATGAAATATACATAGAAACAACCGTTGGCATAGCAACAATCTCGGTGAATACAACATTCACAGTGGAAGATGTCGATGAGGGATATGAGGGAGACTTTCTGTTGCTAGACACGTACCATGACAAAATATCCCAAGTTGGACATATTGATTTTACGTCAATAGACTACGCCACATCCAACTGCTGGCTTTTAATTTGGGACAATGGTGTCGAATTAGAATTCAAAGACCTTGAAGAGTATGTTGAATACAACAGCGCTGTGCATAATTTTTCACATTTTGGACAGTTCTACACAAATGTTCAGTGTGAAAATCCGTATGGATCTTTGAAAAACAGAACAGACTTTATATCGCGGAAATTTGAGACAACATTTCATTTTCACGAAAAAGGAACTAATTTTAGTACAGAAATGGCAGGGCAACTAGATTTTTACCATAACCTGCAGATTGATAACAACGATGATCATCTGCTTGTGGATCTGGAACCAGCTGGTCATACTGTAACAGTTAAACCAGAGTTTCTACGAATCAATGAAAACTTACTCACCTACAGTTTTGATAACATTACCATCGATAAACGTATACTTCATGTACAGAACATGATTGGCCAGCCTCATATATATTCTCAGCAGTTTGACGGTGCCTGGAACCTTACCACGAATATCACAGTGATGGTTCCTCCAGGTAATAACATATTCCTTAACGTCAGTTTCAGCGAAGGAGAGGACCAGATTTTTCACATCAACTATCTTGAACGTGCTGGTGAAATTGTGTTTGAAATCTTGTTTCCAGCTCTCGGATATTATCCAGTTACAGCAAATATTTCAAATGATATAAGCTATAATTCCACAGAGGTTCTTGTATCAGTTGAAGTGCCGATTAGAACAATTGCTGTATATGCTGAAGATATCACAAATAAAGAGTCGCCACTGGTTCTTAATATACAACTGAATGAATTCATGCAAGGACCTGCAAAGGCTAATTTCCGAGTAGATTATGATAATGGACATGTAGAAACATATTACTACTATAGCGCAACCTACTTTTTCACAGCATATGAACATGAATATTACTACCCAGACTGGGGAACTTATACCATTTGTGTAACAGCTTTTAACCAAATCAGTTCTGTTGAAGGTTGTATCACCGTGCAGATCGGCGACAAACTGACATACGTGGATATAACGATGCCATCCGCGGGTCGATTTGCTGTGAACGAGAGGATGACGTCAATAATACGCTGTCCGAGAGGATCTGACAGAACATATGTTGTTGATTTTGGAGATGAAGTTTTTATTTTCACCGATCAATACTTGAAGGACACAGAAGACTTTGATGATATAACAACCACGACAACATCTACTGCGACATCATATGTGGCTACCCATAACAGTGCAATGTTCTCGAACGACACATCATCTGAAAACGGCACGACCGTCTTTACAGATGGGGCTGAAGCTACCACCATGAGTACTTTTGATGTTAATACGACTGACTCGTTACTTAATGGTACAACAGAACCTGTTGTTAAACGACGAAAGAGAAACGCACAATACACAGACAATACAACAGAAAGCATGACATCTGTGGCTCCAGGATCAGAGAGTACAGAAGAGTATGTTGGAATTTCAGACAGCATAACCACGGTTCTTCCTGGGACTGCTGATAATGCTACACTATCTTCATCAAATGTAACATTTACTTCGGATTCACATTCAAGCAATACCACGGGTGAAGATGATAACAGCACAGATGAGTCTGTAACAAAGAAAGAAGAAACCACAACTCCTGTTCCTACAACTACAACCATAGTAACAACAACAACGATGGAACCTGTTCCTGATGATGCAACAGATCCAGTTTCCTCCAACTACTCCACCGCTCAACGTCTACGTGACGGTACTATTAGAGTCACTCATCGCTTCCAGTCAGTTGGTGTATATACAGTAAAGGTGAGAGCCATGAATTATTTCAACTGGGCCAAAGATACTCTTTGTCCAAGAGTTATTGTACACGAAGAAGATGAAACGTCTAAATGTGAGGTGAAAGAACTGAAACTCAGCAAACAGTTTATATCATCACTAAGCAATCCTCTGCAATTCTTCAGATCGGATCAAGTTAACCTCACTACAACAGCTAAGTTACAACATTGTAAGGGTTCAGTGGCTACCTACTCCTGGAGAACTTTGAAAATTGTGACAGAAGATGGTAAACAGATACAGAGACCTCACCACGGTGACAACTTGTGTTTGTTAGAACATTCAGATGCTATCTTCAGGTACCCTAGATCATCCCTACCTTTTGGGTTATACAGGGTGATACTAACCGTTTCTCCATCTGGTCATCCTCTTAAAGCTAAAATGGTTGATTTCTACATGCAGGTGAATCCGTCCGCACCATACGCCATCATAGACGGTAACGAAGAACACCAGTGGTTTCTCGTGTATGCAACTACAATCCTACGATTTAAGGAGTCAATTGACCCAGACTTTAATACCACAGATGGAATAGAATATGATATGTTCTGCATGGAGGAGTCGGATAAGAATAAAGCAGAGAAAGAAACCCTTGATTCTCTCAAGTCTCAATCCAGTCTGTTAGTTCAAGGAATAACGCATAGGTATACATCGAAAAATAAAGTCCGGTTATATGAGTTCTCAGAGTGCTTTGAGAAAAGTTCCAATTTTACAGCTGATGTTCGCTTTCCTAAAGGTGAATTTAACGTCCCTTCAGAATACTTTGTGAGTGATGTCACATCGTTTGCTATGGGTCTTTACGTGACTAAGAACAACTTGACAACTTCAGCGTATGCTACGTTTGAGATTCGACTCAGCAATGCCTCTAATCTGTTCGACCAACTCGATGACTTACTGGCTTCCAAGGACACGACTGGTGTGATGCGAGCTGTAGAAGCACTGTCTGGACTGCTCACGACAGAACCGGTAAGTTCAACTGGAAACACGTACTGTCGTGCCAACCAAGGGTGACAGTGACGTAATATCTTGTTTACAATTGTTAAGTAAAACATTAACTTGTACACTCCACTTGAGCCAACACGAATCGATAGATCACGTGACATTAATCCTATCCTGCACAAGTGATCTATCGATTATAAGACCCTGATAACTTTGTAAACAAAACATAACGTCACTGTCGCGCTTGGCTGGCAGTGACGTAATATTTTGCTTACAATTGTTAAGTAAAACATTTACTTATACACTTCACTTGAACTAACACGAATCTATAAATCACGTGTACATTAATCCTATCCTGTGGATAGGATTAATACACAAGTGATCTATCGATTCTAAGTCCTTGATTACTTTGTAAACAAAACATGACGTCACTGTCACTCTTGGTTGGCAGGACAGAACATTTACATGGGCAAGTTCGTGAGATTTGGTACATATCGCACATGCGTAAAGCCATTCTTTAACCCATTTAGCAGAATGGAATTCCCCACTCTTATCAATTGGAACAGTCCAAATCGGTTTAAGGGTTGCTGGGTGGCATTTTTCAGTTTTCATTCAAAATCTTAATATAACATTGTGTAAGCAAACAGTAGCGGCTCTGATCAGACGCTGCATTCTGTGGTGTCTGATTTTTGCTGTACTGTTTGCCTATGTCCCATAAAAAGAAGTTAGGTTTATATGGGTTACGCATGCATATGTATCTAACCAGGGAGGCTAGATACAATATGTGTGGTATTATGGAGCTTTGGGTCACTGTAAAGGTGGTAACTTTAATCTTGGCGTGGTTCGGCTATTTCATCTTCACAAGAAGGAAAATCGGGTTCTATCTATTTGGTAAAGAGGTAATAAGTTGTTTGAACTGCGCAAACCTGCGTGCATTTCATGAAAATCCCCACCGTATATACACTGAACTGACATTTATTAACTCTTAAAGCGCATGTCACAAAAAAAGTTGTATACTTTTGTCGTCTGCTGAAATATTTGAAGCCTCTTCGACAAAGAGTGTAGATCCAGGTAGGAGCAATCTGATATGGGTCCACAATGCTTGCCTCTATACTTATGTTAACCAATAAACATACAGTTTCGGATGTGATTATTTTGCTGGCGGTTAAATTATATTTTTTGTCTCTTTACTGTCTTTACTTTGGTGTTATGGCGCAAGATAAATACAGCTATTTTCGAAAAAAAATCACGCCTCATTTTCAGCTTTTACCTATGTCTAAGATACAGATGTTTCAAAATGCATGATAATAGGATTATACTATATTTCATTGAAACAGGTAAATTACGGTGTATATTATACTGTAGTAAATGATATGATATATACCTGTAAAATACGCATTACCTGGATAAGAAAATATTTTTTTATTTCAAAGATTCTCATCTATCTTTGAATCAACAGTAAGTCAGTTCTAATTACATTTTCATGAGGTGCCTCCTTTACATTGACCAAATAGCCTTAACATATAAGCCTTTATCTGCGTCTCTCTTTACTGTGTATACGAGCAGTGAAGGCCCTGGCGAATCTGCGTGAATGTACAGGTTTGTCTATTCATACGCTGGTCGCCAATCCGATTAGCTTCAAAACCTCATAACTGCCCCATGTCTCGTTTGATGGTAAATATCATGGGACAATCTCCATGCACCAATGAATGCAAATGTCACCTAAAGTAAGTATAAACTGGCGTATAAATATGTACCCAAAATATACAGCAACCACATGTTCTAACAGCTTCCTCGCAAATATTCATGCATGATAAAACATGTGTGATCCCTGTACTAAATTGAAGCCCCTTTTGTGACTCCTCATTTGTGTGACATCATTTTCGAACCACGTTATTGTTTGTGTTTGACCAATATGCTCAAATTAGAATCTCTGTGACCATTCAAGTATGAGGCTAAATGCTTCTTTTAATGAGACTAGGTCTGTAACTATGAACATTTTTCGAAAAAAAATATTTTCTTTTTAAATCATTTGTAATATAAAATTAAGTTATGTTTTCACAATAAATATGTTCAGTACAGCTGAAAACTGCAAGGAAAAGTGAATTATCTTATTAAAATAGGTGTTTTTCTCTTATTGGTAATTATTTACGTCCCTCCAATAATTCTAGACAGTTGATTTTTACATAAATGCTGTTGTTTTGATAGTGATAATTTGTTAAGATTTACGAAAATGCTAAAATGTTAACCTGAATTTGAGTATTTTTACTGTATTCTTGAAAAAAAAAACTTTATTTCTAAAATTAAAAGATCAAAAGTTACAGACTATGCGGCTTTAAAGCGATAGATGGGTGTTTCATGTGTTAAAGTATTAGATTTGACAGCGTTGCAATCTATTTCCTTTAACTTCCATGCTACCTTATTTAAGGAATTTGTCATGAAGACACACATGGCACATATATTAAAATATCTGGCCCTGAGGTTATAAAACTTTTTTCATGCTCAACTCAACTGAGCACGGAATTTCAACTGCTCATAATAGCTAAAATACCGACAAATAAAGAAGTGTCTTGCTTTAAGTGTCCCATATGTTGTTGTATCATGCTAATAAATGTTAAAATGCCAACAACAATTGTTTTAACATTTCTGAGCAGGATAAATTTCATGCACAGCTAAGCTGAGTATGGAAAACGTTTTATAACCTCGGGGCCAGGTCTTGATATTCAGCACTTTGGCATCTCAAATAGGTTATACGTCATTGATGCTGTTTTGACTTGATTTGTTTCAGGCTAATGCGACAGAAGACGAGGACTTTGAAGCCAAGCAAGAAATGACTTCGGTAAGATTTAACTTGATTAATCCAATTAGGCTTTGTACCATATTCCATGTGCGTGTATAGCAATTTCCCCTTACTTAAGTTACGATTGTCGATGAAATGAAACGCGCATGCACGGGTCTAGAGGGGGGGGGGAGAGGGGGTCCGGACCCCCCTGGAAAATCATAAAAAATTATTGTTTCATAGCGATACTGGTCCAGATCCACTGAAAAATCACAAAGCTACCAAGCCAGTATTCAATGTTGGGCCATCATCTGCACGCTAGCGAAACACGCCATTTAATGGCGTTTCGCTGGTGGGCCGATGATGGCCCGGTTTCTTAGTGGTATCATGGATCCAACCTCCCTTCATCAACTGAAACGCCAAAGTTGGACCCCTCTGACATAAATCTCTGGATCAGCGCATGACGCGAAGTGCACTCTTCAGGGTTATCCTGAGTTTTTAGCGTATTTTAACTTAGAGTGTGTTCAAACTCGAATGGATGGGGTGATCGCGCCTACCATGAATTGTTTTTACTTGCAGCTGAAGACGAAATTAATTGGAGCTTTAGATTCTGTATCAGCTGGGGTCAAGGACATCGAGCAGTGTAGTGGTATGTTGGATTTGGTGGATGGTCTCACTAAGGATGCTTCCAGTACGTCTGACGATGCTAGGGTAAGTCTAAGGACAACCATGGGTGGGTAGTGAATATAT
This sequence comes from Loripinus fragilis, assembly GCA_964019695.1. NCBI lineage: Eukaryota > Metazoa > Mollusca > Bivalvia > Lucinida > Lucinidae > Loripinus > Loripinus fragilis. The sequence goes on from OZ026516.1 coordinate 70,134,011, forward strand.
CTGAGCCGTTTGATTTGATCCTTTACGTCCCTTCAACAATCTTTCAACTATAAAGGGACGGGTCTTCTTGGGTTGAACCAGTACTAAGCTAGGGTAAATGTGTCTTGCTCAAGGAAACAACTCAGTGACGCTGGTGAGGCTCAAACCCGCGGCCCCTCGGTCTCGAGTAAAGCAATCTACCACTGAGCCACTGCACTCCCTATATCTGAGCCGTGACATGAGATTTCCAACAATGTGGTATATGCAACCAGCAAAGCCTCAGATCAGCCTGCGCATACGCGCAGTCTGATCAGAGCCTTTGCTAGTCGCTTGAATATTCTGAGTGTTAAACTACTGACTGAACATCATTTGGAGTTTCTATGCCTAAAAGGGGTTCCATAGGCTCGTCTGAGTCTACACTTGACAAAATGCCACATTGTTTAAAATCACGTGTCACGGCTTATCTAGTTTTGTAGTGATATGCTGTAAGTGAGGTGCCAAATATAATGCCAACAGTGCCCTTTGATTGTGTTATGGTAAGTCAAAGTGCAGTCGTAACCAGGGTAAAGGGCATCAAACTGTGTGGAGGCATTATTTTCCTGAGCCTACTGTTCCAACAAATTTTTTGGGTGCTTAAAAGAGCCGTCTCATTAATGTTTAGGTACTTCAAAGACCTGTCTTATTGTAATGAGACCGTTCTTTTAAGCACTCAATAACAAAATGATTTTTATATTTTCCACGCTTATTCGCAGGCTTGTGTACAGCGATGCAATCATTACGTAAAACGTATTTCCTTAGTTATGTCTCCCCCGACATATTGATTTCCCCTGTGCGTCTGTCTGTCTGGCTGGCTGTCAGTCACAAAAAGTGTCCAATATTGTAAACACAACTCTTCAACAGTTTTAGTCGGATCTTTTTGAAACTTTGAAGGTGTTTTGTAAAGATTTGAAATTGTTCATGACGTCTGCCTGTAATCCTCAGATTATTTTCTGTTACTTTTTCGCAGGTTGAACTAAGTCATTTTTGGCTAAACTCCTACCAAAGCATGTAGACACTGGGTATCTGTGAACGCAACTCCTCCTACAATTTTACCTAAACATTTTAGAAACTTTGCAGGTTTTTTAACAAGGTCTGAACATGTGCATGAGGTTTGGCTGTAATCCTCCGATAAGTTTTGTCACTATTTTGCAGTTTGAACTTAGTCATTTTTTGGTATCTTGTAAACGCACCTCCTCCTACAATTTCAACCGGCCCTTTTTGAAACTTTGCAGATGTTTTTGTCAAGGTCTGAAGATGTCCATGACGATTGGCTGTAATCCTCCGATTAATTGTGTTACATTTTTCGCAGTTTGAACTTAGCCAATATAGACAATGGGTATCTTGTGAACACAACTCCTCCTACCAATTAACCCATATCTTTTTGAAACTTTGCTGGTGTTTTTTTTCTAGGTCTGAAGATGTGCATGCAATTTGGGTGTAATATCGATTTTCAATTATAATGGAAATATTATATGATAATTAACTTTTTTCCCAAATGATGGTAGTGCAATCATTTACTGCTTTAGCAGGATATCTTTGTTGGATATGAAATCTTTTTTTTTTACTAAAACAATCAGCATTATTCTAGTTTGAAATTGCAGTCAGTGACATTTGGATTTTTTTGACACCAATGGGGTGGGGGGAGGGAGACACCTGTTTTTGTGGAAAATCCAATTCTGGTTAAGTTCTGATATTTCAACATGAATATTTGTATATGTATCATAATGCTTGGTTCGTTGCAGTAAGTATATGTGAAGATATCATTGTTTGTTTTTTGTATGTTTGTACCCAGTCAACATTTTTTCAGTCATGTCGTGACGGGTCTTCATCGGTTGAACCAGTACTGGGCAGCGGATAAAGTGTCTTGTTCAATGACATTACATAGTGATTTCGTCAGCAGTAAGACTCGAACTAGTAATCCTTGGATCCCAAGTGTAACGCTCTACCAACTGAGCCACAGCGCTCTGTCGGAGATGTAATTGTAATAAACAATATGTTTTAAACAGTTTAGATTTCAACATGTTTTAAATATCATTACCCATTGTCATTGTAATTCTCAAATTCAATCTGCAATATCAATTCTAAATTAAAAATCGGTCCTACGTTCATACATATAACTTTCTTATTTATTTCTACCTACACAGGTTAGCGCCACGAGTGCTATCAAAAATTCAGCCGGTGTTGCAGAAGAATTTGGTGACGAACCTCTAGATACTCTTACTGGGGTAGGACAACGTAAGTTATTTAAGAGTTGTTCTATGTGGCACAATAATTTAGATACTCCGTTTCTCTATCTTGCTTTGCCATTCGTGGCTTGGATGTGATATCAACGTATCATCCATAACACACTGGTACATCATCCACACAACATTTCTGTTTCAATGTATACAATGCTTGTTGCATACATTAAAGAAATAAATTCGATTTTTGGAATGTGCATGGAATCATGAATACTTTGGGCCTCTACTTTGTAAGAGACTCGAAGCATTCATGATTCCATGAACAAACCAAAATTTGAATCTATTGGGTATATTTACATTCTATCATAAACATCTAAAATTTAGAAATTATTTATAATTTAGGAGAAAAAACATTTTTGTATTTTATAAGTAATCGTATATAATTTAACGGTTTTGTTGGAGTGTAAAACAGAAAAGCGGAACAGCCAGTGTAAACACCGACAGCCAATGGAGCAAATAATTGAAAGAGGCTTGCCTGTCACGTGCGGCTCAGGTGTGACTCGCTGTCAATCATAGCACCAGTGTCACTTCTGGCAAATGAATTCAATGTTCGAAGCGTATTGCAGGGGAAAGTGAGCTTGGCAGCTGTCAATCAAATTTGTGTCATTCATGAAACTATGTACGGTTGCAAAAATATAAAGTTTCATTTAAGGCTTGCTTTGAAAATGCATACATACATACATACATACATACATACATACATACATACATACATACATACATACATACATACATACATACATACATACATACATACATACATACATACATACATACATACATACATACATACTTTTAAGAATTAGATTTTTGGAATGTTCATGAAATTAGATCATTCCATTTTATTAAAAAAACTTTCTTATTATAAATTCAACCATTCTACTTTTAATCTATTTGCCTCATACATTCAAAACCGCATGCAAGTCATGTATAGCGGAAATGGTTTTACAAAACCAGCCAACATTAAATCAGGAGTGCCCCAGGGCTCCATCTTGGGCCCTATATTATTTTTGCTGTTTATCAATGATTTGCATTTACATATTGAGCAATGTGACTCAGATTATTATGCAGATGATGCAACGGTTCACACAAGCGGTAAAACTAAATCTGACGTTGAGGCCAAATTACAACATGACGGAAATAAAACAAAACAATGGGGCAAACAAAACAAAATGAACATGCACTATGAAAAAACATCCTGTATGTTAATAGGAACGAAACGCAGCACTCAGCATTCTCAAGAATTGGACATTTATATTGACGATAATAAGATTAAAAACGTAACTAAACAGAAACTATTAGGTATATACATTGATTAAAATCTACAATGGTCTGATCATATCGACTATCTTTGCTCAACAATCTCATCAAAAATCTCTCTTCTCAAACAATTGTCATTATATATTCCAGTCGAAGCACAAAAGCTTTATTACCAAGGTTACATCCTTCCCCTTATCGACTACGGGTCCTGCACTTGGGGCACGACTTCAAAAGCAAACATAGAAAGAATTTCAAAACTACAGAAAAGAGCGGCACGGATTATTCTTAATGCAGACTATGATACCCCTTCTTCTGAAATGTTCAATGCACTAAGTTGGCAAACAGTAACTAAACGTCATAATTATAACAAGGCAGTTCTCGTCTATAAAGCCCTAAATAACCTCACTCCAGCATATATCTCAGACCTCCTTACTCCTATATCACAATCTCATCATCGCACACTTAGATCTACGACAAGCGGCTCTCTAGCAGTGCCCAGATCAAAGAAGCCAATGTATGATGGCTCATTTTCCTCCTCTGCGATGCGGCTATGGAATACTTTGCCAGAATCCGTTAAGAATTCAACCTCTCTTAAAGATTTTAAACGGTGTGTAAAAGATCATATTTGAAATATAGTTTTAAAGGTTTTGTCACATACATGTAACTTATCATATAATTATTTTATATTTTAAAATAATGCACAAGCAAAACTAGTGCTTTTATACCACAAACTTGTTTTATGCTCCCGTTCATGATGTATTTTTTTTTAACATTTGTATTTTAAGTAGTTCAAGTGTTTTATGTCCTTTTTATTATTTTATATTGTATGTATTTGTATATATGTAAATATGTCTAGAGGACCACATGGTAGACTAGCTAATGTAGCTAAATGTGCAATCCTCTTAAAATAATGTATAAATAAATAAATAAATAAAATACATAGCACAAAACACAACTTACGGTGATTTCATATGTGTTTTTTATCCACTTTAAGTTGTTCGTTAAGAAGAAAGATAAACCATGAACTATGTTTTTCCAAGACCCCAATGGTCTACTCTAGAATTGCATATTTTTTTATGTGGCAAAATCAAGTAAGTAATTATTAAAACTGCTAGACATGAACAAACGATGATATTACAGCAAACAAATTGGAGAACCTACAAACCTTTGCAAAGAAAGTTGTTTTACAGGATCACACACTATCAATCTAGCTCATTGACAAAACCTTAAGAGGGAACAAGATATATTTATTACCACAAATAAAATAATGAACGCACACACAGAACATATACAATCCTATACAAACGAAGTGCAATAGGGTTTAATTGAGAACATAACTTTCAAAGTAATAGATCATGCACTAAATTCTGTACTCAATTCAATTATGCTGAATGTAATCTCCAATTATTTAAGAATTTAATTATTTGGATAGTCCAATATCAATTTTAAGTGGTTGCAGGTTATTGTTTATTTTCCTTTAGATATTTAAATTGTGCCAACCAAGTTAGCTCATGATGAGATGCCTCCTGTGGTATCAATACATAAAGATCAAACCTGTTTGCAACTATTCCATGTTTTGACCACAAAGCTGAATGCAATATCTAATACTTGGGTATATTGTTTTATCAGGTACCTCTCATATTAACTGCATTGTTGCACTTTGGCCTGATAAACGTTGTCTATCTCACGGCTTTATCAGGCCATCATGATGTAGCACTTTTTGATTGACGTCGTCAATGTCATAAAATCGACACGAAGATCAAAAATTACGTCATAATCGCTTTTAACAGTGAATCAGCTTGTAAACGGATAAATAGAGCACCAGGTTTGCGTCTTTTGATATCAAGTTTACCAGGCTAGGCTTCGAGAATGCATGTTGAATAAAAGCCTTGTCTGGTAAACTTGATATCAAAAGACACTCATCTAGTATTCTCTATGTATTGTTATTCAGAGGTTGTGTCTGGTGTCAGTAACGTACTGCCAGCAGAAGATAAAAAGATGGAGGAATTGAAGAAACAGCACGAAAAGGCCAAGAAGCTCGCAGAAAAAGAAGCAGCTGCTAAGTTAGGACCAACAGAAGGAGAAGAAGCAGGTCTGTTTGCTTTGTTTGTTCATAATAAATGAGCTCTGACATGTGATTTCCAACAATGTGGCAATTTGACAAGTGTAGACTCAGACGAGCCTGTGCAGCCTCCTTTTAAGCTTAGAAACTGCTAATGATGTTCAGTCAGTAGCTCAACACTCATAAAATATTCAAGCGACTAGTAAAGACTCTGATCAGACTGCGCATATGTGCAGGCTGATCAGAGTCTTTGCTGGTCACACATACCACAAATCTTATGGAAATCTCATGTCGCGGCTCATATTTTTGTTGAATGTATGCTTGTTTATTTGTTTAGTCAGTTATATGGTAATTATAACCCTCGACATACTCTCTTCTCCCAGGGCATTTATGCCAAGAGGTTTATAGTTTTCATCTTTCCATTGGTCTGTTTATGTTCGTTCATTTATTCGTTCTTCCAAAACTTTGTGGAATTTAAGTTTTGGTTTAAGTTTCTTCTTGTTAGAAGGCATTCATATTTAGACCATAGTTGCCCTGCATGGTCGGCATTTACATCATGATTTCGTACCTCAGGGTCCCTGCCTCTGCGTGGAGCTCCACTCTAGGGCTTCAGATGCTTGGATATCTGCCCAAATGTTGGACTAGAGGTCAAAATCTAGGACATTGTCTGATCGTTTTTTTTTCTATTTTTCTTCCATGAAATCATTCGTATTTGAACAACACGTTTGACACTTGCTCTGTGACTTTGGATCTTAGGAGCCATTACCCTAGAGTGGTACTAGAGGTCAAAATCAAGTTTTATATGAGAGCTGTAAGAGCTTTGGTCCTGGGCCTCTCATGGCAATTTTCTAGTTCTGGTTAGCTTGTTTGAGTTGGTGCGCTATGTCCCAGTCAACAATGTTCAGTCATTTTGGGAATTTTTCTATGTTAAGCAACTGTACATAGCAGTGAGAACAAAGGGTCTTGTTCAATGATGTAATGTGGTACCTCCAGGGAGGTGTTTAGTTCACAATGCATTATACCCTGTAAATCTTATATGCATTCATAATTGCACATAGCAATTTGAATCTTTATTGTTATCATAGTTGCTCTTGAACCGTTGAGTTGTTGCTGCGTTTGGCTGTCCAAATACAACTTGGTCAGTTAAACAACTCACAATAATCCGTTGGTCTATAGCTTCTAGATATATAGATGCCATTTGATTTACCTAGAAGCCAATTAAACTACCATCACATACTCTTATAAACATGTCATTGCTTTTTTGGCCCACACTTATAAACCGTAAGTTGCCCTTTGACTTTTCTCAAAAATCTGAAAACTTACATTGGATCTTACGCTGAGTTTAACAGGAGCGTTTAATCAACATACCTTTGTAGTGCAAAGTCAAAAGTTTATTCCTACACACAATATTATTCTAACTTAGACATTGCTATAGGGATTTTGACCAGACTTGCAATTGCAATAATCTATCTTGAAACAAGAACTATTTGTTATAGTGAGCAAAACAAAATTGCAAAAATGACCAGAAAGCAAATTCTGTGGTTAACTGACCATTTGATTTACAAGATTGGTCACGTGACTTCTTTTTGTGGGTGCCAAACATGCCCAGTCTCTGCAGAGCCATCTTGCATGTGCAAAATATACAAACAGAGAATAGATAAAACTAACTAGACTTCTACTTCCAAGATATGTCAGAGTGGGCGTTTAAAGGAGGGTTTGCGCATATGCGATAAGTACCAAAATCTGGTATGTTGGCCTATATATATAGAGAGAATACCAGGATCGTGTCTTTTGATATCAAGTTTACCAAGCAAGGCTTTGAGAACGCTTGTTGACATCGCGAGGCTGGCCAAGCGATTCAACATGCATTCTCAAAGCCAAGCCTGGTAAACTTGATATCAAAAGACACGATCCTTGTATTCTATTTATCAGTTTACCCATTGTTTCACTCGTCAAACTAGCGAGTATGACGTAAGTTTTGGTCTTTGTGTTGATTCAGCGTCATTAGCGAGGTCATTCAAAAGTGCAACGTCATCATGACCTGATAAAGGCACATGCTGTCAGATAGACATCATTTATCAGGCAACGTGAAACAATGCATTTAACATGCCCTCGCATTAATACAACTACTACAGGAGATACTGAAGAAGACACCCCTGATATAGTACTGGAAGATGACGAGGAAGATGACCCAGCATTAACAGGGGAACTAACTGAGGAAGATATGCACTCGAAAACGCCCTTGCCTTACAACAAGCTGTTGAAGATGTTTGACTTGATTCATAGTGAACCCATTGAGAGGCTATACACATACCTGATCTTCTATGAAGCTATATTTAGGTAACTGCATGGGATTTATTTGGGTAACAAAGCACTATTTACACAATGGAGTTTTATTTAACAAACGAAAATAGAAAGTGAGTATGATCAGGAAATACCACAATCACAAACCGCAGACAACCCCATGGCACCGCAAGGAAGAGCCGCCTAACCATCACGAGACATCAGGAAGACAAATTAAGCAGAGCAACCAGCTCTATGAAGTTATTGAAGCTATATTAAGGTCACAAAGTCACAGTATAGTTATGCAAAAAGCTATCTTATAGGTAATGAAGATTTGTTTTTGAAACAAGGCCTTTTTTAGGTAATAAAGCTATATTTAGGTAACAAAACTATATTAAGATAATGAAGGTATATTTAGCTAAAAATATTAAGACAATTTTTGGAGTTATACTTTTAGATAATCAATATATGCTGCATTACGCGACAAAATCCATCAGATAAATAAATTTCAGCTCTTTACAATCCAGAACCTTCCTCAGACATCGTTATATGCATGGTCAAACAAATATAGTCCAAAATTAGACTGCTACGAGAAGTATTTCAATCCAGGACTTTCTGTTACTTTCTTTAACAAAGAGTTTATTGTTAGCTAGGATTGATTGTCATCATATGGATAGCTTAACCCCTTTCCTTCCATTTTTTGTCCTGTTGTTTACATCTATTGCATATAATCAAGTGCTCTTCACACAAGGATGTTTCATAGAAACAATATGAATTCTGATATGGTATTAAATTGTTTGCAATACAGGCTCTCTAAGAATATATTAAGCAGATGAGATAGATCAAAGGACGGCAGTTGAGGCAACCTGAGGGTTAGGTATCCAAAGCATAGTATACAGTTATTTTGTGCCTGTTTGTAGTATAATGAAATAACTGTTTTATTACTCAACCCATTTGATGTAATTCTTAGCAGCATTCCATGAATGGTGTTGCTGTAGACAATGTGGTTTTGTTGCAAAACAGAAAATTTCACCAAATCTGCTTTATTTTGGTCTCAAAATATTCCACTCGTCCTAACTAAGAAAACGAGTACTCACACTTTAAAAAAGGAAGTAATCTGAGTTTTATGTTGCCAAAGCATGCCTCATGTTCACCATTGTTGCATAAAACGAACCCAACGCGCATCATCGTGGGGCATGTCAATAAGCCCTTGGCTGTTTTTAACAGCGAAGCGGGAAACCAGGCCATGGTATAGTGCCAGTCAATATCAAAAACTAGTTCCTGTTAAGCGACTCAAGATTTCAATGCTTGAATATAAGAAATTTGATGATATAATATACTGTGACTGGCATACATTTGGTGGGATTAGATCGAGTCTCTCCAATGCATCTTGTTTTACATTTTTGTTTCCTAGACAAGTTATACCACTGGCATTCAAACAAATAATGCCGTGCAGTTTCGACTGCACTCATCAAGTTTACTTCATAACTTGGACAAAGGCAATGAGTGAAGAGATAATGGTCTATCCTTATATCTTAAGATTTGGTCCAAACAATGTTTTTGATTACATCGTTAAAATAATAGTTCATTTACTAAAAACATAATGTTTGTATACTGTACATTACATACATTCCAGGTACAGTAATGTTTCACAACCATGTACTTTATTTCACTTTTATTTCTTTCTAGACACGTGATAAAGAATAAGAGTGAGGAGATAATGATCAATCCAGAAATCTTAAAGATGAGTCGGAACAATATATTTGGCTACATCTGTATCCTCGAGGAGCCTGGAGATGTAGAATGGTATTACAACAGATTTCTTCTGGAAGAGAAACGCAGGCGAGACTGGATAAGGAAAAATGCAGTAAGTTATTATTCGTTATTTTTCATAAAAAGCAAGTCCACGAGATTTTGATATGTATCATGTTGGGATGGCTCAGGTGAGTCTTCGCTGCTCGCCTAATCAAATTATGGATGTAGATAAAGATACAGATTAAAATGTATACCTCCACTTCACTCAGATATGTAAGCATGACTGAGTGGATAACTGTATTCAAAATTTTCCTCTGGGGAGGTGTATCATCAGATATAAGGTCGTAAATTCAGTTTTACGGCGATACGCGATTTGAGTCATAAAACATGATTTCTGAACTTATATCCGTTGATATACCTCCCCAAATGAAAATTTTGAATATGGTTTTCCCATTCTTAAGTTTTGTTTCAAACTGAAGCGTTGCAAACTGTAAAAGCTGCATATCATTTAACTATATGTGAGGTAATTAATGACGTCTAACTATTTCCATCAGTATATCGCATGATATACTGTCGCAAATGTTTGACGTTATCCAATCAGACATCGCGTTACAAAATCAAGTGCATTAGAATGCCCGTTTATTGGACGGCTTGATGGATACGTAAAATATGTTGTGATTTGCAATTTTAATGTCGCTAATGAAAAATAGGCATATTGGAAAGCCATAGTCATTAAAATTTTCTTCACTGTCTCAAATAGCATATGAGGTCTGTATGGGGACTAGCTGATAAGAGAAAAATAACCTTGTTCGTTTACTGATTAGAGAAGAAAGAAAAAATTGATTACTGATTTGTGAAAAAATAAGGTTTTTAATATAACATGATTGACACACTTCTTCGAAGTGATTTATTATATTACCAGTATGCAATAGCTTATGTATCAAGAAACCATTATTGCCAACATTTCACGTGTGTGGAATACTTTTTTACCCTAAGACTGTGTTAGCTCAAAACCTAAATCGTTATTTCTTAAAACAAAGCTGCCGAGCTAAATTATTTTTTTCTTGAAACATTATTATAATTCCAAGGCGAATTTCTATAGAGGTTTCTCTTTCATTTGTTTTCTTTCTAAGTCATTTTAGAGTGAATAATTTAGATATTTATTTGTCTAGTGTTCATCCATTCAGAAAACTTACAATTTCAGACTACAAATTATAAGAATCTATCATGAGTGTGAGGGTAGGATAGAAAAATCCATCCTGAGGATCGCTGTTTGGCATCATGAGGCTTGTCGAGTGATGACAAACGGTGATCCCGAGGGATGAATTCTACTATCCTACCCTCACCACACGGATAATGGATTCTTTTTCTTGCACCCCATTGTTTCATTTATTTATTTTAAAATAAGCTTCCAGAAGTCCCTGAACACGCTTAGATGCAATTTCACATGATGACTTTACTTGACGTCCTGGGTAAGATAGCATGGGTTAGATAAGATTTTCTATCCCAGGGTAAAATCTCAGATATCCTTTTCAAGCGTGCAAGAATAACTATTTTGTAAGGGTCTGGATGGGGTATAATGATTAGTGAATAATGGCCTTTTTTTATAATAAACAGTGAATAAATAGCCAAAAAATAATGAATAGTGAATAATTAGGGCCTAAAAATTAATGAATAACCCTATTTTTTAATAAATTGAAGAAAACATTAATGACTAGTGAATAATCAGATTTCTTTGCCACTTTTCTTACTTTAAATGAATAATTGGTCTTATTTTAATGATAACCCAAAACTTTAATGAGATGAATAATGGGCTAAAGTTTTAATGAATAGACCCTCTTTTGTAGCTGACCAACACACCACCCGCAGTGATAAAATCATACAGATTCAACAGGATGCTACAACAATCCAGTTTCTTATCTATACTAGACTGAATTGTCTACATTTCTGATATCCTGCTTCATTTTCTAAGAAACTGTCATCAGAATAAGAGCACTATTATTCAACCATTTAAGAAACACAAAATCCTTCGATAAAGGACTCATGTTTTTATTGATAAGAGATGGAAAAACACACTGAGGGTACTCCCATTTTTTCTTCATACATAGGCTCCAGCCCAGCATCTACCATTCACCCAAAAAACATTTCAGAATTTTAAGCACCCCAAAAATATTTGACATTATAGCAACCCCAAAAATATCCCCCATTCTGTACCTTGACCTTAAGAAAATATCCTGAAATGCATAGAAATGACCCCTAAATATAGTTCAATTTTGTGATGACCCAAAAAATGTACACAAAATCTTCATACCCCCAAAAATATTCATTTTTCTAAAAAAACTAATACATATTGAAAATTTAAAATTTTGAACCCAAAACATGACCCAAGCCTACGTATGTATAAAAAATAAGAGTACACCCGGGGGGGGGGGGGGGGGGGGGGAAACCCACCAAGACAACATATTAGTGCTATCATATGGGATTTTGGTAATACTTGCATATATGATTAATCATTGCAGTACTAACTAGTGTGTAAACAGGCTATTATTTGGCCTGAGTCTTTATGTTAGTTAGCTTTGTGGGCTTGTTCATGTTCAGTCTGAGCAATACACTCTAGGGAATAGTCTCCATCTATAGGTGAGATTGCCAAAAAAGATGAGTTCATATAAGATAATCAAAGGCCACTTAGACAGTGGCCTAATGTGGATTTCCAATAACTTGTTAATTGATATGCTGATATGGTTTCATATGGTCAACATAACACATGCTGCTGTTGCTTCCTGGGTGTAACAATATACACATGTTCTGTTTTTGTAATATGATCGCAGTGGCTCAGTGGTAGAGTGCTTGACTCGAGACCTAAGGGCCGTGGGTTCGAGCTTCACCGTGGTCACTGTGCTGTGTCCTCGAGCAAAACTCATTTAGGAACTTTAGGACGCAGCTGTTTAAAATTTGTGTATTTCCATTTTTTTTCCTAGTTTTAATTTTTTTAATATGGCTGCCAAACTTCAGAAACTTCACTCAATGCGTGTCTGCTAATAACTTATTCAGACAGTTTGAACCAAGATCAGGACCGACCGAAAAAATTTCGATCCTGATCTGGGTACACATTCTTTAAAAGTCTGATATAGTGTTCCTGAAAGATTTTTGATAAAACATTTTTTTTATAAAAAAAACAACAAGCATTCAAAGAGTTAAAGATTAATCATACTCAAGGCGACTTTCGTCATCTGCTGATAACCTTTGCAAATAGTTTGGCTCCAGATAAGGACCGACGTCGGCCCTGATCTGGATCCAAACCGTTTGACACTCTGATAGATTTCTTTAATACTTTTGAAGAATCAGCAGCCATCAATAAAAGCATGAAAGAATACCCACGCATTTATAGAGTGTTAACATCAATAATAATTAATTCATTGGGCCAAATTTTTTAACTGCCCACGGATGAGAATGGCTATTATCAGCCATCAAAAAGGCCTGGAAAACTATAAAAAGTCGGGGAAAAGTAATTTTGAAAATCATATTGAGTTGCCACCCTGTCAGTCTGATCAGAGTCCACAGTGTTTGGTGTGATACTTAAATTAGTCAATAATGCTAGCAAATATATTAATCAATTATGCTAGCAAACATATGCATCAGATGACTAAACCAGTCAGCGTCCGCGCCTGCGTAGCTTCGTTTCTATGTGTTATCTTCTGTACTAGTGGATTGATAACTGCATACACTTTGAAATGTTCGAAATATGGTTTGGTGCTTTATCTTCTAAACCAGTGGATGTATTTTGACCAAGCTTGCATAGATACATTGTTGGGAAGAGGCAAAGAGTTGATAAGTTTTTGGTGACCTTGACCTAATTTTCAAGGTCACACCGGCACTTTGAAATGTCCAAAATTGGGTTTCCGTGCGTTATCGTCTGAACCAGTGGATGGATTTTAATTAATCTTGCATAGGCACATTATTGGGAGAAGGGGAAGAGTTGATTATATTTTGGTGACCTTGACCTAATTTAATTCCAAGGTCAAACAGGTGCTGCAAAGTGTCCGAAATAGGGGATGCATTTACCAAGCTTGCATAGGTGACATAGGACGATAAAAGTGAAGACTGTTGGGCTGTCGGTTAATTGTGCCCAACGATGAATCAAATTTGGATGGGCATCCAACCAATCTGAACTGCAGAGCCTTGGCTATGTGCTCACTGGACAGCAAATGACCACGCAAACAGCGAATTGTCAAGCAAGAATGAGCGGGTGACAGGCCAAGCAGACTGGGTGCACCATTTTGTTAGATTTGTCACAACGCTAATGTCAATTTATAATGACCTATCATTTAAAATTATGCAAAATGTTTTTGAATTTTGGACAGACAGGTCTAGACAAATAGTGTAGACCCCGATCAGAATGCTCATAATTAAGATATTCACTGTTTGCGTGCGATTTTTACAACTGAAATGGCTTTAACAGTTTAATAGATTGCCGGTACTTGCTAGATCTGCTAGAATGAGGTTCTAATGAGTACCTTCATTTTATGTGTTGGCAAAAAAATGAAGTATAGCCTTGTAAGTCCGACTTTACAAAAATATAACAGAGGGGTTCAATGAGGTCTAAATTAAGCGGTCCTTTTAGTATATGAAAACAATTGTTGTAATTTATTAGAATGTTTAATTCTTTCCAATGACTTTTGTCATCTGCTGATAACCTTTGCAAACATTTTGGACCCAGATTCGGACTTACAAAATCTGGATTCTTTAACAGTTTGATACTCTGGTGGTGTTTCGGTAAGAACTGTTCAAAAAACAAAATATGAATGAAAAAGACAGCAAGTGATAACAAAAGAATGAAAATAAAATCAGCATGCAAAAAGTTATACTTGTAAAAATTGATTTCATACACTGTTCCCAACATTGTTCAGAATATATACTAAATTGAGTATGCTAGCTGACAAACAGAATCTATCTTATCTTTCTCAAACACCTTTGCACCATTAGATAGCTGGGTTTACAACTGTTGGTGGTCAGTTCCTACTGTGATAATATACTGCCTGACCAATTATCCAATTAAGCCGAAGGAGGCTCAGATATGAGCCTGGATTTTGAGGCTATTCCAGTGAATATGAATTGTGAGCATATGGGTGACATTCGTACTTCACCCTTTCACCCTAGTGTATTTGGTTTAGAAAAAAACTTAAGTTCAAAAGACATGACTACAAATATGAAATAAATACAATAAAAACTTAAATGCTACAATTAATGATTTTTGAAAACACTTTAAACTGTTATGGGCACTTTCATAAAAGAATATGGGAAAATGTATGAAAATGAATTGTCACGCCTTAACAGATAATAATAAAAGACCATTAACTCATTTAAGCCCAATGAACATTCTTACCCTTATCAGTAGGAGTGCCCATTTCCAATTTTAGGGGTTTGGGGTGTTTTATTTTTATTTTTTATTCAAATTCTAATAGAACATTCTGTGAGCAAACAGTGGAGACCCTGAGCAGACGCCACATTCTGCGGGGTCTGAACTGGGTCTGCACTGTTTGTCTATGTCCCACGAAAAGGACACTAGGCTTATATGGGTCAAAACAAATCCGTGAAACACTATTAATTATTATTTGAATATTTATAGAAATATAAATGTACCCGTGTCATCTGTGAAAATATGAACAATATAAAACAATAACAAACGAGTTGTTTATAATTTTGACTGTGAGTTTTTTTCCATATACTGTTGTTTCAAAGATAGATGAGAATCGTTGTAAACAAAACATATGTCTATTGAACTAATCCAGGTATGTGTGATTAATAAAGGTAAATATCCTAAACTGCATCTAACTGCAGTAATACAGTTACCATTATTTACCTGTTTCAATAAAAATGGTATAGTCCTATTATCATGCATCTTTGAAACATCAGTACATGTATGAATTTATTGAAATATAAACATCTTACAATGTTTGACATAACTCTTTTTGTTGTTACACTTGTTGAATTTGCACAAAATATGAAATCTGCACCAATTTCCCGGATCTAATATTGTGTACATTTCATTCTGTTTTACATCTTTGAGTACTCAAAACTTATTTATAGTTTACTCCGCCCCTTCCTGTGCTTCACAACCAATAAGTTTGCACAGGAATTTAAATTCTTGGCCAACTTAATCTCAATATTTGTACTGCAATATCTATTAAGTAAATCATTAAGTAAATCCATGAAGTGGTCAATGCGACCATTTTCAAAGGAGCAAGGAGAAAACTATACGTAGGTCATAGATCATATATTACAATTATAAAGAAATTAAGTGGTTCACTCGCTGCACTCGTTTCCACTTAATTCCTTTATAATTGTGATATATGATCTATAACCTAAACTTCTTGATTAGAGATTAGGAAACATATTCCCAAATATGAAATGTAAAAATTAGAATATCAATATAATTGAGCCGTGACATGAGATTTCCAACAATGTGGTATTCGTGCCAAGCAAAATCCCAGACCAGCCTGCGCATACGCGCAGTCTGATCAGAGCCTTTTCTAGTAGCTTGAAAATTTTTTGAGCGTTAAGGTACTGACTGAACATCATTTTGAGTTTCTACGCTTAAAAGGGGTCTGAGTCTACACTTGTCAAAATGCCACATTGTTGGAAATCACATATTACGGCTCATATTTTTAGGACCGTGGAGTTAGCGAGTCATTTCTTGGTGCGATAGATTCTGTGTCCAGTGTCATGTTGAATAAAACCGAGGGTAACCAGACAGTGGAGCTCAGTGGAAACGGTCTTAATGTAGCCATGAAAAAGTCTGCATCTAATAGTTCGGAGGACGATGGTAGGTATATATTAATTTCTTTACTGCGAAAAAATATCAAAGCCTTTAGATCAACTCCAGCGATGATGTGTAGATCACGCCTGGATCCAGAGGAAAGGACAGAGGGTCAGGACCCCCCCCCCGCCCCTGAAAATCACAAATATAGGGTTTCTTAGCAAAACTGTGTCCAGATCCCTTGAAAAATAACAAAGCTACCAAGCCAGCATGCAATGTTAGGCCATCATCGGTACCCTAGGGAAATGCCATTTACCATTTATATGGCGTATCACTGGTGGGCTGATGATTACCCACTTATATTGCTAAGTGGATACTCACTACCCTGAACAACTAAAAGGAGGAAAAATGTTGTCAAAGTTGTACCCCCTCTGACAAAACTTTCTGATGGATAAGAAAAGAACCGTAATTTTACACTAAATTTGTCTGCTTACCTGGCCCTACGAATGTTTGTTTTTGCTCTCATTGTGCACTTGCTGGTCTTACCCACTTTCTTTTTAATATGGTAAAAGGCTTTTAGCACTCAGAGGAGGATGCATTAGAGCCTCTAATAAATCTGCACTTTACTTCTGTCATTTAGCTAGGCGTTGTGATGTCAATCAAACTCTCCTGACCTATACTTTGAGAATAAAATAAGATCTCCTTGCATGCTATTGATGGTTTTTATATTATGTCATCACCAGTCATTTAACGCCATTTGGAAAATTGGATATCCTATCCTTATCAAATGGTCAATGTCATTATAGGTTTTAGGGGTGCCTGGTGTATTAACATATCTCTGTTTCTCACGTAACTGTTTTTTGTTAGTAAACAGTAGAAACGAATAAGACGTCATTATATGGTATCTGATCTGGGTCTACACTATTTTCATATGTCTCAAAACTATGATTAGAGGATTATATAGGTTTATAATCTTATCTCTTTAAGATTGAGCTATTGGTGCTTTTGAGACTCACGGGAGATACTGCTTTGTGTCATTGGGCAAGACATTTCTCCTATGCTTAGCACTGGACAGGAAAACGTTCCAAACATGACTGAAAAAGTGTTGACTGGGACGTAAAGCCTAAACACAAACAAACAAAAACTTCTTATTATCTAAAATTTTCATATAGTAAGGTTTTCTGCCCATAGACATACTGTAAAGCCTGTGTAAAATGGCCACTCTCAAAAAGACTGAAAATTAGTTTTTAAGACCAATTATCCCTTAATGCAGATCAAAAGTATTGCAGAATGCTCCAAGGGGAGCATTCTGCAATACTTATGTCCTTCATTTAGCTACTATTTGTCATTAAGATCTTTGTTTTGTCAATTTTGAGTGATAGCTTTACACAGGTTTTACTGTATCTCAAACCCCATGATACAGTATTGTAGTTACAATGAAGATCAGATAATTGTTTTTTTAGATATTTTCTTAAGTTGGATCTTTCCTCCTAAATTGTGACTAAGGCATACCCGACTATAAAGCTAAAATTCGTAGTTTTATGTGCTACATTTCTAGACCAAAATACTCTTCAATTAAAACCATGATCACAATTATTGCAGATGGTGACGACACGATGGAGAGTGAAGGTGGCGGAGTACAACTACCTAAAGATGTAATGGGAGAAGCTGCTGGAAATGGAACAGAAGTTGGACAGACGGTGAGGCATTCTTAGGAATATGGAATGCAATTTTGCTGCATAAGTGGGCCTGCCTTTACCGCACTCTACTTCAGAAAATAATCTATCACTGTAATTAGGTTGGACTACAAATACAAGTTTGTTAAATATCAAATACGATCTTATCTTAAGTGTGAGGAAAACATTGTTGAACGTAAAACATTAATTACGACTTAGTGTTTGAATAAGACTGAACGCGATTTTGGTTCACTTTGATGTATATACAACTTCTATTAATATGTAATTTCAAATATCACTGATTCAAAATAACAAATTCTATTGTTTAATCTACATAATCCCAGTAAAACATCCACTGACCTAAAATATACACATGGCCTAGTGCATTTGATTAAAGACAAAATGAATATCTTACCAATTAACTGTTCAATGTAATAGTTATCCCATGGATTGTCCGCTTGTACGTGGAGGTAATCCACGAGCTTTAGCGAGTTGATTATCTTACGTACTCGTATAAATGGGTAAGCATTGTTTAAATATTTTATGCCACCTACATCAGTGTAGACCTTGCACATCATGAGTTATTTTATGCTAAAGTTGGCAAGGGTGGCACAAATCAATGTTAAATCAAGGTTTGTTAACAAGACTGACTCTGCAGTGTAATATTATTGCACTGCTGTTGGAATTGAAAGAGAATTATTACGCAGATATACCTGTTGTGATAATATTTAGTATTCTGTTGATTCTGCAGTACTGGTATAAATATAATCACTCAATGAGTTTGCATGCTAAATTGAATTCATGTTTTGTTATAATAAACACATGTTTTCTGGACAAACATGCCATAACTGAGTGATTATCGTGGTCAGTTTATTCCATTTGATTGAATTCCAGTGAATATCTTACATGCAGTGCTCATTTTATATGAATTTATCTTACTAGTTGGAGAAAAGAGAAATACTGCGAGGTTGCCAAGCGTTTTATTACTTTTTCGCAACAATTTTAATATATTCAATATTACAGGAGCATGAACGTTAGATAGTACTTATCACATGGAACTACACATACTTAAAAATCGCATTTTTGATGTGATAAAGTCAAGATTTTGCCATATTTTGCGAAATGTTATAAAGGACGACATTATATTACTAAATTTGTAAACCACTAATACATGGCATTATATACTCCCAGACGCGACGTCAAGTGATAACTTGCATTAGTAAGAACTCCTCCATCCACACTGAACAATTCTTGTGTTTAACAACAGTATAATTTAGGCTAAAGATCCAGGTTGGTAAAAATATATTTATGCGTTGACTCTGCTGTTGTTTATTTACTGTAGCTTCAACTATATATTGCTTATTGATGAAAAACAATACTTAGTGTCCTTTTTAGTTTTACTAACATCTCACGGAGTAAGAGAGAGTTGGTTACTTTGCTTAACAGTGTTCTTGTTGTTACTCTATGTGCAACTCAATATTTAGAACTCAGATAGTATGAAAATTATCAAGTTGGTTGGGACTACAAAGATGTAGAGAGTATTATGTATTTGTTTACTATTTTCAAATTGATAATTTTCTATTCAGACACATGCTTTTGTTAATTAAAAGGAAGCCCTCAGTGAGTTGTTTCTTTTAATCACACAAATCACATACCACATCCTTTAAAACCCAACAGGTTCATATTGATAGGAAATACTGTAAATAATAATTTTGGGGATATATGTTATCTGATGACTTACTACCTTTACCTACATGCGAGGATAAGAGGTGGGGGGTTGGGTCTGTTATTTTTTAGCAATACTAGTCAAGATCCCCTGGGAAAAGGCAAAGCTACTAAGCCAGCATTCATTGTCGGGCTATCATCGGCCGATGATGGTCGGCTTCTAGTGTTATATATATAGATCATCTGTCCCCACCCTTATCTGTTTTGATTTATTTTAAAATAGCGTTTGGCTGGTTGGCTGATGTAAACCCGCTTTTAGTGTTATATAGATCCTTGCCTCCCATCATCAAAAGTAAAAAAGAAGGTTGACTGAGTTGGACCCCTCTGTCAAAACTTTCTTGATCTGTACATGACCTATAATTGGAACTACTGATAATTTGAGGTAAAAACTACTTCAAATGCAACTTATGAGAATCAACTGCAAATACTACATAGTAACAATGTGATATGTAATACATGGGCTTTTTATATTTAATGCTTACCTTTTCTCAGATGATAGTAAACAAGAATTCACCATTTACCTTTGGCAACGAGAACGACACCACAGAGGTTGGTACCAGTGTCCTTACACTCAAGTTTTCAACACCGGGAACTAAAGATGAAATTAAGGTCGCTAATTCCTCCAAACCAATGACTATAAAGGTCAAAGGTAAGTTTTGATTGAAAATTACAGGTTTAAATAAACAAATATTTTGAGCGTAAAATTGTAAATATTTTCCTACCCATCAGTTTAAACATAGATACGGTTCATTTGAGTACGCACAACATATGTGTTAGTTGAGTAATAAGAAACATATTATTTTGATACGTACTCTTAACTAATGACCTGGAAAAATATATAGTTTGCTAATTATAAAATCCATACTTTATGTCATAAACCTTTGGGGGCACAACATTTGGGTTTCTATATGCCTGTGGTCCATATATTATATGTTCCATCTAATCTCACATTACTAACAGGTATCTATTTTGCAAAACTCAATAAATATATGACATGCTTTATTAAAGTTGTAAGCAGTTAGTAATTAAAATTAGTAATGCATTTTGGAATAATTTGGCATCAGTGCGTGAAAACCTGTCTTTGGGGTTTCCGACAAAGCCAGACTCAAACTTGTCTCATCATCTACAGAGTCTAGCTAGAAAATTGAAATATCGCTTGTCGCAAGTCTAGATAAGATACTTTCCAATACATGAATAGAAGAGGTGCTGATCAGACTGTGTTGATGCGTTGGCCGGTATGTTTCCCCATACTAGTTTTTTTTACACTTCTAATCAGAAACGAAAAAGCATGATAAACATATCCATCAACATAGAGAGATCTGAGTTAAACCATTGTATACTAATGGATTCTTCCTGCTGGTTTGATACAATAATCTAGGTATAGTCCATTGTACATATATAGGGGTGTTAGGTTATAATATTTAAACAATTATTGTATTCTTTTGTATAAAGATCATTTTTACCTTGATAAAAAGTGTGAACCCTGATAAAATGCAGCATAATGACGCATTTCATCTGGCTATTCACTGTTTGCAAAAGTACTTGTTTACATGTTTCCTGAATACAAAGGGTTAATTTAAAAACGGCAGACTCAGTTACAATGAGTCTTTTATATGAGAGTAACTAGAAACTACAACAGCTTGTATGCCTATAGCAATGGCTTACGTGGTGTTCTGCTCCCTGTCAGAACTTTTAAAATTTAAAATTATTGGCGTTGAATATGACTATAATAACAGCAACAGGTGTATACCCTGATAATCAGTAACTTTCTGTTGCAATTATAAGGAGTTTGAACTGTTTGCATACTGCAAGTTAATGGAATGCTGGAATAATAAAATAGGTTAACAGATAAAGCACCGTTTACCCATTTACGCCTCTGGACAACACGTGAAAAGCATATACAATACTCAGATGTAAATATTTTGTTAAACCACTTTGTTACAGGACCTTATATTAGGTTTAAGAAATTTATTGCATCAAACTCTCTGTTATTGTCTTAAAATGTAAGTAGATCTGTCTAGAAATACGGTTTGTCTAACGGAATCCTTATATACTTATATATTTTCTTAAATCATGAATGTGCATTTGTTGGAGAGCATCTTGTTTTGTTATATGACTCCTATAAAAGACCTCCTCTGATTGGCTGAAACTAGCTTGCACTGGTTGTGACAGATCGTGATGTCAAACAGTGATGAGCTAAAGACAGGTGAACAAGTGTTGTCAGTCTTGACAGAGAGCTAAAATAGATTGAACTAAATCTAGCCCAGGTAACATTGCTTTTGTCAGTCTTGACAGAGAGCTAAAAATAGACATTGACACACTGACTGGATTCTTATGTATATTTCACAGGTAAAGTGTTTGTTCATTTTATGAGAACAGCATTTATAGTTTAGGGGCCAAACTGAGATATATGGGCTATTTTGCGAGTTTGTTGCACCCCCCAGGAAGAAAAAGTTGGTTACTATTTTCAGTCAGGGACATGTCTGGGGGCCTCAGAAACCCATGTTTTACTAGGTTTTCTGTGGTCAATTTTCTGTAAATGGCCCGTAATCAACGTTACCCCACAAACATTGAAAATAGCAGTGCACAAAATACAAGACTAAAACTGTATTTTATAATAGTAGCAATGAATTTATTTGAGGTTTAAATAATTGATCTAGTCATAAAAATTCATTGCAGACATCTATGTTTTATTGCTCATAAGCGTTACGTATGTTACATTTTATACGAAATTGCTGATAATGACTTTATAGATTGCATATAAGAATGAACCATGTTCCCCAGCCACAGGAAGAGAAACTTGGTTACTATTTTTAGTCTTGGACATGTCTTGGGGCTATATAAAACCATGTTTTTAGTAAGTTTTCCATGGTTAGTTTTCTGTAAGTGAACTGTTACCAATGTTACCCTAATTTTGAAAATAGCAGTACACACAATACAATACTAGTAGGATAGTTTACAATAGTATTAGTGTAATTATTTGAGTTTTTCATGTTTTAGCTAGACATAAACATCAATTGCAGACATCTGTAGTATGTATTTCTGCTCGTCAGAGTTACTTACGTTACATTGTTTTACGAAATTGCAGATAATGACTTTATAGATTGCATGTTATAATATACCATGTTCCCAACCTTAAATGTGTGGTAAAGACCCCTATTCTAATGATGTATTTCCATTTTTCCATATTTGAATCTATTTATAATTTGAAATTGGAGATAATTTGTAGTAAGATAAATTTTAAAATATGCTTATAAGCATATCATTTCTACTGACAAACAGATTTTATATTTCAACCATATACATTGCATTGGAATTGACAGTGCCTTCTTTCATCTCTGTCACAATGAAATGAAATAGCAACACTAAAAACAAGTTTTACTACCGTGGGAATTTATTTTCTGTCAATATATAAATAAGGTAACATAAGTAACCACAATGGAGTTTTGCGTAAATGGATATACTAAAAATTGTAGAGTAGACTCATATTTTTACCTAAGCCTGACGACACACAGTCTACTCTCCACATATTTTAATAACTTCATTTATAGGTAAATTATTTTAAATAAACATTAATCTAAGAGAGTTTTGTAATTTTGTCTGATCCTGTTACTTTTATACATGTATGGTAATTTGCAGATTTTTTATCAATGGTTCATAGCAATAAACATAATATTTGCTTTATGATTCAAATATTGGACTGAATATACCGTACCTCAAAAGATAAATTATAAAAGGCAAGCAATATTTCCTGCATCTGGTGGTAAGGCATGAGGATAGTGTGGGTGTCTTCCAGAGCAGGGGCTTTCTGTCGACTTTAGACAGGACACATCTTAAAACTAGTAAAGTTCCAGCTGAGCCTTCTTTGAAAGGGTAACAAATTGGTCAAATTTGACGAGTCACTGTTTTACAAGATATTAACCCTTTACACTATATGCATATATTTGTCAAGCTCATAATATATGTAACAGCACAATGTCATTAATTTAGCTTAAATATGTTTTCCTGCGACAACTTGCTCCTTTTTTGCCGGTAGTAGTATTTTATCATGCCTGAAAAACTATGTTTGCTAAAAAGTGAGAATGACCATGAAATGTCATAATCACAGACTGTAGATCAAACAAAGGTACCATGAGGAAGAAACACAGAACATTTTAGGTCTTGACTGCATTTTGTTATAATCTAAAATTCCTCTATTGTTTTTAAAAATTACAAATAAGATATCAATCAAAGTACTTATCAAATAGAAATAGCATGGTATATACCAAAATGTACCGGATGCTTTTTAGATCTAGCATTTACTTTTTTTCTTGTATGCTTTATACATTAATTTTCACTGTTGACAATTACATTTTGAAAAAAAAATCAATGTATCCCTAGGCCTGTCACAATTGCAATCGTCTATTCTCTTGGTTGTCATGATTTCATTATATCATATTGTAAAATGCTTATTATCTTATTATATTATACAGCAATTTCGAAAGAATTTATTTTGTTTGTTAACAAAGCAATTTGAGGTAAAGCAACCTAAGCAATACGCATAGACTTAAAAGCATATTACGTGGTAACATTAATTACAAAGCTATTTCATGTTAACATTAATTGCACATGTTTTGTCTGTTAGTGAAGCTTTATTTTAAAGTCCATTTTGAGGAGTTATTCAAAAGCTTTAATCGTAAGCATGACTCACTGTAATTCAACAACATGGTTTGAATTTCTGAAACTCACAGATTAAATTGTCGAATGAGTGTCTGTTGAAAAATTAGTGCCACGACTCATGCGCAGCTCTTAGCTTTCTTACATTATTCACAAGGGAGTTCTTTTTTCATTCTTTTTTCCACTTTTAGTCTTGTTGAGCTATTTGTAACACTAATAACAGGGCTCGAAACTAGCACTCGTCCGCTTGTATTTACAAGCTTCAGGCTTCAGGGCAAGTGAAAATTTTGATATTTCTAGTGAAAATTATTTTTCCCAATATATAGCCAATAATTTTTGTGATGCAGGGCAAGTGCCTATTTTAATATATTTCGAGACCTGTAATACATGTTTACACATGAGGAGTAAGAGACTTATGATCAGTTTGTTGGTTTCAAAGATTTACTGAAATAGCCTTATTGTATGCAAAACCATCAAAACTTGTGAGTAATACTGCAAACAACAGCTCATAAACATAATAATTTTAGTCATAAAGTGACTCTTTCTTTCACCCATATTCATGCATATATTTGTTATTACTAATATTGTTGGAGGGCTGTTTCTGGTTAAAGGAAAGTATTTCAGTTTTATTTAAAGTGAAATGCCATATTAAGATTACAAATTATGAGTATGTTACAAATTACAAGTACAAGCTAATCTCGTATATTACACTGGTTTATACATGTAGTAGGTAACATTAATGTAAAGACCAACCTTATATACAACGAATCACTGTTTCAGCAAACTAATATGGTTAAAACACAGATGTATTTTTATATGTAAGGACAGGCGAGTTCCCCACCTTAGGGATTTTTCTACATCAAGCAAATCAGACATTAAACCAATTAATTATGTTTGTAATTTTGCATTAGATAAACGCTTCGTGATGTAATTTCTCCAAACATTAGACATTATCTCAGATAAACTGATGATAGACTGGGTGTATACAAGCTTTTAGCTGCTGCAATATGGTGAATGACAGATTCTTGCATAGCATGTGGATATATCATTGAATAACCTTATTAAGAGCCTTAGTCACCAAAAGGCCAACCAAGACACACTTACCTAATAGGATATTTTTCAATAGTATCAATGAACTCATTTTAGCTTTACTTGTTTGAGCTAGACATAAACATCAATTGCAGGCATCTGTGAGATATGTTTATGCTCGTCAGCGTTACTTATGTTACGTTGTATACTAAATTGCCAATAATGACTTAATAGATTGCAATTTTAGAAAAAAACATGTTCCTGAACCTTAAATTTATAATATAGATATCTATATTAATGGTAAATTTCCATTTTTACATATTTGAAGCTGTAAATTACTTGTAACTGTAGTGAAATTAATTTATAAATATGCTTATTAGCATGTAATTTGTACTGGTTTACAAATTTTCTATCCTCATTTATTAGGTATAGTAGTTTACAGGCCTATTTTGACACTTTGACTATAGGAAACTTAGTAAAACAGACCACATGACACGTAGTAAAACATTCAGTCCAATATTTAAATTATGAAGTAGATATTCTTCATATTGACATGTACCATTGATTAAAAACCTGTAAACTGTCATATCAAAGTAAAATAATCAATCAAAATTAAAAACGCTCTTAAATAAGTGTTTATGTAGAATAATTTGTCCATAATTGAAAATATTTAAATAATATGTGGAGAGAAGACTCAAATATATTCTGAGCCCGGCTATTTGTCAGGCCTAGGTAAAATTTGAGTCTACTTTCCACATTTTTTAAATTAGTATTTTATCCATTTATGTAAGGGACAATGTTGTTACCTACGTTACCTGATATATATTAACAGCAATAAACTATCCATCGTAGTTGAATTTGTTTATAGTTATTATTTCGTTTCATTGTGAAAGTGATGAAGAAGACATTGTACATTCCAAAGAAATGTTAATTGTCAGATAGACAATTTCTATGCCAATATTAGAAGTGACATGCTCATAAGCATACTTAAATATTTATATTATTGCCAGTTACAAGCTATAAATAGCCTAAAATATGTGAAAATGGAAATTCATCATTAGAATAGAGATCTTTAATACAGATTCTAGGCTGGGGGAAATGGTTTATTCTAATATGCAATCTATAAAGTCATTATCTGCAATTTCGTAAAAATGTAACATAAGTAACTTTGACAAGTAGAGAAATACATCTCACAGATGTATGTAATTGATGTTTATGACTAGCTTAAACATGTAAAGTTCAAATATTTCATTTATACTTTTGAAACTATCATATTAGTCTTGTATTTGTGTACTGCTATTTTCAATGTAAGTAGGGTAACATTAATTACAGGCCATATACAGAAAAATGACCAAAGAAAACATAGTAAATCATGGGTTTCGAGTACCCCAAGACATGTCCCAGACTGAAAATAGTAACCAACTTTCTCTTCCTGTGGCTGGGGAACATGGTTCACTCTTATATGCAATCTATAAAGTAATTATCTGCAATTTGGTATACAAAGTAAAATATGTTACGCTGACGAGCTGCAATACATGTCACAGATGTCTGCAATTGATGTTTATGACTATGTAAAACATTTTAATCTCAAATAAATTCATTGATACTTTTATAAAATATATTATTTGTCTTATATTTTGTGTACTGCTATTTTCAATGTTTGTGGGGTAACGGTGATTACAGGCCATTTACAGAAAATTGACCACAGAAAACTTAGTAAAACATGGGTTTCTGAGGCCCCCAGACATGTCCTTGACTGAAAATAGTAGCCAACTTTTTCTTCCTGGGGGGTGCAACAGAACTCAAAATTTGAGATTTGGCCCCTAGACCATTAACCCATTTATGCCGAATGGAATTTCCCATCGTTATCAATTGGAACAGTCCATTTCTGTTATAAGGGATGTTAGGTGGAATTTTTCATTTTTATTCAAGTTTTAATAGAAAATTATGCAAGCAAACAGTGGAGACCTGATCAGACGCGGCATTCTGTGGCATCTGATCTGGGTCTGCACTATTTGCTTATGTTCCACATAAAGGACACTAGGCATATATGGGTTAAAATGCAATTAATTTGCTTATCTCATAAGAGTTGCAGAAATTTGGGAAGTAGATTGTTGAAATAATCTTCCTGGTGAAAGTGCACAAGGAACATCTTTATAAATATGAAAACACTTTAAATAAAACTAGGAAAAGAGAGACAGTGTCATATAACAAAACAATTGGTGCATTCTTTTTCGGTTAACATCAGGATTTGTCAACCCTCAAAAGTGATGTTCACCGAGGCTTCGCCTCGGTGAACATCACTGTTCTCAGGTTGACAAATCCTGATGTTAACCTCAAAAGAATGCATCAATTGTATATTATAAGTTACCATTCATATTAAATGCAGCGTTGCACGTCGCCTGATAAACGTTGTCTATCTCATGGCATATGCGTTTATCAGGTCTTGATGATCGACGTTGCAGTTTTTGAATGGCATCGCCAATGACGCAGAATTGACACAAATAATCGATCATTACGTCCTATTTGCTAGTTTGAAGAGTGAATCAACTTTGTTAGCTGATAAATAGAATATCAGGATTGCGTCTTTTGATATCAAGTTTTTCAGGCTATGCTTTGAGAATGCATGTAGAATCGCTCGGCAAGCCTCGCGATGTCAACAAGCATTCTCAAAGCCCTGCCTTGTAAACTTGATATCAAAAGACGCTCACCTAGTATTCTCTATTCATCTGCAGTAAAATATGAGATTATTGCTTTCAGGTGATACCACTAAAATAGCACCACCAAAAATGTACTTGTTGAATGTGACAAATGGTGCAGAGGCAAATTCTATGAACATTCATATGATCAACGTCACCAAGAATGACACAACAATTCATGCCATTGTGACACCACTAGATCCTGAAAATCTATTAGAGGTACTGCTGGCGTATGAAGATTATCCCAATGACACACACCATATAGATGCTGACACTCTTCCACATGAAGATACAGGTGGAAATTACAGTCACAAAGAGATGCTGCAACATACCTATTTTCCAGATCCAGAACTGACTGCTAAAGCAGGGATCTATCGAATTGCTGTCAGAATACGAAGTAGGTTGCATATTGAATAGAGCATCTATATGAGTGCTCATGCGCAAGTATTATTTAATTAGTTAAACAAGTTGTTGAAAAGATATAATATGTGAGTGATGAAATCAGTAATTATATAAATTTAATGATACAGGAGCACGAATGTTAGATTCTATTTATCATATAATACCAAAACACTACAATAAGTTTGAAATCTCATATTTGGCGGGAAAATGATAAGATTTTGTCATTATCTTTGTAATGTCTTACAGACAGCAGTACTAGATAACATTACAAAATTCGTTATGTCCAAATAAATCAATCACTAGTGGTTTATAGCATTGCGTTATATCACTCCCAGGTGCAAAGTTATATGATAGTATTTTGACATTGTTCTAGACAAATATGTCTCTTTCACACCAGATCGTTGTTTTTATCCATGTGAGATAATTCTTTCTCACATACCAACTCGTACAAGACCAAGTGGTCCCTATGTTAAATCAATGTCGGCAAACTCTATCCAAAATCCCTACCCATTTATTGGCATGTCAACATTTATGAGCGTGATAGGTTTCATGCTAATCATAATAACGGTATATAACCTTTATGACTGTTATTTTTCTGTAGATGCCAGAAGGGATTTTTCAAAAACCTACGACGTTTACAACTACACATGGCAAATGTTTCTTGGTGGCTGTCGATTCTGGAATGCAGAGAATGAGACATGGAGCAGTGAAGGATGTGTAGTGAGTAGTAGCAGTCCACTTGAATCATGCACGGATCCAGAATGTTCCCTGAGACGGGGTGGGGCGGGGGGGGGGGGGGGCGAACTGACAACATTATTTTGGTCATCAAAGTATTTCATAGATGGCCCTATGGAGCTCCCTTATCATGAGTGGTTACAGGTTTCCTTAAACATTCTGGTATGGACCACCTCAAGAAGCAATTGAACCTATAAACACTCATGATTTTCAACGGGTGGGGGTTCTGGCCTCCCTATTCCTTCCTCTGCATCCGCCAACTTGATGTATCATTATTTCTCAATATGTAGTACATTTGTATGTATCAACACTACTATGATATATCAATATGTCATATGCGTTATAAGTCACAGCAGCTCCAATAGTATAATACAAACATCTCAGTGTTTGCTAAGTAAATGCCATTCCCTAATATACTATTAATTTTCAATTTGTGGTAAATATCAGCATGCC
The DNA here is from genome assembly GCA_964019695.1 of Loripinus fragilis. Taxonomy (NCBI): domain Eukaryota; kingdom Metazoa; phylum Mollusca; class Bivalvia; order Lucinida; family Lucinidae; genus Loripinus; species Loripinus fragilis. The sequence goes on from OZ026516.1 coordinate 70,163,761, forward strand.
TCAATATATAAGACTATTTCTTTGAAAATGTGCATTAGGTAATCACTATCCCAGTGATTTTAATTAAAATTATTATTTCTAGTATCTGTTATTCTCAAATATATACTCAATTTTCATAATTTTCATAATTGTAAATATCACCAAAAACTCATGATACATTATTATTTTCAAATGTGTAATAATTTCTGCCATACTTCTCGATTAATTATTATTTGGGTCTTGTGGGGAGAAAATCTTCCTTTAGGGTTTGCCTCTAGGAAAATTTAATAAATTAGATTTAAACTTTTGTGCTTCTTTATTTCATGAGATTTTGGGACATAGTGCATCTGAAAACAGCAATCTATCTGACAAGTCAGTACAGCCAAATAGGCTCACTGCTAGAGCCCTTGCTCCTCGTGAAAACAAAAAAGGTTATTGGTGAAGTTTAACACATTTACTGCCAAACGTGACCGTAGTCAAATTTACCATTCACTGCCAAACTCGACTACAGTCAAAATTTAAAGGCACAGTTGATAACTGCCTTTTTCAACCGTTATAAAGGACGCAAATCTTTGTTCTTTATTTCAAAATGTTCAGGGGACATGATAATATCGTATATGGCAGATTACGCAATTTTCTGTACAAGAACGAACTTTTCAAAAATGTTTGTAATGTCATTTGATTCCGCGGAAATCAAAACAACAATAACATGTCGAAGGGAATGACATACAGGAGGCCATTTAGCCCTTCAACTGCCATATTTTGATTTATTTCTGATTACACAATGTAATATATGAATTAATCACTATGTTTGTTACTTGGTGTAGATGAATATTTTATCTTTTTTTTCATAAAATAGTTGTTTATAGGTATTTTTTCATATTTCAATATGGCTTCCAAAATTGCCGCCAAAGGTCATGTGACTTTTTATTGTTATTGGTTTAAATGAATGTTTTATATATAACAACATTCTGTGAAAGTTTCACGGCAATAGATTGAATGGTTCTGGTGATACTCTGCATTGAACCCATATACCCTCAATATTCAGGAGTCCTTGAAACATGCTTGGCACTGAGGTATTGGTTTTTTGAGGTGCTTGGCAGCGAAAGTGTTAAGACCAACAAAGTTATCCTCTAGACTAATTAATATGTTCGCATGCATGTTCTGAGAATGCCCTTATGCGTAAGCGATAAGCGTCACAATATCATATATTCTTGCTCATTTATCTTTTAATAGGTTGGAAATCGAACTACTTTCTATGAGACACACTGCCTATGTAGCCATTTAACATCATTTGGAGGAGAAATGGTGGTGCCGCCTAATACCATTGACTTCAGTAACGTATGGGCGAAGTTCAAGAATCTGAGTGAAAATGCTGCAGTGTTTTCTACAGTAGTGTCATTACTAGGCATATACATAATACTATTGATATGGGCAAGGCATATGGACAAAAGAGATATTGTAAAGGTAATGACACATTTATTTTAAAAGTTTTATAAGATATGCAATGTAAGTACATAGCTTTTAACTATTGTTAAAAATCCCAAACTGAAGGTTAGTGCAAATGGATATCTGGACTCAGTAAAGCCTAACATTGATGTGAAAAGATGCTTTATAACATCAAATCACGGCTGCAACAAAATGGAATCTTAAAAACAGCCTACTCGCTGGTTTATGTCTTATAATAAGATAAGCCCTTATAAACAATAGTGTAGTGGCCCGGAGCTCCATATTTTTGGTTAAATAATAACAACACAATTGTATTTTAATAGATAAACTGCTTTAAATGCAGTTATAGGATTAGTTTGCTGTAACACTTGCACGAAATATACAAAACATTAAACCTTAGTTGTATACATTGAATGCATAGAAAAAACCCTGAATGATCCATTTATCAGAAAATACGTTCTAAAATTCCAATGTTTGCTACTAGACGTACCGTTTTTTGGTAATATGTGACACATTCATCACTCCATTCCCTTAACCCATATAAGCCTAGCGTCTTTTGTGGGGCATAGGCAAACAGTGCAGAACCAGATCAGACGCCACAGACTCTAGCGTCTGATCAGGTTCTCCACCATTTGCTTACAGAACGTTCTATTCAAAATTCAAAAAAAAAATACCACCCAGCAACCCTTAAAAGTGGAAAATTCTATTTGGCTTAATTGGGTTAAAATACAGATTAACCTGTCTTAAGATGCCACTCAAAAAGAAGACCAAAATTGACTCTCAAGACAGATTATTGCTTAATGTAGGTCAAAAGTATTGCAGAATGCTCCAAGAGAGCATTCTGCAATACTTTTGACCTTCATTAAGCTACCATTTGTCGTTAAGACCTTTGTTTTGTCTATTTTTGAGTGACTGTTTTAGACAAGTTTTACTGTACACCAACTGGAAAAGCTAAAATTTAAAAGATTTGTCCAATATGTTGTCCACAATTGGACATTTTCTTCCAATGATCCTACCTTGCTTTGCTTGTTACTACAGTGGGGTGCATCACCACTGGAGGATAATCTCCCAACGGACGACTATCATTACCAACTCTCTGTGACTACTGGAATGAAGAAAAATGGTGGTACTGCATCAAATATCAGTTTTATTATCTCAGGAGAGACTTGCGATACAGGAGTGAGACGACTCTTTGATGGCAAGAGGAAGGTATGTGTATTAATGATATTTGGGCCAGTATAGGACACTTTGGTACTATTCATACATTACATGGTCTCTGAGCTACCTATTGATGCATTGATCTAACTTGGTTTATTTTTAGATTGATCTCAGTCTGCTGGACGCATGGGTCTGTTTGTTGGTTTTATCACGCATTTACACATCTATTTTGAAGAGTCATATAGATCTATTTTAATGTACCGTAAAACCTTCTTAAGCGGCCGCTCAAAAATAGACATAACACAGATCTTAAGGACAAATGGTAGCTTAATGAAGGTCGAACGTATTGCAAAATGCTCTCTTGGAGCATTCTGCAATACTTTTTACCTGCATTAAGTGGTAATCCGTCTCTTGAAAACCAATTTTCGGTCTTAATTTTGAGTGATCACTTAAGACAGGTTTTACTGTATCACAGGGTCCTTGAGCTACCTATTGTAAGCATTGATCTAACTTGGTCGATTCTTAGATTGATCTCAGTCTGCTGGACCCACAGGTCTGTTTGTTGGTTTTATCACACATTTACACATCTAAACTGGCCAAAATAAGTTAAGCCCCATGCCACTTTTTTCCATAGCCATAATGTTAAATTCCCAAAGTTTAGTTCCTTATTTCAAAAATATATAAGGTAGTTGAAAATTCTAACTCCACTTAAGCTAGACAACAATATCTTCGGTGAAATTGCACAAAATTCCAATTGAAAATACCGATTTTCTTTGGCTATGTGAACATTTTTCCAAGAGTATCCATATTTTTGCCAATTTTACTATAGGAATGATAGGGAACGAAACAGGACATTTACTGGAATGTGTAATGCTCTATGGAAAATGTATCAATAAAAGTGAAACACTAGCTCATCTTGAGCAGAAATATTGCTGCTACTTCACTGAAAATTTTATAAAAAAAAATCTTTGTTCAGTAAAATGTTATGATAAATCAAACATGAATGCATTAACATTAAGTATATGGGAAAGTTTCCGGTGGGGCTTAATTTATTTTGACCAGTTTATTTTGAAGGGTATTAGAAATTTAACATTTAAATGTATTGAAATGCACATAGCTTCTAATAAACACATATGCCAACGTTTTTAGCAAAGCTAGACATATACATTTTGGTCTGAGCCTTATCTACATCACATCTTAGTGTATGTGAGCAGCAAGACTTTGGGTAAGTATTTGCATATGAGGCTTTGCTGCTTAAACGTGATATATACCAAAATCACATGTGCTGGTCTGTTAATCATTATCACATATGTAGAAGAAATATCATAAATTGCAAAACTTAACATGCCACATTAAAACAGTGATAAGCGCCATAAGCACGCTTAGGGATGTCTGTTACAACGCAAGGTGGTTCTGGACGACAGTACGTTACGGGTCCCGGACGAAAATTTCCAAATATCGGCTTGTTTTATTGAATGTATATCGTTTTCGGGAGACTTAAGACACAATAAACCGCAAGTATCTTATTCTGTCTTTGTATATTTATACAAGACACTTGTCTAAAGTTAATTAATCCTGTAGAGCTTGGTGACTGTATCCAGAAAACGCGTATATGATACATTATTATTCTTGAAACTGTATTTTACTACTACACATGTCAGCATATCCTTATTTAGTACTTTCACTTTTGTTTTCTCTGAACATTTTATGACTCTATATGATTAGACATTGCATTGTCCATCACATAGACCAAGAAAGATTTTTCTTATAAATCTGCTTACTTTAGACAAACACGCTTTTAAAACCAATACAAATGCACTGCAGTCATTTTTCCATGTTACAGATGTGTAACGACTGCAAATATATTGTAACAGGTTATTGTCGACAGGGTCGCAGGTGGAGACGACAGTGATGGATTTATTAAATATATCTTGCACTCAAGAATCTTCTGTTTTGGCTAAGGGTGAAATGTCATTCAGTTATGTCGTTGAAGAGGGGCCCTCATAAGAAGTTTTAGAATGTAATGAAAGAGAGAACATGGATATGAACATGTGCGAAAACCTAAGTACATGTACATACATTGAAGAGAGTGTTCCTGGCCCATTTATTACAATTACGTCAGATACTTGAATCGAAGGCTTAGGTGACTGAGCTAATTGTATATCTGTGCTCCAGCGCCTGCAGGGATGTTCTTGCGTCCGCCTGCCGTTCACAATGCCCAAACATCTCCTAAACAGCTTGGCTAAAAAGTCAAATTTTGTGTTGAGCCTCCATAGATAGGAGAAACGAACGTTTGTTCATAAAATCTGGGTCAAATGGCCAGCCGCTACGCCCATGTATAAACACCCTTCAAAATATTCTTCTCTGGATCCAAATACTTGGTTTCCATGAAACTTGGCCTGTAGCATCTAGGAGTCCAGCCTATCATAGTTGGTTCAAATGCTTGATCTTCAATAATATACCTGCGTGCCATACATGACATCAAGCAGTGCTTGTGCCTACCAACTTTCAGATCACAGGCTGCTATAGTTTTTAAGCTACAAAACTTGACATTGCTGTAAAACAGGTCAGGGTCAAAGCATAACATTTGTATCAAATGATAACCATGTGTTGACCTTAACCTATTCTACATCTAGGTTAAACTTTGCAACTTTCCTGATCTTTGCTCTCTGTCTTACTTTAATATGTGACAATGACAAATTTTATGGCATTTATTGAACTTAGCTCTATATAATCAACTAAATGATAATGGAAGGATAATGCATGAACAAGATCAAGGTTTGCTCAGCCATGTTAACCAGATGCGAGTTCAACAATGCAAGCGTTCACGTGCACTTCTTGTTCCGGTCTTAAATTGTAATCTCTAAAACATGGCACCAATAAAAAAGATCGCTCAACAGCGCTCTCATTGTTGAACTCGCCTCTGGTTTTGTATAGTTTGTGCGTATATCAAACCCATATATCAGGTGACCGTTTACAGAGCCAGTGGTCTGTTGTTTTTTATCTCCCTAAAACAAGATTTCCCACCGTAAATTCAGTAATATATTGTCCCAAATATAAGGAAAACTATGTTACTCCACTTCAGAGCAGTGTTTACATCTACTCAAGTGCTCCTGAAAGAAAGAAAAATGTCCTCTCACATCTGTTACAGAAAAACTGACGTCGTCAATTGCCTGTTACACAGTCGTCTCTAGCCAGTAACATTTAAAAAAATAAATTTAGAAGTTTTCAGTTTTCTTTTAAGAAGGACATGTTAGAATTGACTGAGAAATCATGTGAGATCTATTGTCTGACCATTTATGGTTTTTTCATGATGAGAAAGCAGGTAATTAATCACAAATTACACATTTCTGAAGTTTCTATTCCAGACCAGAGTTTTACGTTTTAACTACAAATATCAATGGTGTTTGTACACTTAATGCTGAACTTACAAACACAAATATAACGGTAATAATTTAAAATAGCCAAACCGACTATATTACCATTTTCTGCGAAGTCTCTGTGTGTTACCCCTTTCCACTGTCGTCCAAAACCCAAAATATGCAATCTAAAACCCGTTACCTGTCGTCCAGCACAGGTAAGCAGTCGTCATAGGCCCGTAACGAATTGTCGTCCAGAACCACCTTGCGTTGTAACAGACATCTCTAAGCGTGATAAGATCAAAATTGTCATTCAAAACTGGCTTTTACAAATACACATTACATTCCTCTCTGAAGAAGAGTGGCGCACACTATTTTGGTGCGGATCCATTGGCTTCCTCGTAGGCCTGACGCTATTTTGTGTGCAAGCTATTTAACGTACTAATAGCTGCATTAGAACCAAAATCATTTTGCTAAAAATAATTGGGACATGTTGAAGACTTTAGACATTGCCATTATTTTCAAGGTCACAGCTAAACTAAATCTATCAGATATTAGCCTGTGAGGAGGAGAACACCTGTTTGCTCTGAAAACAACTGTTGTATTCTGTTGGCCTTTGTACTCAAAGCTTCTGCAAAATCGTCAAATATTATTTTATTTTAGAAACATGAACGTGGAAGTATAATGAACTATATCCTGAGTGTGGAGAAAAAGCTAGGTCCGCTCAGTTTCTGTCGTGTCTGGCACGACAACAGTGGAGCAGGAAAGACCAGATCATGGTTCCTTGACCAGATAGAAGTTACTGATCTACAAACAGGAGAAAGGTGACTACATTATCTATACTGATGATGCCTTTCATTTTAAAACAGTAGTTCTTTTAAACTGATGTCCTATTCATTCTAGTTCAAAAATATATTTGATGTAAAACTTGCTATATTATTATCATATAATGTAGTTGATCGATCTATTAATAATCTTATGGTGGAAAGACAAGTCTACAGCTTGAATCTCTTTTTCTCGCACACCAGATTGGGATATTTCCGTTGTTTTACTCATGTGAGATATATCTATCTCACATACGCATACCAGCCCTAGGGAGAGATAAAACAAAACAGCTACACGCTGGTCACACGTCAATCTGTGACGTCATTGTAATGTTCAAATGACATCATCATGTCGCAAGATTTTCTGGAAGTCATTTTCATGTTTTTCCAATATAAAATGAGATATTAAGTGGTTAGAAAAACAATCCATTATTCGTTTGAGGGTGGAATTAATCCGTCTCTCGTGAACGCCATTTGTCATCACTCAACAAGCCTCATGATACCAATCTGCAATCCTAGGGACAGATTTTTCTATCCCACCCTCGTACTCATGATGGATACGTAAATCTCCTGACAAATGTAGGATAGACTATTAAAAGGGCTTGTACTTTATTCTGTCTGTCTGTTTGCCCATCCATCTATCCACCAATGCAGAGACACCACAATGAATGGGAAAGTTATTGGAATTTCTCTCTTTTTTCAACTAGCGAACTTAGTTATTTTTCGGTATATCATATGCAAAGAGTGGGTACTTTTTAGTTCAATGCCTTTCACAATTTTATTCTGATCGTTTTAAGCTTTGCAGATCTCTTCCAATATCTGATTTTTTTTCAGACATTTTTTCATAAGGTTGAACATAATTGTCAATTTATTAGTTTTTCTTTTTTTCTTTCAACTTTTCAACATAGTTATTTTCGACAATTCAGGTGAAATGAGTGGGTGCTTTGTAAGTGCAACTCCTATTGCAGTTTTATTCTGATATTTTTAGAACTTTTTATATATCTTCATAATGGTCTGAACGTGTACACATGGTTTCGCCATTATATTTGATTGTGTTTAAAAGCTAACATGTGACGTAACTTTCATTAAAATGAGTACATGGGCGTGCAATTATCTGTTAACCCATTTAAGCCAAATGGAATTTCCCACTATTATCAATTAGACAAGTCCATTTTCGTTTTAATGGTTTTTTATGGTATTTTCATTTTTACTCAAATTTTAAATTATAATATGTAAGCAAACAGTGGAGACCCTGATCAGACGCCACAGAACGTGTGTCTGATCTGGGTCTCCACTGCTTGTCTGTGACCTATAAAAAGGACGCTAGGCTTATTTGGGTTAAGCTTGGAGGAATTCTAGTCAACTATTCAAAATGAACACCAGCTCTAAAATGCATGTTTATGTTAAGAACTGGGCTTTATTTGTTCTAGGATGCAAGTATCATAATGGGGGTTACAGGTATAGAATATGGTTTGAATGAAATGATAAAAAATCATTTCCAATTCTTTCAGCCAACTTAATTTTTTAGACATGTTAAGCATACGATATAACCGATCACCAAATATTGTAATTATGTTAATTCAGCACTAAGCAGAGGCATAAGTGTATTATTGATTTTTTTTGTTTGTTTGATGCTTTACATCCCATCAACAATCTTTCAGTTATAAAGTGACGGGTCTTCCTGGGTTGAACCAGTACTAAGCCAAGAATAATGTTCTTGCACAAGGACACAACACAGTGGCGTTGGTGAGGCTCAAACCCGTGGCCCCTCGGTCTCGAGTCAAGCACTCTACTACTGAGCTACTGCACTCCCAAGTGTCTTGCTGAAGGCCATGACACAGTTCCTTTGGTGTGGTTGGAGTAAGCAACTCTTCAATCTAAAGACAAGCCCTCTACTTCTTGGCCACTGTATTCAATATGGAGATGATGTACTAGTTCTGCCTAGCTCAAGGTCGGACAGTTCATGCAATGTTTTCAATCTTGAAAATATATAGGTCACAGGCATATTTTGTAACAATAATTGAATAATAGACCGTAAAAACTAAAACAACAAAATGTAGGATGAGAAGTATTATTTGGTAATAATAATTTAATGAAAGGTTTGCCAAATTAAAGACATTGTAATACGTGTTTTATATACTTTTATTATAATTGCAGGTCATTCTTCTTATGTAACCGTTGGTTAGCCTGCGAGGAGGACGATGGCATGGTGGACAGAATCCTACCTGTTGCTGGTCTGGATGACCTTGTAGCCTTCAAACAGCTCTTCTCCTCATCCATCCGCAAGAAACTGACAAGTGATCATCTCTGGGTGTCAGTTTTCTCCCGACCTACCAGGAGCTCATTCACACGTGTCCAGAGAATCTCCTGTTGTATGTCGCTGCTGTTTCTTACAATGATCACAAATGCCATGTTCTTTAAATCTGATGGTGAGGCTGATTCTGGACCTCCTCCTACGGCACTAAAAATTGGTCCTATCTCTTTTACACTACAGCAGGTATGACGTCACATTCTATTATCATCCGCTTATCCTGAAGGGGGGACAGGGCCATGCCAACATTAAATGTTGGGCCATCTTCAGCACACCAGCAAAACGCCATTAAATTGGCGTTTTGCTGGCCAGCCGATGATTGCCGGCTTACAGTGGTATTTGGATTCTTACAATGATCACAAATGCCATATTCTTTAAATCTGATTGTGAAGCTGATTCAGGACCTCCACTCACCGCACTTAAAATTGGTCCTATCTCGTTTACACTACAGGAGGTATGACGTCACATTAACTAATCATGCGCAGATCCAATGGTGTGTGTAAAGTGTGTACCCCTGAAAAATCACAAAAATATAGTGTTTTTTTTTTTTGCAATACTTGTCCGGATCCCCTGATAAACCACAAGGCTACCAAGCCAGCATTCAATGTTGGGCGATCTTCGGCACACCAGCGAAAAGCCATTTACATGGCGTTTCGCTGGCGGGCCAAGATGGCCCACTTATAGTGGTATTTGGATCCTCCCATCCCTCATATACTAAAAAAAAAAAAATTGTAAAAGCAAGACACCCTCTGACAATCAGGATCCGCCCATGTATTATTATATATAGAGAATTTCCTGTTGTATGTCGCTGTTGTTTCTTACAATGATCACAAATGCCATGTTCTTTAAATCTGATGGTGAAGTTGATTCTGGACCTCCTCCAACGGCTCTTAAAATTGGTCCTATCTCTTTTACACTACAGCAGGTATGACGTCACATACTATTATCATGCGCTGATCCTGAGGAGGGACAGGGCCAAGCCAACATTCAATGTTGGGCCATCTTTGGCACACCAGCAAAACGCCATTTAAATGGCGTTTTGTGGCCAGCCGATGAAGGCCCGATTATTTTGATATTTGGATTCTTACAATGATCACAAATGCCATGTTCTTTAAATCTGATGGTGAAGCTGATTCTGGACCTCCTCCAACGGCACTAAAAATTGGCCCTATCTCATTTACACTACAGCAGGTATAAAGTCACATTCTATACCATCCACAGATCCAGAGGCAGGGGGACAAAGGGTCAGACCCCCCCCCCCCTGAAAAATCGCGAAAAATATAGGGTTTCTTTGTAATACTTGTCCGGATCCCCTGCAAAATTACAAGGCTACCAAAGTAGGTAAGGGTGCAAAGATCAGGAATCGATACAATCAAGTACCACACCTGACCCAGGATCCAAGAGGAGATAACCTAATGGTAGGAAGCATATCCAATTTTGTTATTTTCGTTCTTATCATTAAAAGTTGTGTGGGTAAGTACCATCCCAAGACAAGCAATCAACACACCGGTCATTAAAATAACAAGCCAGTATTAATATGAGTCCTTAAAAGCAAAGGAAGGTATAACAGAGGCAAGCGATAATCCAAATGGCTAATACAAGTCCACAGGTATATAGTAAGCAGAAGTTATACAACGGGGTATGAAAATCGGTCATCTAGTGATCTTAAATGCGGTACAAGACATAGAGGATATCCAGGGACAGGAATAATAGAAGGAGATTGTACACACAATCCTGAGGATTGGAAAAATAAGAGCATTAAATGAACATCAAGCCAACATTCAATGTTGGGCAATCTTTGGCACAGCAGCAAAACGCCATTGAAATGGCGTTTTGCTGGCTGGCTCAGATGGCCCGTTTATAGTAGTATTTGGATCCTCACTCCCCTTATAAACTAAAAAACGTTGTCAAAGCTGGACCCCCTCTGACAAAACTTTCAGGATCCGCGGAAGCATTATTATATATATATAGAACCTCACTTTAGCTTATTTCATAACGTTCATATGAAATGAACACATGTGAGATATTCTGTTTATAATTTGATTGTTTTAACCCTTTTCAGACCAATGGTATTTTCCATAAACATACATGCAATCAAGTCAGGATGTTCCATTGTATATGTTGACTGGCCACTGGTTATAATTTCCAAAAACATATTTTATTTCTATATATGGATATTGTTTGTCTGTTTGATTTGATTCTTAACGTTCCAGTTAACAATTTTTCAGTTATGTCGGGACGGGTCTTCCTGGGTTGAACCAGTTTAGTACTAAGCAAGGATACATGTGTCTTGTTCAAGGAATTAATGCAGTGACCCCAGGGAGGCTTGAACCAGCAACCCTTTGGTCTCGATTCAAGCACTGTACCACTGAGCCTCTGCGCTCTCTTTTATATGATAATCTATTTTGTCTTACCAAACAGTGCTGACACTGATGAAACGCCACAATATGTGGCATTTCATCTGGGTCTTCAATGTTTGCCAAAGAACTCATTTAGAGGTCTCAAGTCTACAAAGGGTTGGTCAGGAATTGAAACGCAGAGTTGTCACAAAAATGTTATGGCTTTACACGTACGCAGAAAAGTGTTCCAAATCCTATAATCATATCATTTTTTTTTATGATGTAATCTACTGAAAAAACAGCTTCGTCTAATGAATGAATATTGTTTAACATTTAATATCAATTATGTATTTATTTATTTTATTTCAAGTTTTTGTATGTAATAGTTTAAAAATTTTACAAGTACTATTTAAGTGTTTGCAATATGTAGAGCTACCAAATGAATTGACCTTTTTCATATTGTGTATGAATTTACATATGAAGCAAGTAATTTGATCAAAATAAGTGCAGCCTGTTGTCACTTTATTTCCAGAGGCGAAATGTGTCATTTTAAAAATTAAGTGTTAATTTGACACATATTGAAAATATTGATCGCATTTGACATGTGCCAAAATGTCCTTGAGTACCCATAGTTCTGCCAATTTTACTACAGAAATGACATGGAACAATACAGGACTTTTACTCAAATGTGTGGAGCTCCATAGAAAATTTATCAATAAGAGTGAGATCTAGCAGATATTGATGAAAAAACATTGCCTCTCTTTTACATACATGTAATATTTTATGCAAAAATCTTAATTTGGTGAAATGTTATGATAAAACGTAATATTAAACTTTTTGCATTCACTTTTCCGAAAAATACAGCTGGGCCTTACTTATTTTGACCAGTTTACTAGTACAGTTATATCCTAAGTTTAAGATACCTGAAGATATTTAATTCTTTACTTTGTAGGTGTTTATAAGTTTAGTAAGTACTCTCATAGTATTTCCACCCAGCTTTCTTCTGGTGACTTTGTATCGCCGAACAAGACAAAAGAAGAATACTGTGATACAGTCAAACTTGCGACGTCCAAAACGAGGCAAGTGGAAGAATCTTGCAAATAACCAGTCTCACTCTGATTTATGGGGCTCTCGAGCAAAGTCGTCAAAACTCAAGAAATTCAAAGAAAGCATCAGTGAACTTTTGAAAGGAAATAAGAAGTCTAAATATGATACGTGTGATGATGAAGAAGAATCATCCATACCAAAAGCGAGGCTGGCTGGTGATCGGAGTGCAAAACCAGATACAAAAAAGAAAAAGAAACCATTTATGTTTCCACCTTGGTGCAACTACATTGCTTGGATGTGTAAGTTAAATGCAGTGATTTTCCTACCTTTCCAAAGTTGGGGCCAGTGGCCTGTTGAATTTAGGGAAAAAACGCATTTCTGAGCATCAAATTTGGAAAAACTGAACTGGACTACCATTTTAAATGGATTAAAAGTATAAGAAATTAGAAATGTAAAGGTGCTTTAATCGCCACCATACAAATACATGAAAATTGCATATAAATGTGAAATGAAAACACGTTTTATTCAAACTTTTATGTATTATTTCATGCATCTGTAAGTTTGATAATTTTTATCAGATTTTAACAAAATTTTCACCAAAATGTAGAACTAAGATAATGAAAATGATATACACCATTTTAAGAAGTTTTTGCTTATTTTTGAATTGGAAATTGGACGCTTAAATGTACTTCTTATTACATCAAATCACAACTTTAGATAAGAGGTGGTAATGGAGCCTCCGTCAGTTGTTGAGCCCTTCAGCGACAAAACCAATTGCCTAGACTTATAATTATATATTAATCCATTTAAGCCGAATGGTATTTCCCACTCTTATCAATTGGACTAGTTCGTTTGTGTTTTTAAAGGTGGTTGGAAGGTATTTTTCATCTTGGTTCAAAATTCAATAAAATATTCTGTAAGCTAACAGTGGATATCCTGATTAGATGCTGCATTCTTTGGCATCTGATATGGGTCAGCTCTGATGGCCTATGTCCCACAAAAAGGATGTTAGAGTTAAACAGGTTGAATAGAAATTTTATCTGTGGATAAAAAGGATATGTACAAAATCTAAATCTAGTTCAAAATTTGAACGTACTTTACTATTCTTTTTGAGTAACTTGGCATTGATTGTCAAATACCAGATTTGACCTCGTCCCATGCATAACTCATTGATTTTTGTGCGATCTTTATGAAACTTACAAATAATTACAACTGCAATTAAATCTTAAACAAGTTAGTAGATGAAAATATCTAAGAACTGACTAGGGAGATATCGGCCATTGAGTGGTAGAAAACATTTTTTGATCTTGTCCGGACAAAGCTCATTTTTTAATTGCAACTGTACCACCTTTGCAGATAATCAGGGAATGTATACAAAATCAGACAAGTTCAAGTTACGACATAATTGTACCACTCACTACTCAGATACCCGCCAATGAGTGTCTTAAAAATTCCAATCGACTTTTAATAGCGATACAGTCAAAGATTTTTTATAAACATGCCAGTCTGGGGTTTTGTTTGAAATGGCTACATTTGTAGATATTTAACCTGTGAATGAAATGTGATCACCACTGCCTATATTTAATAATTGTTATTTTGCGTCATATATTGATAAGTATGTGTTTTTACAAGTGGCATTGGGATAAATGTTCAGATGATCATGTTATATTATGCGTTTTATAACAGTATCATAGCTGCAGCGTAAACTGGTAAATTTTACATTTTCAATTGTGAAATATACAATTTTTTGATGACCTCATTTTTATTCATTGGCCGTCCTAAAACTTAACGTAATATTGTGATTCATTCCCATATATTTTGATGTTAATTATTTTGCTTTTCTAAAATATTTTGTTTTTGTGTCTCCAACTACACTCCCGCTTTAGGTAGTTTTATGGTGTACTGCAACGTCATCACACGTTGACTACATGCTGCATGATTTCATAAGTGTAAAAAAAATTTGTTTTTAAACTGTTTATACGACAAAAATCAAAATTTTGGCATGGCGATGACCTCTGGTTAAGAGAAAAATGTAAAAATATACAGTAAAACCTGTCTTAAGCAGCCACTCAAAAATAGACAAAACAAATTTTCTTTATGACAAATGGTAGCTTAATGAAGGTCAAAAGTATTGCACAATGCTCCCCTGCGATACTTTTGACCTGCATTAAGCAATTATCTATCTTAAAAACCTATTTTAGTCGTTTTTGAATGACCGCTTAAGACAGGTTTTACTGTACTTTACTCGATGAAATAAATCTGATTCACGCCATAATTTATTGTCATTTATTTATTAAGTTGTTGTTTTTTGTTTTACAGTATGTTTCTTCAGTATCATTACTCCAGCGTTTTTCACGATTCTCTACAGTATGGAGTGGGGAGCAACTAAAGCTAACGAATGGTTAACAACTTTTGTATTGTCATATATATATATATATATATATATATATATATATATAGAGTGAGAAATAGGCTAATGCACCAAACGGGATATCTTTCCTGTGGCACTGGATCCAGTAAAGGATGCTAAATTGATTTGAGAAATAAATATAAACGGATATAAATCAAAAAACAGTGCTAAAATTTTTTGAAACTAAGCGCTTTCGGCTTTCGCCTTCATCAGAGTTTCAAGACACACTATATTAGATGGATAGTTATCAAAATATAACTATATACATGAATTATGTGATTATTTACGCCCAAAAAGGGCCCAGTCTTATGCCTGGATTTTCACAAATATGACTGCACAATATTTCTGAATTAAACACAGCGTACAAAATGTTCATTCTGGCAACACAGTGTACAAAATTGGCAAGAAATGTATTGTATGAAAATTTGTGTAGAACAGAAGTCTAAAACATGTCTAGGCTCCTGAAAAATTGTCCACAACAACACAGCTCACCAGGTGTTCTACCATATGACCAGATAGAGTCAGTCACCCTTGTTGATGCCAAATGGACACAGAGTGTTCAGACGCCGAATCCAGTAGCTCTCACGGTGTTTCCTAGTAGAATCTGACCACTCCTTGTTGTGTTCAAGGCAGCAGACAGAGGCATGACTCAAGAAGTCATGATCTGCAGAGTGAAAATGTTCTGCTGTTGGTGATCTTTCAAACCTACGGTGTCTCCAGTCATCACGATGGCCATTCATTCGTTTGTTCAATGGACCTTTGGTTTCTCCTACGTACTGTTTGTTGCAACTGCTGCAAGAGATCAGATACACAACATTCTCTGTTGTGCAGTCTGTGTTCTGTCTCAGTCTTACAGTGGCCCCAGAAGATGACTTCACAGTGCCAGCAGAGGTTATCATTTTGCAGCATTGACATCTTTTTCTGCCACAGGGTCGACATTCACCATTTTGGTTGTCATCATCAGAGTTTGGTTTGAGTCGTGCTCGTACCAGGAAATCTCGAAGGCTTTTGGGGCGTCTGAAAGCCATGACTGGTTTTCTCTGGTATTTACCAGAGAAAACCAGTCATGGCTTTCAGACGCCCCAAAAGCCTTCGAGATTTCCTGGTACGAGCACGACTCAAACCAAACTCTGATGATGACAACCAAAATGGTGAATGTCGACCCTGTGGCAGAAAAAGATGTCAATGCTGCAAAATGATAACCTCTGCTGGCACTGTGAAGTCATCTTCTGGGGCCACTGTAAGACTGAGACAGAACACAGACTGCACAACAGAGAATGTTGTGTATCTGATCTCTTGCAGCAGTTGCAACAAACAGTACGTAGGAGAAACCAAAGGTCCATTGAACAAACGAATGAATGGCCATCGTGATGACTGGAGACACCGTAGGTTTGAAAGATCACCAACAGCAGAACATTTTCACTCTGCAGATCATGACTTCTTGAGTCATGCCTCTGTCTGCTGCCTTGAACACAACAAGGAGTGGTCAGATTCTACTAGGAAACACCGTGAGAGCTACTGGATTCGGCGTCTGAACACTCTGTGTCCATTTGGCATCAACAAGGGTGACTGACTCTATCTGGTCATATGGTAGAACACCTGGTGAGCTGTGTTGTTGTGGACAATTTTTCAGGAGCCTAGACATGTTTTAGACTTCTGTTCTACACAAATTTTCATACAATACATTTCTTGCCAATTTTGTACACTGTGTTGCCAGAATGAACATTTTGTACGCTGTGTTTAATTCAGAAATATTGTGCAGTCATATTTGTGAAAATCCAGGCATAAGACTGGGCCCTTTTTGGGCGTAAATAATCACATAATTCATGTATATAGTTATATTTTGATAACTATCCATCTAATATAGTGTGTCTTGAAACTCTGATGAAGGCGAAAGCCGAAAGCGCTTAGTTTCAAAAAATTTTAGCACTGTTTTTTGATTTATATCCGTTTATATATATATATATATATATATATATATATATATATATATATATATATATATATATATATATATATATATATATATATATATATATATATATATATATGTAAACTAATTAAAATGTCCCAAAACAAGTAAATTATAAGAAAAAATTAAACAACATAAGCCCATGGACGATTTTTTTTCTCCAAAACTAAACATGTTTTGATGACGTTACAATTTATACGTATTTGCGTACACATATTTGTGTACACATGTGTACGCATATTTTGTTAATGACGTCGCTAGGAAACTGCGCATATTTCGACGCCATTAACGTTAAACATATTTTGATGACGTTACAAATATAGCGTACGTTGTGTACACATGTGTATGCATATTTTAGTAGTGACGTTGCTAAGAAGCAACACATATTTTGATGCCATTATTGCCCTGAAGATAGGAAACCGGTTGGCAATAATAAAAATAGTATAAAAATCGTCCATGGGCTTATGTTGTTTAATTTTTTCTTATATATATAATATATATATATATATATATATATATATATATATATATATATATATATATATATATATATATATATATATATTGTTGTTACTTAGTTGTTTTTTGTTTTACAGTATGTTTCTTCAGTATCATAACTCCAGCTTTCTTCACAATTCTCTACAGTATGGAGTGGGGAGCAACTAAAGCTAACGAATGGCTAACAACTTTTGTATTGTCCTTCTTCCAGTCAGTGATTGTTGTACAACCAATAAAGGTAAGTTCTCAATCATTATGATAAATAAGAGATGTTACATCAGTTTTCATGTTTTGTTGAATTTATTATACTAGTTGAGGAAAAAAGATAAAATGTGAGGCTAGCTGAGCATTTTAGCATTTTTTTAACAGCAAGTTTAATACGGTCAATAATACAGGAGCACAAATGTATGAATCCATCTATCATATGACGTAAAAATTATTTTGTAATCACGTTTTTGATGTAAAGCATTTTTTTTTATAAAACAACCATTTGCAATTCTGTGTGTGATTCCATCTATTTACATTGCATACTGACTAAACATGATACATATAGAATATCCTGCAAATCTTCAATAAGGTATGTGCTTGCTAATTATAGATTTAGCGTTATCACGTGGAAAAAATATAGTGTGGCTCCTAATCAGCAGGCTTCATCAGAAGGCAGCTGATATAAGACAGTATAGGATTTAAAACAAAAACATGCATACTTTCTTTTTGGCTACAGTTTATATCATTAACAATATACCTAACGTACTTTGTTGTAGCGTGTCTCATTTCTCAGTATTTAACTCTGACAAATAAATCTCATTTTCCTTTAGGTCTCCTGCAAACAAGAGCATTATACGTCTTTTTAGATTACTAACAATGATTTTGTCAGCTCATGAGACCTTGTTATTAATTGCACAATGTCATAGTCAAATGAATAATAAGCTATCACAAATGGTTACTGTAAATTCAGAAATTTTCGCGAGAATTTTATTTCCGTGAATAGTATTAAAACATTTTTCGACGTTGGAATTGGTGACAAAGGTGTGATTTACCTATATAATTAATCGACATAGTAATTCCTCCAATTTATGAGGATTATATTTTCTCGAAACTTTACATATTCGAATATGTTCTTAAAAGTGTATCCTTTGGAAGCAACGACTGCACCAAAGAACTGAAACTAGAGCGTGCATATTTCCTGGGCCAGACTAGCTATAGTCCTACCGCAATAATAAGAAACGCGAAAATCTGGAATATTATTTTATTACTTGCATTTTTCTGAACATAAAGTTCAAATCTGGATTTAGAGTATCCCGCAGTGTCAGAAGAAAATTGTTTGGAGAATCTACTACCACTGCCCTGACCCCTAATCTCTTGGGAATTTCGTCAATTTTAGGCTTTCTGAAAAGCGGGGGGAATTTAAACGGTGTAACAGCCATGTGACGGCCTATATATCTGTACTTAAATTTCTACAGGTAAGTGTCAAAAACATCACGCATTTTAAAATCGTGATTGCTTTGTACATGCCAGTTTTATTTCAAGCACTGCCATTCATTTGAACGTACCGATTCAATCAGCGTAGACACAGATCCAACTTATCCAATACGATCAATTTGATCCAGGTCAATACTGTTTGCTATGTTTGTAAGGACATTTTCTACTAAAACAGCGTGATGTGGCTATTATGGACACTTTTATAAAAACAACTTTAACAGTAGTAAACGGCCTAAACATTATCAACTACATATGTAATTTTATAGTCAATCATCCATTTTCTGTAATTAGTTACTTTGAGCTGTTTACATACATTCTTTCTATGGTAACACTCAAGTCAGGGATAATCCTGGACCAAACTAATGGGCAAATGGTCCATATCCCATTCAAATATATGCCAATTAAATTATTTTAATGGGCCTTTTGAAATTTATATGGGCCCTTTGCAAACTTTGATGGGCCCAAGAATCTTTAATATCTATATTAGAGCATAATTGAAATGGGATTTGAATAGCTTATATACGGGGCCAAGCTAAAAATAAAGTCCATTTTAGCAGAACAATAATAGTTTCTCACAAAATGGATTAGATCTATCCCAGGATTATCCCCGTCAAGTGTCAAATAAGTGGAATAAAATGTCAAAATTCTACCGTCAGAATTATTAGAGCAAAAATTAGCGATAATACCAGGCAATATATTTGGTCAAAATACTGCCTGAAATGATTCACGATTGTTGAATGCTCAATGTGATATAAATTGAAAATGTACATCTAAAAGTAAGTAATGGTGCAAAGATCAGGAATCGATACAATCAAGTACCACACCTGACCCAGGATACCAATGGGAAAGTGACAAACTCACAGAAGACACCACAAACGAGAGCCAAGAGGTCAGCCCTTTCCCAGCAGGTGACCACAAAGCACATATAAACAGACGTGCACAAAACATAGCAAACACAAGACAGAACAAAAACATAAAAGATCCACAAAAGAAGTACCGCCTTGGAACGGTCAGTAAAATATTTTACTGGAGGGCTTAAACCGGTTTAACGGCGCCAACCTCACCCTTAATTCAGATGTGGATCAAGACACATAGATATTTGGTTTGCATGAAAGACCCCTAACTTATCAATGCATCATCTCCTAAAACATATAAATCAAGATATAACAAGGAGGTAAAGCAAGGATAAGGACTCAACAGTAAATTAAACTAAATACCGGAGCAAAAGAAATCCAACAGGTAAACCCTGGTGGGCCCGACAAACAGCCAAAGCATCAGGCCCCTACCATCTTATCAATAGATAAGTCTATAAGCCATGTAAAGTCATTTATTCGCGATTCTAATTTATGGAGAAGTACTTTACATGTACGATACACTTTATGCTATACTGAACAAAAGTGAAAACGCTACACTGTAATATTTTATATTTTGTGAGAAAGTATTGGACGAAAAGTATTTCTAAAGATTATTAATGTTTTTCAGATATCCAGCAAGCGATTGGTCGAAACTCCACCAATTTGTCTCTTTTAATGTCTGTGTTATGTTCCTTTTTGTGTTTAAAGTTTTGTTCACTGAATTTTGCAATTGCGCATGCGCAAAAAAGATTGTTATTCTTATCAGAATTCGTCATACTTGTGTTGCATTAATATACAAGAAAACTGTCATATCACTTGAAACAAGCTCAGAAATAAATTTCTAATTTATCAAAATTGTAAAATGTCTCCCTTTAACAAAAACAAAAAGGGAATATTAAGTATTTGGTAATCTTCGATTTATCACAATTTTCGATAACTTTCTTTCTTTTGACAAATCAGGTAGACCTATCAGCACATTGTTCCCACCATATCTCCACCAGTAATGTGCCCAAACTAAGATGCAGCAACACATTGATTTTCCTTAAGGAGCTTTCAGTGATACAATTTCAAGCTTGGCCAATTTTATGAAAACCCCACTTTTCTAAGGTTGCTTTTCTAAACGATCAAAAAACATTTCTGGTTGACACATGTCTAAGACTACCATTTTGTTCAGTCGGATCTGGTTGGCAGTGGATTTCTTAAGGCCGAAACTGTGTGAGATTTCTTTTCAAATGTGTAACCTGAACAATTGGACCCCTGTCACATTTAAATGACTTTCATATGTTTCGGCGTGACAACATCCGTGAACCTTTTACTTCATGTATAACCCAGTCTTTGAACATTTAGATACACTTTCATTTGCTTTACTGGCTTGCATCATTTTCCATATAAATGGCAAACAATTCAGGTGTAGCGTTTTCACTTTTGTTCAGTATATATAACCTACACGGCGATCACTGACCTGAAACGACAAGTCAACCGTTGCATATTATTGATAAACTGGGTCAGTTTATGCCCATTCTAGCAACATTAATACTCCCCCGTTGAAAAGAACCAAAACATTGCCAAAATTTCATCTAATTACAGAAAAACACAGCAAAACCATCAGGTTGAAAATTTTGTCAAAAAATACTGCAGCTTTTTCTACCCGCATATCGAAAAGATCAAGGGAAAATAACGTGAAAAGATACACTTAAAAGCGATTTTTCGCGTTTCTTATTAATGCGGCAGTACTTTAGTTTCTGCCATTTAGGCTTCATCAGTGACCCTCTTTTTTTGAAAATGAAACCCTCGCGAAAATTTCCGAATTTACAGTAAATATGAGCCTTCACATTTGCCCATGTAATGAGTATCATATACTGGTTCATTTACTTGCATCTAGATTTGGTTTTACAGGTACTCTGCCTTGTGGCATTTATAGCATGTGTTTTGAAAAAGCCCGATCTGGAAGAAGAGGGTGATTGCTCTGATGAGCTAAATAATGCGATTGCAGCTCAAGATGAAGTATTGATGACAAAAGGACAAGACGCAGTGTCAGGTAAGTAAATGGCTCATCATTATACAGATATGTTAGACTAAAAATTCATTCATTAACAGATAATGTTAATAATATCTCGTTCTAGACAAACAAGCATATAAGTATTGACTTAAAAGATATGGTAAGAATTAAAACGTCTATTTATGGGATAACTGTATATTTAAAATTTTCATTTTTCGGATATATAGTCAGAAATGGGTCTGGGTTGTGATAAAACCTGTCTTCGATGATTTGGGAAAAACAAAGGCGCAGACCGACCTGCGCATCCGCGCAGTCTGATCAGCGCCTTTATAATATGCTATTTGGAGAGCATAGTAGTCAAGCTTGCTCCATACAAAATTCCATTTTTCTAGCTAGTCTCTGTAGCTTAGGAGACTGTTTTGAGTCTCGCTTTGTAAGAAACCCTGAAGACAGGTTTTGTGGCGATGAGTTCCAGATGTTGTTTTACGAAGACACATCAGAAGAGCCTAAAGCACAAACCGACAATATACCTCCCTAAATGAGATTTTGAATATAATTGTCCCCATTCTAATGGATTGGTAACATTTTTCCTTCAATAAGACAGTGAAAATGTAGTATGTTGCGTATACAGCTGGGGGCTCCAAACTGCATAAAACCACTTGGCAGCCAATGAAAAGTGACGTTACGTTATGAATTGTTTTGTTAAACCAATATCGTTATTTAAGCACTATTACTAAATTTAAGTAGCTGTGACCGAGTCATATATATTATTATTGTATTTGATTGACTAGAAACTGTTTAGTTTACGTCAAATAAATCATATGTTCTGTTCTGTTATAACGTCATGATTAAGACAAATACTGTCACAAATTTATGACGTTATTCTATCAGATGCCACATTACATTTGCAAGTGCATTAGACTAGTTACTGAAACCGGCATCTGTTATATTCACAGAAATAGCTGAGAGGCGTAAACAAGCAAATGCAGACTTTAAACCACCTGACATGGAACTTCTAGAGCAACAGAGAGAGAACAGACTGAAAGAGATCAAGATGGAAGAAATTCTGAAAGAAATCCTTGTCTATGGCTTCTTTATCCTCATCCTCTTCTTTCTATCTTACCAACAAAGAGATATGGAGTCTTTTAATATGACGGAAAACCTCAAATCAATGTTTCTTGGTAAATTTGAATCGGTAAGGATTTACATGAATGTCTCACTTTTTGTTTTTCTTGTTTGTCTAAGTAAAAGCCCTACGGGGCTTATGTTACATGTTGTACAATATTTGACACAAAATAAAATTTCTATGTCTATGTCTTTTCCAATGTATATTTCAGCCATTTTGCATGGAATATGTTCTTTAAAAGATAGGAAATGCACCAACGAACTGAAAGTGTAGAGTGTGTACATTTCTGGGCAAAACTAGCTAGATTCAACCATAAATAGGCCCAAGTAAGAAAGAGGGCAAAGATCAGGAATCAATACAATCAAGCACCACACCTGACCCAGGATACCAAGTGGAAAGTGACAATTAGACATCACAAACGAGAGGCCAGCCCTTTTCAGCAGTTTTTTTTTAATTGTTTCATTTTCAGTTTATACTGTTCGGTATAATTTTATTTTATGAAAACCTTTTTTGTTTTTACATATTTAAAATTAATACCTTATATAGACTTTATTTATACTTTAGGATAAATGTAAATTAATATGAAGATATTCGTCAGTTTGAAATATTTTTCAAGTGCAAGTATGCATAGTCAGCTGTCGGTCATACTGTTGTTGATCAGTGGTTTTAACCCTTTACTCCCTATGCTATTTTTAGATCATGACATCATTTTCTATTTTTAGACAACATCGAAAAAATTCAAAAAAATATTTAAGTTTAGTTTTGAATATTTTGAAAATATTATGGAAAATGGAGCATTTGCCCCAAAAGAGCAAATGCTCCATTGTCCACAATATTTTGAAATATGTGATATCTAAAAGCGTCAAAAGGCAATATTTATGGAGTAAGGGGATAAATGGTTGCAAAATCTTAAGATCAATTAAAGGCTTGTGTTGAAATGTAACTATAGATATAAGATTGATGTCCTTGACTTCCAGGATGCTGCTCATTTCAGTCTTACTAGTTCATGTGATTTTAAACATCTAATTATTTAAACAATCACGTTATTTCTAAATATTTTACTTGTATTTTTATGTCTTTAATTCAGATCAGCACAGTCCTAGATTATTGGGTATGGCTTGAAAAATACTTTTTGCCAACCCTGTACATGGCAAAATACCACAATGGAACAGAAATTATGAAATGGTGGGATAGAAAATGTATCAATGACTTCATGTCCAGAAGAATTGGTATTGCCAGAATGAGACAGCTGAGAATTAAAAATGGTATTATTTTGTTAATTCATACACGATGAATCAGTACTAAGCAATAAACAGTATTGTTGTGTTTTTTTACCCTGAAGTTCAAAGGTAGTGACCTATGCTAATTTCATCTCAGACCTGTTATTGATAGTTTGCGCCAAAAATACAGGAATAAATTAAGTTCTCTGAAATTCTATGTATCATAACTGTAGTAATGTGACTATATCGTCCGCTCTAGTGCAGTGGGCTAAGCCCACACCTCCTATTACAGAGCAGGCAAGTTCGAATCCCGTGAGGAGTTTTATTTATTTCTCCAGTAAAATAGTTTCTATGCACTGACATGACAGAAGTCTCTAAAAAAGCGTGATTATGTTAATTTTTTGTGCAATAGTGTATATGATCACATGTACACGTAATCACGCATGTAGTTGCAAGTAAATCGAGGTTTTTTCACCTAAGAGCCAAGATTTGTTGTCCGACATTCTTGGTTTACTAGCAACTGAAGTGCTGTCATGTGTATATTTACATTTACTTTACATAATTTGAATGTGCGCAAAAAAAGACATAAAAGACCTACCTGCTATATATTAGGAGTCCGGCTTCTTTCCCGCAACATTACAGCGGACGATAATGATGAACTGCTACTTATATCTGACATTCCATTTCAAATAACATAAGAATATACGTAATTTGGCAAAAACTACGGATAACAGATCGGATATAAAATTAGCATATGCCACGCCCTATGAACTCCAGGGTCAAAAAAATATGACAATAATACATACAATATTATACAAGTATTGAGATCAATGAGGTGGACAAGATGATTTGTCTACCAAAAAAAGTTATATTCACTGAGGCTGCAAGGCCGAGGTGAATATCACTTTAAATGGTACATAAATCCACATGTCTACCGAAATTGAAGTCAATAACTGTTTTGTCATATGACTTTTCAACTATGGATGAAAATGTTCTATTTTCACTTTTGTTGTTGAAGTCAGGTTTAACCTAAGGACTTTCTCAAAAAGTTTTAGCTACTATTATTAAGCTATTTTAATATAGTGTTTTACATTTTGAAATGTATATAAATCCTCTGTGTGTGGAATGTAAAAGTTAATCGTAAAACTTTTTTTAAAATTTTGTTTATTAAAACAAAGAAACATGAACAAACAGAGAAAAACATAAAGGTTGTTAAAGTTTATTAAAGTCTTTAATTTACCTGTTGGGATGTGAAACAGCAAATCTTGTCATTTTGATGCAGCATATGCTAGCTTCAAACCCATCATGCAAAAATAAGCTCTCTAGAGGGTGCTATTGCAGAAGTGTCAAAAATATACTTCTGAAAACTCGTTTGAGCAGATTTCCATGCAATATTAACTTGTAGGCCAGTTTAGACCAGTCTTCAGATAGACATAGACATTTATGAAGATAAATTGGACCAATCAGGAGACAGGATTCTCCTCAGCCATAAAACAAAAAAAAACGTGATCAAATATTTTACAATATATTAGGTAATAGATTTGTGATTTAGAAGACCGATTCCTTACATTTCCAGACTCTTAAATGTGTTGACCCTTGTGAAATATACATAATATTAAACGGGTGCAATTTTGTAGAGGTTTCATATTTAATGCATTTGTTGCAATTGGGACAGCACCATAAAATCATTTACCACATATTTGAACCATTTTAAGCCCAGCTTCGTTTTTGTGGGGCACAGGCAAACAGTGCAAAACCAGATCAGATGCCGCTCAATACGGCATCTGATCAAGTTATCCACTGTTTGCTTACAGACGTTTTTTTTTATTAAATTTGAACAAAAGTGAAAAATACCACCCAATAACCCTAAAAATTTGAAATGAACTCATCCTATTGATAAGGATGGGAAAACACATTCAGCATAAATGGGTTTAATATAGCTTTTTTAAAACATGTTTTCAGCTCTCTCTAATAAGTGGAGTTATAGTGAGAGCACCAGGACTTCTAGTATGTATATACACTTAGTTGTATATTGGGGTATATCTACCTTAATAAAAGATTCCAATTGTTGGAGCCATTTCCAAAGTTATATTTTCAGTTTAGAAAAAACATTTCTTACACTTGAGTCTTTTCAAAGATAAATTAGCTTTAAAATTACTTAGGAGGGCAGGTCTTTGTTTTGATAGCAACTCTAAATTCGTTTATGGCCTACCTATTAACTTTTTTCTATATTATGTGAACCCATACTTCATCATTATATAACTTTAGCAACTACTTTGTTCTAACTGTCTGTGTCATTAGGGTCCTTTCCTTGTTTCATCAGGGTGCGTTAAATGCTTTGATTGTTTCCCTGTTATGATACATTGTACAAGTTAGGAAGCCTCCACGTGAGCTAAGTATAGGTTATATATTGTATATTACAATTATAAAGGAATATGGAAATGAGTGCAACAAGTGAACCACTTAATGTCTTTATAATTGTAAAACATGTATATGATCTATGACCTACTAATAGTTTTATTCTCCCCTCCAATTGAAAGTAGCCACATTGAGGCCAAACATTCAAATTTCTGTGCAAACCGATTGGCTGTGAAACACAGGAAGGGGTGGGGTAAACTATGAATAAATTTTGTGTTTTGACAACAGCAGAATCTAGAGCAAAGATTTTGCCAGTACAATAATTTTAACCATCTCTCTCTGGTGGCTTTGGCTGCTGTCTGTTCTAAGGCGGATGTCCTGCTGTTGCTGATTATTTGTTTATTGTTGTCCCCATTGTTTTGTCAGGGTTTAGTGTTTGGTCCTTGCTTTGTTGTGCAGTACTCTCATTTCTAGTCTTGTAATCATCTTGCTGTGGAAAAGAGAGAGACAGAGCTGGTTGCTTGCTTTGGTTGGTTTTTGATTTACTTTTACTGTAAGTGTATTAATTGTGCCTCTACCTCACGGTGTCGTGGGTTGCTCTGCAGCGTGTGATTATGACATTTCCTGGTCATACTCGCTCCTTTTTTCACAACTCCTCAGTGAGCTCATACCAATGAGGAAACTGGTACCCATAAATTGAGAATACTAGGTGAGTGTCTTTCGCAGACCGATTCAACAGGTGTTCTTAAAGCCTAGCCTGGTTAACTTGATTTCAAAAGACTTGAACCTGGTATTCTACTTATCAGTTTACCTATTTTTTTTTCTCTTTTCAAACTAGCCATTATGAAGTAATTTTCGATTTTTGTGTTGATTCAGTGTCATTAGCGACGTCATTCAAAAAGTGCACTGTCATCATGACCTGATAAAGACACATGCTGTGAGATAGACAACGTTTATCAGGCAACGGGGACAATGCAGTTAACATGAGAGGTAACTGATAACATATAAATGGTCTGGAAAAACAAATCCTTTAGAAAAAGAGAGAACTTTCAAAAATGGAAATCAGCAGACCAAGTTTTGCTGAGTCTGTCGATTGGCTTATTAAGCTTTAGAACTGTCTTTCTGGTTGCTATAACTTTCTTAATTTACAGCCGATTTTGGTATCATGTTTGCAATTGATTGCATGTCTTTATAAGATTCATTTACTTTCTACAATACTCTCATCTTTAATTATACATTTCGTAATGGCCATGTTTGTGACAAAGTTTTGTTTTCTGTTGCAATATTGCTTTCTTATGAAGTTAAAAATATTAATTAAATCAGTCATATGAGAAGCTAATTCTTACACTCATGGATATTTCACATAAAATTCATGCGCGGATCCAGAAAGTTTGCCAGAGGGGGTCCAACCCTGACTACTCTTTTTTAGGGGAAATAGGAACCAAAATAGCACTAAAAGTGGACCATTATCAGCCCACCAGCAAAACACCATGATGATGGCCCAACATTGAATGCTGGATTTGTAGCCTTGGCGATTTTAGGAGATCCGGATCAGTATTGCTAAGAAACATTATATTTTTGTTATTTTTCAAGAGGGGAGGGGTCGGGACCCCGTGTCCCCCTCTGGATACGCACATAAAATTGATAAAAATTGCTAAAGCCCATTTCATAAAATGATCACCTGTGTAATGTCTTCT
Organism: Loripinus fragilis; assembly: GCA_964019695.1. NCBI lineage: Eukaryota > Metazoa > Mollusca > Bivalvia > Lucinida > Lucinidae > Loripinus > Loripinus fragilis. The sequence goes on from OZ026516.1 coordinate 70,191,843, forward strand.
TCTCATGTTCGTTTTCAGATTCTTGTACTATATTGGAAGATATGGAAACAGTCATAAACCATTGTAGAAATGATTATAACTGGATGGATGATGATACAAGAGCATATATGCCAATGTGGATAAAAACAAGCGAGGAAAACGAAACAATCTTAGATGACTTAGAAGACGTAAATCCTTGGGTATATCAAAACTCATTCAGGCAGGTTTTTTTAAGAAATTATTGCAATCTAAGCTGAGGAACTCAATTGATATTTATGGACTGGCATAAGGATATGGCTTGTGCTGCAAGGATGGAATTATCTCTACAGTCCAGATCTTGGCATAAGGGCAGTCCATAAACTTTGATATCGTACCCTGGCTTAGGTTTTTATATCTTCTAATGACTATTGACTTTGGTGTCACAGTATGTCTTAGTAGCCAGCAGCTTAAGTGGTGGTTTTGTTGTTGTTATTGAGTCATTGTTTATTGTTTCTCCAATTGTTCATCGGGGTTCAGTGTTCTGTTTTGTTATGCAGTACTTAGTGTCTTTTCCAGTTTTTGCATTCATCTTGATGAGGAAGAGAGAGCTGGTTACTTAATCTAATTGTCTTCCTGATATTTTGTGTCTGTTAGTCTTTTGTAGTTTTCCCTTGAACTGCCATGGGGTGGTCTGCTGTGTGCAATTGTGGTATTTTCTGGTGTTACTCACTTTCATTTTGGTATTACCTGTAAATCGTTCATAAACGCTTTAAAATTGTCACTTAACTATTTGACTGTCTTATTAAAAGTTAATGCTGTATGCAAACCCATTCCTAGCTCACAGTATCAACTTAAAATACATAGTTTTCTATAGGGGCACTGTCATGTAATAGTGACATATCGGCTACCACATGGTAGTGCATTCTGAAGTTACTATTGTAGATTAGAGCAGAATATGTATGTAATGTAAATTGACATTGTCTATAAATGAGGGTCTGCATGGGGTATAATGATTAGTGAATAATGGCCCTTTTTCATGATGAATTATGAGTAATGAGCCAAAAAAGTAATGAATAATGAATAATGAGAGCCTAAAAAATAATGAATCATCCTATTTTTTTCATGAATTGAAGAAAAAAATTATGAATAGTGAATAATCAGATTTCTTTGCCACCTTTCTTACTTATAATGAATAATTGGTCTTGATTTAATGATTAACCCAAAATTTTAATGAGATGAATAATGGGCTAAATGTTAAATGAATAGTGAATACAAGACCCCCCATCCAGACCCTCATAAATGATTTACGTGATGGTCACTATTCTGAGATAGTTGCATGAATGGGCACTATTATTTAATAGCGGACCAGTCACCATCACGTTAATATTTAATGAGAATCGCTATTAAGTTAGACAGAAAAAACTCGACCAGCATAAGATATGGTTTTTGTACACTAATATTTGCATAGTAGTTCTATATATGAACAGGCATACAAGATTTTGGTATTTATGCGCACGACAAGGGCTCAGACAATTATGCACTGTCTCATCAGTGACTTGATTGCTCGGGCACAAAGGAGGGACATGTACATGTTTAATTTACAAGGATTTAGACCGAAATTGAGACATTGAGGGTTTTTTCATGCTCAACTCAACTGAGGATGAATTGCAACTGCTCAAACATTTACAAAGATAAATGATGACTTTTTACGCTTTAAAACTCTCTCAGATGTTGTATTTATCATGCTCAATAATGTTAAAATGCCAACAATTATTAGCATTTTAACATTTATGAGCAAGACAAATGTTTTTCTTGGTTGAGTTGAGCATGAAAAAGTTCTAAATCTTTGGGCTTAGTATCACTAGACAGCTTCTGTATGCATGTTTAAAGATTGACTACGCATGTGCAATAAGCACTGAAATCTCATGATCTAGCCCATGTGCTATTTTTATCCTTTTTGTTGGTTTAACTTGTTCCTTATATTTACCATAATCAAAGCATGTTATATAGAGAATACTAGGTGAGTGTTTTTTGATATCAAGCTACCAGGCAAGGCTTTGAGAATGTTTGTTGACGCCAAGAGGTTGCCAAGCAATTCAACATGCGTTCTCAAAGACACGAACCTGGTATTCTTTTTATCAGTTTACCCATTGCTCCACTCTCCAAACTAGCAATTATGACGTAACTATCGATTTTTGTGTTGATTCAGTGTCATTAGCGATGTCATGCAAAAAGTGCAACGTCACCATGACCTGATAAAGGCACAAGCGGTAAGATAGAGCATGTTTATCAGGTAACATACAGCAAAACTGTTAATATGAGAGATAACTGATAAATCTAGGTATTTTCAGAAGTGTATCCAGCCATACATTCAGATACTTTACATACATATTGATCACCCTTGCTGTTTTTATCTTGTCTATTTATAGGCTTCAAAACTCCCCATATGTTGGATCCCTCCAATCTTATAAGAGAGGAGGATACGTTGTCAACTTTGAAAGAAGTTTCAGGAGTACAGCTTGAAATCCCATGTGTTATTTTTAATCTTGTCTATTTATAGGCTTAAAAACGCCCCATATGTTGGAACCCTCCAATCATATAAGGGAGGAGGGTATGTTGTCAACTTTGAAAGAAGTTTCAGGAGAACAGCTTGAAATCCCATGTGTTATTTTTAATCTTGTCTATTTATAGGCTTAAAAACGCCCCATATGTTGGAACCCTCCAATCATATAAGGGAGGAGGGTATGTTGTCAACTTTGAAAGAAGTTTCAGGAGAACAGCTCGAAATCTCACGAGACTTCGGCAAGAGAACTGGCTGGACTTGCGCACCAGAGCCATATTCCTAGAATTTACTGTGTACAACCCAAACTCTAATCTCTATGCCTCGGCCATCATGCTGACTGAATTCCCTTCCTATGGCGCAGCAGTAGCCAGAACAGAATTTAAAGTAAGCTTCTCTATTAACCCCTAAAGCTCCAATGGCAACAAGTCGTCTGCCTTTCTCGTCTGCTAAAATGTTTAAGAAGCCTCTATGGCAAAAAGTGTGGACCCAGATCAGAGTCTGTTCTGGGTCCACCTATTTGCTTCTACACTTTATTTGTCAGTAATTTTAGGCAATTATTTGCAGCAGACGACTTCAGCAGATGACATTTTCATATGCATTTTTTCTTGGCGCTTTAAGGGTTAAAAAAACAATATTACTGTCTCAATTTTAATGTACCATGAACTATTTCAGCCTTTTCATGGCAAAATGATCTAAGTGTCATGTGCACCAAATGGAAGACTCAGATCAGCCTGGCAACGTGTTTGTCTGATCAGTCTCTAAATGAAAGCATGTCTTAAATGGACTAAGGTGCTATTCCAAGCCAAGACTTTAAGAGAAGTTTGCATTTGAAGCGATCCTTGTAATGTAGTGACAACTTACATTATTATATAATCTATAAATAAACATCTTCTATGCCCAGATGCATATCCACTCGAGTCAATAAAACTACATATTACATGGTTTGCAGGACGTGACGTTGCAAAGCACACAGCATGAGGTAATATTGACTGGCTTACGGGAAGTGACGTCAGAACGTCAAGTCATTTCGCACGATCCATCCGTAACGTCAACGTTTTTATGGTCTAAAATGGCAGGAAATGCATAACATACATTTATAATATAATAAAACAATTGTTGACTTATGTTTCGGTAGACATGGAGTGTTATTGAACAGTAAACTGTTCAAAAACACTCCATGTCTACCTCAAAATAAGTCAATAATTGTATAGTGTCTGACAAGTATGAAGACAATTACTAATGAGTTTTGTAAAGTCAATTCAACAAATTTTAGGCCAATAAATGGTATATCGAAAATGTGTTTCTTAATTTTAATCCTTCCTAAGTTTAAACTTATCTGTTAAACTTTACTTTTAAAACATTTGTTGTAATATTTATTTTCGATGCTTCCAATACATCTATTTAGTGAGTCGTAAAAGAAAAAAATGGCAAAATTGTATATCTGTTTAGCGATAACAAGCATTAAATTTACATGTGAAGCTATATCCTATATTTTTGTTCAGTATAATTATATCAATCTTATTGCAACTATGTAAAACAGAACCCAATATTCTTGAAGGACGAGAATATATAAATGTACAGAGAGAATTTCTCGCACCGCCACATGACACATGACATCTGATGCAACCTCCAAATAATCTAGAAAATTGGGTCCTTCCAAAATATAGAGAACCTGAAATTTGAAAACATAGCATACTCATTTTCGTTGAGCCTGTTCATGAAAATGAATACAGAGTGCAATGACTCATACGCCTGGAGCACTTACATAAGCAGTATTCTGCATTTTGACAGATCTCAGCACTGTAAACCATTTAGTATTCATGGCATCAAAATTTGGCAATATTCGGTTGTTGTTGATTCTTTGTTAATTGTTGCTTCCATTGTGGGGGCTCTGTTTTTGTTCCATGATTGTTTGTGCAGTGCTTTATCCCCTGTCAAGTTTTAAAATCGTCTTGATATGGTAGAGAGAGCAGGTTTCTTTACTTCGCCCTCCTGGTGTCTTGTGACTGTTATTGTTCTGCGGCTCTTCCACATGGTGCCATGGGTTGGTCTACAGTGGATGATTGTGATATTTCCTGATTAAACTCACCTACTTTATTAAAAAATTGACATATTGGCGTAGTTTAGTGTTGGTGGTTTCTCAATTTAATGCCCTTTAAAATTATTATATATTCTCCAAGGGGCTACTATTAAAGGGAATAATATGCTCCCTATATATTGTCCTAGGGGCTACTATTAAAGGGAATAATATGCTCCTTATATATTCTCCTAAGGGCTACTATTAAATGGAATAATATGCTCCCTATATATTCTCCTAGGGGCTACTATTAAAGGGACTTATATGCTCCCTATAAGTTCTCCTAGGGGCTGCTATTAAAGGAAATATATGCTTCCTATTGGGTGCATATTCTTTCCTTTAATAGTAGCCTCTTTTAAGACGTGTTTTTCTTTAAGTTGAAAACATACTCTATTGTTAACATGTTGATATCGATACCAACAAACTAATAAAGGGTGTGTCAATTAATTGTTCATTGTGTTACTGAATTAAAATTTGATATTTGCTGTTGCATATTTTGGTCGCATATTTTAGCGGGTTTATGTTTTTACCAAAAAACCGCAAAAAACAATACCCCCAAATATAAGTATTAAATACAGTATCCCTGAATGACCCCTTATACTTTTGATAGACACCCTTTTATTTGGTTTTATTTCTTACAGGTATTTCGACTCCAGAGTTACGTGGGTGGATTTGCTATTGTTGTCATTTTCTTTGAAGTCTTGTACTGTTGTTTCACCCTCTATTTTTTTTTCTTTTTACAGGTATTTCGACTCCAGAGTTACGTGGGTGGATTTGCTATTGTTGTCATTTTCTTTGAAGTCTTGTACTGTTGTTTCACACTCTATTTCTTTCTTTTTATAGGTATTTCGACTCCAGAGTTACGTGGGTGGATTTGCTATTGTTGTCATTTTCTTTGAAGTCTTGTACTGTTGTTTCACCCTCTATTTCATTCTTTTTACAGGTATTTCGACTCCAGAGTTACGTGGGTGGATTTGCTATTGTTGTCACTTTCTTTGAAGTCTTGTACTGTTGTTTCACACTCTATTTCTTTTATTTATAGGTATTTCGACTCCAGAGTTACGTGGGTGGATTTGCTATTGTTGTCATTTTCTTTGAAGTCTTGTACTGTTGTTTCACACTCTATTTCTTTCTTTTTATAGGTATTTCGACTCCAGAGTTACGTGGGTGGATTTGCTATTGTTGTCATTTTCTTTGAAGTCTTGTACTGTTGTTTCACCCTCTATTTCATTCTTTTTACAGGTATTTCGACTCCAGAGTTACGTGGGTGGATTTGCTATTGTTGTCATTTTCTTTGAAGTCTTGTACTGTTGTTTCACACTCTATTTCTTTCTTTTTATAGGTATTTCGACTCCAGAGTTACGTGGGTGGATTTGCTATTGTTGTCATTTTCTTTGAAGTCTTGTACTGTTGTTTCACCCTCTATTTTTTTTTCTTTTTACAGGTATTTCGACTCCAGAGTTACGTGGGTGGATTCGCTATTGTTGTCATTTTCTTTGAAGTCTTGTACTGTTGTTTCAACCTCTATTTCTTTATTTCATACAGGTATTTCGACTCCAGAGTTACGTGGGTGGATTTGCTATTGTTGTCATTTTCTTTGAAGTCTTGTACTGTTGTTTCACCCTCTATTTCTTCATCCGCTGTATTAAGAAAGTGAAGAAAGAGAGATGTGGCTACTTCAATAACTTTTGGGATATCCTGGAATTTGTACTGCTCTGTTTTGCTGTAGCCTGTATTGCCATGTATGCATTCAAGCACATACTCACGGAAGTGGCTATGAGATCCCTTAAGAATCAATCAAAAGGTATGACAGCTAAAAATTGCATTTTAAAATAAAAGTTGTACAAATATGTACGTTTATGCTTGTATTGTAGTTTCTTAAATGAACCTTATTTTTGAAAAGCAAGTGAGTATGACTAGAAAATGCCAGAATCACCGACTGCAGATAAACATACTGCACAGAGAGAAAGGGACACAAAACACAGACAGTCACAACATCATTAGATAAAAGCAATGACACCAATAATTACATCACAAACAATAGGGGTCCAACACAAAACCCACACACACAGTGCGAGCAACGCAAATAGTAAACAACAACAGAATCATTGCCTTAGAACGAACAGCATCTGAGGCCACTGACTGAGCATACACAGATCAAGAAAGTTTTGTCAGAGGGGGTCCAACTCTGACAACGCTTTTTTTTATAGTGGGCCATTATTGACATGCCAGTGAAACACCACTAAATGGCTGTCATTAAGTCTGAGTCCTGATCCACTGTTGTGCAATTAATTTAAAAACAGGATAACTCTAAATCATTATTAGGTTTACAACCAGGCATGTAGACTGTCACATGATATCCATGCCATATCCAACTTTTTTATAACGTTTGGTCATCTTTTTGAACTGATCACTACACTAAAATTAGGATGTCCAGCAATTGTTTTGAATTTATAAACTAAATCACCATAAAAAACCCAGCTCCAATATGACCTATAGCAGAAGAGTTTTTAAACCAATAATGTATTTAACAATCAACTCTTCTGGGGTGTCTGTGGTAGAATTTAGAAAATGCTGTACGAATTTAGTTATATCGATAAACTTGTTTTAAAACTAAGCAGTCAAAATTGGTTTCTGTTGTTGAACATACCCTTGCAAAATGATTAAAATATATACACCACAGGAAGGAGATTGGGAAATATTTTCACCAAGAAAAGGTAAATTATCTCTTTCAAAATTAAAATCATCTTGTTTATCAAAAAATTAAGATAAAATTATGCCTTTCGTTATGGACAAGTCCAAGTCATAAAACGGGACTTCAGTATCAAAGGATTTGCCATATTTAACTGAAGATTTGTTTTATATACCTGACCCACTGGCACATATATCCTTCTACAGTGTATATACAATTCGGCAATTGAGCATTGGTAATATGCATTTAGGCAAGCAGCAAAGGCCAGAAAAGCATGTCCATGGTCTCATTAGACATATAGCCCCATTTAATAGCCACCTATGCACATTTAAAAGAGTATGTACGCATATAAGATGCATGTGTACATACCTAACTTCTCATGCACTAACTAATAGCATAATATGTGTTTTCTTTGTAAAATAGTGCAGTACATCACATTCTAATCATTGGCTCTGTATAATAACATTGTAAGAGATATATGTCAGAGTTCTATTTGCTGATCTGGTCACATTTAAAATATACAAAATATAAAACATGTGTGTATTGCACAGGTTTCATATTTTGATAATTTCAAGAGGTTGTACACCACTATTAATTCTTCTTACAGCGTTTATATTGATATTATTATTTTTTCTATCACAATTACAGCGGAGTACATCAACTTTCAATCACTGGCACTTTATGACGAGTTCTATGGCTACATGACAGCTTTTGTTGTATTCCTTGCCTCCATCCAATTCCTAAAGTTGCTCCAGTTCAACAAGAAGATGAACATGCTAGGAGACACAGTCAGAGTAGCTACGCAGGATCTCAAGGTCTTCTCCATTGCATTTCTCCTCTATTTCTTTGCCTTTGTCATCACTGGCTACTTGCTGTTCGGTCAATACTTGTCTACTTACAATGGCCTCATCCAGTCTATGGAGTCGTCATTTGCGTTTGCTCTTGGATCGTTTGACTTTCCAGCGATGTCCGGAGCTCAGAAGGTCCTTGGTCCACTCTTCTTCTTCGCCTATATTGCAGTTGTCTACGTTGGGCTGATGAGTATCTTTCTCACCATCATCGCTGATGCTTTCACAACTGTCAAGGAGGACACGGAGACTAGGACCAATGAATATGAGATGGTGGACTTCATGTGGAGAAAGTTTAAGGGCATCATTGGAGTCAAATGAAACTACTTTAGACGTCCTGGATATTTCCCTTTCATCTTCCTTTCCACTTTCTTTTTTCAATATGCTTGAATATGAGCCATGACATGAGATTTCCAACAATGTGGTATGTGCGACCAGCAAAGGCTAAGATCAGCCTGCGCATATGCTCAGTCTGATCAGAGCCTTTGCTAGTCGCTTGAATATTCTACGACTATTAAGCTACTGACTGAACCACATTTGGAGTTTCTAAGCTTACAAGGATGCTGCATAGGATCGTCCAAGTCTATACTTGTCAAAATGTCACATTGTTGGTGATCACATGTCATGGCTCAATTATATTGCTAAATATGGTTTATTAAAACAGTGGAGTATAGTAAACCTTATGTTTAACTCTGATTAGCTTTGATGTCTAAACTTAGTCTGCTCCTAGTCGACTTCTAGTTTTAAAACTAGGTGTAAAATATAGCTTAAAACGTACTGTATAACAAGTCCAGTGGTTTAATTCTTATAATATTAATAATATGGATTCATGATGTTGATGAAAAACAGTGTGGATCCTGATCACCTGGCACCATCAGAAGCAATCTTATTTTGGTATACATTGTTCAAAAAGAAATTGCAAAAGTTGGGAGTGTAGTTTATTAATTTTGTATTTATAATGGTAATTATTCTATTTTTAATTTTGTACTAACTATCCTAGAAGCTAGTTCTAAGAGCCAAACATAATGTCGCTATGACTTTTCCTGTAGAATTAGTGGAATGACACACTTCCTTCTATTTTCTGTCAATTTGTATGATTTCAATTGTCACACTGGATTAAAAGACCAAGCAGGAAAAAGTTTATATCCTTATAAAATTGCTTTGTCAGATGTCAGCTGATCTGGATCTACACAGGCTTCAAATAAGATAAATCCGGATTCAGCAGGACACGGATTAGTACCAACAGCAAATTGATTAAAAGCAAATCATGAAACTATTTTAGAAACATTCCAAATTTATTTTGACTTATGAAGATGCTTCTAGCTACTAGAATCATCATTTATATAGTTTTCAGTTAAATACTACCTATGAACAGTTGAATGTCATACGTCACTTGAGTTTTTACTTTAAAATATTGGGAAAATTTAGTTAATGTTGTCTATACGTAATCAACGACAAAAGTATTGACAATTTTCAGTATTTTCTATCAGGACATACAATATGCTTTGCGTGCTTACAAACGTCTCAAAGATATATTCTGATTGACTAAGCCGTCGTGTACTGGGTACTCCTAAACAGGTACTTTGACAAACAGTGGAGACCCAGATGAAATGCAGCATAAGGCTGCGTTCCAGAGTTTCGAACGGATTGGATCCGAATCAAGTCGATCCTGATCTGGATCCAAACTTTTTGCAAAAGGTACGTGTAAAATCCAGACGACAAAAGTTATTCTCGCCGCTAGCAAAAACATAGTTAAACTGGCATATTCCAATCTGGGTCTGCACTGTTTGCTAAAATTACAAGAACCTTCAGGGACACAAACACCATACTTAAGAGGATTCTTCATTTGAATTCTCAACGCACACAATGGACAGTCTGACTCTTATAAATAGAAAAATCCGTCAGAAGACAAAGGTTTAAAAAAAGTTCTGAGACACGTTTTTATTACTCATAACATTATATTATGTATTTTTCGGAAATATTTTAAACTGTTCATACATTGGCGCTTTTATTTAATGTCAGTGTATCCTAAACTCAGTTCAAGCTATGTAAAATTTTCAAGTCATGAATGTTTCGCTGTTGTTGCTTTCTAACATTTCACAGACGATCAGTTACCACAACTGAGAGCTTGACTCATATATATTGTCACATCTCATCTCACTAAAGTCTTTCCCTTTCTTACAATATTTATATTTTGGTCACTCTCTTTATCCATCATTTTCTAAACCAATCGTCTCAGTTCTATAATGGTCTATAAGACTCGTCTATATCATATGGTCACATCTCAACTCACTAAAGTATTTCCCTTTCTTACAATATTTACATTTTTTCACTCCCTTAAACCATCCTTTTCAACACCTCGACACCTCAGTTCTATAATAATCTATCAGACATTTGCTTACGTTTTGAAGAGAATGTGAGTCACATTTTTGTATTAAAATCTATTTTTTAACACCGAATTATTTAATTTAAGAAAAAATGGAAAATTTGAGATTTTGTCATAAATACAAGCAGGCAACCACGAAGTTTGAATTTTATTCCAATGAAACATCTAAAGATAAGCTGTCAATAATATAAAATTGTCATCCAGGTGCATGTAAAACTACACAAAATCTTGTTCATTTATACATGCTCATTACACTGAAACATAAAAGCAGTTGAAAATTTGTGAAAAACCCTGTTCTATGGTGAAAAACACTCATTTATTGAATGGACATATGCAGTAGGTACACCTTGGAATTGCCTCAATTCCAATGTGTACCAACAACATAATATGTTACTGAAATTAAGGAAACCTATTTTGAAATATACACTAAGCAAGTACCATGTCCATTGGCTTTCCTCTTTTAAACAACTCAAACTGCCAATCAGTATGAAAATACCTGTCACTATAAGGCAAATTGTTTATATTTACACGACAGTTATATCACCAAATTTGATTTCGTGAATTATGCTTTTGCAAGCTGGTAGTTGCATGATTGTAATGCACTACATGTAGTTATTTCAGAATGTGGGAACTAAGTTTGTAGATAGCACACTTTCAGTCTTGTTTCCCTAGATTGTACACTATCTATTTAGCACTATATCAGTCTAATGAACGTTCAAGTCATATTATGGACAGTCTACCCATTTAAGAGATAAAAATGACCAAACCCAAAGTTAGGATACTCAGGTAGTTTTTCGTATAATAGAACGGCTGTTTGTCAAAGACGGCCATCGAAAGTAATTTCAAAGCAAGTAATAATATTTGTTGCTGTTATGCGGTCTTCATTGGTTCGTATATATAACACAGGTATAGCACTTACACAAATAAACAAGTTGTAGACAGAGCAAAAAAACACATTCGCGATAAGTTTTTTTTATCATATTGATTTGTGGTCTGGGAATGAAAAAAAAATCATGTATTAAAATCCATAAACTAGATCTACTAGTGATTTTATTATAGGGATCAAACATGTTTTTCTATGCATTAACATCTGCTGGACCCAAAGAGTGGTGTTGAAACCCGAGCCTGAAAGATGTTAGTGTATCAGAAAACCCTGTTTGATCGTTATTATTGCATCAAGCCATTTTGTCACTTAAAAACTTTGAAAAAAAACGCTTTAAAAAGCTCATTTTGTATTACTATAATGGCGCGCAAAAAATGATGTATTCGTAGGTTTTGAAAAAGCCTATTCCAGAGCAAAGACTTACGCCATCCTAACGGCCTTGAATTACTCTCATTTCTATGCACGTTGCTGTTGATGACGTCAAATTTTGTGACAGCCTCAAATACGTATATGTCAAGTACAAAAGCCGTGAATCAACAGCACGTACATTTCCTGATTAATACATGGGGTTCGCCGGTTAAAACATGGCTGTTAATAGTGTGTGCCACGGCTTTTTATGCAATGATACATATTTAGTAACAATATACACGTATTGATTTAATAGCTCGATAAATACTACCTCTGAGAGTTTGAAAGCAAGACAAGTTATTATTTTTCACCATTTTAAATCATATGAGAAGTTAATTTTCATGATCAGTTCAGTTGAGCATGAAAAAAGTTTTATAACCTCTGTACCAGGTTTTGCCAGTACGCAACATTTTTACGACCGATTGCTTTCGAATTCTCAGATGTTGTATTTATCATGCTAATAAATGATAAATACAAACAGTTGTTGGCATTTTAACATTTATGAGCATGATCAATGTCATGCTCAGTTGGGTTGAGTACAATAACAAGTTTAATAACCTCAGGTAAAATAATGTTTTATCTCCCTACCAATAAAACATACAAAAATAAAACTAGTCTACTCCTTTAACACTGATTGATCATGAAAGTGGCTCAGTGACAGACTTACATTTTACTTTTTTATTTTGAAAGCTTTAATGGCTTATGTAGGGACTGCACTCTTAAATAATTGTTGTCAAATACACCAGGGTGTTATCTCCATTTGCAAGGTTGGAAGAAAAACTTTTCTTTTTAGCCTCTAAAACTTGACAATTATTTTTCTTATTACCCCTCCACTGCAAATACGAAATTAAAGATCACGCTATAAATAATAACTACATTCGACTTTGGTGTAGGTGTTTTCTTTAGATTGATGCTTAATACCAGTGTCGAATGAATGTGTTACTGTGTTTCCAGGTTTGAAGTGACCCCCGTTTTTCTTTTATTTAATAACTTTAATCCTTACTAATATGATTGACGTTTAGCATGTGGATGTAAATGTACACAGTGTAACTAAATCTTATTTTTGGGAGCAGCCCTTACTTTGAACTAAGGCCCAAACGCCCTTTAAGTCAGAACAACTTAGTCTTTTTCCTTGAAATATTTACCCATTTGCGCCTCTATACTAGTTATGATAAGCTTTATCCACGAGGTTTACACAACTAATCGGTAGTTTATTTATATGTCGATAAGGTACGCTTGGGTGAAGGAGGAACAAAAACACGCAGAAATTCCATCTAATCCCAGCCTATATAAAAGATCATACTACAGCAAAAAATGAGGGCCACCTTTAGCCTGGTAGCACAGTAGTTAAAACTAGTTTACTATATGAGTGAAATTGTGGACTAAAGCTTAATGGACAGTTTAGATCATACCAATTTCATACAGGCTTTTTCGTATATGTTTTGGTCGGATTTTTGCCTTTTCGATCATCTTTTGCCATTTTGTGTTTATCTGTATTTAAACCCACTCTTGAGAATTTTTTACTTATCGCATAATCAAGGTGGCCAACACGTGGTCTGCCTGATGGTGTTCGCCGACTTAACGAACCAATAATCGGTCACCACAGGTAAGGAAAATCTTTCATAACTTTCGTTATACTTTTATTTTTCAAATTTCATGAGGTAAAGTGCAAAAACCCTCATATTTTTCTGCAGAAGACAGGGTAAAAGTTTCTCCTGGGTTCTCTGCAGATTTCCAGATTACCTCGAGCAACTGAAGTGTGAACCCAATGGTGGAGAATTTTCCGTTTTTCACACTGGTAAATGTATACGTCGATTTGGTGGTATTTACGCGTATTGCCGGTACTTCATAGACCGGAAGTGGTAAATATTGGTGTTAATATTATATAGAAAAACATGCCATATGCCTAAAGGTCTATAGACTTCAATCATTTTTAAGTATTCGGTATGTACATGGCGATTTATGTAAGCATTTAGGAATAGATTTGAGTACCGATCGGTACTCGAATCTATTCCTAAATGCTTACATAAATCGCCATGTGAATGCCGAATACTTAAAAATGATCTAAATCTATAGTCCTTTAGGCATATGGCATGTTTTTCTATATAGTATTAACACCAATATCTACCACTTCTGGTCTATGAGGTACCGACAATACGCGTAAATACCACCAAATCGACGTATACATTTACCAGTGTGTTTTTTCTTCAGTTGTTCGAGGTAATCTTGGAAACTACATCAAACCCAGGTGAAACGTTGACACAATCTTGTGCAGAAAAATATGAGGGATTTTTTGCGCTTTATCGTATGAAATTTGGCTTAGTATTACGAAAGTTATGAACGATTTTACTGGTTCAAGAAATCCATGAACCCAATCATGTTGACCACGTGATTGACCACCTTGATAATGCTAGCAGTGAAGTCTCAGAGTGAAGTCTCAGACAAGCCTGGACCAATGCGCAGGCTTGTCTGAGACTTCACTTTTCACACACACACAATAAAGACATTGCTTTAGGCTGAAACCAAATATAAGCCTCACAAGATAATTGATCAGTATGTAAAGAGGCTATTTGTATGGATATGTGATAAGTGCCAAAATCTCATGAACTGACCATCTAAAATAATAAAAAATCACGAAGACATTTTTACCGGTCACACGATTGTTACATTTTGGGAATAGCATTGTTAGAGTTTTGTTAAGCCGTTACATTGAAATGCTATATTTTGAACGTTTCAGAAAAATAAATTTACGTTTATCATTATACATTTCGTTATTGTCTTTCACTTATCCTTCCTTGTTAGACGTGCTTTTTTCTCAAATAATACATTGTAAAAATAAGTGTAAGTAAACACTAACAAAGTCGCAGCTGAGCCGCCACCCAATTTGTTGTAAACTTAAGCTAGTATCTCACTGGGATGCGAGCAATCGGCGACTATTTCGAGACTAATTTGAGACACATTTTGGCGACAGAAATGCGACATTGCTACCATTTTCACATTGCGGTCACACCGAATAGGTGATTAAGACATATTTGCGACAGTCGCACGAATGTCGTACGATCATCGCACGAATCATTTGCGAATGTTGCACGACATTCTCGCGACATTCGCGAGGCACTCGCACGATGTTCGTCCGATGAAATTGCGAACATTTATTACCATCGACCGCCTCACGACGTTCTCACGATCGTCGTGCGACAGTCGCGCGAAGGTCGAACGATAGTCGCACGATGGTTTTGCGAGAAATGATAAACCAAGAAAAATATTCTAGCAAGCATTGAACTTCAGACTAGGAAGGTACAAGGCTACTGGAACGAAGTAGACGGCTGAAAGGAACTAGATCGTTGTAATATGTCACGCTGCTGGGTTGTGTTGGGCTGTTGAGTGGTAGCTAAATATTGTGTTAGAAAAAAGAATGGTGTTTTGAAGCTAACTCGTTTTAACTGAACAGTTGTTGTAGCCCATCAAGTAGCTTAAGAACGTCAGTCGAGAAAGCACATGCTTTTATTGCACATACGTATTGCATGATTAGCCTAATCAAATCATAATTACAATGGGTTTGGATGCGCCCCGTCCTGCGAAAAATCTATTTTATACATTAACGCAAACAACAAAGGCACAGATCAGACTGCAGGGATGCGCGTTCTAATCAGGATCATTGTTGTCCGATGCTATGATAATTTGACTTTAAAAGGGCTTCTGAGACTAAGCAGGCTGCTTGAGTCTAACCAAGGCACAATAATAATACCTTTCTACTGTGATAGAAACAGTAAACATTAAAAACCATCAAAAACTATCCTCTGAGATAGCAGAACCACTTTCAATAACTGAAATTTGTCCAAACAGTATACATGTAGATGTAAGTAGGCCTAATCAATACATCATACTTATACGGATAGCAAAATATTTGACAACTGAAATTAGTCAAAACTGTAAACTTAAGAATGCCTAACAAAGATCTCGTACTAAGAAGGAACTATCATATCAGATAGGAGAAACACTTTTCACGAACCTTTGGCGATATAATTGCGTATAACTTACATGTAAGACACTCGCACGGTAGTCGTGAGACGGTCGTGCGACTGTCTCACGACGTTCGCCAGAACGTCGCTTAGTTAAATTTACTCGCAATGTAGTCGCGAAGTGTCTCATTTATGTCGCAATTCAGGCTTATTCATCTCGCAAATACGTCGTGTTCCAAAATGATTGCTACTAAATTGCGAGGGGTCGGCGACAAGTATGCGACGGCTTCGAGACACCCGCGATGACTTAGCGACTATTTTGCGAGGAATTTTATCGCATAAAATTTTAGAACATGTTCAAAGTTTTCACGACTACTTTGCGCCACTTGGCGACACATGCGAGAGATTACGAATCACTGGCGGCTGTTTCAAGACTGTTTTACGACCCACTCGCGATGTCTGTCGCCAGCTGTCGCAAAACAGTCGCAGTCCAGTGAGATAGGGGCTTTAACCTTATTCTCCTACAAAACAGCTTAAGGCCAACTTTTCTGCAGTGATGAATGTTAAAACATTACTACCTGTTATTGTTCTAGATATTTTCCAGATCGACACAGGCAAACAAAACATATATAGCTTTAAGAGCAGTTATAAGGTTACATCAAATCAGTGGCAGTTCAGCTCCCACCAAATTTGAGCAAAGTTATATTTTACCAGTGGAAAATAAAAGGTATTTGCTCGTTAAGACGTATGGAATTTTGCAACATACTAGCCTGATTGTCCCTGTAATATAGGACTTATAAGAATTCATCATGATTGTGGGGTTTTGATAGAGACATTCGTCCCGAGGATCACCGATAGGCATCAGGAGGCTTGCAAAGTGATGACAAACCCTGAACGCGAGGGACGGATTTTTCTATCCCATCCTCACACGAATAATAGATACTTTTTCTTGCTAACCACTATATTGCAAAAACATGAAAAAAGCTTCCAGAAAATCCGGAATTCGCTGAGATGCGACATGGTGACGTCATTTTAACATTGAAATAACGTCACGGAACGACATGCGGCCAGCGTGTGCCCGACGTGCGGCTGTCCGTTTTTATCTTTCCCACGGGCTTGTACGGGCATGTGAGATAGATTATAAGAATCTATCATGTGTGTGACGGTAGGATAGAAAAATTCGTCCCGAGGCTTGCCGAGTTATGGCGAACGGTGATCCCGAGGGACGGATTTTGCTCGTCACTGTTTTTAGATATTTTAAAATAAGCTTCCAGAAGTCCCTGAATACGCTAAGATGGAATTTTACATGATGACGTCACTTTAACATAACAATGACTTTACTTGACGACCATGTGCGTGGGTTCCAATACAACACATGTATGTAGCCCTCGCGTGAAAGCCTGTGTAAGATATCGTGGGTAAGATAAGATTTTCTATTCCAGGGTAAAATCTCAAATGTCCTTATATGTCCGGTGTGCAAAAAACATTTATCTCGCATGAGTTAAAACAACGGAAATCCCGCTCAATAAGGTATACAAATGAAGGAATTAGACAGCATCAATTTGGTGGGTAAGTAAGGAACATCATGCTTCTTAATGAAGGTTGAAGCCCATGCTTTCATTTAATTCTGGCTTCGCGCCTAGTCTGCACAAGACAGTACGTTGCGAGTGCTCAAAGGTACCTTGATTTGTATAATGTAACTGAAACTAAAAATTCTATCTATTAATTTAATTACGATATTTTTGCTCAGTGTCATCTATATGTTGCGGGCACTCATAAGCGTCTAGTCGAAATGAGATATACACGATCGCCTTCCATCAGGCGACGTTTTCTGATTTATTTTTCTCTATAATATTTAGTTGCAAAGTTATAACATAGCATCTCCTGCTAGCTGAGACTACTGGTAACGTATTGGTTATGGAATATATACGAGGGCGCTTCACTCCCGAGTGTATATTTCATAACCAAAACAAAATATTGTATAATCTATTTATCCCTGATCCCAGCTGTTTTCTGTGTTGCTGACCTGCATGTTTCAGATCTTTAAATATACATATCATGTAGTATTTTGCTAAATTTAATTGAAAAGTCTGTCATTTAAATAGATTAAAACCTAAGCTCAACATCGATTTACGAGGGCTGTTCAAATATGAATGCAAGTAGCTTCATAACTTTCGTCACGTATATGCTACAACTAAATGTCATACATTTCCGTCGCCTTTAAAATGGCACCAAACATAAAGAAACACTTACAATTTTTCTCGAATTACAGACCCTTATATAAAGGCCGCTCCAGTATACTGTAGTTTTTCTCAAGCAAATTGCAACACTCGTTTTGGTACATGTGCGGTTACAGTGTCATATATGGAAGGGATTATCCGACAAAATTCTTTGCATACATGTTAGACTTTTTAAGTCAATAGTCTAGTTTTATTTTGTTAATTGTGTCATTATATCATTCCAATTTTTATTTACTAGTAGTTTCATTCAGAACATGTCATTTCTTGGTTTTCAAAAGGTATAACTAGATTGTGAAAAGACAATACTAAGTAGTAAAAAGACAAAACTAGGTTGTCATAATACGAATATGAATATGCTAAAAATTTTGACGCCAGAGGGCGCACATATTTTATCGGAAATAATAGTTTCTCCCGTGCAAGTAGCACTCGCTACAAACGGTGTTGTGGATGATTTTTCCTACCAAGAAATTCTCCTTATGAATTATCTATGAAATCTTTGACCCTTCCTGCCTCACATCCTCAGGCATGTGCCGATCCAGAGGGGGGGGAAGGGGATCGGGATCCCCTGGAAAATCACAAGTTCTATGGGTTTCTTTAGAAATTAACATAAGGAAAAAGTTAGACCCACTCCCCCTGGAAAATTCTGGACCCCCTCAGGATCCTTAGAAAAATATAGTTTTCTCTGTAATAAAACCATTGGACTCCCTCTGCTAACTGTAAAATAAGTTCAGGACTATAAAAAAAACAAAGCAAAAAAAAAACGACGTTGTCCAGACTGTTTTCCGGCCGTCGGACCTGGACCCCCCCCCCCCCTGAATAAAATTCCTGATTCTGCGCATGGACTCCTGCCAAGCATGGACACATCAATATATGAGCTGCAACACGTGATTTCCAACAATGTGGCGTTTTGACATGAATAGACTCAGATGAGCCTGACTGTGTATCCTCCTTTTAAGCTTAGGCAGTTCTAGTGATGTTTGATCAGTAGCTTAACAGACGTAGAATATTCAAGCAACTAGCAAAGGCTCTGACCAGACTGTCCATATGCGCTTGCTGGTCTGAGCCTTGCTGATCGCACATACCACAGTGTTGGAAATTTCATGGCACGGCTCGATTTCATGTATTTACTGGGTCAGTGGTAGTACGAAATGATACCACATATTTATATATATCCATACTTGTCTTAACTAACTTAACCTCCCTTTAATTTTCAAAATTATCTATTTTTTCATGTTGTTATACGAGCTGATACATTCATAAAGGTTTTTTTTTCTATAACTAAATTGACGGTTAATCTGGATGAAAGAAAAGACATTTCAACGAAATGAGAAAAAAATGCGTCATCTCAGTCAACTCATATTATTTGAAAAATCATATTTATTCAAACGATATAATAATTGCCATAATATTAAATGTAGCCACCAAGGTATTGTGTATTTTTTTGGCATAGGAATAAGCAAATAGACCCCCACCCCCCTGGAAAAAATGATATAATTTTTCTTAGCTTCTTTTAAAATAGACAAATTGGAACCCGCCCGCACCCCCCCCCCCCTCTGTAAAATAAGTTAGACATAATAAATAAAAGAAACAATACCTACAAATGAATTGGCATGGAAACGAAACTTGTCTTAAAGATATACGGTGAGGCTGTGTCTTTGGTGCTCGTAAATGCGACACGTACAAATTGAATCCAAAATCTTATGTGCTGGCTCATTAGGCTCCAGAAACAGGGTCAATTCTCGGTAGTTTGAGGGGGGGGGGTAAGTGACAGGTGTCTGGACCCCCTGTAAAATCAGACAGTTATACGGTTCCTTAGCAATACTGGTCACCTCTGGATATCACAAAACTTCCAAGCCAGCATTCCTGATGTTCGGCCACCATTGGTCCACCAGCGAAACGCCATTTAAATGGCGTTTTGCAGGCAATTTAAACGGCGTCTCGTTGGAGGGTCAATTATGAACCACTTTTAATGGTATTTGGCTCCTCTCTCTCCTCGTCAACTATAAAAAAATGGCAGAGTTGGACCCCTCTGAAAAAATCTTAATCTGCGCATGCTGGACTTTTTCTTCAAATTGTCGATAGTTTGAATTAAAGTCATTGCATGTAAATAGTATATGACCATCTTCATCTTAGGGCTGAACCATCTGCAATATCTAGTTTGTCTAAAAGCCAAATATCTGAACTTCAATCGGCGTCCAACCTCTGAGAAGGCTCTATCTAGATTCCACATGTTCACTGACTCGTCTGAGCCTTCTTCGCTCGCTATTGTGCTAATTCCAAATTTCATGAAAAAGATCGTGGTGTCGGGATGTAATTAAATGCTAAGTGCATTTTGTGACGAAGGTGTTCCCTTTTAATACATATTGAAAGACTAGTTTGGTTTTATTGTTTGAAGACAGATATGCGTTTATCAAATGTATGACATACAGCCGTCTTCTAAATATACTGTGGGTACCTCCTCCATGTGCATCCAGAAAGGGGGTCAAACGGCTCCAACTCTGGCAATTTTTTTCAGTTGATGATCCAAATACCATTTCAAGTGAGCCATCATCGGCCTGTCAGCGAAACACCATTTAAATGGCGTTATGGCCTTTCGCTGGCGGGTTGAGCATGGCCCAACATCGAATGCTTTGTGATTCTCAAGGGGTTCCGGACCAGTATTGCTAATGAATCGTATAGCTTAGTAATTTTTCAGGGGGCGGGGTAAGGACCCCTGGCACCCTCTCTGGATCCGCACATGTCTTCAATGGGATTATGACTATTAAAATATGTTTAATGGCGAAATGCACATTGTTCTGTAGATTGAATACGTTTTGTGAACTATACTTTTGCTTGACACGCTTCTATGTCTGGGCCATATCACCTACAATGTTAGATGGAATTCATTACAATCTTACAGGATTATAACCTAAGCATGAAAGTGTGTGGCGAACAACACCTATAGCCAAACACTTACCTAAGCTGAACGCCAGAAAAACCTGTCGTCGGGTTGCGCACACAACAAAGGTGTGGACCAGCCTACTCATCCCACAGTCTGATCCGCCCCTTTGATATTCTCTTATATACTTAAGGAAAAAAGAAACGCAACAAACGCTTTGATTCATTGCTAGCATACAATGTGATGTCAGTTTTTTGTGAAAATGATGTAAATTCATGGGAGTGGTATGTCACCGTCAAATTACGACAGTTCAGCGTAATTATCAATTACGCATGCACGTTGCCTTAACGTCATTAACGTCAACTCTGAATATTGCGTTAGATGCGTAAAATTACTTTTCTGTATGACTTTTTATTCAATATAATATGTTTCTTCAATAATTATGATTTAAGATCTTCAGACGTCAAACAAAAGTCAAATATGGTATCAAAATATGTTATCCTACATTTTAATGGTTTCCATAAGGTTTATGCGCTTTTCCAATGAGAGAATGGTCCAGTGACAGAATTTTAGTGTTTACTTTCAGCATGTTATCAAGTGTTTTCATTTGCATTATGACGTGCTTAGTTTGGCTAACGTCAATATAAACACCCAGCTAGCATATTTCGATGGTATCTGAAAAGTCAGTTTTTTTCTCCGAGAATGCATGTTCTGATGCCTCTAGGTTTGGTTTACACTGTATATACACCAACGACACAAACTCGGCGGCTCTAAGTGACGTCAATTGCTTATTCTCTGTCGTTGTGTATCTTGGCATTCAAGTAGACGGTTTTGACGCAATATTTGACTGCATTACGAATATGATTGGACGTTTTTTTATTTGCAAATTGTCAAGTCGACGCAATGTTACCATGCAAGCATGCAAAAGACTTGATGGGGAAGAGAGAGCTGGTTGCTTTGCTTAATTTGTCTTCCTGGTGTCTTGTGACGGTTGAGCAGCTCTTTCTCTCGGTGCCACGGGGTTGTCTGCAGTTTGTGTTTGTGGTATTTTTTGATCATACTCACTTACTATTTTTTAGTGATCTTAATTCTGACGTTCACGTCGCATATTACGTTTTCATATGTTTTCACCTTGTAGCATAAACTCTAGCGTTGAAATGACGTTTTGTAATTTCATCACATGCTACAAATAATCAATTAGACAATTCAAAAAGAGATTTCATGAAACCGTCATTTAACCATGCAAAAATTATATTTCCATCTGTTGCCTTTCTTTTTTCCTTAAGTATATGTTAGCTTGCCATAACCGAAATTTCAATCTGTAGAACACAGGAACTCTCGCGAGGATGCATGCACAAACCTGCCTGCTCAGCTACAGAGACTAGCTAGAAGATTGTAATTTTGTTTCTAGCATATCAGCGCCTTTGTTATTTCCTTATTTGAAAGTATCATATCGTAGCCTGCAACAAGCGAAATTCCAGTCAATACGCTAGTCTCTGTATCTGAACAGACTGTTGTAAGCAAGTCTTAACCCGAAAGACAGCTTTTAGAGACGCAAAACATGTACACCACACGTTTTTACTAGGCAAGCTTGACAAAGTAGTTAACCAGTACCAGTACTTCGTGCATATACTAAAAACCCTTCTTGACTCAGCGGAAGAGAGAAGAATTGCCAAAGAACTTATTTCATGATCAATCTCCGCAATAGTATGGGGCTGGGCTGGGGTCAAACTCGCGACCACTGGATGAAAAAGTTCAATCATTTAAGTAATGAATTCGATTTTTGGAAGGTTCATGGAATCATGAATACTTTGGGTCTTATCTCTGTGCTAAAGTTGGTACTAATCTTTTCTCAAAATTTTAACTTGTATTTCCACTAGGTTGCTTCCCTTTAAACTTAAGATGTTTTTATCTTTGTAATGTTTTCGTTGATATTCATTTTTAAGGTTTAAATGAGTTTATATTTATGGCATTTTAGATTGATGTTTCTGTAAGAAATATCTTGCATCCCATAACAAACGTTTTACAAAAGGACGAAAGTTGAAACGCTTGAATTTTTCGATATTTATTTGAAAATAAGCAGGTCCCATTTTCGGATAAACCATTCAGTCAAAACGTCTCCTGTCACCGTTTTCTGAAAAAGGGATACTCTATAAATTATAAATGAAAGCGCACCCTCTGGCGTCAAAATATATAGCATAGGAAGAAGCGCGGTATTACCGACAATATTCAATGCTTGTTTCGTGTCACTTTATTATGTTGTTGATGCTATTTACAGTTTACTTTGTATTATTTTTTAATTCTTCAGCAACATCCGTTGATCCAAGCTGTTATCATTAGGCAATTCACATGCTACAATGACATATTTTGCGAAATTAAATTGCAAACTTAAACAAACAAAAACTAAAATGGACACATATAATTTCGGCGGGAAATCCCTTCTATATCATATCTTTGTAAGTTTGAGACAAAATGACACCAAATTTTAGATGCATATTTAAGTAACAATCCCAAAGTCGCTTGCAGGAAATAACTTTATATAATCCTATTTCTATCTCGAGTGAACAGGCACGTTTGTGACGTCACTGGTTTTATGATCAACGTCATTTTGAATTATCTACTGGTGATGTAATAATATACAATTATTGACTTATGTTAAGGTAGATATGGAGTATTCTTGAACAGTAAACGTCATATTGACCGACGCGGAGCGGAGGTCAATATGATTAAGTTTACTGTTCAATAACACTCCATGTCTACCGAAACATAAGTCAACAATTGTTTTATTATATTATAAATGTATGTTATGCATTTCCTACCATTTTAGACCATTAAAACGTTGGCGTTACGGATGGATCATGCGAAATGACTTGACGTTCTGACGTAACTTCCCGTAAGCCGGTCAATATTACCTCGTGCCGTGTGCTTTGCAACGTCACGTCCGGCAAGCCATGTAATATGTAGTTTTATTGACTCGAGTGGATATGCAGCTGGGCCAATCAGAAGATGTTTATTTATAGATTATATAATAATGAACATTGCTGTGTCTTTTTCTTTGCATTTTGCTGAAAACATGCTAAATATGTCATAAGGGAGTTTTCAAAACGCGCCAGCCTCTATTTACAGAGTTATCATATTTTATACCATTTTTTCAAGCAATTTTCTGTTTCTTAATGACGTGATTACACTAATTAAAATATGTCCAATCTGTCTAGTCCTCACGACCAGGTGAGTAATTTATGTGTAAATAACGCCTATAGTGGTCAAACTTAAAGTTTACGTTAAAATTTAGAATAAAGTCACAATATTATGAAAACAAAATTAAGTATAAATTCTATAGCCCCTTCATTTTAGTCATTTTTGACTTTATAAAAAATGCTTTTCAGCGTTTAAAAATTGCCCACTATCCATCAATAATTTGTAGCAACAACTCAGGATGAGCGATCAACATATTGTTTTTGAGTTAAAACTAGTTTAAATGTTGCTTCGTGCACTTTATTAGAGATAAGTGTAACTGAAAACTGCAAGGTGTTGTTTTGTTTACCATTTATTTGCAAACATATGGAGACTTTAGTGAAAACGATTCGTTGTAATTTAACAAAAGCATGTCGGATTTTCGCAACCTTCACAAAATCATTATATAAGAATATGGGGATACTTCCTTAAAAATTTCAAGAAATTTCACCAGTTTATCGAAGAATTATACGCTCGTCTATATCACTGGTATATATTCAAAGCATTGAGTTTGTTAGTATACTAACGTGACCCTTATTCAAAGGGCTATAACTCGATAAGTATACTGTGTTTTTCTTTCGGTCTGGTGCCAGTTTAAAGGTGACATACAGTCCTTTATAGTAACTTTTACCATTTTGTCGTAGCTTATATGTGAAGAAAGTTATGAAGCTACTTGCATTCATATTTGAACAGCCCTCGTAGATAGCAATATTTTAATACATAATGGGGGATTATTCAAGTAATCATGTTTTAGCTCGTTTTTAAACAAATGCAGACAATCCTGTGCAAGGGGCGGTTTCAAAACTTTTATTTATGCAAAACATTTTTGTTTGCTCATTTGCTATTTTCCAAGTTTGACCAGTCATGTAACCTTTTTTCTTGATATCAGATAGAAACTTTTTTAAATTTTAAGTTTACATTGCTTCGCTTACTATTTCTATATTTTTACCTTAAAAAAACACTAAATTTTCTACTAAGATGTTCAAAACGAAGCAGAAATCGTGAAATCAACTTGTAAACATGGATAGATAACAACTCGCTTTCACTTCCTCTGATGATTGGTTTTCGATTTCACATATTTTGTACCTCAAATTGAAAGTAGGCCAGAAACCAAACAACTTAAAGTAGAAATTCGCGTGGTTTCTAGACTTTCCTGCTCTCAAGTGGTACATATGTATGATTAAATTTATATAGTATTCCTAACTTGAAATATGTATTCAAAGGAAAGAAACATGTGATATACCATGACATTGTACAATGTGCAGGAAATTACATTTAAGCATATGGTGAAAAGTTCCAGTCATATAGAAACGTTTCTGTCGCGAAAGAAGCCTTTTTAGTAGCCAAGTTTGTTTTGGACCGGCTGATGTCCAATTACTACTAGAAATATTATTAGGTAAAAATAAACATTATAATTGTTTTGCTAAAATAGTGCGCTGTCTTCACTGATTATTGTGCAATGAATTTATTCGTAGTCCGTTTGTGTAATTGCATAATGATCCGCAAATTTGTCTTTTAATTAATTTACGTTAAAAACAAAACAACAGACACAGCAACAGTTTGAAAACCATCAAAGTAAGCACGGCTTGATACGTGGTGCTAATAAAGGAATTGAGTGGTAACGAGCTACGGTGGTAACGAGCGTTCATGTAGCGAGTGAACAACTTAATTTCTTTATACTTGTTATATGTTAGCTATGACAAACTTATCATTTTCTAACTGCCCCTTTGGAAATGGTCGCATTGACCACTTAACGGATTTACTTATGGATATTACAGATATTGACAAAATACGTAATTAAATTGGCCAAAAAAAATAAATTTCTGTGCAAACTGATTGGTTGTGAAGCACAGGAAGGGGCGGAGTAAACTATAATAGTACATGTAACTATAGACACTATATATAGGTCATAGATCATACTCGTATATTACAATTATAACGGAATTAAGTGGGAACGAGCGCAGCGAGTGAACCACTTAATTCCTTTTTAATTGTAATATATGATCTATGACCTACTTATAGTTTTCTCCTGCTCCTTTGGAAATGGTCGCATTGATCACTTCACGGCATTACTTAATGATTTACTTAATAGATATTACAAATATTGACAAAATATGTGATAATGTAATAATGTTGGCCAAAAATTTTAATTGCTGTGCAAACTGATTTGTTGTGAAGCACGGGGAGGGGCGGAGAAAAGAGGTAAAATTGTTAACACAGTTAGAATCTTCAAAGATTTTGAGTGGATAAAGATTATGGGCATATTATATTCGCATAAAGCAATTGGGCCCAGTACATGGAATTTTAACATTTATCACATGGCGTGGCCCCGGTTTGATTATTATCAATTTTACTTTACAGCTTTACTAAGGACAGGTTTCCATTTTAGGGAGCGCAGTGGCTCAGTGGTAGAGTGCTTGACTCGAGACCGAAGGGCCGCGGGTTCGAGCCTCACCGGCGTCACTGCGATATGGTCCTTGAGCAAGACACATTTATCCTAGCTTAGTACTGGTTCTACCAAGGAAGAACCGTCCCTATATAACTGAAAGATTGTTGATGGGACGTAAAGAATCAAATCAAACAAACAAAGGGTTTCCATTTTGTCTTCGATTCTGATCCACGTTGCTAATACATTGAGAATGAGCTGACAACTTTGTGTTAAACAGTAAGCTGCACAAAATACATGCGATGCCTGTAGTTCTTATTTACTGTCGCATTCGCAGGAAATGTACAAAATATAAAACCTGTGCAAATGTAAAACTGCACAGGTTTCATATTTTGTACATTTCACATGGCTATACATCACTGAGTATTGGTCGTTTATGTAAAGAACAAGACCAAACTCTGCTCTGGACCTGCGTCGCCAGTGCATGTCGGTGTGTGAACAGTCGATATGCAAAGTTCAAATATACAGGAATGAAATCAGATTACATCCAAATTTCACAATGAAATCTACAGTAGGTGACTTAACAATTTCTAAGTTAAACACTCAAAAAATAATATCAAATGTGCATAAATATAGGGTGTACATGTTCAATGTGTGAACAATCATAACACAAAGTTTGAATATAAAGGAATGAAAACAGCTTGAAAATGTCTAAGTTCAACATCTGTCAAAAAAGTGAAAAAATAAATGAAATTTGCACAAAAAAGAAAGTGCACATCTTCAATGTATTGACAACCATTAAGCAAAGTTTGAATATAAAGTAATGAATACTGTTGGAGTTACAGATTACACAAACTTAAGGCACCCCTAAGCATTTCTGATGGAAAAATGTCTAAGTTCAACACCCATCAAATAAGAAAGAAAATATGAAATGTGCACAAAACGGGAGGTGCACATCTTCAATGTGTGAAAAATCATCATGTAAAGTATGAATATAAAGGAATGAATACTGTTGGAGTTGCAAATTACACAAACTAGGAACCCCCTTAGCATTTCGGATGAAAAAAATGTCTAAGTTCAACACCCCTAAAAATGAAACAAAAATTATGAAACGTGCACAAAATAAGAGGTGCACATCTTCAATATGTGAACAATCATTAGGCAAAGTTTGAATGAAAAGGAATAAAAAGTTTTGGAGTTACAGATTAAACAAACTTGGTACCCCTAAAGTGTTTCGGACGGACAAATGTCTAAGTTCAACACCCCTCAAAAATGAAAAAAAATATGAAACATGCACAAAATAGAAGGTGCACATCTTCAATATGTGAACAATCATTTGGCAAAGTTTGAATGAAAAGGAATAAAAACTTTTGGAGTTACAGATTACACAAACTTGGTACCCCTAAAGTGTTTCGGACGGACGGACAGACGGACGGACGGAGTGCACCCATTACTAGACCTGCTTTCGCTAAAGCGACGCAGGTAATAACCACAGATTTTTTGTTTGTATTTAGAAATTTAGCTGATATGGCGGTTTAAATGCACATGTAAGCTTGAAAGCGGTTTAGCGGTTCGTTTGTTAGCCATATGCTTGTCTCAAAATGACAAAGCGACATAGAATCAGAGAATGCCTGCGTGAGACGCGGCGCATGCATCTCATTAAAATTCCATTACCTCTGCGTACTGGGTAATTGTGCATGCTTTTTCTTTTTATTAACGTTTTCACAAAACAACCTTTAAGAAATTCATCACAAACAGCTTGGATTCAGATCCGGCGCGGCGTTCTGATCTTGGTCCAGACAGGTAGCAAAGGTTATATTTGGATACCAATAGACAACAAAAGTCGCCACTACAAGGAAAAGAGTAGTTTGCAACTTTATGCAAAATGGCGGTTACGGGGTTTATTTAAACGCATGCATGTCATGCAAACGCAATTTAGGTCTCATATACTGCAATAACAATAGGAGCGCAGTGGCTGAAGAGTGCTCGACTTGACATCGAGGCGTCGCTGGTACGACCTCCGTTGGAAGCAATGTGTTGTTTCCTTTAGCATGACTTTTATTCTCTGCTTATCACTGGTTCAAAACAGTGGGCGTTCCGACATGACTGAAAAATATAGACTAGGACGTAAAACGTCGAGACAAACAAACACATACAAGTGAATTGACAACATTCGCGTTGGGTTTAACGAAGGTCAGGGGCAGATCTAGGATTTCCAGAAAGGGGGTATGAACTGTGCTAATGGCATTCGGGTTGTGATCTGCGCTTAGCGCTATCATATTCTTACTTATATGTCATCTTTCTTCAATCAATCGACAAATCAAGGGACATGAGTGCTGTCGTTGGGCATAATGGAAGTAAAGGGGGTTCAACTTTCTCATGCAATAGGCAAATTTCTGATAAAGATGTTAAAATGTGATTATACCAAAAAATATTTTCCTTGAAAAATACACCTATTTCAATTGATTGCTCGTACATTAAAAGGCCGACTGGAATTCTATTTCGTATAGTGGTAGACTAAATAATACCTAAATAAGATGCACATGCACATTGGTTTGGATCAAATCCTGCGGGAGCTGTTTAAATCAGTTCAATACTTACATACTACTAAAAAGCGCCCTACACCCGAGCCATCTGTGTTAATTACATCAGCGGTGCTAAACGATTCGGGTTGGACTGTGTGATCACTTACCTAGTAGATGGTTCAAACTACCTGTAACACCATGGGACCTAAGAATTCCTAGAGTGCCAGTACCAAACGTAACATAAGCAAAAAAAGCCTCAGTTCGGGGAACATTTTTATTATGAAATATGTGTTTATTATTTATCCATATAAGTTTAGCGCCAAATTTATTTTCGGCGGAAACAGTGCAGAGCCAGATCAGGCGCCGCATCGGCGTCTGATCTGGTTCTGCACTGTTTGCTTACAGAATATATAATATATATATTATATTTATTATTTTTTGATGTATTTGTATATTACTACAATGTACCTACATGCAATGTTCAGCCCTTGAATAAGAATAGTGTTTGTCCAATTGATGAAAGTGGATAATTCCATTAGACATACTTGAAGTTTAACTGATGCAAATGCAGCTAGTCTGGATTAATCTACATGCATATACCCTCAACTGGAAGATGGCATTCGCCCAGCCAGCATTCCATCACGGGCCACTATCGGCCCGATTTTGCGGCTTACTGGATAGGTTCTGTATTTTTAAAGAAATTCAGCACATAAAGGTTTAACGTCACTCATTTCAGATTAGACCCGGGAGAGTTTAACGCCACTCAGTTCAGTCTAGACCCGGGAGAGTTTAACGTCACTCAGTTCAGGCTGGACCTTGGAGACTGACAAGGTAATGCTGTGGACCAACCAGGGTTCAAAGGCACGCGCATCGAAGGTCGGTTGAGTGGTGACACACTGACTGATTAACGAAAGTCCTTGACTCTAATTTAAAAGCATTTTCAATGTCGTTGAAGGGGATCCAATTACTCTTGTGTTGTCAAACTTTCACAACATTTTCTAGATGATTGAGTCGTTATTAAGATATCATTGATGAGCTAAATAGATGTAGTGTTGTGGAATGATAGATGGTAATTGACACGTGTCAAGGAGAAAATGCTGGAATGTCCATAAGCGAACAGCATAGCGCTAATCAGGCTGCGCATAAGCGCAGCCTGATCAGCGCCATGCGTGTTCGCTGAACATATTATATAACAGCAATACATTCTACACCAAAGTGTTAGACTTCTACAGCTAAACAGACTGATTTGAGCCCAGTCTGGTCTCCGATCCGGAGATCGTGTTTTCTCTTGACGAGGGTCGTATTAGGGGTAGTCGCGTGGACGGGTGGACAACGGTACGGGCACCAACAGTATAACAATGAAGAACATATGCCCAAATTTATATCTCATTTCACCGATGAAATGGATGACTGCAATTTTTATTAATGGATATGGTCAACTATTCATACCGGCAAAGATCCAGCCGGACAACTCGTCACCATGGTTCGTACAGACAATTTACGCTGCCAGACAAAGCGACAATGCTATTATAACGATAACCATATGCATTTCGCGACAGTCAATAAAACCTCACATTAACAGAATATGGAGTCTATCATCGCTGTTTTAATCCATATCGGGGTTTTTGGTTCCGTCACCTCAACCGGTGCTGTGATAAGTTTAATCAATCAAAAGAGTCAACGTAGCAAAGTAAACATCCTTTCAGATTGAGCCCCGGGGATTAGAGTAAGTAAGGGTGCAAAGATCAGGAATCGATACAATCAAGTACAACACCTGACCCAGGATACCCTTCATCATAGAGAATTTTTATTTTCTTTTTTCGTTCATATTAATTTATGGAGATGATATAATAGATAAAAACAAGAAAGAGAACCATCCAGTTTGGTCATCGCTCTATCATGTATTGTGTCGAAACCGAATTTTAAAAAAAATCGCCGTTTTAGTTGACATGGAACACGTGTAAGTTATTGTATGGTATGTGCTGATGTACGGGAAGATAATCCACGAGCTTTAGCGAGTGAATTATCTCCCGTATACACGTACAACCATACACTTACTTCCTTATTGCACAAGCATGCATGTGCACTTTGTACATTGTGAGATATTTTATGTAAAAACATTGGAATATCACAGTCAAAGGTTCAATGTTTGTTTGTTTGTTTTTTGGGGTGGGGGTAGTTTTTTTATCTGGAGACTTGTACACCTCTAGAATGATCAGCTAACATATAACCAAGGAGATGATGCAATCACTGTCGGATAATTCAATTTAATACCCGTAAAAAGGATAAAAATTACGGGTAAAAAGGTACAAATGTAACTGTGTAATCAAGCGAGAGACCACTATCAGTTTGGGCATATGGCATATTCAGTGGAATGGAAGTAATTACCAACATGAGAAAAATGTCACGATAGACCAGTAGATAGGTCAGAGGACAAATATCTCCACTGTGTGAAGATTATGATCCAACAGTTACGTGTTACGGTAATCTATTGAGTTCAAGAAAGTCACGAAGTCGGCGTTGCGAGCCTAAAAGTCCGTTTCGAAACACCGCATCGCTAAGAATATTTTTATCAGGGAATGTCGACATAAAGTCACAATCAACGTACGACCCATGGTGAACGTTGAGTATTCAGTATGCGGTGCCGGAAGCAATTACATGTAGGCCATTTTCTACAGAAAGATGCATAATTGGATCAAAATATGCCATGTACATGTAGTTCAAGATTTATGAACAGTTTTACTTGCTGACCAGAGACCATGCGGTTCATGCGATTCCTGCTTTTTGCACCCTTACTTACTTTCAAGAAGCATTAGCATTTTCGTTTAAACACTTCGATCGGCCGAAATGATGTTTGGCGACACATCGTCACCATTTTATAGACTGGCAAGTTAAAATAAATGAGTATGCAAAATTTGATCCAAATATACCATGTGGTTCAAGAGTTACATGTATGAGCATTTAACTAACTTACCATGACCCATTGGCGAAACTGCCATAACGCACAATACGCAAATGAAACATAATGAAAAAATGTACACATTGAAGAGAGATCACCAAAGGTGGAGATACTGTTTCCCATAACATAAGGGACTTCTCTTAAAGGAAAGAATTCGCTCCCTTTGGGAGCAAATTCTTTCCTTTAAGTGAAGTCACCATTTTGAAAAGGGAAGCAATGGAAAATATCACTGCTCGTGTCAGTTGTCTCCCTTTGATGTGCGTAGACAACTTGGTGTTCTGGTTACGCCCTTGATGACCGATAGAACAGATGCTCAGCGAAGCCTCGTCCACCAAAAAAGGTTGTCACATGTACGCATACTTGTAGTTAGACTATGTTGGCATGCATACGTTTGCAAAATTTAATCAAAAAATACCATGTGGTTCAAGAGTTATGATAATTTTCACTAACTGCTACTGGGTGGACAGACTGACGCGAACATAGATTATTGTGCATACCTGAGGGTCGTGCAATATTCAATTTGTTTCTTCTGTCTTGGAAGATTTCGAAGTGTTAAGTTAAACGGGGTGCTGAATCACATGCTTTTGTGTTCGTATGTTGTTCGGGAAAATGGCATACTTCATGTAAAAAGGTTGACTCGTGGGCTTTTCGTAAAGTCAAGAGATGGGTGGCAATTTTACAGTTCGTGGTAATTGTATTATCAAAAGTGATTCCTATCTCAGATCTCAGCCAAGGCGGGCTCCACGCAACAGTTGAGATGTCCTCATCACGCACCAGATACTCAAACCGGGTTGTCATCGTATATGAAGCTTGTTTGGCCGTAATGACAGTCGTAACTTCCGAGGTGAAGCCCGCCCATGGTACAGGCAGACTAGCCAGCAAAGACAAAAGGTCAAAGCGGGTGTGGTAATTGCTATTCGGGCAATCATCATGTACGTGAAACATAATTTATATACAGGGGATCCTCTAGGGTGCGGGTAGGAAGCTACATGTAGACTTATAACGTCTAATGGGATGTGTTTTTTTTTTTCATATTGATATCCTTAACTAAATGATATGACTATATATATATTTAAAATGTCGTATCATTTTTTTCAGCTCTCTCGTCAGTTAAGACTTAAGACCCGGTCTGGCATGTTAGCATCAAGTTGGAGGATAAGTAGTGCTCTCTTGTGATAATGTTCATCGAAATTCAATTTTTAAAGTGAAAATAACATAGAGAACTGTAGCGCACTGCTGCAAATCGGAATATCTTTAAGCTACTAACAGCACACAGCCAATCCCGCCCATAATGTAGAGACAATTCTCTATTTTTTTTCAAAAAGGGAGGTGATTTGCAACAAAGGAAGAAAGAAGGCAAAGATCAGGAATCGATACAATCAAGCACCACACCTGACCCAGGATACCAATGGAAAAGTGACAACTTCACAATTAGACATCAAGAGGTTAAATCAAATTTTAAACTCTAACCTTGAGCCAAAATCTAAATGATTTACCAATTTCTGGTTATTTCCTTGCTACATGTATCTAGACAACAAAAATTGTCATAATAAATGGACTTGATATTACTACTATATATATGATCAGTGACACGGGATTTCCAACAATGTGGTATGTGCGACCAGCAAAGCCTCAGATCAGCCTGCGCATATGCGCAGTCTGATCAGAGCCTTTGCTAGTCACTTGAGTATTCTTTGATTGTTAAGCTACTGACTGAACACCATTTGGACTTTCTAAGCTTGAAAGAAGGCTGCAGAGGCTCGTATGAGCCTACACTTGTCAAAACACTACATTGTTGGAAATCACATGTCTTGGCTCAATTATGTGCAGAATACACTTTAATGTGTGGATCTAGAAAATTCCATCAGAGGGGTGGGGTGGTCATGATAACTTTTTATAGTCATCAACGTATTTCATAGAGGGCCGTACGCCGGGACCTCCCTGGAGAAGCACTGAATTGAAACCAAAGGGTCCAGTTGCTTCTCGAGGGGGTCCGTACATTGTACCAGGATTTTAAGATAACCTATAGCCATTTGTGACTGTCCAGGGGTGTGAGGGGGCGGTGTCAGAACTCCCATATCAAAAAAATGCAAGCTCTGCTCAGAAGACAGGCTGGGTATACTTTTAAGACGCAAACGGTTTATAATATCCCAAAATTATAACTAAACATCAAACAGTAATAAAATGAAATTTGATGATCCAGGGGGGGGGGGGGGAGTCCAACTTACAAATGAAATATTATCTAATTATTTTTTTTATTTGATGAGGGGAGGGAGGAGGCTCCGAAAAGCACAAAACCATATTCGCCCCGCCAGCGAAACGCCATTTAAATCGCGTTTCGCTGGCGGGCCGATGATGGCCGGACTTTGAATGCTAGTTTGGTAGCTTTGTAATTTTCAGGGGATCCGGACGAGTATTGCTAAGAAACTCTATATTTTTTATTTTCAGGGGGGTGGGTCCGGTCCTCCTGCCCCCAGCCTCATCTCGATCTGCCCATATTCATACTCGTAACCAGAATACGGAGGAAGGTAAGTCAGTACATTATGGATAGCAAAATCTCACCCTTGGAGTTAAAATTAGAACACACTTAAGGACATATGCTACTAAATACTTCCCACATTGAAATATTTTAAATACTTTGCATACAGTTTGTTTTATGCATGGGCTATCCATTTATGAAATAAAAAGGATATGTCACCGTGCTTATTTTTTCAGAATCTCATATTGAAGTTTACAGCATTTGACCAATTTTCTAGAAATATAAAATAATAATACTAGTCCTAATTATCGAGCTAAAACGGTTGTAATCTTCACCCAGCTTCTTTCTTTTAACTTAAATTACTGCCCATGACCTCAAACTTTTAAGAAAATGTGCATGTTTACTTGTTACCCCATGCTGTGACAAGATACTGCATGATATATTTTGGCAATTCGTCGAAAAATGGAATTTGTTTTTAGAATAAATCATGTATTAAAAAATCTGACATTGAAAATCTTGAAAATTTATTTTTAATTCATGGACTATTATAATACCTTTCAGAAAAAAGAATAAAAATCTGGGGTCACCGAACTAATTCTCTTTCTAGAGGGCCAAATTTAACCCCACCCCCATAGGTTTCATGCGTAATTCAATATAAAAAGTTCGGGGATGACCATTTCGGTCGTTTTGATGATGCCATTTTACTAGTATATGAAGTAATTTAGCATTAAAATGATAAAAAAAAAAAAAAAGAAAAAACACACTGAAAATATGTGCGCATCTGGGAATCGATCCCGTTTCTCTGGCTTTGTAGCCAGGCGCGCTAACCACTAGGCCACGAGGTCAGGTCGTGCGCCGCTCTAAATATCCATACAAATAGTATAGACTCGGCCACTTTCGTATTCGTAACCAGGGTTATTGTGTACGTCGTTTGATTTCGACTGAGCTACATTTATCTGTCTTTAGTGCTGAGACGATCAGTTCTGAAAAGATGTCAATAGATATTTCGAACACACTTTAATAAGTTATTTTGTGAAGAAAATGTCGGAACACCGATATGACATAAGAATATCGGAAGCTGTATTGATCCGAATCCGTTAAGGGTCGAAAGACAGGACCCAGACAACTTTCCCCGTTTGCAGACGCGGAAAAGGTGCGCATTGGAAATAGCCGCATATGTCTTTAAGACTCAAAATCAATACAGGGTGCAATAGTATCCATTGATATATCGATCAGCGCTGAAGGTGCTTTCACGCTTCAATGGGCACGTGGGTTTATGATGATTATATGAGGTTTGTGCTGTGAAGCAAATCCCTGATCATCACGCACTGACACTTGCCGCATCTAATGATAATAGATAGAGGATCTTAATGAATGTATTATTGACACTTTACGTCCCAGTCAACAAATTTTCAATCTGCGATGGAATAATTTGATAAAAAGTTAGATTTTTTATTTGAAATTCCAGTAGGCAAGTGAATCTCAGCATAATAGACTAAAAAGTAGCATATATTTTTTGTAAATACAACTCATTTTAGCATATGGAATATCGGCCTAAAGCAGATCCATTGGATCCTATAAGAATCTATCATAACTGTGAGAAATCCGCCCCGAGGATCGCCGTTTGGCATCACGAGCCTTGCCGAGTGAGATGCCAAACGGTGATCCCGAGGGACGGATTTTCCTATGATCCTTCCATCACACGAATAATGGATTCCTTTTCCAGCTCACCCTTTTTTTATTTATTTATTTATCAATTTATTAATTTTAAAATAAGCTTCCAGAAGTCCCGGAATACGCCAAGATGCAATTTCACAGGGTGACGTGACATGTACTTGATGTCATGGGTAAGATAGCATGGGTAAGATAAGATTCTCTCTTCCAGGGTAAAATCTCGGATATCCTTATCCGGTGTGCAAGAAAATTGCTTCCCGAGGGCGGGTCGTACGGCCTATATGTATCTGTATGTGAAATAGATTGATGGCTTAAATAAAACGTTGTCAGGAGGAACATCTGACGGAGCCCATGTAGTACATAAGAACCATAACTATACCTTTGATATAAGTTTCTTATGCTTATACGGTGCATACTCGCCCTATCGAGTAGATGTATGCTAGGGTTTCTGACGAATCATGGCGAATCCTCATGTATTCATGAATTCTCTGGAATTCTACAATATGAGCGCGACATGATATTTCCAACAATCTAGTATGTGCGATCAGCAAAGCCTCAGATCAGCCTGCGCATACGCGCAGTCTGATCAGAGTCTATGCTTGCCGCTCGAAGGCTATGAGTGTTATGCTACTACATCGTTTGCAGTTTCTAAGCTTAACAGGGGGCTGCTCAGGCTCATCTGAGTCTACACTTGTCAAAATACCACATTGTTGTAAATCACATGTCGCGGCTCATATTCATTGGATCCAATTGCTTCCCGAGGGCGTTTCGTAGGGCCTATATTATCTGTACGTGAAATAGATTGATGGCTTAAATAAAACGTTGTCACGGAGCCCATGTAGTACATAAGAACCATAACTATACCTTTGATAAAAGTTTGTTATGCTTATAGCGCATACTCGCCCTATCGAGTAGATGTATGCTAGGGTTTCTGACGAATCATGGCGAATCCTCGTGTATTCATGAATTCTCTTGAATTCTACAATATATCCTAGGTATAACACAGGTATAACTGTCCAGGAGCACGAAGTGCACAAACAGGACATTAAATTTAGTTTGCATGTCTGCATTGTGACAACCTGTAATAATGATAAGCGACATGATAAAGTTTAATCTTACCGTGTGATCAGTTTGCATACTCTTAATGTGGCTTTTTAGACGAAGTCTTATAATTTCATTGGTGGCGATATGCTGACTTGATCTCTGTATTCATGCCATGAATTTGCAATTGATCAATTAAAGAGATTAAAGAGACTAAGTCTGCAACTATGAACATTTTTCGAAAAAAAATCTTTTCTTTTTAAATCATTTGTAAAAGCAGACTTCACAATAAATCTGTTCACTGTAGCTGAAAACTGCACGGAAAAGTGAATTATCTTATAAAACAGGTGTTTTTTTCTCTTGTTGGTAATTATTTGCGTCCCTCCAATAATAATAGACGGTCAAGTTTTAACATAAATGCTTTTGTTTTGATACTGATAATTTGTAAAGATTTACGAAATTGGTAAAATGTATACCTGAATTTTAGTTTTTTACTGTGTTCTTGAATAATAGAAACATTATTTCAAAAATAAAATATTAAAGTTACAGACTATGCAGCTTTAAGTTGTATGAATGATTATCTTTTGCACTTTTACATTAGTTTTAAATATGATTTTCACGTTGACGCTGACAGAATGATAGTTATAACGTGAGAAATGTCAAGAAATATCTGCGTCGATGGTCGGCACGAAAGATTCTATTGCCGATATTTATAGGTTACGGTCAACTAAAGTAATAAGGTACAGTAGTACCACGACCTCTAAGTAATGACCCTCGATTCACTCAATGCATTTACTGTGAGAGTCGCGCTTCAAAGCGTTTTGTGGAAGTATAGCACTCTACAACTGCTTTTTTGTTTTGTTTTTATTTATTTATTTATTTATTTATTTATTTATTTATTATTATTATTATTATTATTATTATTATTATTATTATTATTATTATTTGCACCAGGTGACGCTAGCTGTTAAATATGCAGCGTTTGGGCACAGGGGCATGTTTTTTGCGTTCTGATTCGAGCTTACGCCGCAATCCAGATAATAAAGTTCTAAGTTTTGGATTAGCATAGGTTCCTTTAAGCCAAACGCTTTACTGAGAACAACTGACCGAAGACATAACAAAGAATCTACACCCCAAAAATTTAGTGTGTTTTTTTCTCGTTTTCTTAAAAAACTCGTACATTACACAACCACACATGTCTTCTTTTAATGCGTCGTATATTCTTTTAAAGATATTCCTTGTTATTTTATTATATTTTCTTTCAGGGATTTCAGTGTCACAGAGTATAGATTCTGATCGAGTATCTGGGGCTTGATATTGGCCCAAACTGACCGAAGACATAACAAAGAATCTACACCCCAAAAATTTAGTGTGTTTTTTTCTCGTTTTCTTAAAAAACTCGTACATTACACAACCACACATGTCTTCTTTTAATGCGTCGTATATTCTTTTAAAGATATTCCTTGTTATTTTATTATATTTTCTTTCAGGGATTTCAGTGTCACAGAGTATAGATTCTGATCGAGTATCTGGGGCTTGATATTGGCCCAAACTGAGTGAACAAAATTTACCAATGAGGCACCAAACGGGCAATGATATGATGGCTATCATTTCTAAATTTTAAAGTTTGTTGTTATTTTTTTATATAATTGCGACCCAACAACCCGCAACAGATGAGTGAGTACATCATTCAGATATTAGAGACATTTAACATTAGACAAATTGTCAATAATGAGCCGCTATTCAAGAAAAGACACAAGTTTGTGCGCCCATCGAAGACTCAGATCATCCTGCGCAGAGGCGCAGGCTGATCAGAGTCTACGATGAGCGTTCTATGGGTAGCTACGGATCCAATGTATCACCAGGCGGAAAATTAAGACTCTGATCAGATTGTGCGGATGTACAGACTGATTTGTATCTTCGCTGTGCGCAAATGCCAACTTGTACCTTATGCCGGATACCGGCTTCACTAGTCTTGCTTAGGCCGGGTAACAGCTCCACTAGTCTTGTCTCTCAACAGGTGGCAGATGCTGAGAAAACATCTGATATGAAGCCATTTAATTTTTTTAATAATTCCGTTATTTCTCTCCTCGACAAATAGGGTTCTTTCTCATAATCACCATTTGCATATTTATTGCAATTTTAGCCTGTCATTTGAAGCAATTGGCGACTATTAATCAGAGCTAAATGACAGATATATTTTTATTTTGTTTGTTAACTATTTATTTTATCGTTATGTCTATCATGTTGCATGGGAAGTATTTATGCATGCAATATGTAATGCACGATAAAATTATTGCACGCTGAT
Source organism: Loripinus fragilis (assembly GCA_964019695.1). Classification (NCBI taxonomy): domain Eukaryota; kingdom Metazoa; phylum Mollusca; class Bivalvia; order Lucinida; family Lucinidae; genus Loripinus; species Loripinus fragilis. Next base: position 70,231,344 of record OZ026516.1, read on the forward strand.
ATTTTAACAATTCAAGTTCACATAGAGAGTTTAAAAACGCAGCACTTGGATACCAACTTTAATTTATTTCTCGAAAAATAATGCTTTAACGATCATTTTTAATTTATGTTAGAGAGTGTCCGGTTGTTAGTAGCACATGGAAAAAACGTAACCAATCACAATGAATAAGCATTAAAACTGTAAACTTTTAGATACCTTCAACTTTTATACTGACGGACAAAACAAACGCTACAGTAAATATTTGTAATGTATTGCATGTGGCTCACAAATGACCAGAATCTTGAGTCAAGCCTCGTGTTTTTTCTAATTTGTCGATTTTGTTTACCAGTTTGTTGGCTTATATACGAGGGGGTTCAATATGTAATGAAAACAGGTCAATAAATCCAAAAGTGTTATATAAGCATGCATTATAATTAGTTTTATAAACAGGTCTGCTTCTTACATGTAGCTATGCATATATAAAATTTCAGTTGTCCAGCACTAATCCTTATTCACACAAACTGCTTTCCAGATAGGGTACTGAAATACACTGCAATACGAAATGAAACAGTGTTTTCAAAAACAGAAAACTGCATGAACTAAGGATGTTTTCAGCCTGTTTCTTCGTGTGGTGAATATGTATATCTAGGTGATTAGTAACTGCAAAAATCTATGAAATTGCTTTAAATTCTACGATAGAGAGAGGCCATCATTTTGGTTACAACCCTCCTTGATGCCACTTTTTTCTGGCATTCAGTTCACATTGTCGTTTTTAAATAAGCGATTACATAGCAAAATGTTTGCGAAAATCACTTGTAACATTTCTTCTGGTCAATATGGTGTTTGTTTGCATGTAATAAAGCCATTTTTGATTTTTTAAAATATTTTTCTCGCTCAAAAGTATCTTTAAAAACGTCATTTGAATTAAGAAAACCCCCTAAAGGAATGCCATCTCTGGCTTACACTGAAATGAATCAGACAAAACACCGTTTTTCATCTATGTTTGCATTGGTATGCATTTTTTGGACATTTTTACACATATTGATATGTAAATAATCTAGCTGGCCAATTTCATACTATAAAATATAAGGAAAGTAAAATGGCATATCACTCAGATGAGATTCCCACTCAAACTCTGATACAATAAAAATTGTCCTTCCCTGATCCAAAGCCAAAATGCTGATTTTCAACAACCGTATATATTTTAGCGTTATGTCTCTTGCTTTAAATGACGTAAACGTAAGAGGGGGTAACGTAATAAAACCTGCACATGAGAAATCTGTACTGGTCAAAAGTCGACAGCGCTTTAGCAGTTAAAAGGTCATTGAGTCCGAAAATGACAGATATGCGATTCGTGCTTGTTAAATGCTTGTTTTAGAAAATACAGTATACCTTCCTACCTTTGTAAAAATGTTTATTTGCATCCTGGAGGAAAATATGTACAGTGTATATGACTGTGTGTTTTTAAAAAATCTGTAACAAAATAAGTTAAAAAGATAAAATATGTTTGACATGTAGTATAGAATCCTAATGCGCTTGTGGATGGAGTTGTGAATGCGTTTTCAATACATATTGAACGCCCCTCGTACATGTTTATCAGTTACCTCTCATATTAACTGCATTGTTGCACATTGCCTGATAAACGTTGTCTATCTCACAGCAAGTGCCTTTATCAGATCATGATGGCGTTGCATTTTTTTTGAATGACGTCACTAATGACGCTGGACCAATGAAAAATCGAAAGTATAGACTAGTAAGGTAATAATCTCTAATTTGAGGTAAATGATAAATAGAATACCAGGCCTACGTCCTTTGATATCAAGTTTACCAAGCTTGGCTTTGAGAACGCATGTTGTATCGCTCGGCGAGCATCGCGATGTCAACAAGCGTTCTCAAAGCCGTGCCAGGTTAACTAAATATCAAAAGACACTCATCTAGTATTCTCTCTCTATATATATATATTAAATGCTGTCACTATTTTTTCGCTCTTAGTAATTCATCGCAACTTTTAGATGTAGTGTTTCTTTTGCCCGTCAGTATATCATCAGTGAAATATTCCCTACTTCTTTAAATAAAAGTAAGAGGGCCTAGGGCCCTGGATCGCTCACCTGAGTCCTGCTTCATGTGATGAGGGTGTTAATCATAAAATATAAATCCCTTATCTCCAGCATCTAAGTTCATCTCTGGCATCTCTCCAGTCATAACTAAATACTATCAAGAGTGACAGTGACGCCATGTCTTGTTTACAAAGTTATCAGGGACTTATGATCGATAGATCACGTGTGTATTAATCCTATCCGCAGGATAGGATTAATACACAAGTAATCAATCGATTCGCGTCAGCTCAACTTAAAGGTACTATCGTGCCAACTTAGAGTGACAGAAACGTAAGATTTTATTTACAATTGCTAAGTAAAATATTAACTTGTACATTCCACTTGAGCTAATGCGAATCGATAGATCACTTGTGTATTAATCATATCCTGTGGATAGGATTAATACACAAGCGATCTATCGATTCTAAGTCCCTGATAACTTTGTAAACAAACATGACGTCACTGTCACTCTTGGCTGGCAGTACAGTAAATGTTTTACTTAACAATTGTAAACAAAGTATTACGTAACTGTCACTCTTGGTTGGCACGACAGTATCTAGTACAACCAATCAGTGTCAAGATAAGTTTAATCAAAATATACTTATGTGCACAATTTCAATGTCTGGCGTTTCTACCCAGCCATACCCGTCAGGAGTGAGCACTAGGTTATATTATTCTACACTTATTTCCATTTAAATTGATATGAAACTTTACCACTTTCAGAAAAATATGGTTGACCCTTGTCCCCATTCAAGGGGTCATGGTGTGTACAAGGGAAAAATATTTGCTTACATTGTGCTCTATCCTTCGTTTTCATTATTTCGACATGGAAAATGACTCTTTTCTGAAAAGAAAAACAATGATTTTTGATCCCACTCCAGGGGTCCAAGATTTATAAAAAGGCATACCATTTGCTAGCATGCTGTTATGTGTTCCATTGCCTTTAATTTGATAATGCAACATGACCATAGTCTGAAAAAATAAGATTTTTGGTATCAGCTCAACCACCTAGGTCCACCATTGGCCTTCAAACTGAAATCCTGTTTGATATGTTGCATATCTATTGTTCCTCTGTTTGTATGCATATTTAGTTTAGATATTAACAATTGACTGAGTTATTGCGTAAATGAAGTATTTGACCTTTGACCCCCACCCCGTAGGGTAAACTATTTGGTAATGTTGTGCTTATTTTCAGGTACTGGACAACCATGGCTCTTACGAGTAGTGAGAAGTTGTTAGATGTAGTAGCTTTGGGGAAATGTAAAGTTCCTTACACAAAAAGCCAATTTATAGCTTTTGCGCTATTATTATCCTATATAAAACAAGAGAATCCTGGGAAGGGGCCAATCGCCATTGTTTGAACAAACTCGATAGGGGTCAAGAACTCATGTAAGATCCTCAATTTACTTTTTCAATTTCATTTGTGTCTTGACTATTACATCTGCATAAATTAGAGAACACAAAATCAAGCATTGCCAAATACATGCTTAATCTCTAATTGTAGTCATTTCATACCAAACTGATAGGGATATCACGTACATGTGGAAACAGCATAGAGCATTCAAAGATAACAGGCATGCACAGCATAAATCGTTAGTAGCATTTCATTCTCATGATATATACTTATGCTAAAAAAGAAGGCCATCCTGAGCTCTATATAATACGGTTATGGTTTGTTTAATTTGCTTACTGTAAATCCGGAAATTTTCGCGAGAATTTTATTTTCGCGAATATCGTTAAAGGACATATTTGTGACGCTTAAAATTCGCGATTAGGGCATGATTTACTCAAATCAGTAAACGACAGAATGATTTCTCCATTTCGCGAGGATTTTATTTTCACGAAACTTCGCATATGCGAAGTTTCGCGAAAATAAAATGCTCGCAAAAATTTCCGAATTTACAGTAGTAATACATGTAATTCGGGACACACTAAAAGGCCAACGCTATGTGGATGGAGTCCTTCACACACATGCCCCGCCAATCTATCGGACTGTTGGAAACACTTTTCTCTACCAGTAAGAAAACGCCCCCCCCCCCCCCCACTATATCTGCAATGTGGCAAGGAACTGCTGGTCATTGCATAACACCTTTGGGATATTCGAGACTGACAGGTACATGACTTGTATTCCTTCACAGCTGCCACATTACCCGAATCAGAACGCCAGCTAGTTGATCAAAGGGGGTTTGGAATGGATACAAATTTATACCCAGGCTTCTTCTAAGCACGAACAAAAGGTCCATAGAATGCATTAATAAAGGTGGAGGTAATAAAAGTTATGACTTACAGTATATAAATTTGTAATCATAACATGTTCACGTCTATACTTATTTGCAACAATGCTGGCGAATTAGGCTGGCCTTCTTTTTATTAGCATGAGTATACTGAGTATACATATACCAGGTTTATTTACGCTAACACGCTCAGAAAAAAAGTGGATTTTGTAATTTTCCACACAGAGAAGTGAATTACTTGAAGAAAGTGGAAACAAAGCGGTGACTCGACAGGTTTTCCTGCCATTTTGTCTTTATAATAGCAAATATCACGATTCTGTCACTACCATAAGGTCAGTCCTTGAAATTCACCCTCGCCCTGAAAGCCCTAAGAATCCACATTGGATGATGATGTACGGTTTTCAAAATATCGGCATGGATATAGTGTAGACCAGTATATAGTGCTTTTTGTCAATTGCCTGACATGGTAGACAAAGATCTATGATACCGTGTAGAATCATAAAGCTGGGCAATCACCATGATCAAGGAATTTGTCTGATTTAAGCTACCCATTGTATTTAGAAAGCGACTAATGGCGGACGCAAACCCTTATAAACTTGGTTAACTCTCATACTTATCTGAGTCTTCTGAGTCTTCGCTGGACGCATATTCTCTTTTTTCTCTTGGGGGATCATTCGACTGACCTACGTGTATAATAGTCGGGGAACGAAAGTCGCGTATCGTACAAAAACATATTGTTGCACCCGAAAGGTATACGGCTGGATTTTTGTATACTGATAGTCTAAATGACATTTGAAACAAAGAAACACATAAAGACGGAACTACCACGAATTTGTGTAAATGTAATTTTGTTCCTAAGCAACATCCAGGACACGTCGTGGTAGTTTTCAGGCCGAAAATTGGATAATCAAAGGTAAGTGTCATTTTCAATTTTGTTTTATTTTTACTATTTAGAATGGTAGATCGGGCAATGTGGTTCCATTTTAATATACTGACGTCAAGGTAAAACGTCTCATCTAGAAATAAACGTGAATATCCATTATACTTATCAGACTAAAGTTATGAATTATAGTGCAATATAACATCTTATCAGCCAAGCGTATCTCATGAAAACAAAATTGCTGAAAGAATATTTGAGGCAGAGAAAAAGACCTAGGTTTGAGACGAGGGTCACCGTTTCGTGCGACATAAGATTTAAGCCATATTCGCTTTGTTTCCAGACACAATCCGTTGACAGGAAAACGTATTTTACCATTGTAAAACAGTCTCTTTTTTACCAAAAATGCGTTTTAACTGTTCAGACAATGTGTGTATGCGTCTGCTGAACGAAACAACTTACCCCACCCACCTTTTCGCCGGGCATTTCAGTAAAACTTAAATGTCATGACTCTGCAAAGTGGGTGAAAAGATTGTTACGAATCCTTTGCAAAAGTCTGTAGTCTTCAACCAGTGACGATTACGGAGGAAACGCAATCTGGCACGTGTTCAAGACGGCCGTTTTGGATGACGCTAACGTAAACCAACGACTGGTCATTGAACGTTACAGCTTATCTTAAATAACGTAATTTTATGTAGGCATATTCTGTGTACATTACCTAATGTACCCCCTTATCATTTTTTTTCCATTACTTAAAGCAAAACGAGGATGTTGGCAAGTTTAATAATTGGACCTAAAATTTTGTCTTTAACATGACGACATAACATAAAGCTAATACTCGCAAGCACATCTGTTTGAAAAATGATCCAGAAGTTGTTCATTGATAAGCAAAAGATTAACGGCTCAAGCTGGATGCAAATTCAAATTGAAATCATAAGCGATCGATGCACAATGCCCTCATGTGTACGTTGAGCCTGTATGACGTCATCGGAATAACGCGTTACCTGCATATCAAATTGAAGTCATTTTCCAACATCGCCCAACCTCTGCATAAAGAGGCAGTACGTGGCTGTACATTTTTATATATCATCGCTAAGAAATCAGTGATAATGAGTAAGGCGTTTTAGTTGACGTCAGTATACGTCTCAGCGTCCCCTCTAGCCCAAATTCTTGTATGAAAAGTTATTTTCTTTCTTTGGATTTTTGTTTCCCCTCTGAGCATCGAACCAACTTTCCCCAAAGTACAGTGCCAGTTCGAAGGATTTTAGCCCATATCTGTCAAATTAGTCTGAAACAGGTGTTTGTTTTGAAGAAAAATAAATTATAATGAGATTTCTTCTTTATAAAAAAATTCTAGCTTCTTCTAGTCAGATGCTTAAACATATACACCATAAAATTACCGTTGCGTCTAAACAAAATCCAGCTGCATACCTTTCGGATGCAATGGTTAGCATTTTTTCTGCTTGGTTCCCTGACGATATCATGGCTAAATCTGAAATAGGCGTTTAAGTCCACTGGTATCGTTAATACAGAGATAAACTCGTGATACTGTAGTTGGTTCATATTTCACAAGATTATGAATCAGCGGAAAAGTGATAATTGGGCCTCGCCGCGACAAAACCTGTCTTCGGGGCTTCCGACAAAGCCAGACTAAAACCAGTCTCCTCAGCTATAGAGACTAGCTAGAAAACTGAAATTTTGCTTGTAGCACGCTTAGATATGGTACTTTCCAAAACACGAATAACAAAGGCGCTGATCAGACTGCGCGGATGCGCAGGCTGGTCTGCGCCTGTGTTGTTCACAACACCCCGAAGACAGGTTTTCTCGTGTCGAGGCCCATATGGTCTACACTATATCCTGGCCATTTTATCATCATCCAAGACATTTCCTCAGGCTTTCAGGATTAGGGTGAATTTTAAGGACTGGGCGGATTGGTTTTTAGTAATAAAAACTTTTTAAAAGACAAACTACAAGAAAACCTGCTGGGCCACCGCACCGCATTTTTCCACTTTCTGCAAGTCACACATATCTCTATGCTACTTCTTGCTCAACAGATCAGAATGCGCAAAGATAGAAGGAAAATCATGCAATTCATTTTTCTTTCTGAACGTGTTAGCGTCTATGACTGGCCGCTGCGTGTAAGCTTGGAATATCTTGGAAATAAAATATGCTACTTACGATTTCCTGTTTGGCATATCCGCGATATATATTGTATCTAGACTGGCTACAGTCTGAAACATTTGTTTGTTTTGAAGAAAATCAATTATAATGAGATTTCTTCTTTATCAAAAAATTCCAGCCTCTAGCCAAAAGCTTAAACAGAGCAATCAGCGATAAAAAATGTTTAAGAACTGAAGCCAGTTACAGATGTTTTGGTCATGGTCTGAAGATGTGCATATAGTTTTGGATAAAATCCTCAGGTTTTTGTCATTTTTTTCACAAGTTGAACTTAGTTATTTTAGGCATTATTGCATTCAAAGAAAATAATTAGTGGTTACCTTGTGGCGCAATTTATGCAGATTCATTTGAAACTTAATTGGTGATTTTGCCATTGTCTGAAAGTGTGCGTATGGTTTTCATATAATCGTCTGATTAATTTTTCACTTTTTTCCAGGATGTGAAATTAGATTTTGTTCGACCTTCAATGCTGTCAATGTCTATAATTGTGTGCAAACATTCCTACAGTTTTATAATTAATCTTTTTAAACTTTTGCATGTATAGCTGTATGTCATGGCCTGAAGATAATGAATGTGCGTATGTAAAACATATCAGATTATGTTCTGTTTATTTTTTCTGTAATGTGAACTAAGTCAGAATTAACTTACTTGTTTCATGATACATTGTATATATATTAAAATATATGAAAGGACATATATAAAGTGGTGGGGGACATAACTTTTCTGAATATGCTTGTTCCAAATGTTACTTTTAATGTAGTGTCATTTCTACGCAATTAAAACAGTGAAATTATAATATATTTGAATCATTTTTCAGCAAAGAAATAATCAAATAATATTAAAACATAGTAAAATTAGTTATTCTAAATAATTAAAATGACGTCATATAAGTCTTTTGCATATATTTCCTCATTAAAAATAAACGTCTCCATTAATTGATTACTATTTGGGGTTTTGTTGGTTTCAGCATTTTGCTTCTCTGATTACTGTCTTTAAAATATGAAGGGGTTTATTTGACTTTTATACCAACCCTGATTCAAAAGATACTTGTAATTTTAATGTTAAGCCTAAACATTCAAATCTAGTTAAACTTAGTTATTCATAATTTTCAGATCAATCCTTAATGTAAGGTAGCACCAATCACGCTGGTAATTGCAATGGTATATTTCGTATTTGCATTGACAATTTTAATAAATATATTGATTGAATCATATCGGATGGTCTTACTGCGCTAAGAATGCATCAAATTTAACAAATACAATTTTCATATTTAGCAAAACAACAGACCACACTTGATATTAGTATTTTGTTACTATGCTTGCCAGTGACATCACTTTAGGTATCAAAGCAATTACTGTGTTAAATCCATTTAATTATAGAAAGTCATTTGTTAGATTTTACACTTATTTACGAGGGTCAGTCAAAAATAACTGAGCCCTACCTCATAACATTTTAGTTTGGTATTCTTAGACAGCAAATGTGATTATTCTCTATAAGTATCATAAATCATCTATGCTTTGACACTGAAGAATTATCCTAGTGAAGCTTCTATTATGGTTGCTAGGCAATGAAGATCGTCAGTCAGATCGATGCGTTCACGATCTCAGCCACCAGAAATATACAGTATGTCTCTAAAAAGCTTGCGTGCTTGACATTTTTTTTGAAAGACATATTTGACATTTATACGAATAACATACATCATATTGTCTTTTCATTATACCCGCTTTTTTCTTTAGAAAAAAAGGGTATATTAATTTCGTACCAAAGTCGGTCCGTCGTCCGTCTGTCCGTGCGTCTGTGCGTCCGTGCGTCTGTGCGTCCGTGCGTCTGTGCGTCCGTCACGTTTCTTGTAATTGTATCTCCTCCTAAACCGTTAGAGGTAGCAACTTCAAACTTTATAGGTGAATAGGTCACATGGTGTAGAGGGTACTGGGCGACATTTCGTGTGACCTTGACCCCAAGGTCAAGGTCAAAGGCCAAATATTGTATTTTCTTGTAATTGTATCTCCTCCTAAAGGGTTAGACGTATCAACTTCAAACTTTGTAGCTGAATAGGTCACATGATGTAGAGGGTACTGGGCAACATTTTGTGTGACCTTGACCCCAAGGTCAAAGGTCAAATATTGAATTTTCTTGTTAATGCATCTCTTCCTAAACCTTTTGACGTAGCAACTTCAAACTTTGTAGATGAAAAGGTCACATGATGTAAAGGTTACTGGGCAACATTTTGTGTGACCTTGACCCCAAGGTCAAGGTCAAAGATCAAATAATGTATTTTCTTGTAAATGTATCTCCTCCTAAACGGTTAGACCTAGCAACTTCAAACTTTGTAGCTGGATAGGTCACATGATGTAGAGGGTACTTGGCAACATTTTGTGTGACCTTGACCCCAAGGTCAAGGTCAAAGGTCAAATATTGAATTTTCTTGTAAATGCTTCTCCTCCTAAAGCTTTTGACGTAGTAACTTCAAACTCTGTAGGTGCATAAGTCACATGATGTAGAGGGCACTGGGCAACATTTAGTGTGACCTTGACCTGAAGGTCAAGGTCAAATAACGACTTTCTTGTAAATGCATCTTCTCCTAAACTGTTGGACGTAGCAACTTCAAACTTTGCAGGTGCAAAGGTCATATGATTTGGATGGCACTAGACAACATTTGGTGTGACCTTGACCCATAGGTCAAGGTCATATAGTGTATTTTTTGTAAATGCTTCTTCTCCTTAACCATTTGACATAGCAACTTCAAACTTTACAGGTGCATAGGTCATATTATGTTGAAGGTACTGAGCAACATTTTGTGTGACCTTGACCCCACGGTAAAGGTTATAGGTCAAAAAGCGGGTATTTGCGATGGTGTACCATCGACTTCTGCTCTAGTTAAACTTAGTTTGATAATGCTTAGGTGAACATTGATTGTATGCGTTGCCTAGCAACATAAGACGCCAAAATTCCACAAATTTTCATATACACGAGAATTGTGTTGCCATGGAAACAAAATTGTGAATTTAAATCAAGGAACTTAATATCTCTGAGGTTGGTTTGTGTATACAGACCTGTTAAAGCATTATTAGGCTAATGTTTTATGTTTTCTTTTAAAATTGTGTAAAGGGGAGGTCTCATATGCGCCCACGCATGGATTTTCATCTAGTTTTACATGGTGAATACCTATGACCTATCAACTATAAAAATGCATTTATTTATTTCAATAGTGCATTTTTGGTCTCAGGAGAGCACCCTGTTTTACTCCATTTTTTCAATGACACCTGTCTAATATTTTGTCAATTTTTAAACATCAGTTTTATCGGATCTCACCCAATTTAAGCTGGAATAGTGTAAGGACTCAATATGGATTGTTTTGATACTAGTTTGGCCTATACAAACATGCACACAATTTTTTTTAACAAAATCTTAAGGTAAAAATTTTCCAAAAAATATAATTGAAATTCATGTGTATGCCAAATTGCGTCTACAATTTCTATATGTTCCTGTCCTTGTCAACCTATGATACTGCTTATAAAATTTGCTTCACATGTCTTCTGTATACTGAGAAAGTTTCGAGATTTTTAGAAACCGGTAACAGTGCAGGAAAACACATTATATACATGTAGGTCATTTTTTGACATTTATCATAATTTAATGTTTGAGGCTAGTTTTGTTCTGGAACCATGCAATTTCGCAATTTTATTATTAAAAAATATTATAAACATCGATAATAAAAAGCTATGCGTGTACAAATGCATATTTAATTTGATATTGAACAAATCTGAGACTTGTGTAGCTTTAACAATCAGTTAGAGTAACACACAAAAAGTCTGCAACATTCAAACTTCTCAAAATCAAGTTGAAACACATCAATTAATGGATTCAGTGCTATGATCTCTTCACTGAATGTGTCTAAAATGTATTTTGATTTGTATTTGCATACCAATGTTTTAATTGACGGTTCAGTCTCAAAAAGTGCTAGACAAGGCAAGGCATTTGATCGCTTATTTCATTTATTTTGTCCCTTTGTAAACTTATATGTGATGTCATATATGTAACTGACATTTATTCTACCTACAATGGCATGTGTCTGTAACCTTTTAATTATTCTTGTTTTATCCTTGTTTAATATGATATTAAGTTGGTATGCATAATTTTCCCCTAAAATGTCAATGTGTTTGGAATAGCCTAGGGTGTAGCTTTTTATTTAATACCCGGTACTTGTTGGGATTCCTTATGTACAATTGGCTGACTGTTGCACAGGCATTTAATATCTGGCAAATGTTATGACTGTTTTGAATTCATCATTTTGTCAATCCATTGAATACCAAGATGCACATGTAAACTTATTAACTGAAAGCACTGACTTTATTTTAAACTCTGTTTGCAATTTTACTACTTTTTGGAAAGAGTTGCACATAGATTCTACTTTCCTAGTGTTCTCCTAGTATTATATATAATTGTAGTTTTAGTCCCGGGTTGAATATTGGTTTCAAGTTTTGATTGATTGCCAATTCCTTTGCAAGGGCAAGACTTTGGTCAGATTACCTCAGTTCCCGATCATTGTAACTTCTTATACCGTCAGACCCTTTTTGCAATTTTACTTGTTTATATATTCAATAAGTTCTGTATTCGTAGTTTTATGCTTAACACTATCTGGAGTTTCCATGATGTATTTTCAAAACTGGTTCTTCAGTCAAGTAAATGGCAATTTAATCAGGGAATCGGTTATCCTTTGAGCGATCTGATTGTACTAGATGAAACTTTAAGAAGACAGTTTGGACATTAATTTTCTATCCCATTTGATTCTTTGACTTTCTACAGGATTTGGAATATGATTGTAGGCACTTATGATTGTAGAGTTAGGTACATGTATTCTTTAAATATTTCAGCATTTTGTGGTAGAAAATAATAAAGCAATAGATCCCGCAACTACATAAAATGGGTGAATACTGTATTTTGGCATTATATTAAAGTGAATAACAAAATAAAACCATACTGTGAAGATTAATGAAATTAACTACTTCAAGAGGAGTTCGACAGGGTGAAATTCTCTCTATGTGGTCAGTATTGGATTAAGGATGACAGCTTTGAAACATTAAAGATTCTGTCTTGCTCACGCAGGAAAGTATGCAACATGTTTTAAAGTATTAAAAACTGCAGAATGTGGTATATGATTATATAAGAATGTAATATTTATTAAATATTTATTTTATCATGTTGATGATCAAGAAATGATGAAACAAACTATTCCCTGACACAAATGCAATGAATGAATTATGGATAATGTCTTTCTATTAGAGTGAATTTGGTATTGAAACCGTATTATGAAGATTTTCAAAGTTAACTGTTCTATGAGGAGTTGGACAAGGTGAAGTTCTCCCTAAGTGATCAGTATTTATGTTATTATAATAGTTTTAACAATATTGAATATTCCATCTTTCTTATAGAAGAAAGCAAACACAAAAAATTTTCTTTAAACTAACCGAACACTTAAATTTATTAACTACAATCAGTTTTTTCACATCTCTGAGAACTTGGATTTGTAACATTCAAAGTTCTAGGACAACATGTTACCGGTCTTCGATTTTCTTGAAAATTTTAGCATTACATCTACATATGTATAGCATAATATGAAAGTAAATTCATAGGTTGACAAGAACTGGAACATGCCTAAATTTTTAAAACATAATTGTTACAAAAATATTATGAAGCTGAAATTTTGGCACAATTCCATACAAAATCATATTTTTCTGAATTTAACTTTACAGAAACTGATTTTTGTTTTATGCATATCTAATCAGTGATGATCTTAGATAATTTTAAAAGTAATTAGAACACAATATATGAAACTATAAGAGCTATGGGCAGCTTAAACTGAAGGTACCGCCATAAGCAGATGCCCGATTACATAACATGTCATTTTTTGACCATTTAAATAGGTAAGTGGGAAACTATATCACAAATAGAATAGTTATATGTGAGGCAATCATTATGCATGATATTATAAAAATCCATGCGTGGGCAGAACCCTATGTAAATTTCCTATAGGGTGAGACCTCCCCTTTGATTTTGGGTGGGGTTAATTATAGAACGTCAGGCATGTTAAAATTTGATAAATTCTGAAATCAAACCGCCACAGCATCTATAATTTGGGGTCAGATGGTTTCTGTTTTGTGACGCTGAATAGGTACATGTTAAAGATATCAGACGACAGTGAATAAAGTCTTGCTTTAACATTACTGTTTCCATAGCAACGCTTAGAATTAGATGTATCACAGCGTGAACGCACCCCTTTAACAGGTCATCTTCTGTTGCCAAACAACCGTTACACAAAGCCTACCAACAGGAATAATTGGAGACTTGAAGTGAAGATTATTGCAAAACCAGAGCTCATAGGTGTATTTGCTTCAAAGGTCAACTAAACACTTGCGGTTTAGAAGTTTGTTGCAATATATTCAATAAATCATCCATGAAAGATATAGAGGATATTTTCTCATATGACGTTACTGTTATTCAGTAGATAACATGATGATAAATGATGTTATGACCTCACATTTCATAATAACTTTTTCGACAGGACCACGTAAGGTCATGACGACGTCTGTGACAACAAGCACATTTTCATTGAAATAAACAGGTTTTGAAGGCAATAAAATCGCATTTAAAAGGTCATATGATAAACTGAATCTTACACTCTTAATAATTTCATATTAAAGTTATTAAATTCGTCGAAGGCTCGCTTCATACATTTTATATGAAATTATCATTCATGTAATGATAGAAAGTAAGTCATCGTTGGATTTTACATTGTTTTAATGAAATTTCATGAACAGGGTTGTTTTTTTTTCTTTGGCGTCACAAGCTTGTAATAATAAACAAATATCTTTGTCAATGCAGTTACCAAGCATGCCGGCAGTGTTGCGGTAACACTGTAACTTCATTGACAGTATTGACAGTTTTAGACAAAATATAATTAGTGACTTGAGGTGGGGAATAATGCAAAATCAAAGCTGACACATGTATTTGATTTAAAATTCATGTAAGCACTTGCCAATCCTTAAATGGTTCTCAGGTTTTGAAGTAAGTTGCAATATATACAATTATTAATCCATGAAATTATAGAGGATCATTTCTCTGGATAACGTCATGTCATAAATGATGTTATGACTTCACATTTCATAAAATTTCTTTCGGTGGGAACAAGTAAGGTCATGACGACGTCCGTGACAACAATGCGCATTTTCACTTAAATGAACAAATTCTGAAGGTCATACAATCGCATTTAAAAGGTCATATAATAAACTGAATCTTACACTCATGATCATTTCATATTAAATTTATTAAACTCGCCGAAGGCTCACTTAATACACTTCATGATCACTCGTGTTTGATCATCTATGTAATTATAGAAAGTATGTCATCTATTGGAATTTACATAGCCTGGGTTCCAGCCTGATCATTTATTTAAAAAATTTTATGTATCGAAATTGACAAGGGACAACCGATACGTTTGATGTATTATCTTTTTATTATCTTATTTGTCAGATTATTAGACTAAGAAACTATATCAAAAAAATACTGACGACTGGACCAAGGAAAGCTTTTACATTAGTTAACTGAACTCCTTATGAACAGGGTTGTTTTTTCTTTGGCGTCACAAGCTTTTAATAAACAACTATCTTTATCAAATCAGTTACCAAGCATGCCAACAGTGTTGCGGTTACACCGTTACTTCATTCACAGTATTGACAAATTAAGACAAATATATCATTAGAGACTTGAGGTGGGGAAATTGCAATATCAAAGATGATATGTTTATTTGCTTCAAAGATCATGTAAAAATTCGCAAATCTTGAAAGGTTTCCCATGCTGAGAAGTTTGTTGCAATACATTCAATTATTCATCCATGAAAGATATAAAGGGTTTTTTCTCATATGACTTTACTTTTATTCAGTGGATAACGTCATGTCATAAATGATGTTATGACTACACATTTTATAATAACACTTTCAGTGGGAACAAGTTAGGTCATGACGACTTCCTGGACAACAATGAACATTTTCATTGAAATAAACAAATTTGAAGACTATAAAATCACAACTAAAAGGTCATATGATAGACGGAATCTTTCACTCCTGATCATTTTATATTAAATTTATTAAACTCGCCCAAGGCTCGCTTAATACATTTCATATGAAATGATCACTCGTGTAAGATCCTCTATGTAATGATAGAAAATAAGTCCTATGTTGGAATGAATTTACATAGCCTGGGTTCCAGCCTCATCATTTTTTTAACTTTCTGTCTCTTGGTCCAAAAAATGTCAATATCTACCGAAATTTATGTTATAGTTATACCATGGGTTGTCCGCCTGTACGTGGAGATAATCCACGAGCTTTAGCGAGTGAATTATCTTACGTACAGGTGGACAACCCATGGTATAACTATTTTATACCACCTATATCAGTGTAGACCTTGCACATCACGAGATATTTCGTGCTAAAGTTGGTAAGGGTGGTATAAAACGGACAACCGATACCTTTGATGTGTTATATTTTTATTGTCTTATTTTTAGGTTATAAGAATAAGAAAATATTTTCAAAAATATTGACTACTGGACCAAGGATAGATTTTACATTGATTAACTGAAATCCTTATGAACGTGGTTGCTTTTTTCTTTAACGTTACAAGCTTGTAATAAACAACTATCTTTGTCAATGCAGTTACCAAGCATATCAACAGTGTTGCGGTAACGATGTAACTTCATCAACAGTATTGACAATTTTAGAAAAAAATATAATTAGAGACTTGAGGGGGGGGGGGGGATAATGCAAAATCAAAGCTGATGTAAACTAATCCTGAAAAGTTTCCCAGGATAAGGTGTTTGTTACGATAAAATCAATTATATATACATGAAAGATATAGAATATCTTTTCTGATATGACGTTACTGTTATTCAGTGGATAACCTCATATCATAAATGATGTTATGACCACACATTTCATAATGACACTTTCTGTGGGAACAAGTTAGGTCACGACGACGTCCGTGACACAAATGAAATAAACAAATATTGAAGGTCATAAAATCGCATTTAAAAATTAGTATGATAAACGGAATCTGACACGCGTGATCATTTCATATTAAAATTATTAAACTCGCCAAAGGCTCGCCTAATACATTTCATATGAAAGTATCACTCATGTAAGATCCTCTATGTAATGATAAAAAGGAAGTCATCTGTTGGATTTTAAACTGTTTAACTGAAATTCTTATGAACATGGTTGTTTTTCTTTTCTTGAATTTAACAAGCTTGTAATAAACAAATATTTTTGTCAATGCAGTTACCAAGCATGCCAGCAGTGTTGCTGTAACACTTTAACTTCATTCACAGTATTGACAAATTAAGACAAAAATATAATTAGAGACTTGAGGTGGGGAATAATGCAAAATCAAAACCGATATGTGTATTTGCTGTAAACATTTGCAAATCCTAAAATGTTTCCCTGGTTTTAGAAGTATGTTGCAATATTTAATTCAATTGTTCAACCATGAAAGAGATGGGCGATCTTTTATCATATGGCATTACTGTTATTTAGTGGATAATGCCATGTCATAAATAACATTATGAACACACGTTACATACTAACACTTTTTTTGGACGAGTAACGTCATGTCAACCTCCGTGACAACAATGTAATTTTCATTGAAATAAAACAACCTTTGAAGGCGATACAGTCGCATTTAAAGGGTCATAATTGTGATCAACAGAATTTACACCTGTGATCATTTCATATTAAATGTATTAAACTCGCCAAAGGCTCGTTTAATAAATTTCTTCTGAAATGTTCATTCGTGTAAAATCCTCTATTATCGATTACTCGTGTATTATTGAATATATTAATCGAGCAGAGGAAAAGAGGTAAAATACGAGGCTTGCCAAGCATGTTATCGCTTTTCCCGAAAGAGTTTTATAAATTCAATAATGCAGGAGCACAAATGTTAGATTCTGTTTATCCAATAGCTTTGAAATTTATAATTATTATGACGTCGCGCTCGGAGTGATAACGCCATGCAATAAAATCGATAAACCACTTAGTCAGGGCCCTTAGGGACAAAAAATAGGTCCCGTGCGAATATATTGTGTGCCGATTTATGGTGACATATATCAAAACCTTCAATGGAGTCTTACCTTTGATTTAAAGGTGGTCACCTATCTCAAATCCGCATCTGAGGCTAGTTATGACGTCATAAATATGGCGACCATAATGAGAAACTGCTCGTTAATGAAAGCTATGGTTTGTGTTGGTATGGTAATATTTATCCAAAACGAACGCTTTTTTTAACATAATATCAATTATTTTAGTCATATGATGGTTACATCAATGCTTTACCTGACTTTGACAATGAATTATTTCTTGATAACTATATTTTGCATGCAAAATACCGTAGATTTCCTAAAAACACCCAGCTTATAGGGCCACCTTTAGACTGATGGCTGAGAATGTTATTACCCCCACTCGGGAATTTCGCAAACGTATCCTATCTAAAAGAGAATTTCAAGCTGCATCTTTTAATAGATGTTTGCACTATGTTTGCCGGGGCGTTAGTCACTGACAGCCTGTTACATATTTTATCATATTAAATTTAGAAGAAAAAAAAAGAAAATTAAAAGGTTGAGCTACAGAAAGAAGGCTTATTATTTAAATTACTCATATGGTCTGCATATTAACTACTTTAGCTACATAAAAATTCTTTTGGAGCACAATTACAGCTTCCTGTGGTGTTATGTGCGTTACTCTTATTAGATTACCCTTTAAACATGAAAATTGTGACCAATATCATTTACTTTTTAGCTAATATGTGCATTTTCGAAAATGTTTTGATTATTTTATACTAACAAACTCATTTGGATTAGAGAAAATCAAAAGTTTGCTTTTATACTTTAAATATAGTGTCTTATACGAGCAATTATAAAAACAACCCAAAGGCTACACCCAATTTTAAGGAGCCGAATTTGGTAGGCATCATTTATGTAAAAATATATGAAAACATTTGCTGCAGTTGGATATCTTGCATTTTTGGGATTGTCTTGCTCATATTATAAAGAATTATAGATTTTGCAGGTTAAACAACAAGATTGAATCACTTGTTGTAGGCTGTAACATATGTTACATGACATAATAAATGAGCAAGGACATTGACTTGATGTAAGAAATGATATTTCAGGAAAAAATTAATATAATTCGCATGTTTTCCTAGCTAAAGTCTCTAGCCTCTGGTGCCTAAATCTTAGGTATTGATGATTATTAAGCCCCTGTACCTTTGTTACAGATGTTATGAATATTTGTTTTCAATATTTCTTAATATGAATAATTCTAAAATAAAGATACATCCTATAGAGGAGCATAGGAATTAATATTTTCACATTTAAACAGTTCAATTTAGTAAATGTCCCTTTCTAATGTAAATATTCTAAACCAATCATTATCCAAGTCATATACATGTACAATATCGATTATTATTTCTGCTTCTCTGGTAAAATAATTGTCCTCCTCATATCATAAAAACCAGAATAATCATCAAACTAGATTTTGACTGCAAGCTGAGTAATGACCTGCTCCATCCCAAACCCTTTTAGACATATTCTATCGTATGTACCGATTCAAGGTGCGTCGAATAGGAGATGTTTGCACACTGTAAGCATGGGTGTTAGCCTGTATCAGCTTGTTACATATGTTATTTTATCAATTTGAGAATAAGAAAATTGAAAGTTTGACGTACAGAAAGAAGACATTACAACTAGCTAATCAATGAACATTCTAATAGTCTGCAAATTACTGGATGTCTTTACTACATATGACAGCTGTTTAACATCAATACGGCTACATGTTGTAGTTTGTGAGTTACATGAACTTAATTATAATTTAAAAGTAGGAATTTTGGCTATCGTCATTTAGTTTAGCGACTGCTCTGAGTTGGTTTCAAACCGTTTTAGATTAGGTTTAACAAACATATACCCAATTGACGAATGCAAAACCAAAGTTTGCTTTTCTATCTTAAATATTTTGTCTTATATGAGCTAATGCACAACCCTACCCCCAGTTTTGCAGAGTAGCAAATTTTGTTTCCGCCGCTTAAATAAAACACACATAAAACAATTGCAGAGTGTTGATATTTTACATTTCTTAAACAGTCTTGCGCATAAATCATCGATTTTCTAAGATCAGGACACTTATTAAAGATGTCAATGTGTCATAATGCCACAACCAGGGCTCTGATCAAATTCCATGCACGTTCAGGTGCTGGTATAACTAGTTCAATGTCAGGAAAGAGCAAGAAATCATATTGGCAGGCATTTAGCTATGCTGGAGACTCTATCCACGAAGCATTCTTTCACCTGACTCAGTGCCCTTAGAAAGCACTGTGGCAGATGCACTAGAGTAATATATTTGTAAATTGTCCTGACCTCTTGGCTCTCGTCTGTGATGTCTAAATAAGAGTTTGTTACTTTCCCATTGGTATCCTGGGTCAGGTGTGGTACGTGATTGTATCGATTCCTGATCTTTGCCGTCTTTCTTACTTTGCATTAGCCAGTCACCGATATTGTTCGACTCACTGCGTTGAGGTGGTGGATGTTTTGGAGAAAAAAAGCTGAATTGCAAGACTACCACTTCCAAGAGCTGTGTTTCTCGAAGGTGTCAAACGTGCGCAGTATCAGTGAATCATTTGGAAAACCTCACCTGCCATTAATCCTGACAAATCAATGCCTGACAATTATGGTAAGAGGCCGGACTGTGATAAATATTGTCCCGTTATGATGACATTGCCCATGTGCGGATCCAGAAGGGGATAGGGGGTCCGGACACTATCCCTGGAAAATAACAAGTACGTATATGGGTTTCTATAGAAATTAGCATTTGGACCCCCCCCCTTGGAAAAAGTATGACACCCCCCCCCCCGCCCCCGGAAAATAATGGACCGCCTCTGGATCCTTTGTTAAGTATCGATATAGTTTTCTCAGCAATAAAACCATTGGAACCCCTCTTTAAACTGTAAAATAAGCTGAGAACTAAATAAAACTGACAAAAAATCCTGGATCCGCTCATGTTGCCTCCTGTCCCCCGAAACCCCTCTGCAGCTGATAAAATGTGGTTGCAGCATGTCTGTTTGCGAAACATCTCGATGTAAGTACAAAGCAAACCATTTATATTGTACTGATTTGTGTTGCTATGGGGCAGAAGAGGACTCATGTAAACTATTGCCAGTGATCAATATGCTTATGACTGACTTTTGAACAACTATTTTCATGTGGATTCAAATATTTCTTTAGCCGTATCCACAAGAATGCCTTATTGTCTGATTTTGACCTTTGAAGACGATTCTACCTAGTAGCATGCGAAAGATAAATCAGATTGTTACAGTTTTCTATTGCCCGTGCTATCGATATACAATGAGTAACTTGTAGAAGAGTTTATCCTTATTTCCATATTATGAACTATTACGAGGGTTAGTCAAAAATAACTGAGCCCTATCTCATAACATTTGAACCTAGTAAAATGGACATATAATTAGATTATATTTCACTGTAGTTATATGTCACCTATTTAATCATCTAATTTATTTCTGTTGGTAGGCTTTGTGTAACGGTTGCTAGGCAACAGAATATGACTTGTCAAAGGGGTGCGTTCACGCTGTGATACACCTAATTCTAAGCGTTGCTATGGAAACAGTAATGTTTAAGCAAGGCTTTATTCACTGTCGTCTGATATCTTTAACATGTACCTATTCAGTGTCACAGAACAGAAACCAACTGACCCCAAATTATAGATGCTGTGGTAGTTTGATTTCAAAATTTATCAAATTTTTACATGCCTGACATTCTTTGATTTACCCCACCCACATTCATATTTACACAATTTTAACAGAAAACATAAAATATTAGCCTAATAATGTTTTAACAGTACTGCATACACAAACCAACTCTCAGACATATTAAGTTCCTTGATTTAAATGCACAAATTTGTTTCCATGGCAACACAATTCTCATGTATTTGAAAAATTTTGGAATTTTGGCGTTTTTTGTTGCTAGGCAACGCATACAATCAATGTTCAGCTAAACATTAACGATCTAAGTGAAATGAAAAGACAATATGATATATGTTATTTCAATAAATGTTAAATATGTCTTTCACAAAAACTATCAAGCATGCAAGCTTTTTAAAGACATACTGTATATTCCTGGTGGCTGAGATCGTGAACGCATCTCTCTAACTGACGATCTTCTGTTGCCTAGCAACCATAATAGAAGCTTCACCTGGATAATTCTTCAGGGTCAAAACAACAATGAAATATGATACTTATTGAAAATTATCACATTTTTTGTCTACAATACCAAACTAAAATGTTATGAGGTAGGGCTCAGTTATTTTTGACTAACCCTCGTAAGTAGACTCTTCTAACTTTTGATCCTTCAGTGGTCAAAATCGGACTATAATGAGTTTGGTTGATAGTGTATGCAAATGATTATTACTACTATCTTTTATTTGGGTGTGGGATAAAAGCTACAGACTCTATTTACCATATTGATATGTTGTTCTAGAAAAAAGAGTTTCAGGCATTTATTTACATTTACTATAAAAGCTTTGACATGCACATATGTTCTAGCCGGACTGGCTCATTTTACGCATTCTGCATCAATCGTTTGAAATAGAAAGACCCAAAGGTCATTGGTCAGAGGTCATAGTACTTCTATATATATATATATATATATATATATATATATATATATATATATATATATATATATATATATATATATATATATATATATATATATATATATATATATATATATAAGCATAAGAGATTATATTTACTCCGTTTATTATCAAAAACACTGTTGTTGTTTTCATTCACTCCACTGTCTTTTTATTCGTAAATCGTGACGGCATTTACGTCCCACCCTCGAACTGACTTCACCCTATCTGAATATATTTTGTATGTTACGATTTAAAAGAGTTTGCATTCAGTCATGATAAGGCTACCAGTTCATTAAAGGAATATTTCCAAGCGTTGGAAATGGACAAAATGCATATATATGTGGTATTTACATATTAGGCGTCATTTCAATGACGTCATCTATTTGTTCTGATGCAAAGACAATATGGGCGACATGTTAATTTTAATTATTTACCCCCTAAGATTAAATTTGGTGCATTTCGACTGAAATTGGCACACAAAATGCAAAAAAGTCCTGATCCCCATATACTACAATGGACATACCGTTTAAATTGCACTGATACAATATACGCTATTTTCATGACGTCATAATGACGTCCAGACGTGAAACCAAGATGGGTGACCAGGTGATTTTCATTAGTTATCCCCTAAAGTTTGATTTGGTATAGGTCACCATAAATCGGCATCAAAATCGCACGGGAGTCCCGATCGCACCTGACTAACTAGTGGTTTACAGATTTTCTGGAAACTTTATGACGTCCATAACAATATTTGCGTACATAATGACACAATTATAACGTTTTTACGGCAGAAATGAGATTTCAAAGTAATGATTATGCCATATGATAAATAGAATCTAACATTCGTGGTCTTGTGTTATTGAAATTATTAAACTTGTTGCTAAAAAGAGATAAAATGCTCGGCAAGCCTCGCATTTTATCTCTTTTCCTCAACTCTTTTGATAAAAATCATAACATGAACTATGTAAGATCCTCTTTTTAAAATTCGCAATTTTTTCTTGAAAACGTCAAGATTTTGCCATATTTTACGCAACGTTATAATGGACATCACAAAATCTGTATAGATTCATTGCATGATCTTTATATCACTCACTCCGCTACGTCATGTGTTAAAATGTATTTTACAAAACGCAGACATGCATTTTTGTATGAAGCAAGCACTTCTACAATTATGACAGGAAGTAGTCCCGAGCCCTCAGTAAACGTAAAACAGCTTCAACAAGGCGACGGAGAAATTTCTGTGAGACAATTTTATGTGACAGTAACCGCATTGACAAGTAACTAACCCATTTAAGCCAAATGAAATTTTCCCACCCTTATCAATTTGTCGAATGCAATTCGACTTAAAGGTTTGCTGAGTTGCAATTTACAACTTAATTCGAATTTAAAAAGTATATTCTATAAGAAAACAGTATAAGAACCTGATAAGACGCCCCTGTGCGTCTGATCTGGTTCTGCACTGTTTGCCGATGTCCAATAAAAAAGAACGCAATGCTTACATGTATATTGGTTAAGGACACACAATTGAGCTGATTGAAAGACTCAAAATATGTTTTATGCTTATGAAGAATGTTATTTGCTTAATCCGCAACAAAAGTCGTCTGCTTTTCTCGTCTGCTGAAATGTGTAAGAAACCTCTATGGCAAACAGTGTGTCCCAGATCAGACTGCTCCTTTAAGTCTATTCTGGGTCCACGTTGTTTGGTTCTATACTTAATTTGTCGGTAATGTAAGGCAATTATTTGCAGCAGACGTCTTCAGTAGATGACATTTTCAGATACAATTTTGACGC
Organism: Loripinus fragilis; assembly: GCA_964019695.1. Classification (NCBI taxonomy): domain Eukaryota; kingdom Metazoa; phylum Mollusca; class Bivalvia; order Lucinida; family Lucinidae; genus Loripinus; species Loripinus fragilis. The sequence goes on from OZ026516.1 coordinate 70,255,246, forward strand.
TTTAAGGGTTAAGTTCATCTGAAATAACAACTAAACCCATTTCACCATTACGAGTGAGAGCTAGAAACAGGTAGGGATCACACGGAATTCCGCGGCTAGCCTATGTCGCGGAAGTCCGCGACTTTGCAACGAGTACCTACTTTTCCGTTTTCCCAACTTATCTTAAGTGCTTGAAAACCAAAAGTTTCCTGGAATGTGTGCCGGTAACCAATCTTCTGATGACGTAAGATAAAGTTTACAGCCGGGTGATTTTGAAGCGAAGAGAAGGAAAACATGTGGTCAGAAGGAGCTGGAGACGCTGGTAAAGATGACAATATATTGCTGTTAAAATTCAATTTTTTCTAACAGGACAATAACGATTGCATAAAATACTGCCTTTAGCTTCAACTTAACTTCGAGTTGTTCAGGTTACTCGGCATTTATATGGAGTTACTCGGTATCAAAAACTTGCGATTTTCTTAGTTTTGAAACGAGAGTCACGGATATCCGTGACCTTGAAGTTTTCGATTGTAACGGCTTCCCGTCACCTTGAACATTTTTGTAAAGGCTATGGATATCCGTGACTTTGATTTTTGGCAGGGAGCGGTTGTTGAGTTCAGGATGTGTACAGGTACATGATCTTACAACTTACAATAATTGAATACTCGAGCATAGGTTACCTAGGGAACTCGGACTTCTTATTCGAGTCTGCGTTTCAAATTATGAACATGCATAGAGACTGATCAACTTACAATGATGATTAGACCCATACTTATACAATCGTACCAATGGCATTACATGAGGGTCTGGATGGGGGGGGGGGTCTGGTATTCACTATTCATTAAAAATTTAGCCCATTATTCATCTCATTAAAATTTTGGGTTATTCATTAAAATAAGACCAATTATTCATTAAAAGTAAGAAAGGTGGCAAAGAAATCTGATTATTCACTATTCATTAATTTTTTCTACAATTCATTAAAAAAATAGGATTATTCATTATTTATTAGGCTCTCATTATTCACTATTCATTATTTTTTGGCTCATTATTCACTATTCATTATAAAAAAGGCCCATTATTCACTAATCATTATACCCCATCTAGACCCTCTTACATATGCGAGCAGCGAAGGAGCATACAGGTTTTATTAGAGCAGTGAAGGAGCATACAGGTTTTATTTAAATAACAAACAAACAAAAAACAACATTACGTCTGAGCCGTCGCTTCTCGCATTTACATATGTAAGTCTGATGATTGCGGTTCAGGCGGGATATCTAGGCGTCTTACCCCTACCCCCAACCCGGAGATAACTGCATGCTAGTTTAAAAAGTTAAAGGCGTCAACAATAAGGACGCGCGCGTTGGGTCTACGCTGGTTAAAAATGTTGGCTCGGCATAGCAACATTGGTCCAACAACGATGTCACTATATTTCTCTCACAGAATATGCTTGCCCAGGAATAAGTGTAATAAGATAAATTGACCGCCTCGACATGACCATAGCTGTTGACTGAGTCGTAAGGAATTCAAACATAAACAATGTGTACAGCTAAAATTAAATATAGATTCTAGTTGACAAATGGTGTCAAAATGACCATAATTCAAAATTGAAATCAAAAATTAAAAAGGAATTCTATAATATTTAAAATATTGCAAAATATCACCATCTTTACGATGCTTACTGTTTATGTTCCTGAAAAGTGTTTCCAAAATTCAATACCGATAAGAATTAATATTTTTTTTTTATAAATAGTAATTACGTTACAAGTATGTACGTCTCTTTTACGTCCGTGTGGGTCAAGGTCGCAATTTTTGGAATCCTTTTAAGGCAAACCTGAAAATTCCAGATACAAAAATTAATATTCCATATTTTATGTCTAAATTCAAAAATCTTCTTATTTTTCCTTATAAGATACTTTAAAAAACCTTTAAACATCATCAGTTCAATACTTAAGAAAATTTGTTAACTTCATTTTGATTGGTCCGCTTAGGGTGCTCTCTAGCGCGCAGGATGCCAAGTAGGTCAATCCTATTTTGTAGCATTTTTGCACAAAATTTAAACAACATTTATAAAACTGGAGCGTTCACCCCTGGACTCTGTAGCTGTGCAAGTTAATCCCTCGCACGGATGCGGAGCCCAGGAAAGATATATGTGACATTATTATGTCATATCTTATTTTCAGTCGAGTCCCAGGGGGACTCCCCTCATATTGAGTGGGGGAACACGGGGCTCCGATCAATCAGTCTTATTACCAAATAAAATTTTTATGCAGAAGACTGAGGCGAGAACCTGCTCTGGGACTGATTCATATCAGCTCCTGGAGTAGGAATTCGCCACAAAACATAAACTTGTTTGTGGCCGTGTTCCTTGGCTGTACCAGTACTGGCCGGGTGTGTTTATGATTTTTGTGGTTCTATGTCCAGGAACTCCCAAAGGCTCAACCGGCAGTGGTTCTGGTTTTAAAGCGTCTCATCCGACAGACTGGGAGAAGCCGGGAATCGAACCTGCGACCCCTGGTTTACAAGACATAGGTTTATCCCCTACACCACGGCGGCTTCTCTGCAGGATAACCATAAACCAACCCGGCCAGTACTACACGACCACAAACATTAAAAAAAAACAGTCGGCGTTGTGTATTCAAATTGTACCCAGGGTTCTCTTGTTCGATCCTCTTTTCCACGTAGGTGGTACAATATCGGATGAGACTTTAAGCGTTGCCCCTGTGCTCCTGGTCATACTAAAGTTACACACAACAATAAACACTAAACGATTCCAATAAATATTGCCTTAAGTAGCTCCTCTTTGACCTTGAGATTTCCGAACTATTATACATTTATAATCTGTTTAAACGTTAGAAAATGAAATGTTCCATCCCCGTGTAGCCTCCTGCTTTATTACATATAATTGAAAAGTTTCAAAACACTCGTAGTACGTTTGAGTACCAAAATTAGCATTGGTACAGAAATGGTTTTCTCTTCAAATCTCGATAATAAAATGAGTAAAATCATGATAATTTAAATGGGATACAGATTAGTATAAGTCTGAAGACTTTCTTCTGAATCCCATTTGTATACTGTATATTATTGTATGTCTTTATATGTTGTTCTATGTACAAAGTAAACAAATAAAATATGTTTAAACCAACAATAAACACTCTCAGCTACGTACCTATAAATACTGGTACGACCACGGAGCAGCCACAAGAAAAATTCCGTGGTGTATTAATTAAGTCGCTCGCCTTGTAAAAAAGTAAAACGACTATGTACCTGTACAGACACGGAACAGACACAACAAAGTTTGGGTCTCCCGGGGGGGGGGGGGGGGGGGGGGGGAAGCGGGTCAACGAACGTAGGTTCGAGCCAAGCATCAAACGTTCACCCCAAAACTTTCAAGCACCTCAAAAATATTAAATTTTAGCAAACCCCCAAAATTTCCTCCATTTAAGAAAAGACCCTAAAATGCACAGAAATGACCCATAATTATAGTCCAAGTTTTTGATGACCCTAAAAAATATCCACAAAATCTTCATACCCCCAAAAAATTCATTTTTCTGAAAACCTCATAAATATTGAATTAATTTTACCCCCCCCCCCCCCAAAAAAAAAAAAAATGGCCCGAGCCTACGTACGTATGAAAATACCAGAGTAGTCCCCCCCTGCATTGTCTTAACTGAACTATATAAAGTTATTCAAATCATTTTTATTATAGATGACAAAAAAGCAAAACTTCACAAATAATTATTTATTCAATGTTGGCATTTAAATTGGCCATGACGGTTATTTAATAACATTTGTTTATGGATATATCAACTTCCATAATTCACAATTTTCCACAAACAACTATGATAGTTCGTTATTTTACAACGAGGACATTTGTTTTAACACCATCAAATATCAACTGTCAACAAGTCATTTTATCAACTATTACCAACCTGATAAATGTATCAACCAAATTTTAATATTTCACCACTTAATGTTACATGATTAGGTGGGGTACGCAACCAAATCATGAATTTAAGAAATCAGACGATCAAACTGCTGAACAGCAGTTGACAAGCAAAGAAATACTGTCTTTATTATACTTTGGTCTAGACAGCTAGCAAAGAATACCAGTTCTCAACAGAGGTTGACACAGTAGTTTTCAACTTGCGCCTTAAGGTGTGTACGCATTCCCAGAAATATTGGTTAACATCTTCTACATAGCGTTGATAATCTGTTTCGATGCTGATAACCGTCATGACATGTTTCAGGTGTAAGTAAAGTGGACACCACACTCATTAATGTATATATGCAATACACCTGGAAAAGAAAGAAAAGCAAGCAGCAAGGGGACTTCCGTTACAATTATTTTACCGACATACAGACTCACATACATATATGTATCCATCTATATGTCTAACATACACATATAAATTCATACATATATATGCATATCTTAGTATAATCCTTATTTGGATGTAACTGGGTGGGTTGAGGTGGGTTTTTGAGCGCAAATTCCTGCAGCTGACATCAACCATGAGGTTTAGAAAAGGCCAATTTTACGCATGCGCAATAAAAGGCTACAATCTACGCATGCGCAGTTGAGGCTGGAATGATTCATTAATGTTGTATGGGAGGTAACTCATACTTGTGAACATAAAAAATGCAACAAGAGTTCATTCTCGCAAATGCATAACGGTTTCTACTATAATAAACAAATTTAATTCCTAATCAGAATGAAATTTCGTTATATTACAGTCAAAACTCTTTATAACGTCACTCGTTAAAACTGAATATTCAATATCTGACATAAAATTGCTGGGAACGGATCTGTTTCCATTAAAATTCCCTCTTTACATCAGAATATTCACTTAACAACACCGACAGTAACTTCTGGGAACAGATATACATTTTCTATTGAAAATAAATTCATAATAACAGAATTGTTACCATGTGTCAGACAATTTTGTGATCAGAACAAGGTCTTTTTGCATTAATAGGTTTCTGTCTCACTTGATAAGTGGGGAGCTTTGTGCATTTTGATGCAATGTGAAATGGAACTGATGTATACATTTGGAATAAAATCATTTTAATTCATTTGTACAATATTTTCTTTTACCAAATGATTATTATGTTGAAATCTGGTACTGGTCAGAATTCTTTATAACAGCAAATTCACTTTTACGTCAAAGATAGCTTGGAACAAACAGTGTCGTTATAAAGAGGGTTGACTGTATTATTATTACTTTATCAAAGAGCCTCGTATGTTTGTTATACACTCTGACTTAGATTGCTAATTATTCCAAACACTGCAATCTGACTAGATTTAAGCAAACTTGAACGTCAGTTTTAAATAATGTTCTTGCTGGTATGTGAATGTGCATTCCCTGGCGACGAAGGCGTCCAAAATAGCATCAAAAGTAGTAAGGCGCAACCGCGCGTGCGTGCTTGTGTGCGTTTATAGACGCGACAACAACACAAAAGGCATAAGCACACAAAAGGGGTACGTGCATTAAGGGGGTATTTGGCCCCCTTTTGAGCCCAAAACTGAAATTTGCTTTTCACCAATTTCTTTTGGTTAGTTTATTAGAAGAATAACTGAAGTGTAATATCCTGGCTTTTATTTTACTTTTACCGCTGCTATGGTAACAAAATGGCGGACGAAATAGGCTTAAAATAGAGAAATTGCCATTTTGGGCCAAATATAAGGCTTTTGTAGACCGCTTTTTAAGAACTAGATATCAGCACAAGTGAATACCAAAAATGCTTTGAATACTGTGTGCCGTGATAATTCTCATCATCTGTTAAAAAACTTATTGGTATTTGCTTGTACTTTATATTAATTCCTCTGTTACATGTCGACTTTGCTCCAAAATGGTCATTTTCCTATTTTCAGCCTATTTTGGCGAGCATTTTTTGTTACCATAGCAGCCGTAAAACTCGAATCAATACCATACTTTTACACTTTGGCTATTGTTCTAATAAACTCATACGAAGAAACTCGTGAAGAGCGATTTTTATTTTTTGACCTCATAGGGTGCCAAAATAGCCTCTTAATGCACGTACCCCTTTGCTACATATCACATATGCTGAAAAGATCTTAAAAAGGCCCATGCTGACGTAACCAGCGAAGCTTGGGGTCTACATTTTGGTCTAAGCTTCCAGCTTGATTCCCCTTTTTTGTCTATCCAGTAAGCAAGTAAATTCGGGCCACTATCTGCCCGCCAACGAAGCGCCATCCGAATAGCATTTCGCTGGCGGACCTGGTCGTTAGTGGCTCAAGATTGGACGCTGGCTGGTTATGCGCGATTTCTGCTGGTGCCTGTGACGCTCACCGACACGATAAGTACAGTCTCGTGTATAAAATGTAATGGTTCTTCTGGTTACATGACTTGAATTATTTGCACGATTATACTTTGGAGGATGCTAGACGGCGCTTACAGATATGTGCATTTATAATGTACCTGGATATGGGATAAAGGTGTAACAATGAAAATTTTGAATTCAATCAAATCATGGTATTAAAGCGTAGAAACAATGTTGAGCGTATGTTTATTTATATCCGATACCCGACAGCGAGAAGGAAACGGCTGTGTATTGTATAAAAGCTCGTACTTGTTTTCATATGATAGTTATTTCCCTTATTTTTATTTTTGTTTTTTGTTTGTTTTCATTGTAATATTCTGTCATTTGAAAGACAATACAATAATCATGATAAAAATGTTAATGGAGACATTATATATATTTTATGAATATCGAAATTCCACGAGGAAGCCGCCGTGGTGTGGGGGATAAACCTATGCCATGTAAACCAGGGGTCGCAGGTTCGATTCCCGACTTTCGGTGAGCCTTTGGGTGTTCCCGACCTAAACATATATTAAACCAACCCGGCGGAACTGATTTATACCCAGGAAAGCCACAAAAAAGTTTTAGGGTCGCAGGTTCGACATGCACGGATCCAGGAATTTTCATCAGGGGGAGGGGGGGGGGGGGGGGTCCAGGTCAGTCTGACTAAAAAGCACTGACAACGTTTTTTTTAGTCCTCAGCTTATTTAACAGAAGTCAAATGGTCAAATTCAAAGAAATCTATCATTTTTCAAGGGGGGGGGGTCCAATTGCTTATTCCCTATAGAAACCCATATAACTTGTGATTTTCCAGGGGGTCCGGACCCCCCCCCCCCCCCCTCTGGTTCCGCACTTGTTCGATTCCCGGCTTCCCCAGTCTTTCGGATGAGACTTTAAGCCGTTGCCCGTCTTCTGAGACGCTTTAAAACTTACTTTACCGAAATATCGAAATCATAGATGTTTTGTATTGGGAATGGGGAGAATAATTTTTGATATCTTGGGTTTTATTTATTGGATTTCTGGAACGATTTTTTTTAGGAAAGTTAATAGTTTAGTTATGGACGGTGCAGTGTCACAACATTGGAATGGATAACCCCCAGGGGGTATCTTGGATATTCTTGCTATCTGGGAGGGGAGAGGTATGGTATTACTTTTCCTGTGGGAAAATGTGATAGAACACCTCTCTGCTGGTCAGATCGGCAAAATACAAAACAAAATAAGAATTCCTATAGCAAATATATAATAATCTTGTTGTTTTCTGACTTACCACATAATAACAGGCCTTTTGAGTGGAATTGCGTGTCGCATGCTCCAGGGAGATACGACACACATTATCACTTAAGTAGGATTTTGCCTGTTGCCTGCTATGAGGAGCAGGAGCAGACACTTCCTACCAGCCAAGCATCAATGCTACCATTTACTATTATGCATTATATGATGCTTCAAATTAATCATAATAACTGTTTTGCATCACGTTTGACGGAGGGATGCATGTCATGCACTCTTAAGAGTGATGTCAGCATTCTTCCTGCAATACTGATGTTGACTTTAATGCTTATTATAAGCTCTATTAAAGCTCTATGCTTTTTAACTACAAGAACGCAACAGTACCATTATATAGGAAATTGTTTGTCACCTATACTATGGGGTAGTGACAACCTTTTTCTATCAGCAATGATGTTTACATTATTGCTAACATTCAATTGTTCATTTTTCAAAAGTTTATTTTTTATTCTTATATCATCACTTATAAAACAGTTTGAAACCAAGCCATAGTAGTTGTTTAACTACATGATGATAGCCACAATTATAGCTTTTAAATTATAATTAGGTTCATGTAACGCACATAACACCACAGTGACAGTTAGCCGTATAAATGTTAAACAGCTTCCATATGTAGTAAAGACATCCAGTATAAAGACTATAAGAATGTCAATTTATTAGATAATTTTAATGTCTTCTTTTGGTAGCTCAAACATTCAAATTTCTTATTCTCAAATTGATATAGTAACATATGTAACAAGCTGTTACAGGCTAACGCCCCGACTTACAGAGTGCAAACATTTCTTATTAAATGCACCTTGAATGGTTACATAAGATGTAATTTGTCTGCAGAATTCCAAAGGGGATTAGGATGGAGCAGGCCCTTACTCAGCTTGATGTCAAAATACTGTTTGATGATTTTACTTTTCACGCTAACATATGTAACGCTCTCTGATCTTTAAAACTTGATGACAACTAGCAGATCTATAAGTCTTTATCATAGGAGCCAGTTTAAAATCCCTAAACAATGAAAGATATCCAACAGCTGCGAGTTTTTTCACAATTTTAGCTCAAACTTTCAAACTACTTTTCCTTTATTTGATATAGTAACGCATGTAACACGCTATTTCAGACTAACGCCCCAACATAGAGAGTGCAAACATCCCTTATTCAATGAAGCTTGAGTTGTTCTATAAGAAGGAATATGTCTGCAAAATTCCCTCGAGGAGATTAAAACATTTTTAGGCATATCTTACGTAAAGACAATGAGCTTGCCCATTTATTACATCAGGTAACATATGTTACAGCCTCTGATATTAAAAAATTTGCAACAAACTTGCAGATTTATGAGTCTTTTCACAAAAGCAAATAAATCCCAAACAATGAAACACATTCATCAACTGCAAATATTTTTTAACTATTTTTACTTTAGTTTTAATACCAAACATTTCACCTTAAAACTTGGTAGGGATAGGGTTGTTTAATTGCTTATTTCAGAAAAAAAATATTTAAGCTAGGGAAACAAACTTTAATTTTTCTGTTAGGCAATTGCATAAGCCAGTCAGACATGGTCAAAAACATTTTGTAAAACACACAGAGAGTTTGTGAATGTAAATGATGTTAGCCACACTTGCAAATTTTAATGGGTTATCTGATTTATGTAACGCATATGACACCTAAGAAAGCCGCAATTTTGTTCAAATGGCTGTCATACGTAGTTAAGATATCCAGTATGCAGACTATATAAATATTTTAATGTCTTTAATTTGTAGCCCAAACTTTCGATTTATTTTTTCTTAGTTTGATTAAGTAACGTATGTTACAGGCTCTTACAGACTAACGCCCCGGAGCACAGAGTGCAAACATCTCTTAAAATACTCGGCTTTCAATTCTCTACAAGATAGGATATGTCTGCAAAATTCCCTAGGGGGGAGCAAACCCATTCTCAGCCATCCGTCTATATGTTTTATTGGACTTATTAAACGAGTTATGGAAAAGAGATAAAATGCGAGTCTTGCTGTATCTCCTAAGAGCACGAATGTAAGATTTTATTTATCATAATGATGGCATTACTTTGAAGTCTCATTTCTGACGTATAACGTTATAGTTTTGTCATTTTGTACGCAGCGTTGTCATGGAGGTCATAACGGTTTATGGATTTTAGTCCATGTCGTTATTTCACTCCCAGACGTAATATGATGAACAATTCTTACATGAGCGTACAGCCTATCTTACATGGGCAAAGGTGAGAGAATACATCATGAGTGTGAGGGTAGGAAAGACAAAAAGCCTCGTGATGCTACTCGGCGATCCTCGGGACGGATTTTTCTATCCTACCCTCACACAAATAATGGATTCTTTTTCTTGCTCACCACTGTATTTATTTATTTAAAAATAAGCTTCCAGAAGTCTCTGAATACGCTACGATGCAATTTCACATGATGACGTCACCTTAACATGACAATGACGTCCTGGGTAAGATAGCATGGGTAAGATAAGATTTTCTATCCCAGGGTATAATCTCTGATATCCTTATCCAGTGTGCAAGAAAATTTTCTTTCCCAGGCTAAAATCTCAGATATACTTATCCGGTGTGCAAGAAAGTACCACAAAATTGAGCCACGACATGTGATTTCGAACAATGTGGTATTTAGACAACCGAGCCTGTGCATCTTCCTTTTAAGCGTAGAAACTCAAAAATCAAGCGATTAGCAAAGGCTCTGATCAGACTGTGCATATGCACAGGCTGGTCTGAGCCTTTGTCGGTTGCACATACCACATTGTTGGAAATCTCGTGTCGCTGCTCATATATCAACGTAAGACTTGGACTATACGGTTGCACATACCACATTGTTGGAAATCTCGTGTCGCTGCTCATATATCAACGTAAGACTTGGACTATACGGTTAAGCACGAGGCCCTCTACGGGGATTTGGAAACTGAGGAAATAGATTTTATTTTAGGGGAACGAGTGAACTGAGGAACAAAGACGATGGTATAGAGTAGAATACTTAGCTTAATTCTAGAACAAGGGAACACACCAATTTATTTTAGGGAAATGTATCTCCTAAGAGGGTCTCGATTAAGGGCGAACCCCAAAGGGGTTTGGGCACAAGGTATGGAGGCAACCCCCTGAAAATCACAAGTCCTATAGTAATAAGCTTTAGGAATCCCGACCCTTATAAAAATTAAGACCTCGCCAAACCCTCCCCATAAAATGAGTTTCCTTTGGAGTAACAATAACCCCCCTTTGTTAAATAAGAGGAGGAATAAAAAAAAGTTGTCAGGATAGTTCTTTTCAGTTGGGCTTGGACCCACATTGGATGGCGTTAGCTTCTGGGGCGCGTTTCTTCTTGATGAAGAACTGGAGGTATGTGGAGTAGAGTTGGCATCACAACCCTCATTGCAAACGGGTCATAACGATTGTCGTTCTCCGGTTCTACAAGCATCGTAACTTCTGGATGTGGTCGTATCTTAAAATGATGGTAACCTTTCACACTCCAATCGACTCTTACTGCTCATGCTTGGACGACGATAAAAGTACCATGCGAACACAAACTTAAAATGATGGATATTTATAAAGGTTGTCACGGATATCCGTGACGGTTATAAAGTACAAAAAATAATTGCTCCCTAATGAGATATATTTAGCGTTTTTTTAAGTCACGGAAAACCGCTACCTTCCAAAAAATTCAATGTCACGGAAATCCGCGACAAAGGCTAGCCGCGGAATTCCGTGTGATCCCTACCTGAGAAAATAAAGTGCCAGGCCTTGACATCCCTAGACTGGCTCCAGTCCTTCAAACAATTTTTTCATCAATATTTCATATCATATACTTGTAGCTAGTCTTACTCTGATGGCTCTATCTTAAAACAGAACCATCAGAGTAAGACTAGCTACATGTATATGATATGACACATTGATGAAAAATTGTCCTAAGGACTGGAGCCAGTCTAGGACATCCCCAATTAGATAAAAGACGTCTACTCATTTACTTTCACCAAGTTTTACTTAGTTAAATACGTATTGGAATACAGTGTCCATCAACTGCATGTCTATCCGTTAAACCTTTGTATAGGGAGCGGAGTACTCAGTGGTAGAGTGCTTGACTCGTGGGTTCTACATGTAGCCTCACCGTCGTCACAGCGTTGTGTCCTTGAGCAAGACACATTTATCCTAGCTTAGTACTGGTTCAACCCAGGAAGACCAGTCCCTGTTTAACTGAAATATTGTTGATGGGACGTAAAGAATCAAATCAAACAAACAAAACAAATACATATATGAGTACAATAAGGATGGGACCGTCCATTATATATTTAATGGGTCACAGGTAGGAGTTTCCAAATTATGGTGGATTTCTGTCCCTGAAGATTGTTTTAACCTCAGCGAAATGCGTAGACCCGGATGAAATGCAGCATAATGCTGCACTCATTTGGGTACATATATTCACAGTGCGCCAAACTAACCGCGTAGGGATTTCCATTATACAAAGCGAGTGTAAGCAAATGGTATTGGACAAACCTTGAACATATGTCAATGCCTCTGTGTTTCACGAGTTAAAACGCATGAGTAAGCGCACGAGTAAATGCACGAGTACATTGTACACTGTAAATAAAGCGCATATAACTTTACATCCATTTCGGTGGCAGCGCATTTCCTTTTTCTCTTTTTTCTTGATTTTCGTGAAAATATCTAACACTTATCATGTTTATCGTTGAAGAAAGCTTGTATTAGAAGAATAATATGTTTTAGTTAAACACTAAATTGCTACCTTTTTAAATGTAGAGTTACACTCATATTTACAGTGTACACAATTATGCAAATGTACCAAAATTATTTACTATCAAATGTACCTAAATTATGCATCATTATATGCTGAGCAATAGTAAGACCGAATATCGCTTTGTATTGTGTTTTTTTTTTCTTTGAAAATGGTCAGTAAATAACATTTTTGCAGACAATCGTTGTTTATGTAAAAATAATTTCAGACAGAAAATGAGATTTTGGTAGTTATCGTATCGGCCCGCGAGCAGCGGATGCCAAGGTGAGTCTGCGCAGACTCGCCTGGTGCCTTCGCTGCTCGCATGCACACTATATTGGTATAATATACAGTAAAACCTATGTAAAACGGCCACTCAAAAATAGACAAAACAAAGATCTTAATGACAAATGGTAGCTTAATGAAGGTCGAAAGTATTGCAGAATGCTCCCCTTGGAGCATTCTGCAATACTTTTGACCTGCATTAAGCGATAATTGGTCGTGAAACCCAATTTTCTGTATTTTTGAGAGTGGCCATTTTACACAGGTTTTATTGTAATTGAAGACCCATACCAAATTTTCTCTGACAGACTTTAAACATGTATTATCAACAACTGCTATACAGATACTCAGAATAACTTATGTATCAGACCTGCATCTCTGCTGGATACGTCAGCAAATGTGTTGTAAGGACATGCGATAAGTACCGAAACTCGTGTTCTGGGGGCACGGGATTACAATGCCTCCTTAAAGTTAAGGAAGACTTAGCTAAGTATTGATTTTTCAGAATACAAAAAATAACGTTTGAAACTGATTAAAATCAAAATAGTTTCACTTTTTCTGTAGATCACAATGATATCTTTGACCACAAGTACTACATCGATCCAGGCAATTTATTTAGCATCTAATATAGCATATTAAAATAACAATACTTAGCTTAAGTCTTTCCTAACTTTAAGGAGGCATTGTAATTCCGGGGGGGGGGGGGGGGGGGGGGAGTTTTGAAAACAAGTCAGGGGCATAGCCTGTGTGAGTTAAAACATACATCATTTAAAGAAGTTAAAATTGAGCATTTTCAACCATGATTTCAAAGTGACTTTTTTAGTTATGTCTGAAATAAATTAGGCCAAGGTCAAACTTGCAAGCCCAAACATATATTGATTCATAGTAAAAAATAGTTTATTTTCTGATCTTCAATGACCTTGCGTACAAATTTCTAGACGATGCATACAGAATTTTATAGCATAATCGTAAAGTTATGTAACAGGTCTACCAACATGGCCATGAAAATTACTTTAACTCCAGAATATGAAGATGAAAAAATACACTTTTACTCAAACAGGTCATTTTTCTTTTTATTGCAAAAAAAATTGCTATAAGTTAAGTATTTTTTTTTAACTTTTAGAGGTTATACCCCTGACTGATAACGTACATGAAACACATCAAAGTAAATCCTTTAATGCAGTTATATATGTTTGCGCCATCTGTAATGTTTCGTATTTTGAAAGTTTGGTGTCATCACCAAAGGATGGGACTACTTCCCGAAGTTTATCAAACGCTACATTAAGATGTTCCATTCTTCTCCGTTCTCTAGCATTCGCCGCCAGCCGTCGCCGTTTCAATGTGTCCTTTGTCGGTGGGTCGTGACGTCGACGTCGTGAAGGAAACACTCTTTTTGAGATTAACACGTCTTTGGTTTTGATTTCTGGTTCATGTGTCCTTGAAGGTTGCACTTTGTCTTTCACAAGTATATGTTGATTTCTTTGTAGAACAGAATCGAAAGTAAACTGTGGCACGGTTTGTGCAAGCGGGCTAAACGTAAAATGTTGTGTAGTGTGGAATGGTGGACTCACTGGGGTATTGGGCGTTACACCCGGAGTGGAATCGTAGTCCGTACATCCATAGGAATTCAAAGACTCTAAATCGTCCAAATCGCCCGGTCTGGCAATATTTTCTAATCTATCCAATGATAGTCTTTTATGAATTTCCGAAATATCAGCAAGATCCATTGTATCCTTTTCGTATAGCTTTTCGTGTAGCTTTTCGTATAGCTTTTCGTATACCCTGCGTTTCTATATTACATATTTGACAGTTTCATAAATCCAGGTGTATTCTTTGCACAGCATATTATTAGAAATTCAACAATAGTAGAAATATAACGGTATGTTTGAATTTATTAATATTTTCCTCAGCCCTCTTCTCAATTCAGTCAGTTGTGAAGGAAACCCGTTAGTCTTTTTAAATTACAAGGCTATTTATTACTTTATGATTAAAATCTTAACAACACATTGATACGGGTAGTTGCATCCAGACCAGCCAATCAGAAGGCAGGATCGGGATACTTTCATTAAATTGGACCAATTGATGAGAAAACGGCATTTATCGCGTATGCGTAGTCAATCTTCAAATCGAAATATGCATACAGTGTACGTACATGAAGCTACATGAGTATCATGTAGGATTTGAATTCTACGTGAGCCGTCTATGTGTGCAAGTAGCAAATGCTCGGACGAGGCTGCACATTCGCGCAGACTCGCCCGAGTCTTCACAGTTTGTCAATGATATAAATGCCCCATCTAACGAATTGACTCGCATTTGGGAGCGCATTTAATCATCAATTTCTGTCGATTCGCTCCAACGAATCTACTCCTATTGGTCTACTTTAACGATATTTACAGAAATCATCGTGTCATTTGCACTCTAACATTAAGTCACAGTTTATGGAATATGACACTTTTCATATTAAAATAACCAGATGCTTTTTAATCTACCTTGAATAATTATTTTAAGTGTCACAATAAAACTTGTAAAACCAGCCTCCGCTATTTAGAAATACCGTTACTATCAAAATGCCAAAAATGACTCCATTAAAAAAGGCAACCATTTCATGTAATTGCTATAGCTGGCACGCTAATTGCGATGGTATCTTCCGTGTGCAATCGCTGTCATGACGTGAACAAGCTCTATCCGAAGCGGATGGGATGAATTTTATTTGCGAATTTTAGTAGATCGAATAAAAGACGTCACGCAATATGTAAACTATAACGTCAACATGATTGTTATCAATATTTCCTAATAAAACATATACTGTAAATCCGGAAATTTTCGCGAGAATTTTATTTTCGCGAATAGCGTTAAAAGACATACTTGCGATGTTATAAACTCGCAACTAGGGTATGATTCCCGGTATCATGAGTATGATTTACCTAAATCAGTAATCGACAGAGTGATTTCGCCATTTCGCGAGGATTTTATTTTCACGAAACTTCACAAAACCCCCGCGAAAATTTCCGAACTTACAGTAATCTAATTGGCTACTTTTTAAGCAACTAGTACATGCGATTTTGGTACACATCGCATTGTCGAAATGCGAAGGCCCAGAACGAGCATGCGCATACACGCAGTGTCACCAGAGCCGCTTTTTCTCGCATACACAAAGTATGGAAGAAGAAGACCACTAAGACTAAACAATTAGACATCTAGCTCGGCTTCACACCGGATAGGCGGCAATCGAAAACGCTCTTACCAATCGACAAGCGCGGATCAGAAATCGCTAACAGTGTATTCCATTTTCATTTGTCGCCAGTTGACCGACAAATGGAAATCAAAAACTCTGTTTCTAACTATTTTTGATCTACGTTCGTCGATAGTGTTGAAGTTTTCGATTGCCGCCTATTTGGCGTGTGCTTGACACGTCTGAATGGGCGTTTGTTTTAAGTAGGCGTTTACGCATATGCGTTAAGTAATAAAATCTCGTTGAAATAGTCTAATAGATGACTCAAATTTGGTTTATCGAGTGCATTTGAACAATATACCGAACGCCTTTACACGCACGTTTTTTTCATTTCAATATGACGTCATCAACCCTACCTAGGACGCCCAAAGTTTGGTTTTTAATCATCAAAGATGCTTTGAGTCAAAGATGCTTTGAGGTAGAATAATACTATAGCGGCAACGAAAATCCGGCCTGGTCATGACATTTTAAGGGTATTTAAGTGATATTCATTTTGTACCAAACTCAAGCTTCTGTAACCAAATGCGTTAGCATGGTCTTAATACATAGAATTGGGACATAAATATAAATCAAAACATATCAACACTAATGTTTGACGTAAATAACATTTCAACACGTTAAATCACAAAGAGGGAGCGCAGTGGCTCAGTGGAAGAGTGCTTGACTCGAGACCGAGGGGCCGCGGGTTCGAGCCTCACCAGCGTCACTGCGTTGTGGTCCTTGAGCAAGATACATTTATCCTAGCTTAGTACTAGTTCAACCCAGGAAGACCCGTTTCTGTTTAACTGAAAGATTGTTGATAGGACGTAAAGAATCAAATCAAACAAACAAAAATCACAAAGAACAACATATGATAGAAGAGAAAGAGGCATGGTGATACGAGGCTGCTTCCAAAAACATTTTGCCGCTTTTTCACCATCACGTCAGAAATGCTGATATACGTTGATTGGTCTTCCATGGATACTGGCTTGCTTCTGAAAACAAAAAGGCCAATTAGAGACCTTACCACTGAGCATGGCCACTAAGTTTGAATCAAGGTTAAAAAGGGAAGCGTCGGGTATATCGTAGGTACACTCTTTCCAGATTTTAGAAATGCTTTTGATCTAAGCGACCATTAATTCCTCATAATCAAACTTTCAATTTATAAATTCAGATATTATCTACTCGTAAATTATTTACTCCATGTACATTCTGGATCGTCATCAAGTAATGGAAGTAATAATGTAAATTCGGAATTTTTTGCGAGAGTTTTATTTTCGCGAAACTTCGCATAATTTCGTGAAAACAAATTCCTCGCGAAATGGCAAAATCACTCTGTCACAAATCATGCCCTAGTCGCGAATTTAAATGTCACAAGTACGTCTTCTAACGCTATTCGCGAAAATAAGATTCTCGCGAAAATTCCGGATTTGCAGTAATGGTTCACTAGACCAGCAAACATTTAATTGGGCGCCCCACAAGGATCTTTCTTGGGGCTTACATTAGTATTTATGTTTCTTAAAGACTTACATCATCTATGGAGCACGGCAATAGTGACAACAGCGCAGATGATGCGACGGTCCATTCACATGGAGATGTACATTGTACCAACCTAGATTGAAGCCAAGTCAAAACATAATAGCAATAATACAAAGTAAGAACGACAGCAGAGATCAGGAAACATTACAAATCAACTATCACACCTGACCCAGGATACCACAAGGAAAGTAACAAATACAATTAACATCACCAACAAGAGCCAAGAGGTCAGCCCTTTCCCAACAGGTGACCACAAGGCAGCTAAATAAACAGGCGCGAAAGCATGAGAAACACAAGACACAAAAACACAAATAATCCACAAAAGAAGTATCACCTTGGAATGGTCAGTACAAATATTCTACTGGAGGGCTTAAACCGGTCTCACGGCGCCAACCTGACCCTTAGTTCACACATAGATGTTTGGTCTGCATAGAAGATGCTTATCAATGCATCATCAAACAAGATATAAAGAATGAGATAAAGCAAAGATACGGACTCAACAGTACATACAACTGAATACCCGAGCAAAAGAAATCCAACAGGTAAGACAACAGCCAAAGCAAAATCTTTGGTAAAAACAAAACAAAATAAAATGGAAACAATTATAAAACTTGCCGGGCCGCGTAGCGCAGTCGGTAACGTGTCTGGCTACAGATGCATATCTGACTGCAGATCCAGGGGTCGCGAGTTCGATCCCGGCCCGGTCCCATACTTTCGTGAAGATTGATCATGAAATAATTTCTACGGTCATTCTCCTCCCTTCCGCTGATTCATTCAAGAAGGGTTGTTGTCAGTTACAAGCGAAAGTATGTGCACAAACTACTGGTTAACCGCTTGTTCAAGCCTGCCCAGGAAAAAGTGTGGTTAGGTGAACTGACCGTCCCGCAATGACCATAGCTGTTGACTTGGGACGTAAAGCAAACAAACAAACAAACTAAAATTATATATCTACATGACATTGTATGATCGAGGGAATACAACACTGAACATTCAATATATTCAACCTTTGAAACAAAAATTACTTGGTGTATACATCGACGAAATTTTCGCTGAACTGAAGCCCAAAAATGTTTTATCAAGGGTATTCTAATATTCTACCACTAATTGACCATTACCTGGGGTACTACTTCAAAATGCAACCTAGAAAGACTCTCAAAACTTCAAAAGCTAGCTGTGAGAATCATCTTTAATGCACCTTAAGACACAGCCCCTTCTACATGTCCAAGGCACCTTGAACAGTACTTACTTATAAAGCGTATAATAGTCTATATATATATATATATATATATAACTGTGGGAGCGCAGTGGCTCAGTGGTAGAGTGCTTATCTCGAGACCGAAGGACATCACCGGCGTCACTGCGTTGTGTCCTTGAGCAAGAACATTAAGCCTAGCTTAGTTCTGGTCCAACCCAGGAAGACTCGTCCCTTTAAGGCCAACTTCAAACGACTCTCTAGCAATTAGCAATAGTTGATGGCTCATTCTTGTGTACTGCACCCCCATTGTGGAATCAGTTGCTGGAAGCTACCAAAATGTATCTTCTTTAAGTTGATTTTAAAGGCAAGTAAAACAGTTTATGTTTTACCATGGATCCGTTTTCAGAAATTAATGCTCATTTACAAGTTTTTAGGCCTAGATGTATAAACGAAACCAAATGCTGCCAAACGTTAATGGTTATACGCTCGTTTAAACTCAACATAGTTTATGTTTTTATCAAATGTTTGACTTGTGCATATTTGTATATGTGTAAATATATTTTGAGGGGACACATTGTAGACTAGCGTTGATCGCTAAATGTGCTGTCCTCTTTATAAAATGGTAAAATAGATTAAAGATAAATTCTTGGCTGAGTGTAACGAAATTAGCAGATGTAGATGGGTCAGTTACAATGCCTCTAGGCATTATGAGCATTCCTCAATTATTAGATTTCGATGAGGAATACGATTGTAAGACCTACACATACTGCTTACATTTCTACTAGAGGAGGGGTGAACTCTACCGCTATTCAGTGTGTTCATACTGTAAACAGAGTCTTACATGTGTGCAAAGAACATTTCTTTAAATATTTTTTGAAAAAAAAACTTGTCATTTTAAAATTTGTAAGAAAAACGGTACTTTTCAACGAAACACGTTAAATTAACTAAGGTGAAGAAAAGTACATAAAATATATATTGAAAAAATTGTCATTTTAAAATTTGTTAAAAAAGCGGGAGGTGTCGCGAAGCGAGCGAACTCAAAAAACTTTTTGGTTGTTTATTTGATTCTACGAGCCTCGTATGTTTATGCTCCGCAGTTATTTTGAGATTTTCACTTGCAGCTCCGACGGAATACACGTGCAGCTCCGACGGAGTTGCATGAAATGCGCGTGTTGCACATGAATTATATGGCTTATGGTGCCATTTTCGCTCTATATAAAGAGAATACTTTTGGTTTGGGTTGAAACAAATTCAAAGATAAAAAGAGTAAAGGTCGGTTAATTAAAGATAAAAAGGGAAACTTGTGATTTTCGTTCATTGGATAGTATAACAATTCAGTTGTGTGCAGAGAACAGGGTTCTCTGCGACAGGAGGGGGGTCATCCAAAAATTAAGTTATATGATTATATAGGCGATACATTTGATAATTATGGATAAAATCAAACATTTGCTTCAAGATTTAGAGCACCTTGAAAGAACAAACCCATTGTTTTACTCTAAAGATACACTACATTTTAGAGCTTATTTTGACTATAATCCGTTTCTTGTTTACTGTCGTGAGTTGGCTCCCGGCACCGTTAGTTTAACAGGTGACCGGGCCCAGGGCGACGACAATAAACATGATTCGCACTATACCTGAGGGTGTTCCTATTCGTTTACAATCGAGTTTAATTTGAAAGGTCCCATTTTTAATATTGTATTAAAATAGATTTTGACAAAAAAGATGTAAAATTTTGAAACGTGTAAGTTTTGTGGCAAAATGTGTGATTTTGGAAAAATGCTTTTTGTTTTCATACCGTTTATAGAAAACTAACTATACTCAGAAGAAAACGTTAAGTCAGTACAGACACTGTGTGCAATGGTTTTATAAGACAGTCTTAATAGTGACAAAAAACTTACTCAACATGAAATTTATTTAATTTCTTACAAAAGTGAACATTTTCAACAAAACATTCTGAAAATATACCCCTTTTCTTCATTAAAATTACACAAAGGGGTCAATATCAAAAGTCATATGTCAAAACTCAAAAATCTGTCTATCGCCCCTCAGACGATTTCTGGTAGTATAGACGGAAATTCTCGTACCTGTTGCATGTCTAAGGTGTTTAACAAGTTTCCAAGCGGCCATGAAGCGATTACGTCATGTTGACGTCATTATGACCCTAACGCAAGTGGCGTCGCTATCCGTGGTCTCCCTGGCGGAGGCTTGTCAATTTTACTGCCAGGCTGTCGAAAGCGTGTTTGCAGACGATAAATTGTTTGTTCATTACATCCAAATCTGCATGACACGTCAGCAACACGTGTAGCACTGAATTCAGGGCGATATGATGGATTTTTATTTTATGTTATCATATAGCCCTGATTTTTTAAGCCTCTATCTTTTCCCTTACTGTTATCGTGGACGTAAACCAAGTTGAAAACACATTTCCAAACAGTGTCTTCCTCTAACACTACTCCATTTTGTATGTCTATAGGTTTATCTATATTTTGCTATTTAGTTTGCCGCTGATGCATACCTGATTATAATCCGTTTCTTGTTTACTGTCGTGAGTTGGCTCCGGTACCGTTAGTTTAACATGTGACTGGGCCCAGGGCGACGACAGTAAGTATGATTCGCACTATAGTTCTAAAAAGATAAAATACTCCTGTCCACACAGAATGTTTACACTATTTGTTTTCAAAACATGGCGTCATTTTTTTCTTCTGAGCTGAAGAGCATGCTTTTTCTGTGGGTACTAAAGTCACGCACGAATTTGTTTTGGTATTTAATGTACCGACAATGACCCGTTTACTTTCCGTTTTTTGAATACACAGATGTTTTAACAACATTAAATACCAAAATCAGACTTATATAATATTTTCTTTTACTTTCCTTATTATCATAATTGGCCTAAAAATGATCATACCTGGTCTGTTGAGATTGAAAGAATCTAATACCATCTCACCATACATTTGTTACATGTAGATATTTGCAAAAAAGATGACCAATTACTGATCTAACTGGGGCCGCCTTTTACCAATTTGTTGCCATCGAGAACTACCCAGTTGCATATGTACAAATTGTGTCCGAGGAGTTCTTAATGGCAATGGATGGGATCCTTTTTTTGTGCATACAGGTTGTTTTTTATGGTGACCTCTCTCACCATTTGTAATAGGGTTTCTTTTAATATCTTGATGAATGTCAACGAATAAAGGTCAATCTTCAACCTAGTATGCAAATTTTTCACCCTGGTTCTGTATTCCGACGGATGTCACTGGATTGAAAATTGACTATTTTCAGATAAGGAACTCCCCCACTTCCGCTAACAGGAAATACATAGAAAAAAATCCAAATGGTTTTGCATATTCAAACAATGACATCATTATACAATTCTAATCATAAACCATTGCGCACATGTTCAAAAAGAAGGTCAAAACACCCAATGTCTCTATATAAGATTCACGTGGCGCCTTAAAAACGATGGGTACCGACTGTGTGTATTGACTGATAGCCTATTTGAACATAAGCGTGTGATAGTAAAGCTATTCAGCGTGCAGCAAGGTTAGCCATGAAATATTTTCTTTCACTAATATCTTACTGATCACTGTGCAAAAGTAATTTGATTCTGATCTTTCCAATCCGTCGCTTCTTGTCGTAAACAAGCTGACACTCTCTCGGTTCAGAGGTCAATGTACTCTTGCGTTAGCTTGCTACTTTTGGCGGGAAACTTGTCACGTGAGCACATGATCAGAATAACAATTGTCCGCCTTGTTGGAAAAGTCCATTTTCGGTCTGATTATGACATTTTGGGACTTTCCGAAAATTAGATTTATACGGGTGGGTATGTGATTGTTACGGATTTCTGTCAAGTAAGTATCTCATTTTCTTTGGAATGCTATATTTAATTGAAATCAAACCATTCTTGGAAATCGACTTTCATTTTCTGAAATCGGTCATTACTCCTTATAATTTAATAAAAAAATAGGGGGCGCTACAATGCACAATAATACAGAAACGTGACTGCTGCGAGCGTACCAACATTGAGTAAGTTAACAGAATCAATAGCTTTAACAATTTTGCCATGATTTTCAAAATTCAAACACCTACTTGTTTCGTATAATGTCCGAAATCCACTGTTAATCTTATTATAATAATGTACTGAGTTTTTGAAAAAGCGCTGACATACCTTACCTAGTCATGGGGAGTATAACCAGTACCGGGTTTTATTATAATATTTCTCAACGTTTTATTAAGTTCGTCTCATCAATTCAACATCCGAATTTTATCGCAAAAACGTCATCACCCCTAGCTAGTGAAAAGCATGCAAAATGGCTGCGATGAGCCGAAAAACAACAACAAGAACATGATATTACAGATTGCATTGATCGTGTCATAATAACGAAGTCAATGGTAACATTTTTATAACTTTGGTTGTGTATGTAAAACACATGAAAAAGTCTAAATGGTTGGATTGTCAAGGAAACGAGTTTTTCCCAAAACAAAAGGGGACTCCATCACTGGTCAAGATAGAGCACAAAAACACTGCGACTTTAGATTTAGCCAGATCGAAAAAAAATCTAAAGTCGCAGTTCTGCAACTACAACACGTGTGCCTGCTTCAAGACGTCAAAACGCGATATTTTTGTAATTTGTTGATATCCTGGACGGCGACTTGGGCTTGCTTACACTGAATTTTCTCCGGATTATTGCAATAGGTACAACGCTCTTTCAATATCGAACAGTATATGAGAAAATAACCATGCCAGTTTACCTCAGCACGTTCACATCGTGTATTTTG
Organism: Loripinus fragilis; assembly: GCA_964019695.1. Taxonomy (NCBI): domain Eukaryota; kingdom Metazoa; phylum Mollusca; class Bivalvia; order Lucinida; family Lucinidae; genus Loripinus; species Loripinus fragilis. The sequence continues at coordinate 70,278,572 of OZ026516.1, forward strand.
AAATTTGGTTGTTACCGTCTAAAAGAGGCATAATTTGTCACACAATAAACAGGTACATGTAAAGTTACGATAATACAACTCATGTATACTATTCGGCAACGATATACCCAGTATTGTTGATTTTATGAGTAATCATAAATATTGATTAAACTTTTTTCTGCTGAGTATATTTATGGTTTTTATTGATATTCAATCTATTCGCAATACTTCTATACGTTATAGGTTATGCGATGGTCCAAAGCTTAACCTTATTTAAAATAACCTCTGGTAATAACCAACGTAAACCAGCACAATTTGTATATCACGATATAAAGCAAAGTTTTTGTTTTTCAAAATGATCTGTATGTGAACTTATTGAATTATATGTACACATGTTGTTATACAAAAATGAAATAAAAGTATAAATAAGCAAAGTTATTTTATTAAACTGTTCATTCTACAAACTGAGTCTTATAGTTCAAGCATTTAGCTCAGAAAACCCCATATTGCGCCATTATTCAACACAAGTATTGATGGATTGATTTATTTCAGTATCACAGATTAGCAATTAAATAGATCAGCACAAAGTGATGTTAAATACACACATAAAATATACATTTAAAATACACAAATTGCAATGTTCTATGGCTTGCTTACCACAAACGATAACACAAAAGTGAGAAAGTGGTCTCTCTTACCTCTATTGTGGTCCTTTTGTACCGGCTTCAAGTCATAGTGGGACACCACTAGTTAAACACTCAGTAATTAAGTATTAAGAGTTAACACAAAAATGAAAAATGGGTGTAAATACCTTAAAACCTTAAATATATATACTAAGAGGAAAGTAAAACTTATCAAGATACTGTAAGACCATACATAACCAATCACAATTTGTATGCAAATTTATTTCATAAAACTTTCACAAAACGCTTATTATTTTAAAATAATATTCTTACCAAGTCATAGTTTAAGCAAAGAGGTAGGTAGGTTTGTGACACACATGTGACAGACATGCAAACAAACATACAAGACAGGACAATCCAGAGCACCACAGGGCTCAGTAGGACAGGACAGAACAGGACAGGGCAGACAGGCAGATAGACAGACGCAGACAGATGGTCAGGCAGACAGAAAGAAATGAAATGTCGCTTAAGCACAGAGCCCTCAGGTGGTTGAAGTCACCACCATCTACTTTCTTTGTATTGTCCAATTTGGGGCGTTTTGACAGCTTATAATAATATTATAATATACTAGTAATTTATAATTATAATGATATTAATAACAATAAAATGGGATTTAAAAGATAAAATGAGATTTGGTGTAACAATATTTTATTCAAATACAAGTACATCGAAATACAAACAACTCATAGGCAAAACATAGATTTGAAAGGGATACAGAAATAAGTCACAGACTTGTTTGAATCTGTTTCTTTGTAAAATGGGATTTCTGTGTAGGGATCTAGCATTGATGATTTAATAATTGAAAAGGATATTGGGGTAACGTCGAGATTGAACTTGCTTGCAAAGCCTGCATGTTAACAACACATTTAAAATATCTGTTTGTCACTAACTGATTTTTTTCTGTTGGATTATCATGATTATAGGACTGACGTTGAAAGTCAACATTCGTTGCTTTCGAAGTGTGTGTGTGTGTGTGTGTGTGTGTGTGTGTGTGTGTGTGTGTGTGTGTGTGTGTGTGTGTGTGTGTGTGTGTGTGTGTGTGTGTGTGTGTGTGTGTGTGTGTGTTCCTACAGCTTTGAAAACAGTCATTCTCTGGTATTCAAGAGTCTTGAATTTTATTCATTAATGTAAATGTTTTATCTTAAAGCAGCTGTAAGACTTGTGTACACTTACATTTTATTTAGCTCTGAGTCTGAAAAATGATACCATTGTTTCTGTGATTATCCTGTGTGATCACGTTAGCATAGTCATAGCTGGTATCCCATAAAAAAATTGCAAATATTCAAGTATACATTTTCCTAAATATCCTATATCCCTGAAAGTAAACAATTATCCTATTTTCCTAGAAGTAAACAGATATCCTATACCCCTGGATATAAAATGGATAGTGTCCAATATCCCTGGAAGTAAAATGGCAAATATCCCAGGCTTCACATTAGCTTTTCAAGAGACACACAGTAGTCATGATTCCATGAACAGACCAAAAAATGAATTTATGGAAATATCTTATATTCATATTTATATTATCATTCAAGTACTAAAATAGTGAGTATGATCAGGAAATACCACAATCACAAATCGCGGATAACCCCATGGCATCGCGAGGAAGAGCCACACAACAATCACGAGACACCAGGAAGACAAAGTAAGCAAAGCAACCAGCCCTCTCTTTCCCATCAAGATTATTGCAAAACTAGAATGGACATAAAGTAACGTACAACAAAATATAGAACAATTACAGTCTCCAACAATGGGAGTAACAATAAACAACACGTCAACAACAACAGAACCACCGCCTTAGAACGGACAGCATCCTAAGCCACGGGAGGTGGGGGCTGATTGCATTTTACTGGTACCAAATCTTCGCCCTGGATTCTGCTTTCGTGAAGTGCAAAAATATTCAGCTTGCATGGAAGCCTTCTAACTATTGCTATGTATCATCATGGAGAAATTTTGGTTTTTACCTACATTGGCTGGTTTTCCGGCAATTAATCAGACATAAAGGAGGCTTCTGAATATACAAATATCCCGCTTTACGTCACGGCGATACGTGTTTCACGTCAAGCAAACGTGAGTAATAAACAAACACTTTTATTGGAAGGCGTTGACATTGATCCATCTAAATGGCACGTATGTGGGCGTGGCATAAATCGAACTGTTCATGAAGGTATAAAGGACAATTCAAATTCTAAGATTTATTTAAAGACTCGCAGTGGATAATCTAATTACATTTTGTATCAAATATAAACAACTTACCATCCAGCGATATGGTTTTTTAAAGTTTTGGAGCTTGCTGTAAATATGTAAAGACCGTGGACATTATACTTTCTAAATTATAGTTTTGTTTCTTCTGTATCATATATTGTTGCTGTCATATGAAACGCCATGTCTTGTATCGAGATAAAGAATTCCATGTCAACATATGGTACCAACCGATCAGAACCTCAGTAAAAGATACGAGCTGTCTTTATATTAAGACAAACTATTTATAAATCAAGTCTAAACTTTGGTATATATGGTTTCAATACATCTTTCAATATACACTGAAGGACTTTAAAACGCAAAAAAATGAAAATTATTATTTTTTGCACCCATTACATTTTTAGCCTTCTCTAACAGATAAAAACGGATGGTAACGACACTCTGCTTCTATCTGTACCCAAAACCAGTGTTTTTAAAGACACTGGCCACCACTAGCTACGCATCGCTGGTTTACTATGTTTTGCACGTGACGTCCACACGAATTAATAAGGCAAAATATGTTATCATCTCACATGTAGCTTGTAAGTATACATGTATAAAAACACAGCAACTTTAGTTTTATAGCTTTATTTTTCATGCCACGTTTGACTGAACACGAATGACCTGGCACAATTGGAATGTAAAAAGCTGGGGTGCGTGTTTTTGACGTTGCCAGATAAAAAAAACTTGCCATATGTCAACTAAACAGCGCCTCAGAGATCGTTACCAGGCTACTGGAACAGTTAAAGATCGACGCAGGTCTGGTTAACCAAGAATGCGACCGACGTTAAGACGTCACTTACGTTAATTATATATTGACGATATTTACATCGACGATATCCGTCCCCGCTGGTTACTGTCAGTGCCAGACGAATAGCAGGGCTCCAAGGGTAATTTGTTTCTATTTTTCAATAAAAAAATATTTTATAACAATAACTTAAAATCGTGTCCAATTTTTATACAAATGTCAAATTGCAACTTCAGAATCTGGGGGTATTGCTATTTGATAGACTGTTGCTCTAACATTATTTATTATTTTGGCATAGAAATTAACATATGTTTTGATGACATACTGATGCTCATTTTAGCAAAAGATCAATAAAAGTGATACATTTAAAGTTAATAAATATTACAAATTTCAATTTTTGCAATTTTAAAGTCCTTCAGTGTATGATACCAACGCATCTATATAAATTAAGTCAAAAATGCAATATATTATAGCAACACGTCTTTATATTACATATATGATACCAACACATCTATATATTCAGTCAAAGCCGCTTCAATGTATGATACAGAAACATCTTTGTTTTTCAAGTCAAAACTTCAATAAATATCATATATCGGCTTTCTCTAACAAATACTAAACTACTTTTATTGTTTCAGTGAAATAAGCATGTAGATTCGTAATGAACACGTTTTCATGTAGTTTGGCTTGCACCTGGATGACAATAATAGGCTGTCTATTTTATGCTTTTTGATAGCTAATCTTGAACGATTAAATTGATAGTTGTGTGGTGTGTAACTTTCATTTCCCTCCTAAATACTCGCACAACCAGGGCAAAAAATATTATAATATTTTGATTCTAACGACGGATCTGTTTCGTCTGCGTTTAGTTCCTTTGCTGTCAAACTACTTAAGATTACTCTATTATGTACTTTAATGATAAATATTTGATCTGTTTACTACGGACCTTACCGCAACGTTTAAGGCTGACCTCTGTGGGTTATAGATCAATGTGTCGCTATTTCATTAAATATTGAATAACAGTAATGGTTTCGATACCATTCAGTCCAATTTACCACCATACCACAGGCTTTGATCAGATCTAATCCAAGTCATATGCACCGCATGTTACTTTTAAAAGTACCCTGAAAATCCGATTTGAGGCATTGTAAGAGTCTTAGGTTGAATACGCCCAAACAAAACAGATTTCAATAGATTTTACAGTGAATTTTAGCGGGCGCTATTTGAATTGCAAGGCTCAAACAATGCACATGTTGGTTCGCGTGCGCAGCATACGCTTTGGAGGATACAGCTGTAGATTTCGTTACATTTAGTTAGCTTTGAATTTAAACCTTTAACGTGTTGCACATTATTAAGCATTTCATATCTTTGGACATGTATTTGGTAACAGTACTTAACAAAAATAAGAGTGTGGTTATATGCACTTGAAATACACTTACATGATATTAGAAGTTTAGCAGAATTATGAACTATCTCTTCTGTTTTATGGACAGTAACCTCTTTGCACGCTGGGTAATTTTACATTTGTGTGTGTGTTGTTTTTTTTATAATATTTTTGTCATATTTCTGTTGTTGTTTTTTTCAAATTTAACTTTTTTCAAAATATATGTTAAGCGTGTCAAAGACTTTGGGTTCTGATAAGTCCTACCAAGATTTGGATCCAAACTGTTTGCAAAAGCAATCAGCAGTCATCGAAATTCGCCACTAGCGCGAAAAGAGTTAACATATGGAAGCAGTATGCGCTTGATAATCCCGCCAATTATTATGATTCAATAGTTTCTACACCATGTGAATTTATACAAATTTGTCCGCAGTAAACCCATCCATCTTACTGCTTGCAAGAATATAGTATTGAATTTGTGTTAGACATTAGACTTAATGTGTAAAAGGTAGACTATCTGTAGCTGGACCCACCGTGGCTCAACTTGAGGTTTTCTTTAGCTCTGACTATCTGTGAGCCCTTTTCTTTGTTTCATCATGGAGTGTTAATTTGATTAGAGTGTTTTCCATGATGACACATTGCATTAGTTAGATGGCCTCCATGCGAGCTGAACATTTCTTGTACTTCAACAACAGCAGAATCTAGGGCGAAGATTTGGTACCAGTAAAATGCATTTAAGCCCCCCCCCCCCCCCCGGTGGCTTAGGCCGCTGTCCGTTCTAGGGCAGTGGTTCTGTTGTTGTTGACTTTTTGTTTATTGTTACTCCCATTGTGGGAGTCTGTAATTGTTCTATGTATTGTTGTACGTTACTTTATGTCCATTCTAGTATTGCAATCATCTTGATGGGGAAGAGAGAGCTGATTGCTTTGCTTTATTTGTCTTCCTGGTGTCTCGTGATGGTTGAGCGGCTCTTCCTCGCGGTGCCACGGGGTTGTCTGCAGTTTGTGATTGTGGTATTTCCTGATCATACCCACTTACTATTTTTGCTATTATAGATGACCAAACACATTCTAATTTTTAAAGATAGAAAATCAGACATTTATTTATCTGAGTGATGGCTAGACCAAACACATTATAACTTTTGATGATAGAAACACAGACGTTTTTCTGAGTGATGGCTAGACTAGCCATCACTAAGAAAAATAAAAGTCTGATCTTTTTCTTTAAAAGTTAGAAACTGTTTAGTCATTTTTAATAGCAAATCTACTTTTTACACACATTGACTTATTAATATGTTAAGATGGAGACAGAAGAGTAGACTAGCCATATGGTGCATAACTTAGATTCTATATATTTTACCACTTTTGTAGACATTTTCATATTAACGTCTGTAAGCAAGGCTAGATAGACGTAAATTCAGATAAAATGCTGAAACTCTATGATAGTACGGGAATTGTATCTCAAATTTTGAATTTTAATTAACCCATCGTTCGAAATTGATTTGAATGCATTATGTTCTGCAGTTTGTAGTTTAATGTGAAATCGCTTTCTGAAGGTGCACCAAAATCCTGAAAAGGTCCTGCCTTCTTCTTATTTCAGTTATAATGTCGGCGTAGTGGGCCTCGTGTACTTGGCATATAGAGCGAGCACAAAACGCCCAGTTTTATGCACCCACTAAGGCTTCAGCTATAGCCCGCCATTATCCTACTGATTCACTTGAAACCCTTTTAACGTTAAAAATGTTTAAAATTGAATTATATATATACAATCTTGCATAGTACATATTTAGTATGTGATTTGATTTTAACTGATCGTGGCTACTACATGTATTTGTACCTTCACAGTTTCCCGAGGTAAATATGTTTCATAGGTATCACTCTCATAATTTGATATGAGGAAATTGCAGTCCGAAATGTTTATTTTATCAAACTTATTTTTATTTTTAGAGCCATTAATAAAACTGTGATACGAATATCGATGTAAATTTCACATCTTAGCTGTTTAACGGAAAAGTGACGAAACTGATAGGTTGTACATGTACATTGAAACCTGGTCAGAAACGGCACTGCTTGTCCCAAAATGCCATTTGATAAAGATCGTATGATCAAATGGACAATGATATAGATGCTGATCTGAGGGAGTCTCAACTGTTTGTGCATCAGTGTAGAATGCACACACAAGTATGGACTGATCAGCCTATACGTTCATTTGTGACGTGTGATCAGTGAATATTCCCCCAGATAATTCTACAAACAATAAAGCTCTGCTAATGAAAAATTTGTACCAGGTGAATGCATCTATGGCTAAAAGGAATTGACAGATGCAGCAAAAGGCTACATAATGTGTATATTTCATGATGTGAAACCTGCTTGCCAGCAACACAGGAAACAAATGGGTAGGGCTAATAGACGGGTAAGGGCTAAATAGGTTATACGATGCTATGTGTTGGCTACTATGGAATATATACTTTTTGAGATCAATGTTCCCATAACTTGATGAGAGGTCATTGCATTCTAAAACTGTATACTATTTTTCTGTGCAGAATTATGATTTTCTCTCAATCTGTAGCAGCGACACTTGTCTTTTTCGACCACAATGGAGATATAATCCATATAAATATTTCGACTTCTGTGGGGGTTGAACCCACGAATGCGGCGTGCGCGCCTAGCACTGCAACGTCTGACGTCCTAAACAATTACACCATCGAGGCATCCACAATAAATGATGCTCAAGAAGCGTATATAACGACGCCTGACACTGCAGTACCTGAGCATCCTTTTTTGAGGGGATGCCTCGATGGTGTAATGATTAAGGACGCCAGATGTTGCAGTGCTAGGCGCGCACGCCGCAATCGTGGGTTCAACCCCCACAGAAGTAAAAATGTATATTTTATTTCAGAACGAAAGAAAATGTGTCATAGTAAATTCGACAAACAATGATGTAAATTGACAAATTTTAGCTGGTTTACGCTGCAAATTGGCAAAAGCAGAAATATCTGACCAGGCTGTGAATTAAGACTGGTCAGAAATTACTTTGCTTGCCTCAACATGCTATTTAATAAAGGCATGGAAATATATTTGCTGATGTAAGCGAGTCCCAACTGCATGAGCCTCAGGGAGACTGCACAAGGAGTGGGAATTGATCAGCAAACACATCTGCAACGTATGACCCAGATATAATTGCAAAACGTCCTAATATAAATGCTTTCTCCCAAGATGCATTTGTCATACCTGATTGCATAAATGGCTAGACATTTCAATGAAATGCTGCTAAATGCTAAATAATACGTATATTTCAAGATCTGAAACTAGCGGGTCAGGAACACAGGAAAGAGCAGGACCAGGGCGTAATGGGTTATACTATGTTTTTTATCGGTTGTGGATTCAACAACCAATACAAAACATAGTTTAACCTGTAAATCCACAACCAATGCAAAACATAGTATAACATATAAATCCACAACCAATACAAAGCATAGTATAACCTATCCAGACTGTGAAAAATATGCACAGGTGTAATGATAGAAACATGTTTTCGCATCACAGCCAATCAGGAATCTTGTTACAAAAATGCAGCAGATCCTCTTGTCAAGAAACTTGTCAAAATCGGTAATTAAATCTAAATGTTTTGCAACAGATTGCATGTTTGGTGGTAAACCCAATCGCGGTTGACAACTTTGCTTTCCTCTTTAGTTGCACGCCGGTGGGTCGGACTTCAGACTCTATGACGGTTCCACTTAATGACTCATCTATTGATGAGATGGTAGGGGCCTGATGCTTTGGCTGATGTCATGCCCACCAGGGTTTATCTGTTGGATTTCTTTTGCTCCAGTATTCAGTTTTATTTACTGTTGAGTCCTTATCTTTGCACTATCTCCTTTTTAATTTTTATATCTAGATTTTTATGTTCTTGGAGATGATGCATTGATAAGTTAGGGATCTTTCATGCAAACCAAACATCTATGTGTCTTTGGTTAGTTGTGGTACTTGATTGTATCGATTCCTGATCTTTGCACCCTTACTTACTTTGATCGACATCTGAACTATGGATGAGGTTTGCACGCCGTGAAACCGGTTTTAGCCCTCCAGTAAAATATTTTTACTGACCGTTCCAAGGTGGTGCTTCTTTTGTGGGTCATTTATGTTATTTCTGTCTTGTTTTTGTTATGTTTCGTGCGCGTCTGTTTATTGGTGCCTTGTGGTCACCTAAAGGAAAAGGGCTGACCGCTTGGCTCTCGTTTGTAATTTCTACCTGTTAGTTTGTCACTTTCCCATTGGTATCCTTGGTCTGGTGTGGTACTTGATTGTATCGATTCCTGTTCTTTGCCCTCTTTCTTACTTTGTACTAAACTTTTCATTGTATGCTGCCAATTTACTTTGATACAAATTAAGCCTGTGCATAACATAATAAGCTTGATATATAGCCACTGGGCCATCCCTATTTATTTCATTGGTGCTAGGCTTCTCCTAGCCCGTCATCAGGCCCTGTATTAAGACATCTAACTGAAAGTTCTATAACTACTACAGAGATAAATATACGATACTTTATTACTTCCCCATTGTTCAGAATACAGTAAAAGAATTTCAGAGGTGTTTATGCTTGTATATGTATGCGCACATATTTTAATATTTTTCTATTTACTGATCTGATACCTGTATAGGCTTCTGCATACAGACAGACAACAAAGCTCATGTGAGTATTCACTGGTTGCAAGATCATTAAATCAGTCAATTCAGTGGAAAAGATAATTAAATCTTGAATTTTTCAATAAGAGTAAAGAAGAAGGTAAAGATCAGGAATCGATACAATCAAGTACCACACCTTATCCGAGACACCATATATGAAAGTGACAAAAAAAAGAAACATCACACACAAGAGAGCGAAAGAGGTCAGCCCTTTCCCAGGCTGCAAGGAACAGACAAGACAGCATAATAAAGACAAACGTGAAACACAAATGAGTCGTGACATGAAATTTCCAACACTGTGGTATTTGCGACCAGCAAAGCCCCAGATCAGCATGCGCATACACGCAGTCTGATCAGAGCCTTTGCTAGTCAATTCAATATTCTATAAATGTTCAGCTACTGACTGAGCAGCATTTGGTGTTTCTAAGCTTAAAAGGAGGCTGCAAATGCTCGCCTGAGTTTACACTTGTCAAATACCACATTGTTGGAAATCACATGTCGTGGCTCAAATAACAAAAATAATCCACAAAAAAGTACCGCCTTGAGACGGTCAGTACAAAATCACTGAGTGGGGGGGGCTTAAACAAACAGTTTGGTCATGCTGAGGAAATGAGAGCGGGTTGCTTTACTTTGATTTTGTTCTTGCTGTCCTGTGCATGTCCGTCTATTGTGAATAATTGAAGAAAATATTATTTGTTAGGTTGTGTAACCATATAATCATTATCATCTCCGTTACAGATAATTGAAAATATTAAAGCTACGAATATTCTTGATTTTTGGCCAAAACAATCGAAACCACGATATTGCAAGAGGTCTGGAGAAAAGTGTTTGTCTTTTAATTTGGAGTCTTGTTCGAGTCTATTGGGTAAGTGTTTGGGGGATCTATGGAAGTAACAACAACAGGACCACCGCCTTACAACCACGCAACTGGCAATTTAGCAATGTACTCCCAATAAACATCTCAAACTTAGCTGTGAGAAGCATAAAATAACAGTCCATTATTGTCAGCCAGGTGCATGACATAATACATGAAAAGTTGTTTATTTCTACTTGCTCATTTCTTTGAATAAATGATAGTGGTTGAGAATGTGTTTTAAAAAACCTATGATGAAAAACTTACTTATTGAAAAGACATATGTTGTTGGTACGCATTGGAAATGCCCCATAGAGGCAATTCCAATGTGCACATACAATGTATGTTACTGAAAATAAAGCAGAAAACTATTTGGAAATTTACATTTTCCAAGTATCATGTCCATTGTCTTTTCCTCTTTTAAACATCCCAAACTACAAATCAGTATTAAATACCTTTCACTCTACTGCGAATTTTTTTATGTTTGTATGACAGCTATATCGTCAAATTCGGGTCCATGAACTATGTTTTTGCTAACCTGCTAGTGGTGCGGTTGTTAAACAGACATTAACCTGCCAACTTGCTAATGTAATATAGGAAAAAAATTCAAAAAAATCAAATTTTGATTTATCGAAATTCTCGCCATTTCAAAATAGATCTGGGGCACATTGGACTCAGATAACAGGACCTGTTTATGAACTATTGTAATAACTGTCTATACCAATATATTTTACGGCGCGTAAAAGAAACATGCCCCGGCCACTTGTAAAGCTAACAGAGACAGCAACAGATTGTGGTAGATACATTCGCATTGTATATCTTCAAAAAGTTTGAGGCTACAGTGATGAGGGGCTCTAAATCAAGGATAATTATCAAAGAGATGAATGTTTGGAATATCGCCAACTTGATCGATGATACACCATTATTCATTGGAGCTGACAGGGCCGAAAATGGTTTGTTTCCACCAATCGCCAACGTATAGCTATAGTATATGATTTTCTCCTCGTCGCACACAGATAATTTTAGTTCACTGAAACCCACAATTATAGATGTTATCGACACAGACAATCATTAGTCTATAATTGAGTTTAATAGAATTATATTACATCTAACCAATGATGCAGACATAGTCTTTATACCTTTATTATGTTGCCTTTAGTCAAGGCTCTTTAATGTTTACTTTTGTCGTGTGCAGTCGCCATTACATGAAAGATGAATCTCGTTCTGGCACGCGACAAGGTTTCAGTGTTACATGTACTCTGGCGCGTGGCCTATTGTTAATTTGATTGTATCGTCTTTTAGACCACCCTTACCAACTTTAGCACGAAGTATCTCGTGATGTGCAAGGTCTACACTGATGTAGGTGGTATACAATAGTTATACCGTGTTTGTCCACCTGTACGTAAGATAATCCACTCGCTAAAGCTCGTGGATTATCTCCACGTACAGGCGGACAACCCATGGTATAACTATTACGTATTCTTACATTGTTGAACTCTTCAAAAGCCGAGCTGAGAGCGGTGCAAATGGATCCCTGGGTTTTATTCACCAGAAAAATTTGGACTATGAAAACAACAAGAAAACGGAAAAAAACAACAAGAAAACGTATAACATGAAAGTGCAAGTTATAAAAAAGCCATTGCTATATGAGAAAAAACGGACCCTTTCATATTTTCATTGCACGACGACACAAATGATTTTGGGTATGCATTATAGTGTATGACCTCGAGCCTGGGAGCCTGGGAGAGAAATAACGCTATCGATAAACCACTACTACATTGTATACTGGATTACAGATTTTTGTAACGCAATGAAATGACGTCCATGTATCAACGTTGCGAACATAATGACAAATCTTTCAAAGTAATTTTAATACGAGGGTAATCCAATAAAGAATGGGACTCTTTCTATAGCGCAGTGAATTTACATGCTACACTGATGAAATCTCGTTCAAAGCTAGCACATCTTTTTGGCTGTTCACATACACAATATTTGACGAGTTATACAGTTCCAACTTTTGTTGCTACCTGTAGGCAACATTAGATGACTAGGCAAACATCCGTGGACGGCTCAGTAAAGGTAGTCACCATGGCAACGGATTAAGATGTATACTTTATTTTTCTACTAGTACTTATATATGCTAATGCAATCTGTCCATAACCAATAAGGGATAATAATGTTCCAGAGTCTTGAGCTGTTACCATGGAAACAAAGCTTTAAAAATCAAGTTTTCAAGAAATATCTGGTAGTTTTCCCTGACCTCTTGACTATAAAAGTTAATATTAGATTTAGTCGAAGGCAATTAAAGTAATAAACCGAGTTCTGTTTCTTGTATAGTAATTACAATCATCTGTACATTACAAAGAAATATGGGATATCCTTCACGGACATAATATCCATAGGAACGCAAAGTCGCGTGTGTGCTTTTTTAACGAGTTAATCGGTTGCTAGGCAACCAAAATAAAGGATATGCATATTTGGTTCTTCATTTATAGCATTTTATGTAACACTAAGATTGTTCAATAGAAGAAATGATATCAAGAGGTTAAATTCGGTCTATGAGCGAAAATTAAAGACTTTGAATGACTGTGGGTATACAAAAAATGTAAACTAGATTTACAAGGCCTTCAAGTCCTTCCGCAAAACATCCCATTACTATGACAACTGATCAATCACAAACATATTGATTCTATTCCTGAATTGCTGAGATGTCATACTATTAATATGGTAAATTCTAACTACATGTACACACCGATTTTCATACTATGAAGAAAGTCATATGGCATTTTGCTGGTGGGCCTATGGTAGCGCGTTTTCCAGGGGGATTCGGATCCCCTGCCGACCCACCCTCTGGATCCGCGCATTGCGAAAAACTCCATAGCTCAGAAACAGTTTGGATTTATTTAATATTTTCTTGCCAAACATATTACCATTGGAAAGATCTAGACATTGCGCTTGCAAATTTTTTGCTTTGTCAGAGGCTAGGCCAGGGCTAAAATTATGATAACCTGTCTAAATGTCGGAAGGCACGTTTTAAGCATAGGGCAATGTAGGTATGTGACAGACAGACAGACAGACCTGCTCGATCTCACATATTTTGGAACATTTTCTGTCTTTGAACTGTCTGCAATATTGTCGGTGAATTGTGTGTGTTTGTGTGTTTTGTTGCTTTACGTCCCAAGTCAACAGCTATGGTCATTGCGGGACGGTCAGTTCACCTAACCACACTTTTTCCTGGGCAGGCTTGAACAAGCGGTTAACCAGTAATTTGTGCACATACTTTCGCTTGTAACTGACAACAACCCTTCTTGAATGAATCAGCGGAAGGGGGGGAGAATGACCGTAGAAATTATTTCATGATCAATCTCCACGAAAGTATGGGACCGGGCCGGGATCGAACTCGCGACCCCTGGATCTGCAATCAGACACGCATCTGTAGCCAGACACGTTACCGACTGCGCTACGCGGCCCGCTTCGGTGAATTTTTTATTGTCGTTCGTATGAAATTCGTATGTACACTTGTAAATTTTGGGCGAAATGAGTGGGCTAAGAAATGGTATAGGCCCGCTGTATAGCATACCAGCACATTCTTGATATAACAAGCAAATTCAGAGAATTTATGTCCCCCGCCATTATTGTACACTTAAAAATGACTAAGTTCAAATTGCAAAAAAAGTGACAAAAAATAATCTCAGGATAATATCCAAACCACATGCATATCTTCAGATCATGACAAAAACATCTGTAAAGTTTCAAAAGAATCGGCATAAAACTGTAGGAGGAGTTGCGCACACAAGGTACCCAGTATCCATTAACTTTGACAGTAAAAACGCCAGAAAAATGCCTAAGTTAAAATAGCAGAAAAAGTGATAAAAAATAATTTGAGGATTATATCCAAACCACATGCATATCTTCAGACCATGTCCAAAACACCTGTGAAGTTTCAAAAGAATCAATATAAAACTGTAGGAGGAGATGCGCACACAAGGTACCCACTATCCATTCACTTTGATAGTAAAAATGTCAGAAAAATGGCTAAGTTCAACTGGCGGAAAAAGTGTTAAAAAATAATCTGAGGAATATATCCAAACCACATGCATATCTTCAGACCATGTACAAAACACCTGTGAAGTTTCAAAAGAATCGATATAAAACTGTAGGAGGAGTTGCGCACACAAGGTACCCACTATCTTTTCACTTTGATAGTAAAAACGCCTAAAAATGACTAAGTTCAAATTGCGAAAAAAGTGACAAAAAATAATCTCAGGATAATATCCAAACCACATGCATATCTTCAGACCATGACTAAAACATCTGTACAGTTTCGAAAGAATCGGCATAAAACTGTAGGAGGAGTTGCGCACACAAGGTACCTACTATATTAGGGGGACGGAAGGACGGAAGGACGGAAGGACGGACGGAAGGACGGACGGAAGGACGGAAGGACGGAATGCCGAAAACTATGTCCCTCCGCTTTTCTTCGAAAAGGCGGGGGACAAAAACAAGCATGCCTATAAAAATTGGCATGTTTTTCTTGTCGCCACTAGTGGCTAATCCTCCCGTATGGGACAATCAGGCCTTGTAATCAGCCACCTTTCTTGTCACCGTAAGGTTGATGGTACAGTAAGGGGTAGCCGACCGGCATCTTAACATACAATTCATGTCGTTTTGTATCCTAGACGTAGTTCATCTTACAGTGTATATACACTCCTCAAAATAATTGGAGGACCACTACTATTGATAATATTATTGATGCATTTTGTGTAAAACGTATTTTGAAAATCAATTTTAGGATCTAGTCTAAATTTTACAGACATCTTTGTGGCCCTACCGCCCTGTGAAACAGCAGAAACAAATGGTAGAAAATGTTACATGCCATGATTTTTGTGTCATTTTAAAACTTGGCCTAATTGTTTTGGAATGTCATTTTTTGTGTCTGAGAAATGGGCCACAGAAATGCATGAAATGAATGAATAATGCTGATATCTTTGTTTTTTGCATAATTTCATGGTATTTTAATCCCATCAATACCATCCATTTCTTTCTGTGAGAGAAAATTGGTCAGTTTGGCTGTGCAGTAATGACTAGCCTATGTGTTCAGACACTCTGTTTTGGCATTTCTCTGTGACAATCTTTGTACAACTTCTTTGGACAACCAAAAGCATACATAGAGGATCTTACAGGAGTGCTCCCCTTGTTGCAGATATAGAGGATCTTACATGAGTGCCCCCCTTGCAGCAGATATAGAGGATCTTACATGAGTGCTCCCCTTGTTGCAGATATAGAGGAACTGAGTGCTCCCCTTGTTGCCAATATAGAGGATCTTACATGAGTGCTCATGTTTTATTGAATTTATTAAACGAGTTGGGAAAAAGGGATAAAATGCAAGGCTTGCCGAGCATTTTATCTCTTTTTCGCAACGAGTTTAATAAATTCAATAATACAAGAGCACGAATGTTAGATTCTATTTATCATATGACATTAAGACTACTTTGAAATCTAATTTCTGGCGTAAAAAGTTATAATTGCGTCATTATGTACGCAACATTACTACGGACGTCATAACGTTTCCCGTAAATCTATAAACCACTAGTGGTTTATCGATTTTATTGCATGGCGTTATTTCACTCCCAGACGCAACGTCATGTGATAATTGCATTTAACTTATGCTACTCCCCGAAGAGACGACGGGGGGAAATTGTCCATACATGATGCACAAATGATGAATGTCTAATCAGTCCATTTAAACCGACGCGCGCGTAGGCTTCATATTGTATCAAATACACTTGCTTTAGCAAACTACAATTGCGAAAAGCTGCTGCCAGCAACGACACAGCGGTGGCGTGCACATCTGCGAGGTTAATCTGAGCCTACCAATATACAATAATCGTAACGCAACATATTCTGAGCTAATCCCTGGTAAGAAAAAGAAAACATGATATGAACGAATCTGTATCTCTTCTGTACCTGACGAACATACAAATATGGATGGCGTTTAGGGTGGTGGAAGGGTTTAGCTAGAAAAAGTGCATTCCGCCACACAGCACAGACAACAATTGAATGCGATGTAAAATGATATCCTTACACTTGGCTCCGCCTTGCATAATTGACAGCGAGGGGCGTGTCTTGTTTAAATAACAATTTAATCTCCATTTATTGAATAACAAGAAATCCATCTATATAAATATAAAATTTATTACATAAATTTGGCATACCCAGGGACCAGCTCAAAAAAGCCTTCAATTGCGTCAGCTTGGTGGAATCACTAAGAGGAACATTTGAGAAGTTTAATGAAAACCTTTCAAAGGGTCGGGAGATATGGAGCCGACACAAAAGTGAAGAGTACATGACCTGACCTTGGAGTGTGACCTTGACATTGAGTATGCGCACCTTCTCACTAAAATGAACATTTCAGTAATGTTTAATAAAAAATTGTTCAAAGGGTTCAAGAGATATGGAGCGGACACAAAAGTGAAATAGTTAATGCCATGACCTTGGATTGTGACCTTGACATTGAGGCTGCGCAACTTCTCTTTTAAATAAACATTTGAATGCAGTTTAATGAAAATCGTTCAAAGGGTTCAGGGGATATGGAGCGGACACAAAAGTGAAGAGTAAATGACATGACCTTGGAGTGTGACTTTGACATTGAGTCTGCACACCTTCTCACTAAAATAAACATTTAAGTGAAGTTTAATGAAAATCGTTCAAAGGGTACGGACACGAAATTAAAGGGTAAATCCCATGACCTTGAAGTTAATCAATCATCTTAGAGAGCTGCCCCGAGGTTATAATAAATTTAAATGCTCAACTCAACTGCGCACGAACTTTCAACTGCTCATAAAAATAAAATACCGACAAATATAGAAGAATCTTGCTTTAAGTCTCTCAGAAGGTTGCATTTATCATGCTAATACATATAAATGTTAAAATGCCAACAATCGTTGGCATGTTATTTTTTTATGGGCAGGCTCATTTGAGTTGAGTATGAAAAAAATTATAACCTCGGGGCCTGGTTGCTATACTTTTACTCGTCTTCCTGATGTTTTATGACTGTTAGTATTCTGTGGATCTTCTTCGCGATGCCGTAGGCTGGAAAGTTGTGTGTGATTGTGGTATTTCCTGATAATACTCACTTGCTTTTTGAAGGAAATATGGAGCGGACACGACAGTGAAAGGTAAATCCAATGACCTTGACCTTGAATCTGCGTTGCTGAGTCATGGTTTTGGCACAGCGTATCACTGAGAGGAACATTAGGTTTAGGACATATGGAGCGGACACTACATTGAAGGGAAAATCCCGTGACTTTGAAGTGTGACCTTGACCTTGAGTCTGCGAAGCCGAGTCATGGGTTATGCACACCGTCTCACTCAGAGGAACATTTAAGTGAAGTTTAATGAACATATTCATTAAAGGATTCAGGGGATATGGAGCGGACAAAAAAGTGTAACGGACGGACGGACAGACGAAGGCAATTCCTTCGCGGCGGGGATTAAAAATGAAAGTTGTTGAGAATGACATTGCCAAGTTTTTTCGAAATGTGTCTATAAATAAACTGTAAGTCATCAGTCAGGAGAACTTAACAGTTGCACCTCGACGTGAGAAAATTAGTCTTCGGGGTTTCTGAAAAAAGTGAGACCCAAACCAATCTCCTCAGCTACAGAGACTAGCTAGAAAATTGAAATTTCACCTGCAGCAAGATTAGATATGATACGAGGGGCATTTGGAAAGTTCTTAGCATGGTCTTTTATCTCAGTAACCGATTTACAAACCTTATAATGTTTGGTATCATTTTAAAGAACTATCTTTCCTCTATGTTATGTCACAAATTTCATGAGGATATTATAATGCAGACACGAAAAATATTATTGTGAATACATGTACTGTTTGTATACTGGAAAACGCAAAATTTCAGTGGAAAATATAACATTTTACCTTTTCAAAAGTGTGCAGAACATTAACAATAGTTCATAAAATTAGCTACTTTTGTACCATTTGGTAGGCCACAATCTGGTACAGGTATTATACAATTAATGACCGAGTTGGATGTTTCTAATAACTAAATAGCAGAACAGCAATACCAAAACCGTCTAGAAAGCCAAGCAAATGCGCTAATTTTTCCCACAAAAAATCGCATGTCACAATGCACATATTTTGAAAATATATAACCGACAGCAGTTTAAAAATGCCTTGCGTTGGTATTTATGTCAAGTACACTTTAAGTGCTTTGTATTGAAACCAAAATAAATTTTGTAATCCAGAACAAAGGGAAGATAACTCTTATAATCTTACCATGGGGCAGAGTAAGTTTAGCTATGAGCTGACGTTCTGGTTCATTTAATTCAAACCAGTGGCAAACAAAAAACTAAAAATACCTTGAGAGTAGAAATCAATCAATTTTGTGATAGTTTACGCGATACCATGAGAAGTTATCATGCCATCGACAAAATATGAGGGGTTAAGTTACCCCACCCACTTCTTGAAAAGTAAGGGTATTGTTGTTATGAATAATTTTCTTGGATACAGAACTAAACAAGCCACTTTTTTGCGCGACGAAATGATTTTTTATGCATTGTTTGCTACAAAAAAAGCAAAACATATACTCAATATGCATTTTTCGTGCTCCTGTAGTGACACAATTTATAGTTAAAGTATAAAGAAGAGTCGGAAAAAGTCCCATTTTTGAAAGTTTACCATTTCTCTATCAGTCAACATTTCCCGAATGTAAAGGTGGAAGTCGTGCAAGCAGTGATCGCATAATATAATTTAATAAAAAATAAGTTGGCACCAAATCGTTAATTTGTCAAATCAAGATCGCAAATAAGGTCTCCAATTTTCCTTCGCCTTTTTCCAAGTATTTTGCTTAAAATTTTCGCCAGTATATAAACCCCTGCTCATTTTGAGCATGCGCTGCACGTGCACGCCAAGTCCTTTTTCGACAAAAATGAAACCATCAAGTAGCCGTTGAATTCTAGTTTCCAAAAATGTATTATTTTATAGCATTTTATCGACGCATTGTGGAGTTATGATGCCATGCTAAGAACTTTCCAAATGACCCTCGTACTTTCCAAAAAGCGATTAATAAAGGCGCTGATTTGTTGTTTGCGAACCCCCCAAGACAGGTTTGCTCTCGTCGATGTACTGTATCGTAAGTCATGGCCGGACGTTCACGTAAAGGTTATGAGCGCAAAACCACCGGCAACCCTTAGCGCCAGTTAGCGGTGTTCATCCATTCAAATGGAGCACTCTTTTTCGGCTATAACATTAAATCTAAAATGCGAATTTTGAATTTATTTGGAGATATATATTTAAACCAAAAATCCCTAATCAAAAATATTTTTTGAAGTTTGCATGCGTTTCATAGATGCTGTGATAGGATGACATTTTAACATTCTTAATGTTATAGGCCAAATTAGATTCCCCTCTAGTACCTTGAGCGAAACGGATCAATGACTATCAGTTGAACTTAAAGCCATGTTTATACAAATAATATAAGACAATAACAATGCTTCAGTGGTTTTAAATGTAGCGTCATATTGGCTTGCGTTGCCGTTTATCAGCCTAGTCAATAATGTTTCAGTTATTTCCAACCGTGTCACAAAAATGGTGGCCCAAAAGAGAGACCATTATTCGTAGACCCATAAAAGCAGCTTGAATTGCATCGTAAGCCGCACCATTTGATGCCTTCAACAAGATAATAGTCTGCTGTGGTCTCTAATGGACATTTTATAGATGAGCAAATCCCTGCAGTACAAAAATTGGTACTGAAACGGTATTTTCATACTAACAAAAAATAAGTTATTTATTTTTTTCAAGATATCTGAGCAGTAAAATTGATATCTTTCTCCGCCAAAATTTAAATCTAGTTAGGGTTTTGCTATTTCTATGCGCATGCAAACTTTCAGTTTGAAGTTACTTGTATGTAAAATTTTAAAAACGAAAAACTGTGTTCCATTTGAGGTGCAATACTACATTAGGACACGTTCACACGCTACGTGTACATGTAGCTGATTTTCCATCTATTTTTCTGTTCTGTAAGAGGTTACTTAATCATATTTTGTCTTTAATAATTGATGGCAAATAAGGACCATATTTTATCTACACAAAACGACGCCTTAGTTTCCAATATTCAAACTTAAAGACGTGCGGTTCTTTTTAACCTAAAAATTTATTAAATTTAGAGCGAAAAAAATACCGGAGAACAAAAAAAATAAAACGTAAAAAAAAATGAAATATTTCGATTACACATCACAATGACAAAAGAAAACTGCGCGTTTCGTTGCTCCGACAATCAAAATTCAGAGCTTCCATTAAAAAGGTCATCAAATATTTATTTCCGCTTTGTGAAGAATGCATATAAACAATATGGCGTAAAATAACCTTTAGATTGCCACCAACGGCATTCTCAAAATTTGTAGTTGCTTTTTAGATACAATGAAGGCTTGGTATGTCATGTGAATTGTCTGCATGTAGACAATTCACATGGTATACCAAGCCTGATTTCCCCTAGAGGCCAAGAAAGCTTTCCCAAAAATGTCGTCTGCTGAGGGTGAAACTGGCGCTTTAAGAGGTAAGTGAGCAAGACAAAAGGCGGGGAGTTCCATCAACCAAATGCTGTTGCTCGTCTCGGCTCACTGGCTACCGAACTGTATCACTGGACAATGACGTTGGCATGACTATGAATGGACCGCGTCCCGAGAAAAAAACTCCTTAAAGCGCCGATCAAAACAAAAGTCGTTCTGCTGAAATATTTTAGAAGCCTCTGACAAACAGTGTGGACCCAGTTCAGACTGCTCCTTCAGGAGCAGTCTGATCTGGGTCCACGATGTTTGCTTCTATACTTAAATTAGTAATGTAAGGCAATTATTTGCAGCAGACGACAATTTCAGATGCATTTTTGTCAACGCTTTGGTTAAGACAAAGTTAGACTCATAAAAAAAAAACACGGAGTTTTGATTTTTTGCACTTGGCAACTTACCGATTATACTTTCCAGGGCCTTGAATTATAATGCCTCCTTAACGTTAAGCAAGACTTAAGTTAAGTATTGATATTTCAACATGCTATTTTAATACTAAATAAATTGCCTGGATCAATGAGGTATTTATGGTCAAAGATATCATTATGATCTTCAGAAAAAAATGAAACGGTTTTGATTTTTATCAATTTGAAACGTTATTTTTCGCTTCCTGAAAATTAATACTTAACTTAAGTCTTGCTTAACTTTAAGGAGGCATTGTAATTCCGAGTCCTGGTAGTGAATAATTAAGACTGATCAGACTGCTCGTCTGTACCGTCCTTTTTCGCTTACTTCCGACGAGGCAAAAATACATGTAAGTCGGCTGGTCCCAATGTACGTACACCAAGGGAAAACTCGGACCAACCTAGCTATCTGATCGGAGTCTTCGCTAAACGATCAAAACACACATGGTCCAGTCTTCGCTGGGAACACAATGTGTCACGAAGACACTGTAATGAGTCACGAACAGGCAATACCAGAACAGCCTGCTCAACTGCAGTGACTCGAGCGCAGTGCTACTTTGAATCCAGCAGTTGAACAAAACACTGATCAGATATAGGTATTATATTTTACAATTATTGACTTCAATGAGGTAGACATAAGGATTTATCTAACCGAAAAAGTGATAATTTACCGAGGCCGCTAGGCCGAGGTGAATATCACTTTTGAGGGTAGATAAATCCTTATGTCTACCGAAATTGAAGTCAGTAACTGTTTTGTTATATGACTTTTCATTTAAGAATGAAAATTTTGCTACTTTAACTTAAATTTTGTTGTTAAAGACAAGACATCTAAGGACTTTCTCACAAGTTTTAGCAACTTTTATTAAAATATTTTAATGTAGTATTTTTTGCATTTTCAATTTTATATTAATTCTCTTAATAGGGAATATTAAATGTTATCATAAAACTGTTTTTGCAGTTTGTTTATTCAAACAAAGATAAATAAGCGAACAAAGCTAAACAAAACTGTTGTAGAAATTCATGAAAGTCTTTAATTTACCTGTTTGGAGGTGAAACAGCAAATCATGTCAATTTCATGCAGCACATGCTAGTTTCACACTCATCATGATATTTTAGCCCTCTAGAGGGTCATATTGCAGAAGTGTCAAAAATATTAACTTCTGGAAGCTAGTTCGAGCTGGTTTTCATGCAATATTAACTTGTGGACCGGTTTAGACCAGTTTCCAGGTAGACATAGAGATTTATGAAGACAAATTGGGCAAATCAGGGGACAGGATTCTCTCCAGTCATATAACAAGACTTTTTGGTTACTGTAAAGGCGGCACCTCATGAATGCGTAATTAGGACGGGTCAACCTTAGACATAGGTAAAGCTGAAAATGAGGTGTGGTTTTATTCAAAAGTAACTATCATCTTAAGCCATTACCTCAGTATAGACGCAAAACACGAGACAAACATTGTGGACCCAGATCAGACAGCTCCTGTAGTCTGATCTGGGTCCACAATGTTTGTTTATGAGGCTTCAAATATTTAAGTGGACGACAAAAACATATATTTTGTGATTATGCGCTTAAACAGCTAATAAATGTGAGTTCAGTGTGTATACAGTTAGGATATTCCTGAAATACATGCACGTTTGCACGGCCCAAACAACTTATTAATTCTTCATCAAATTATACATAGAACCTGATTTCCCTTGTTTAGCAGCCACGCCCGGATGTGAATATTAAAGTCGCCGCCTTTACAGTAAGCGGAAAGTCTATTATTACACGTACAAATATGCATACAATCTATACGTTAACACTTTTAAGACCAATTGAATTTTCCATAAAGCTACAAACAATAAAGTCAGGATGGTCCATTGTATATATTGTGGGATCACATGTAGTTATTTCCAAAAAAATATATTGAACAAAAGTGACAACGCTACACCTGATTTGTTTTCTATTTATATACACAATGATGCAAGCCAGTAAAGTAAATGATAGTGCATCTAAATATTCAAAAACTGGGCTATGTATACAAGTAAAAGTTTGCGGATGTTGTCACGAGGAAATACACAAAAGTCATTTAAATGTGACAGGGGCCCAATTTTTCAGGTTGCAAATTTGAACAGAAATCTCACACGTTTTATACCTTCAGAAATCCACTACCAACCAGATCCGACTGCGGGAAATGGTAGTCGAGACATGTGAGAACCAGAAATGTAAAGGACTTATCACAAGTGTGTTTTGATCGTTTAGAAAAGCAGTCTTAAAAAACGGGTTTCACATCAAATTTACAATCTTGAAATTTTAACACTGAAATCTCCATAGGAAAATCAATGCGTTGTTGCATCTTAGTCTGAGAACGTTACTAGTCAAGAAATGGCAGAAACAATGTGCTGTTAGGTCTCCCTGATTTGGCAAAACAAAGTATCGAAAATCATAATAAATCGAAGATTACCAAACATTTAATATTCCCTATTTGTTATTGTCAAAGGGAAACAATTTGCAACTTTTTTACAAATTTGATAAATTCGAAATTGATTTCTGAGCTTGTTTCAAGTGATTAGTCAGTTTTCTTGTGTTTTATGCAACACAATTATGACCCATTCTGATAAGCATAACAATCTTTTTTGCGCATGCGCAATTGCAAAATTCAGTGAATAAACCTCAAAACACACAAAGGAACATAACTCAGACATCAAAAGAGACAAATTGGCCGAGTTTCAACGAATCGTTTGCTGGATGTCTGGAAAACATTTTTAAGCTTTAGTAAATACGTTTTATCTAATACTTTCTCACAAAACAAACTATTGTAGTGAAGCGTTTTCACTTGTGTTCCGTATATGTACTTCTATCATCTGAAGAGCGGCATTTCATCCGAATCTTTACTGTTAGACAAAGTTTTCGTTTTGGGGTTTCCATTCAAGTCCACGTCTGATGATATTGGGAAACAAATTGCTTCATTTAAGTGTAATTCATGAGGCTATGAAGTTGAATGGTTGCAAAATTAAGGATTTCTTCGAAAATGTAAATATTTACATGCATCCCCTTAATATTGAAATCTCGCACTGGGTGCTATAGTCCGTGCTCGATAAGAGTAGGGTGACGAAACAGATTTACAGTTAGAAGTATGAATGAAAACCCTATATCTGTCCAATCAGGTGAATAAAATACCATAACGTGACCAACTACGTAACTCTTATCGAGCACGTACTCTACGAATTTGTGCTCAAGTAGTCAACTTTTTAAGATTTTTTAAAATTCATTTTTTTGGAAAGTGCATGTATGAATACAAATATAAAAAGTGCACGATGAAGAGATTATATTATACAATTATTGACTTCAATGAGGTAGACATAAGGATTTATCTACCTGAAAAAGTGATAATTCACCGACGCCGCTAGGCCGAGTTGAATATTACTTTTAAGGGTAGATAAATCCTTATGTCTACCGAAAATGTAGTCAATAACTGTTTTGTTATATGAGTTTTCATTTAAGAATGAAAATTTTAATACTTTCACTTTTGTTGTTAAAGACATGTTCAACCTTCAATCTAAGACATCTAAGGACTTTCTAACAAGTTTTAGCAACTATTATTAAAAAATTTGCATTTTCAAATGTTTATTAATTCTCTTAATGGGGAACATAAAATGTTATCATAAAACTGTTTTTACAGTTTGTTTATTCAAACAAAGATAAATAAGGAAACAAAACAAAACAAATCTGTTGTAAAAATTCATGAAAGTCTTAATTTACCAGTTGGGAGGTAAAACAGCAAATCATGTCAATTACATGCAACACATGAGAGTTTCACACTCATCATGCTATTTTTAGCTCTCTAGATGGTAATATTGCAGAAGTGTCAAAAATATTAACTTCCTGAAACTAGTTCCAACTGCTTTTCATGCAATATTAACTTGTGGACCGGTTTCGAGATGGAGATTTATGAAGACAAATTGGGCCAATCAGGAGACAGGATTCTCTCCAGTCATATAACAATTTTCAATATTTGCTGCTTACTTCATCTTAAAACCTGCAGTTTTCCAGGCATCGCTTATATTTAGATATTGTTTTCGTAATGCTTTTAGCTCTAACATGCGCGGATGCATAAAATTGTGTCAGAGGGGGTCCAATTCCACTTCCTTTTGTTTTCAGCCAATCAGTTGCAAGAAAAGGACCATATTCAGTGTGGTATATTTTCCATAACCAACACTTTTGTAAGACTTATTCCCATAACTTGATGAGAGGAAATTGCAGTCCAATACGTTAATTTCACCAAATTTATTTTTATTTTTAGAACCCTAAATAAAACTGTGATAAGACTATTGACATAAAATGATGTAAATTTCAAATGTTAGCTGTTTCACAGAAAAGAGGCGACTGCAGAAAACACTGACCAGGCTGCACATGTACATTGAAGCCTGCTCAGAAATTACACTGCTTGTCCCGAAATGCTTTTTGATAAAGACAGCATGACCGAACGGCACAGGAATATACATGCTGATCTGAGTGTCTGCACTGTTTGAGAATCCGTGTTGAATGCACAAACAGAGGGGACTGATCGGCCTATACATCTGTAACGTGTAATCAATGAAATGATTCCTAGATAATTTGTGAAAAAAACCTAACAAAAATGCTGCTGATAAAATCCATTTGTCCCATGTGAGCGCATCCATGGCTAAAATAGAAATGAGAGACTCCTAAACGAAATGCAGCAAAATGCTACATAATGTGTACATTTCAGGATGCGAAACCAACACTGGAAAGAGCTTGGTCAGGGGAAAATAGGTGATGCAATGTTTTGTGTTTGTTATGAAATATACACTCCATAACCAACACAAAACATTGAATAACCCTTACATAACCTATTTAGCCCTGACCCAGCTGTTTCCTGTGTTGGTTTACATCGTTTTTGTGTTAATATTCTTATCACAGTTTTATTTAAGGTTTTAAAAATAAAAACAAATTTGGTGAAATTAACATTTTGGACTGTAATTTCCTCTTATCAATTAATGGGAATGAGTCTCACAAAAGTGTGGGTTATGGAAAATATACCACGCTGAATATGGTCCTTTTCTTGCAACTGATTGGCTGAAAACAAACGGAAGTGGGCGGGTCATGGGCTAAAAATATATACACTTCATTCCTCGAATCCTCGTATATATTCCATAGCCAATACAAAAATAGTATAACTAATACAACTTAGCCTCTGAGCCACCCCCTTCGTTGTGTTTTCAGCCAATCAGGCATAAGAAAAAAGTCTATTCAGCCCAAACTAGATTTTACCTGTTTCAAGGGAAAAGTGGAAAATGCAGAAAAAATCTGATCCAGCTGTACATAAAATCAAATTAGCCCATGACCCGTCCACTTCCTTTTGTTTACAGCCAATCAGATGCATGAAAAGGACCATATTCAGCGTGGTTTATTTTGCATAACCAACACTTTTTGAGACTCATTCCCATAACTTAATGAGAGGAAATTGCAGTCCAAAATATCAATTTCACCAAATTTATTATTTTTTTAGAACCCTTGATAAAACTGTGGTAAGAATATCGACACAAAATGATGTAAATTTCAAATGTTAGCTGTTTCACTGAAAAGTGACAAAAACAGAAATTGCTGACCAGGCTGCATATGTACATTGCAGCCTGGTCAGAAATTTCACTGCTTGTCCCGAAATGTTTTTTTATAAAGAGAGCATGACCAAACGGCACATGAATAGAGATGCTAATCTGAGAGTCTCCACTGTTTGAAAATAAGGATAGAATGCACAAACAGAGGGGAATGATCAGCCTTTACATTTGTAACGTGTGATCTGAATGAAAAATTTCCCAGATAATTTTGAAAAAAAATCTAACAAAAATGCTGCGAATAAAATCCCTTTGTCCCATGTAAACGCATCCATGGCTAAAAAAGAAATGAGATACCCCTAAACGAAATGCAGCAAAATGCTACATATTGTGTACATATCAGGATGTGAAACCAACACAGGAAAGAGCTGGGTCAGGGCTAAATAGGTTATACAATGTTTTGTGTTTGTTATGAAATATACACTCGGGAGCTCCGCTCCCTCGTATATATTCCATAACCAACCCAAAACATTGAATAACATATACTTGTTGACGACACACATTGTCTGGTCAAATAGCTCGTTTTGAGACAACAAAATATAGTTGAAGCATTTTTTGAGGTTAAGTATAGGTTATTCAATGTTTTGTGTTGGTTATGGAATATATACTAGGGAGCAGAGCTCCCGAGTGTATATTTCATAAACAACACAAAACATTGTATAACCTATTTAGCCCTGACCCAGCTGTTTCCTGTGTTGATTTTACATCCTGAAATGTACACATTATGTAGAATTTTGCTACATTTCGTTTAGGGGTCTCTCATTTCTCTTTTAGCAACGGATGCGCTCACATGGGACAAATGGATTTTATTAGCAGCATTTTTGTTAGATTTTTTTTTTTCAAAATTATCGGGGAAGCATTTCATGACCACACGTTACAGATGTATATGCTGATCAGTCCCCACTGTTTGTGCATTCTACTTGATTCTCAAACAGTGGATACACTCAGATCAGCGTGTATATTCATGTGCCGCTTGGTCATGATGTCTTTTTCAAAAAGTATTTTGGGACAAGCAGTGTAATTACTGACCAGGCTTCAATGTATATGTGCAGCCTGGTCAGTGTTTTCTGCAGTCACCACTTTTCTGTAAAACAGCTACCATTTGAAATTCACATCATTTTGTGTCAATATTCTTAACACAGTTTTATTTAGGGTTCTAAATATAAAACTTAATTTGGTGAAATTAACATTTTGGACAGCAATTTACTCTCATCAAGTTATGGGAATGAGTCTCACAAAAGTGTGGGTTATGGAAAATATACCACGCTGAATATGGTCCTTTTCTTGCAATTGATTGGCTGAAAACAAAAGGAAGTGGGCGGGTCATGGGTTAAGTATAGGTTATTCAATGTTTTGTGTTGGTTATGGAATATATACGAGGGAGCGGAGCTCCCGAGTGTATATTTCATAACAAACACAAAACATTGTATAACCTATTTAGCCCTGACCAAGCTGTTTCCTGTGATGGTTTTACATCCTGAAATGTACACATTATGAAGCATTTTGCTGCATTTCGTTTAGGAGTCTCATTTCTTTTTTAGCCCTTGATGCGTTCACATGGGACAATTGGATTTTATTAGCAGCATTTTTGTGAGATTTTTTTCCAAAATTATATGGGAAGCATTTCATTGATCACATGTTACAGATGTATAGGCTGATCAGTCCCTACTGTTTGTGCATTCTACCCTGATTCTCAAACAGTGGAGACACTCAGACCAGCATGTATATTTAATGTGCCGTTTGGACATGCTGTCCTTATCACAAGCATTTTGGGGCAAGCAGTGTAATTTCGGATCAGGCTGTAATGTGCAGCCTGGTCAGTGTTTTCTGCCGTCGCCTCTTTTCTGTAAAACAGCTAACATTTGAAATTTACATCATTTTGTGTCAATATTCTTCTCACAGTTTTATTTAGGGTTCTCAAAATAAACTAAAATTTGGTGAAATTAACATTTTGGACAGCAATTTCCTCTCATCAAGTTATGGGAATGAGTCTCACAAAAGTGTGGGGTATGGAAAATATACCACGCTGAATATGGTCCTTTTCTTGCTACTGAAAACAAAAGGAAGTGGGCGGGTCATGGGCTAACATCAGGAAACAGTGATGTTAATCTCTGCCTCGCCTCAGTCAACATCACTGTTCTCGGGTTGACAAATCTCAAAAGAATGCACCAATTATTTTGTTATATGACACTGTCTTTCATTTTGTAATTTTATATCAAGTCTTTTCAAATAAATTTACTCTTTTCAAATAAAGTTAGATGTTCATATTATACTGAAAACAAGATTATGTCAGCGATCGCTCTTCAAGTTTCTGAAACTCTTATCAGATGTGCCAAAGAATTGCATGTTTAAAATTTTCAGATCTCATAAGCCGTGACATGGGATTTCCAACAATGTAGTATGTGCGACCAGCAAAGACTCGGACAAGACTGCGCATAAGTGCAGTCTGATCAAAGCCTTTGCTAGTCGATCGAATGTTCTATGAATATTAAGCTACTGACCGAACATCAATTGAAGTTTCTAAGCATAAAACGAGGCTTCACATGCTCGTCTGAGTATACACTTGTCAAAATGCCACATTGTTGGAAATCACATGTCTAGGCTCAAATGTTCAAATATACAGAATACATCGTGCAAGTATTTTTATCCCTCTCTTATGTCAGTTTTCCAATATATTTTTAGCTGTCATGCAGCAGTGACAAACGTGATATCTGCCTGTCCTGGGCTAAATTTAGTTGAATCTTTTTTAGCTGTCTTACAGCATTGACAAATCTTGATCTGATTGACAAAACTTGATCTGTCCTGGGCTAAATTGACCTCTTCACTGGTTACATCAAGATCTCTGTCAGAACAAGTACTGCCCTACGAACCAAGAGTGACAGTGACGTCATGTTTTGTTTACAAAGTTATTAGGGACTTAGAATCGATAGGTCACTTGTTTATTAATCCTATCCGCAGGATAGGATTAATACACACGCGATCTTTCGATTCGAGTTAGCTCAAGTAAAGTGTACACGATAGTAATGTACATAGCAAGTGTAAACCAAATTTACGTCACTGTCACTTTTGGTTGGCACTTTAGTAAAAACTACTTTCAGGCAATTAGAGGAGATCTTTTTATACGAGGGTCATCCAATAAGTTCTGACAATGGTCTCATATCTCAGAAACTGTTATTGTAATTAGAATTATATTACCCATTGCATGTGGCTGTGGGTGATGCCTATTTATGTTTGAAATTTGGAGTTTTTATCAAGACGGGATGTTATGCTATACAAATTTGTAGACAACACTGTGAGAGTCAATGGCCGCGAAAAATCACGTTTTTAACTAAGGATCATTGACGGTTTGGGCCTTATACGCCTATTTTTATGATTCCCAGAACGCCACTTTTGAGCTTCTAGCGTGGTGCATGTAGTATCAGTGCAATAGGTGCATCTAATGGCAAGTGCCAGCTAGCAAAATATTTTCAAAATTTCTACGCATTCGATAGTTATGGCGGGTAGAATGGGGAGGGGGTCTGAAATTTCATGAAAATAAAAAGTGCTTTAAAAAGTGATTTCCGCACATTTTCTTGATTTATTTGGTAGGCATGGTGATATCTACTAAACATACCATATGCAGAGTATTAACGAATCACGATGATTGATGAAATTGTTCTAAAAACAAAATATGTTTTGTAATAAAATGATTTTGGGGATATAATTTAGAACTGACCTGTATATTTTTGATTACATGTACCGTAAATAATGCAAAACTGAAAGCTCAACAATAGAAATAAATATTTTTGAAGGAATGAAAGTGTCCCATTTAGCATTGGAAAGTAAAACTGATTCTAACTAGATCCTTTGAATATTACGTTTGCTTTGTTTAAAGGGCAAAGCATGTTGAATGTATTTAAAGTGTCTGAATATTTATGGTATACATATGCATGTATATCCCTATATCAGACAATATATTGAATACTTAAGTATTTACCTGTTATAACTCTTTGCATGCCAGTGGATAATTTTGTCGTCTGCCAATAGCCTTTTGCAAACCGTTTGAACCCAGATGAAGACCAACATAATGTCGGTCTTGATCTGGATACAAACTGTTTGTACTCTGATGTCGGTCCTGTGTGGTTTATTTTTAAAAACTTAATTTTGAAGAAAGTCAGCGGACGAAAATAAAAACATGAACAATTCCCTAGCATGCAAATAGATAAGTACAGGACGTTTGCAAAATAATGTGTCATTTAATAACAGTGAGATTTTTTCTTATGAAAAAATGCATAAAACCTTGCTAATTCTATTTTTAATCTTTAAGTACTTTATATTAAACTAGCACAGAATACAAAGCAATTTAGGAGGTTGGTTCTAGAGGACTTCATTACTGTCATTAATTTCTTACTTGGTAGAAAAGGCATTTAATGGGCTTAGACCCTGGGTTTTTGGGCTGCTGAACATCTTTCCCCCCCTTGTGCCAGCAAGCTACTTCCATACAATGTGTAAAATATGGTAACACATATACATGCAAAAGCTTTTGCTGGCACACGGGGGGGGGGGGGGAATGATATTTTAAAAAATGTTTTCGGATCTCTATATATCTTAATGTAAAACTGATTGTTCTACCCAAAATTTTACATCTTTGAAGCATTTAATATCGAAAACGGATTTCACGGCTATAAAGTACTCAGGTCAGGATAGCTTCACGGTGAATAAAGGGACGATTGACAAACTTTTATTTTTACTGAAAATCGTAGGCATTTACCCATAGCAAGTGTCAATGATCCTTTATGCTGGGGGGGGGGGGGTATAGTTAGATAAAGATGCTGTATGTTTCTTTGGGAAGTTATATTAGTGGTTGGTGATGTTGTCTGAATACACAATTAACCCATAAAAGCAAATGCAACAATGACATTAACCTAGTTGCTTTGAACGTTCTTGGTTGCTAAGCAACAACAGAACACTACATTTTCGCCTCTCTTTAAACGTTAATTTTAAAATAGTACATTTTGAACACTTAATACAAGCCATTACGACCATTTTGCTTATCAATAGATACATATTTCGATAAATATGTTCTATAGTCTTCTTAACCCAAGAAAATATTAACTTTCAACAAATGCTATATACCAAATATAATACACTATTTAGTACAACTCAATTTTAAGTATAATATTTCTTGCAAAATCAGTGATATGTCATAATCAAAACCCTGCTAACACCACAGTCACAAGCCAAACCATTATTTACGAAGCGCAGAATCAACATACAAAATGTCTTTATTTATCTACATAAAAAGTTTGTAAGAGGAGTTTGTAGTTTCTTAGAAATTTTCAGGATGTATACCATATATAGTGTCCCGTCCAAGGCCCTTTACCTTGTGTTCTTTAGTTGCCTAGCAACCATTGCGATTGCAACATGGAAACTATTTGAACAGGCGATTCAATTCCCTATAATCTAAATACCATGTGAAAATTATTGAAACAGGTCCTAGAGAAATAGGTTTTGTTTTATGGGGTCATTGTCAGAACTTATTGGATGACCCTCGTAGGAGTTGTATAACAATGAACTTAATCAAGCGAGAGAATTTCTAATTACAGCATCATAACAACTCAAACTTTAATGTAGAAGGGCAGAATCTACGTTCACCGAAATATGAAAATCATTCCTGGTCAAAAATATCAGTTACAAGCAAAGTGAAAATATTTACACCAGAAGAAAAATACCAAAATACAGGAATATTTCACCAGATGAAAAATTACCAAAATACAGGAATATTTCACCAGATGAAAAATTACCACAATACAGGAATATTTCACCAGATGAAAAATTACCACTATACAGGAATATTTCACCAGATGAGATGCCTCCACTCCAGAGGTAGTTTCACCAGATAAGACGTGTCCACTATACAGGAATATTTTACCAGATGAGAAATTACCACTATACAGGAATATTTCACCAGATGAGATGCCTCCTCTGCAGAAGTTGTTTCACCAGATGAGACGTGTCCATTATACAGGAATATTTCACCAGATGAGAAGATACCACTTTACAGGCATATTTCAACAGGCATATTTCACCAGATGAGATGCCTCCACTCCATAGGTAGTTTCGCCAGACAAGACGTGTCCACTACACAGGAATGTTTCACCAGATGAGCAGTTACCACTTTACAGGAATGTTTCGCTAGATGAGCAGTTACCACTATACAGGAATGTTTCGCTAGATGAGCAGTTACCACTATACAGGAATGTTTCACCAGATGAGCAGTTACCACTTTACAGGAATGTTTCGCTAGATGAGCAGTTACCACTATACAAGAATGTTTCACCAGATGAGACGCCTCTACTACAGAGGCTGTTTTACCAGATGCGACGTGTCCACTTTACAGAAATATTTCACCAAATAATACTTCTCTGCTATAAAGGTTATTTCACCTAATGAGACGTTATAACAATAGAGATTAATTTACCAGATGAGATGATTCCGCTTCATAGGTTGTTTTACCAGATGAGACATCTCCATTACATAAATGAGTTCATCAGATGAGATGCTTCCACTTCATAGGTTGTTTTACCAGATGAGACATCTCCATTACATAAATGAGTTCATCAGATGAGATGCTTCCGCTTCATAGGTTGTTTTACCAGATGAGACATCTCCATTACATAAATGAGTTAATCAGTTGAGAAGCCTATGCTACATAGGTTGTTTTACCAGATGAGACATCTCCACTACATTAATGAGTTTATCAGATGAGATGCTTCCGCTTCATAGGTTGGTTTACCCGATGAGACATCTCCATTACATAAATGAGTTCATCAGATGAGATGCTTTTGCTTCATAGGTTGTTTTACCCAATGAGACATGTCCATTACATAAATGAGTTCATCAGATGAGATGCTTCCGCCTAATAGGTTGTTTTACCAGATGAGACATCTCCATTACATAAATGAGTTCATCAGATTAGATGCTTATGCTTCATAGGTTGTTTTTACGAGGTGAGACATCTCCGTTACATAAATGAGTTCATCAGATGAGATGCTTCCGCTTCATAGGTTGTTTTAACCAGATGAGACATCTCCATTACATAAATGAGTTCATCAGATGAGATGCTTCCGCTTCATAGGTTGTTTTACCAGATGAGACATCGCCATTACATAAATGATTTCACCAGATGAGATGCTTCCGCTTCATAGGTTGTTTTACCAGATGAGAATCTCCATTGTATAGTCTAAGAGTGTTTTACCAGATATCTACAATACATAAGTTGGTTTACCACAGAAGTCTTTATTTACCAGATGAGACGTCTCATGCGCGGCTCCAGAAAGTTTTGTCATAGGGGGTCCAAATTTGACTTTTTTTCATTTTATTTTAGTTTGATGAGGGGAGGAAGGATCCAAATGCCACTATCAGCGGCCATCGACGGCCCGTCAGCGAAACGCCATTTAAATGGCGTTTCGCTGGCGGGCCGATGATCGCCCAACATAGAATGATGGCTTGGTATCCGGACAAGTATTGCTTAGGAATCCCCCCCTCTGGATCCGCACTTGGGTCTCGACTATGTGTACACAAGCAGCGCCACATGCCATTAGCTGTTCGATTCTACATAATCCCAATCAAATTGTTTACCAATCAAATTGAAGAATCGTTGATTAGACGGCCGGAAATAATCGTTCATCTCCTTGATAATCTCTGAGCTGATATTATAGAAAGAGTGCCCCTTACTTTGGGGTAAACACTTCGTTTTGCTTAAACAATAAAATCCCTTGGTTGCATTATACACGAAACTTTCGTCGGTAAAATAACGTTCAAGGTTCAGGAAATTCTCAACTTTATTCAGTTCCGGTACAGGATATTTTGCCATCGCATCACCGTCTACTATATGTATGTGTTTACCTAACTTGAAACACTGAAGCCAGTTGTTAAGGTATGTGTCGTAGGTTTCCTTATGGATAAAATCTCTCCAAGAATCCTCAAAAACAGGAAAATTATTTTGATATTTCATTACCTGACTCGATTCACCACGTTCAAACTGACATTTCGCCATATGATACCTTGATATTGCCCCTCGAACTGGAGATCTTACGATTAACAATAAAGAAATGTTCGGATTCATGGATAACACGCGAGCAGGAACTTTATCATCCGTGAAATACAACGGCGTTTTCTCGATCACCGTTTGGCCTAGGCAGCTATAAGGCATAGTGTTCCTGTACCACTCTAATCCAAAGTCATAAAACAAATTAAAGAAATTCATTTCGGTATGAGAGTGGTTTCTTGCGACTTGAGGATGTGCTTCTAAGAAATGAAGTAAACTGGATGTTCCGCATTTTCCTATACCAATGATCAAACAAGTCGGTAATCTTTTCATATTCTCTTTACAAAAACTGCTGTTAGCGGATTCATCTCTAAGATGAACTTCATTGTCTGTATTCCTTTCATATGTAATTTCCGATTTCGACCAATAGCGTACGTGTTTATGGATACATACATGTACATATAATACACTCAGGCATACTATCAAAATTAATCCCACTGTATGTTGTATAACGCGGCGTCGTGGAGCCATTTCCCTCCTTAACCGTACAGTACCATCAATTCCAATAATCATATTTCGGCTGTTTTTCTGTTATCTGAAAGGAAAACAAATGCTAAATGAGCCGTGACATGTGATTTCCAACAATTTGACATTTTAACAAGTGTAGACTCAGATGAGCCTGTGCAGCCTCCATTTAAGTTGGGAAACTCCAACTGGTGTTCAGTCAGTAGCTTAACAGTCATAGAATATTCAAGCGACAAGCAAAGGCTCTGATCAGACTGCGCGTATGCGCAGGCTGATCTGAGGCTTTGCTGGTCACACATACAACATTGTTTGAAATCACATGCACTGGCTCAAATGGTAAATTAACACCAAGAGGTAGCAGCTCAGCTCACCTTTGTTTGATTTGATTCCATGATCGGATCTAGAGGGGGCAGGGGGTCCGGACCCCGACCCCCTGAAAAACACAACAAGTAGCCCAATGGGCAACGATCGCTCACTTGGGAGCCAGCATAATGTTTGGAGATACAATAACTGATGATGCTCAAAGGCAGGTAACTCTGAACTTAGAAAACAGTGACCAGGAACTAATTAAAAACATAAGATATTAAGCCAGTCCTGGTTATCTGCAAGTTTTAAATGATTTGATTCTTTACGTCCTATCAACAATCTTTCAGTTAAACAGGGGCGGGTCTTCATGGGTTGAACCAGTACTAAGCTAGGATAAATGTGTCTTGCTCAAGGACCACAACGCAGTGACGCCGGTGAGGTTCGAACCCGCTGTCCCTCTGTCTCTAGTCAAGCACTATACCACTGAGCCACTGCGCTCGCCCTTATCTGCAAGTATTTAAAAGATCTGAATAAAAATGGTGAAAGTGTATTTTCAGATGCTCAAGGGCAGCTAACTCTGTAGTCAGTGATGGGATCTGACCAATCCAATCATTAATGTATGTCCTGATAATCTACAAGGATGAAAAATCAAATAAAAAATGAAGGAGCTACAGTGGTCACAACATTATACAGCTCTATTTTAGACGCTCAAGTGCAGCTAACTCTGTAATTGGTGGTCCTGTGTGGCGGATAATCTAACTCATCAAAGCTTTTATTGGTGTCATTGTTACCTGCAAGACTGAGGAAGATTCATTCAAAAATGAGGGTGCTAGAGTGGTCACAAAAGATCTCCAAATTGTAAGTCCATGCAGATTTTTATAACACTCAAGGGCTGTTAACTCGACAGTCTGAGGTTAGTTCTACTTCAAGTTCAAATTCATCCAAGTTTTATGGTTGTCCTTGTTACCTGAAAGAATGAGGAAGATCCAATCAAAAACAAGACAAATTCGACGAATTTATATCCCCCGACGAAGGGTTATTTGAGAGAAACATGTAAATCACAAAACAAATCCCATTTATCTAATCCTTAGTTCACCTTCAGTATTATTCAGATCATAGCAAACACTTGTCAAGTATGTTTAAGTGCTTAGTTTAATAAAAAAAAATATACTTACATCTGCACAATTTCAATATCTGACCATTAAACCCAACCCCAGAGGCCTAGGATGTGTGTAAATTCAAAGTGTTACCTTGCATGTAGGTCTACACTTCTTCCACTTTAATTTGATATGCAACATGACCACTTTTAGATTAGAAAAAGAAAATGACCTTTTGACCCCACCCCAGGGGTCGTTGGTGTGTGAAATGACAGCATGTTTGCTTTTATGGTGCTCTATGTTCAATTCCCTTTAATTTGATATGCAACATGACTACTTTCAGAAAAAGATATAGTTTGACCTTTTGACCCCACCCCTGGGTCGAGGGTGTGTCTGTGGGCAAAATATTTGCTACCATGTTCCTGCCAGCGTCGACAGCTTTAATTTGATATGCAACATGACTACTTTCAGAAAAAGATATAGTTTGACCTTTTGACCCCACCCCCTGGATCGAGGGTATGACTGTGGGCAAAATATTTGCTAGCATCTTGCTGCCAGCATCGTCAGTTTTAGTTTGATATGCAACATGACCATATTCTGAAAAAGTTTAATTTTTGCCTCGGCCCCACCTCCTAAGTCCACCCAACAGGCTGGGACCCAGACCTTCAAACTGAAATGCCGTTTGATATGTTTCATATATATTGCTATTCTGCCTGCATGCAGTTTTTCAGCAAAAATATTAAAGAGACTAGGTCTATAACTATGAAATTTTTTGAAAAAAAATCTTTTTAAATCATTTGCAAAAATAGAATTAAGTTATGTTTTCACAATAAATATGTACAGTACAATAAATATGTACATGTGTTTTTCTCTTGTTGGTAATTATTTACGTCCCTCCAATAATTCTAGACGGTTGATTGTAACATAAATGCTGTTGTTATGATAGCGATAATTTGTTAAGATATACAAAAATAGTAAAATTTTTACCTGAATTTGAGTATTTTTACTTTATTCTTGAAAAATAGAAACTTTATTTCTAAAATTAGAAGATTAAAAGTTACAGACTATGCAGCTTTAACAATTGCCTTAGTTATTGCAGAATTTAAATATTTGACCTTTGACCCCTTAGGTGGAGTCAAAGGGGGTGGGGTAAAACTTTGACACTGCCATGCTTATCTACAGGCACTTGGCAATCATAATTTAATAGTGAGAAGTTGTTAAATATAATAGCTTTGATGAAATGTGAAGATCATCAAACAAAAAAGCTAACATAAGTTTTGCCTTATAATTGCCTATACTAAAACAAGGGCAATAACTCAAGTGTTAAGGAGTCGATTTTAATCAAACTTATGGGGTATCGAGAGTCTATAATACTTATCATTTGTACCAAGAATGAATTAAATCTGACCAATAGGTACTGAGATATGGTTCTGGAGAGACAAAAAGTGTGGACGGACGGATGGAATGGATGAACGCACGCACAGACGACGCCTAAACTATATCCCTCCAACTTTGTCGGGGGATAATGAAGGCGCTAGAGTGGTCACAACATTATCCACCAATTTTTAAGATGCTCAAGGGTAGCTAACTCCAAAATAGGTGATGGGATCTTGATGAAATTCAAAACTCATCCAAGCGTTAATAGTTGTTCTTATTTTCTGCAAAAATGAAGAAGATCCATTCAAAACTGAAAGCACTAGAGTGGTCACAACATTTCTCCCATTATAAGTCTATGGGGATTTTTCCAGATGCTCAAGGGCAGCTAACTCAAACGTTCTTGGTCGGATCTTGCAGAATTTCAAAATCATCCAATCTTTTATGTTTGTACTTGTTATATGAAAGAGTGGAGAAGATCCAATCAAAAATGTAGACGCTAGAGCGGTCACAACATTATCCATCAATTTTTAAGATGCTCAAGGGCAGCTAACTCCAAAACAGGTGATTGGATCTTGACGAAAATCAAACTCACCAAAGCTTTTATAGCTGTCCTTATTGTATGCAAGAAAGAAGAAGATCCATTTAAAATTGAAAGCACTTGAGTGGTCACAACATTTCTCCCATTATAAGTCTATGGGGATTTATTCAGACGCTCAAGGGCAGGTTTTTCTGGTTGGGGATTTTTCTGAACGCTCGAGGGCAGGTAATTTATAAGTCCCTGGTTGGGTCCTGCTGAACTTCCAACCCATCTGAGATATTATGGCTTTACCATCTGCCTGTAAGAATGAAGAAGATCCAATCAACAAGTAGCTCAATGGGCAACGATCGCTCACCATCGAGCCAGCATAATGTTTGGAGACAACATAATTTACGATGCTCAAAGGCAGATAGCTCCGAACTTGAAACAGTGACCAGAAATTAATTCAAAAACATAAGATATTATGCCGGTTCTAGTTATCTGCAAGAATTAAAAAGATCTGAATAAAAATTACATTGGAAACCTGGTGAAAGTGTAGTTTTCAGATACTAAAGGGCAGTTAACTCCGTAGTCAGTTATGGGATCTGTCCGGATTTCAAACTCATCCATACTTTTATGTATGCCTGGTGGTAACCTACCGGTGTGAAGAAATTCAAATGAAAAATGAAGGTGCTAGAGTGGTCACAACATCATATAGTAATATTTTTGATGCTCAATGGCAGCTAACTCTGTAGCTTGTGGATGCTGTGGCGGAAAATCAAACTCATTCAAACTTTTATGGAAGTCCTTGTTACCTACAAATGAGGAAGATCCATTCAAAAATGAAGGTGCTAGAGTGGTCACAACAGATCTCCCATTGTAAGTCTATGCAGATTTTTATGATGCTCAAGGGCAGCTAACTCCACAGTCTAAAGTTGGTTTTACTTTAAATTAAACTCATCCAAGCTTTTATGGTTGTCCTTGTTACCTGAAAGAATGTAGAAGATCCAATAAAAAATGAAGGCGCTGGAGTGATCACAACATTATTAATTTGTTTGATTTGTTTGTTTGATTTGATTCTTTACGTCCCATCAACAATCTTTCAGTTATAAAGGGACGGGTCTACCTGGGTTGAACCAGTACTAAGCTAGGATTAATGTTCTTGCACAAGGACACAACACAGTGACGCCGGTGAGGCTCAAACCTGCGGCCCTTCAGTCTCGAGTCAAGCACTCTACCACTGAGCCATTGCGCTCCCACAACATTATTAATCAATTTTTAAGATGCTCAAGGGCAGCTAACTCTATAATAGGTAATGGGATCTTGACTGAATTCAAACTCATCCAAGATTTTATAGTTGACCTCCTTATCTGCAAGAATGTATATGATCTATTATAATATGAAAGCACTAGATTTGTCACAACAATTCTCCCATTATAAGTCTATGGGGATTTTTCCAGATGCTCAAAGGCAGCTTACTCATAAGTCTTTGGTTGGATCCTGCAGAATTTCAAACTCATCCAATCTTTATGAGTGTCCTTGTTATATGAAAGAGTGGAGAAGATCCAATCAAAAATGTAGACGCTAGAGCGGTCACAACATTATCCATCAATTTTCAAGATGCTCAAGGGTAGCTAACTCCAAAAAAGGTGATGGGATCTTGATGAAATTAAACTCATCCAAGCTTTAATAGTTGTTCTAATTGTCTGCAAGAATAAAAAGATCCATTCAAAATTAAAGGCACGAGAGTGGTCACAACATTTCTCCCATTATAAGTCTATGGGGATTTTTCCAAAAAATCAAGGGCAGGTAACTCATAAGTACCTGGTCGGATCCTGCTGAATTTCAAACCCATCCGAGATATTATGTGTTAACTTGTTGCCTGCAAGAATGAAGAAGATCCAATCAACAAGTAGCCCAATGGGCAACGATCGTTCACCTAGGAGCCAGCATAATGTTTGGAGATACCATCATTGATGGTGCTCAAATGCAGGTAACTCTGAACTTGAAACAGTGACCAGGAACTAATTTATTTAAAAAAATAAGATATATTGCCAGTCCTGGTTATCTGCAAGTTTTAAAAAGATCTGAATTGGTGAAAGGTTATTTTCAGATGCTCAAGGGCAGCAAAATCTGTTGTCAGTAATGGGTTCTGACCAATCCAATCTTTAATGCATGTCCTATTAACCTACAAGGATGAAAAAAATCAAATGAAAAATGAAGGCGCAAGACTGGTCAACACATTATACAGCTATATTTTAGACGCTTTAGTGCAGCTTACTCTGTAATTGGTGGTTTGTTGTAGCGGATAATCTAACTCATTGAAGCTTTTATAGGTGTCATTGTTACCTGCAAGAATGAGGAAGATCCATTCAAAAATGAGGGCGCTAGAAAGGTCAGAAAAGATCTCCCATTGTAAGTCCATGCAGATTTTTTATAACACTCAAGGGCAGTTAACTAAACAGACTGAGGTTAGTTCTACTTAAAAATCAAACTCATCCAAGTTTAATGGTTGTCCTTGTTACATGAAAGAATAAAGAAGATCCAATCAAATATTAAGGCGCTAGAGTGGTCACAACATTATTCATCACTTTATAAGATGATCAAGCGGAGCTAACTCCATAAAAGGTGATGGGATATTGACGAAATTCAAACTCATTCAAACTTTGATAGTTGTCCTTCTTATCTGCAAGATTAAAGAAGATTTGTTTGAAATTGAAAAAACTAGAGTGGTCACAACATTTCTCCCATTATAAGTCTATGGGAATTTTTCAAAACCCTCAAGGGCAGCTGACTCATAAGTCCTTGGTCGGATCCTGCAGAATTACAAACTCATCCAAGCTTTTAAGTTTGTCCTTGTTAGATGAAAGAATAAAGAAGATCCAATCAAAAATGTAGACGCTAGAGCGGTCACAACATTATCCATCAATTTTTAACTCCAAAATAGGTGATTGATCTTGACGAAATTCAAACTCATCCAAGCTTTAACAGTTGTCCTTATTGTATGCAAGATTAAAGAAGATCTATTCAAAATTGAAATCACTAGAGAGGTCCCATTATAAGTCTATGGGGATTTATTCAGACGCTCAAGGGCAGGTAACTCATAAGTCCCAGGTCAGATCCTGCTGGATTTCAAACCCATCTGAGATATTATGGGTTAACTTGTTGCCTACAAGAATGAAGAAGATCCAATGAAAAATGGAGGAGCTAGAGTGGTCACAACATTATTTATTAATTTTTAAGATGCTCAAGGAGGAGCTCACTCCAAAGTAGGTGATGGGATCTTGACAAATTCAAACTCATCCAAGCTTTAATAGTTGTCCTAATTGTTTGCAAGAATAAAGAAGATCCATTCAAAATTGAAAGCACTAGATAGGTCACAACATTTCTCCCATCATAAGTCTATGGGGCTTTTTTCCAAACTCTCAAGGGCAGGTAACTCATAAGTTCCAGTTCAGATCCTACTGAATTTCAAACCCATCCGAGATATTATGGGTTTCCTTGTTGACTGCAAGAATGAAGAAGATCCAATCATAGATGAAGGAGCTAGAGTGGGTACAACATTGTTCATTAATTTTTCTGACGCTCAAGGGCAGCTAACTCCGATGTCAGTCATGGAATATTTCGGAAATTCAAACTCATCTAAGCTTTAATAGTTGTCCTTATTGTATGCAAGAATGAGGAAGATCCATTCAAAATTGAAAACACTAGAGTGGTCACAACATTTCTCCAATTATAAGTCTATGGGGATTTTTCCAAACGCTCAAGGGCAGGTAACTCATAAGTCCCTGGTCAGATCCTACTGAATTTCGAACCCATCCGAGATATTATGGGTTTCCTTGATGCCTGCAAGAATAAAGAAGATCCAATAAGAAATGAAGGCGCCAGAGTGGTCACAACACTGTTTATTGATTTTTCAGACGCTCAAGGGCAGCTTACTCCGAAGTCAGTGATGGAATCTTGCCAAAATTCAAACTTATCCTAGCCATAATGGTAGGGCTTGTTACCTCAAAAATAAAGAAGATCCATCCAAAAATCACTGCACTAGAGTGGTCACAATATTTCTCCTATTTTAAGTCTATATGGATTTTTCCAGACTCTCAAGGGCAGCTAACTCATTAATCCCTGGTTGGATCTTGCTGAATTTCGAACCCATCCAAGACGTTATGGTTGTTCTTGTTACCTGCAAGAATAAAGAAGATCCAATCAAAAATGAAGGAGCTAGAGCGGTCACAAGGTTTTCCCCCATTATAACCCAATGGGAGCTATCTGTTGCCATGGAAACCAGAGTTCTAATCCGATCAGGCCAAAAACCTTATGCAGCCAATCCCCTACCCCAATGATGCTCCAGATGAAATTTGATTACGATCGGCCATCTGTTCTCAGAGATATTCATGTTTGAAAGTGTGGACGGACGGACGCACACACTGACGGACGCCGGCTCGAGTCCCATACTATAAGCTCACTCTGAGCCTTAGGCTCTGGTGAGCTAAAAATGAAGAAGCTAAAGTGATCACAACATTATTCATTAACGTTTCTGACGCTCAAGGGCAGCTAACTTCGAAGTCAGTAATGGAATCTTGACGAAATTCAAACTCATCCAAGCCTTTATAGTTGTCCTTATTGTATGCAAGAATGAGGAAGATCTATTAAAAAAATGAAAGAACTAGAGTGGTCACAACATTTCTCCCATTATAAGTCTATTTGGATTTTTCAAAATGCTCAAGGGCAGGTAACTCATGAGTCCCTGGTCGGATCCTGCTGAATTTCAAACCAATCTGAGATATTATGGGTTTACTTGTTGCCTGTAAGAATGAAGAAGATCCAATCAAAAGTGAAGGAGCTAGAGTGGTCACAACATTATTCATTAATTTTTCGGACGCTCAAGGGCAGCTAACTCCAAA
Source organism: Loripinus fragilis (assembly GCA_964019695.1). Lineage (NCBI taxonomy): Eukaryota > Metazoa > Mollusca > Bivalvia > Lucinida > Lucinidae > Loripinus > Loripinus fragilis. Next base: position 70,322,495 of record OZ026516.1, read on the forward strand.
GTCAATGATGGAATCTTGTCGAAATTCAAACTCATACGAGCTGTTATGGTTTGTCTTTTTTTCTGCAAGAATAAAGAAGATCCATCCAAAAACGAAGGTACTAGAGTGGTCACAATATTTCTCCCATTATAAGTCTATGGGGATTTTTCCAGACGCTCAAGGGCAGCTTACTCATAAGTTCCTGGTCCGATCCTGCCGAATTTCGAACCTATTCGAGATTTTATGGTTGTCCTTGTTACCTGCAAGAATAAAGAAGAACAAATCAAAAATGAAGGAGCTAGAGTGGTCACAAGATTTTCCCCATTATAACCTTATGGGAGCTATCTGTTGCCATGGAAACCAGAGTTCTGATCCGATCTTACCCAAAACCTAATGCAATCAATCCCCTACCCCAATAATGCTTCTGATGAAATTTGATTATGATTAACCACCTGGTTTTAGAGATAATTATGTTTGAAAGTGTGGACGGACGCACAGACGGATGGACGCCGGCCTAAAGCTAGTATCTCACTGGGATGCGAGCAATTTGCGACTATTTCGAGACTAATTTGAGACACGTTTTGGCGACAGAAATACGACATTGCAACCATAATCACACTGCGGTCACACCGAACGGGTGATTAAGACATATTTGCGACAGTCGTACGAATGTCGTACGATTGTCGCACGAATCATTGGCGAATGTTTCACGACATTCGCGCGACATTCGTGCGACATTCGCGAGACACTCGCACGATGTTCGCCAGATGAAATTGCGAGCATTTATTACCATCGACCGCCTCACGACGTTCTCACGAACGTCGTGCGACTGTCGTACGACTGTCGCCCGAAGGTCGTGCGACTGTCGTGCGATGGTTTTTGCAAGAAATGTTAAACCAAGAAAAATAAACATTTGAACAAGCATTGAAACTTCAGACTAGGAAGGTCCTACGCTGTTGGAAGTACCTAGAGGGCCTGTTGGAAGGTGTCAAGTTGCTGGGTGGTGTTGGACTGTTGAAATGTAGCAAATATTGAGTTAGGAAAAAGTTTACTCGTTTAAGCTGCACAGTTATGATGGCCCATCATCTTAAGAAAGTCAGTCGAGACCTCTCACATGCTCTAATTGCCCATGCGTATGGCATGATGAGCCCAACCAAATCAAAATTGCTATGAGTTCGGATGAAAGTTATGCGCACAACAAAGGCACAGATCAGACTGCACGGATGCGCATTCTAAACAGAATCTTTGTTGTTCGCTGCAGTGATTATTTTTATAGGGTTCTATATGCCAAATTCAAACCTTAGAAGGGCTGCTGAGACTAAGCAGGCTGTTGTAGTCTAACCAAGACTCAATAATAATACCTTTATACCGTAATATAAATTGTAAACATTTAAGTAGGCCTTATAAAACATACTTAACAAAATTATCCTGCAGAATTCAGAACCATTTTAAATAACTGAAATTACTCCAAACAGTAAACATGTAAGTAAGCCTAATCAATACACCGTACTTATATGAAACTATCCTCTCAGATAGCAAGAATACTTGACAACTGGAATTAGTCAAAACTGTATACTTAAGTATGCCTAAACAAGATCTCGTACTAAGAAGGAACTATCATCTCAGATAGGAGGAACTCTTTAACGAACCTTTGGCGACATAATTGCGAGTAATTTAAGATACTCACGCGATAGTCGTGAGACGTTCGTGCGACTGTCTCACGACGTTCGCCAGAACATAGCTTAGTTTAGTTTACTCGCAATGCTGTCGCGAAGTGTCTCATTTATGTCGCAATTGGTTCGCAATTCAGTCTTATTTATCTCGCAAATATGTCTTGTTCCAAAATGATTGCGACTAAATTGCGAGGGGTCGGCGACAAGTTCGCGATGGGTTCGAGACACCCGCGATCACTTTGCGACCATTTTGTGAGGAATTTTGTCGCATAAAATTTTTGAACATGTTCAAAATTTTCGCGACTACTTTGCGCCACTTGGCGACACATGCGAGGAAATTACGAATCACTGGCGACTGTTTCGAGACTACTTTGCGAGCCACTCGCGATGTCTGTCGCCAGTTGTCGCAAAACAGTTGCAGTCCAGTGAGATAGGGGCTTAAGTCCCATACTAAAAGCTCACCCTGAGCCTTCGGCTCTGGTGAGCTTAAAATGATGGAGCTAGAGTGGTCAAAACAATATTCATTACTTTTTCTGACGCTCAAGGGCAGCTTACTCCGAAGTCAGTGATGGAATCTTGCTGAAATTCATACTCATCCGAGCTCTTATGGTTGGTCTTGTTATTTGCAAGATTGCAGAAGATCCATTTAAAAATAAAGGTACTAGAGCGATCACAACATTGCTCCCCTTATAAGTCTATGGGGATTTTTCCAGACGCTCAAGGACAGCTTACTCATAAGTCCCTGGTCCAATCTTGCCGAATTTTGATCCCCATTCGAGATATTATGGGTTTCCTTGTTGCCTGCAAGATTGAAGAATATCCAATCAACAAGTAGCCCAATGGGCAACGATCGCTCACCATAGAGCCAGCATAATGTTTGGAGACACCATAATTTACGATGCTCAAAGGCAGATAACTCTGAACTTGAAACAGTGACCAGGAATTAATTCAAAAACATAAGATATTATGCCGGTTCTAGTTATCTGCAAGTATTAAAAAGATCTGAATAATAATTGCATTGGAAACCTGATGAAAGTGTAGTTTTCAGATACTAAAGGGCAGCTAACTTCGTAGTCAGTTATGGGATCTGACCGAAATTCAAACTCATCCATACTTTTATGTATGTCCTGGTAACCTACAGTGAAAATCAAATGAAAAATGAAGGTGCTAGAGTGGTCACAACATTAATTAGTTTTATTTTAGATGCTCAAGGGCAGCTAACTCTGTAGCTGGTGGATGGGTGTGGCGGAAAATCAAATACATTCAAACTTTTATGGAAGTCCTTGCTACCTACAAATGAGGAAGATCCATTCAAAAATGAAGGTGCTAGAGTGGTCACAACAGATCTCCCATTGTAAGTCTATGCAGATTATTTATGATGCTCAAGGGCAGCTAACTCCACAGTCTAAAGTTGGTTTTACTTTAAATTAAACTCATCCAAGCTTTTATGGTTGTCCTTGTTACCTGAAAGAATGAAGAAGATCCAATAAAAAAAATGAAGGCGCTAGAGTGGTCACAACATTATCAATCAATTTTTACGATGCTCAAGGGCAGGTAACTCTATAAAAGGTGATGGGATCTTGACTGAATTGAAACTCATCCAACTTTTTATGGTTGTCCCTATCTGCAAGAATGAATATGATCTATTATAAAATAAAGGCACTAAAATGGTCACAACAATCCTCAAATTATAAGTCTATGGTGATTTTTTAAGACGCTCAAGGGCAGCTAACTCCACAGTTGCAGGTCTGATCTGGCCTAATTTTGAACCCATCTAAGCTTTTATAGTTGACCTTTTTACCTGCACGAATGAAGAAGATCCAATACAAAGTGAAGGCACTAGAGTGGTCACAACATTATCCATCATTTTTTAAGATGTTCAAGGAGAGCTAACTCCATAATAGGTCATGGGATCTTGACGAAATTCAAACTCATTCAAGCTTTGATAGCTGTCCTTCTTATCTGCAAGAATAAATAAGATCCATTCAAAATTGAAAGCACTAAAGTGGTCACAACGTTTCTCTCATTATTAGTCTATGAGGATTTTGCCAGATGCTCAAGGGCAGCTAACTCATAAGTCCTTGGTCGGATCCTGCAGAATTTCAAACTCATCCAATCTTTTATGAGAGTCCTTGTTAGATGAAAGAATAAAGAAGATCCAATCAAAAATGTAGGCGCTAGAGCGGTCACATATCCATCAATTTTTAAGATGCTCAAGGGAAGCTTACTCCAAAACAGGTGATAGGATCTTGACGAAATTCAAACTCATCTAAGCTTTAATAGTTGTCCTTATTGTATGCAAGAATGAAGAAGATCCATTTAAAATTGAAAGCAATAGAGTGGTCACAACATTTCTCCCATTTTAAGTTAATAGGGATTTTTCCAAACGCTCAAGGGCAGGTAACTCATAAGTCCCTAGTCAGATCCTGCTGAATTTTGAACCCATCCGAGATATTATGGGTTTACTTGTTGCCTGCAAGAATGAAGAAGATCCAATCAAAAATGAAGGAATTAGAGTTGTCACAACATTATTTGTTAATTTTTAAGATTCTCAAGGGGTGTTAACTCCAAAATAAAACTATGTGATGGGATCTTCATGAAATTCAAACTCATCCAAGCTTTAATGGTTGTCCTTATTGTTTGCAAGATTGAAGCAGATCCATTCAAAATTGGAAGCACTAAAGGGATTGCAACATTTTCCCATTATAAGTCTATATGAATTTTTCCAAACGCTCAAGGGCAGGTAAATCATAAGTCCCAAGTCGGATCCTGCTGAATTTCGAACCCATCCGAGATATTATGGGTTTACTTGTTGCCTGCAAGAATGAAGAAAATCAAATCAAAAATGAATGAGCTAGAGTGGTCACAACATCATTCATTTATTTTTAAGATGTTCAAGGGGAGCTAACTCAAAAATGTGTGATGGGATCTTGACGAAATTCAAACTCATCCAAGCATTAATAGTTTTTCTTATTGTATGCAAGTATAAAGAAGATCCATTCAAAATTGAAAGCACTAGAATGGTCACAATATCTCTCCCATTATTAGTCTATGGGGATTTTTCCAAACGTTCAAGGGCAGCTAACTCATAAGTCCTTGGTCTGATACAGCCCAATTTAGAACCCATCCGAGATTTAATAGGTGTCCTTGTTGCCTGCAAGAATGAAGAAGATCCAATCAAAAATGAAGGCGCTAGAGTGGTCACAACACTTTACATTGATTTTTCACACGCTCAATGGCAGCTAACTCCGAAGTCAGTGATGGAATCTTGCCGAATTTCGAACCCATTCAAGCTTTTATGGTTGACCTTGTAACCTGCAAGAATGAAGAAGATCCATTCAAAATTGAAAACACTAGAGTGGTCACAACATTTCTCCAATTATAAGTCTATGGGGATTTTTCCAAACGCTCAAGGGCAGCTAACTCATAAGTTCTTCGTCGAATACTGCCCAATTTCGAACCCATTCAAGATTTTATGGTTGTTCTCGTTACCTGCAAGAATAAAGAAGAACCAATCAAAAATGAAGGAGTAAGAGTGGTCACAAGGTTTTCCCCATTATAACCCTATGGGGGCTATCTGTTGCCATGGAAACCAGAGTTCTGATCCGATCTAGCCAAAAACCTAATGGAGTCAAATCCCCACCCCATTTATGCTTCTGATGAAATTTGATTACGATCAGCCAGCTGATCTCAGAGATATTCATATTTGAAAGTGTGGACAGACGGACGGACGGACGCCCACTCGACTCCCATCCTATTAGCTCACCCTGAGCTGAGCCTTCGGCTCTGGTGAGCTAAAATTAAAGGAGCTAGAGTGGTCACAGTATTATTCATTAATTTTTCTAATGCTCAAGGGCAGCTAACTCTGAAGTCAGAGATGGCATTATGTCGAAATTCAAACCCATCCGAGATTTTATGGTTGGTCTTGTTATCTGCAAGAATGAAGAAGATCCATCCAAAAATGAAGGTACTAGAGTGGTCACAACATTTCTCCCATTATAAGTCTATGGGGATTTTTCCAGACGCTAAAGGGCAGCTAACTCATAAGTCCGTGGTCCAATCTTGCCGAATTTCGAACTCTCGAGATTTTATGGTTGTACTCGTTACCTGCAAGAATAAAGAAGAACCAATCAAAATGAAGGAGCTAGATTGGTCACAAGGTTTTTCCCAATATAACCCTATGGGAGCTATCTGTTGCCATGGAAACCAGAGTTCTGGTCCAATCTAGCCCAAAACCTAATGCAGTCAATCCCCCACCCCAATGATGTTCCAGATGAAATTTGATAACGATCGGCCAGCTGGTCTCAGAGATATTCCTGTTTGAAAGTGTGGTCACACGGACGCACGCACGGACGGACGGACGGACGCCGGTTCGAGTCCCATACTATAAGCTCACCCTGAGCCTTTGGCTCTGATGAGCTAAAAATATAGGGTTTCTTAGCAATACTGGACCGAGTCCCCTGAAAAATCAGCCAGCATTCAACTTAGGGCCATCATCGTCACGCTAGCGAAACGCCATGTAGTTCGCTGGCGGGCCGATATTGACCTTCTTACAGTGGTGTTTGGATTCTCTCTCCCACCATCATCTAAAAACAAGTAGCCCAATGGGCAACGATCGCTCACCAGAGAGCCAGCATAATGTTGGAGACACCATTATTTACGATGCTCAAAGGCAGACAGTATTCAATCTAGGACATTTTGAATAGGACCATTTTCATTCGATTTCTGATGAAAATAAAACACTGTCCAATATTTCCCCATTCACATAATGGTAAAGATGGCCCAGTCTAGCTTTAACAAGGGGCCATTTGATCCAAAAGGGGGTCAATGGCCCCATGGCACCCTCTTGATTGAACACTGACAGATAACTCTGAACTGGAAACAGTGACCAGGAATTAATTCAAAAATAATAGATATTATGCCAGTTCTAGTTATCTGCAAGTATAAAAAAGATCTGAATACAAATTGTATTGGAAACCTGGTGAAAGTGTAGTTTTCAGATACTCAAGGGCAGCTAATTCCGTAGTCAGTGATGAGATCTGGCCGAAATTCAAACTCATTCATACTTTTATGTATGTCCTGGTAACCTACAAGGATGAAGAAAATCAAATGAAAAATGAAGGAGCTAGAGTGGTCACAACATTAAACAGTTATATTTTTGACGCTCAAGGGCAGCTAACTCTGTAGCTGGTGGATGGGTGTGGCGGAAAATCAAATACATTCAAACTTTTATGGAAGTCCTTGTTACCTGCAAGTTTCAAAAATGAAGGTGCTAGAGTGGTCATAATAGATCTCCCATTGTAAGCCTTTGCAGATTTTAATGGTGCTCAAGGGAAGTTAACTTCACAATCTAATGTTTGTTCTACTTTAAAATAAACTCATCCAAGCTTTTATGGTTGTCCTTGTTACCTGCAGGAATGAAGAAGATCAAATCAAGGCGCTAGAGTGGTCACAACATTATCAATCAATTTTTAAGATGCTCAAGGGTAGCTAACTCCATAATAGGTGATGGGATCTTGACTGAATTGAAACTAATCCAAGCTTTTATGGTTGTCCTTCTTATCTGCAAAAGAAGGAATATGATTTATTCAAAAATGAAAGCACTAGAGTGGTCCCAACATTTCTCCCGTTATAAGTCTATGGGAATTTTAAGACGTTCAAGGGCAGCTAACTTTACAGTCCAAGGTCTGATCTGGCGGAATTTTGAACCCATTCAAGCTTCTATAGTTGATCTTGTTACCTGCAAGATTGAAGAAGATCCAATCAAAAATGAAGGCGCTAGAGTGGTCACAACATTACCATCATTTTTAGATGCTCGAGGCAGCTAACTCCATAATAGGTAATGGAATCTTGAAGAAATACAAACTCATCCAAGCTTTTATAGTTGTCGTTCTTATCTGCTAGAATGAAGAAGATCAATTCAAAAATGAAGGCACTAGAGTGGTCACAACAGATCTCCCATTATAAGTATATGAGGATTTTTCCAGACGCTCAAGGGCAGCTAACTCCACAGTCCAAGGTCTGATCTGCCCGATTTTCAAACTCCATCCGCGATTTGATGGTTGTCCTTGTTACCTGCAAGAATGAAGAAGATCCAATCAAAAATGAAGGCGTTAAAGTGGTCACAACATTATCAATCAATTTTCAAGATGCTCAAGGACAGCCAACTCCATAATAAGCGATGGGATCTTTACGAAATTTTTACCCGTCCAAGCTTTTATAGTTGTCCTTCTTATCTGCAAGGATGAAGAAGATCCATTTAAAATTGAAAGCACTAGAGAGGTCACAACATTTCTCCCATTATAAGTTTTTGGGGATTTTTCAGACGCTCAATGGCTGGTAACTCATAAGTCCCTGATTGAATCCTGCCCAATTTCGAACCCATTCGAGATTTTATAGGTGGGCTTGTTGCCTGCAAGAATGAAGAAGATCCAATCAAAAATGAATGAGCTAGAGTGGTCACAATACTATTCATTGATTTTTCACACGCTCAAGGGCAACTAACTCCAAAGTCAGTAATGGAATCTTGCCTAAATTCAAACCCATCCAAGCTTTTATGGTTGACCTTGCTACCTGCAAGAATGAAGAAGATCCATTGGAAAATGACGGTACTAGAGTGGTCACAACGTTTCTCCCATTATAAGTTAATGGGGATTTTTCCAAAAGCTCAAGGGCAGCTAACTCATAAGTCCTTCGTCGGATACTGCACAATTTCGAGCCCATGCGAGATTTTATGGGTGTCCTTGTTGCCTGCAAGAATGAAGAAGATCCAATCAAAAATGAAGGCGTAAGAGTGGTCACAACACTATCATTGATTATTCACACGCTCAAGGGCAGCTAACTCCGAAGTCAGTGATGGAATCTAGCCTAAATTCAAACCCATCCAAGGTTTTATGGCTGACCTTGTTACCTGCAAGAATGAAGAAGATCCATTGAAAAATGAAGGTACTAAAGTGGTCACAACGTTTCTCCCATTATAAGTCTATGGGGATTTTTTCAAACGCTCAAGGGCAGCTACTCATAAGTCCTCATCAGATACTGCCCAATTTCGAACCCATTCAAGGATTTATGGGTGTCCTTGTTACCTGCAAGAATAAAGAAGAACCAATCAAAAATGAAGGAGCTAGAGTGGTCACAAGGTTTTCCCCATTATAACCCTATGGGAGCTATGTTTTGCCATAGAAACCAAAGTTCTAATCCGATCTAGTCCAAAAGCTAATGCAGTCAATCCCGCACCCCAATTATGCCCTCTGATGAAATTTGATTACGATCAGCCAGCTGATCTAAGAGATATTCATGTTTGAAAGTGTGGATAGACGGGCGGAGGGACAGACGGACGGACGCCCACTCGAGTCCCATCCTATAAGCTTACCCTGAGCCTTCGACTGGTGAGCTAAAAAAAACCTCAGAGTTGGACCCCCTCTGGCAATACTTTCTGGATCCGCTCATGGATTCAACATTTTTCAGCGGCAGCTTTCTAGAATTGAGTTTACTATAAATTATCCACCAATCAGAAACAATCTTACATTGTAAAGCAAGTAAACAATGTTTTCATTGGTTAATAACTTAGACTTTCAGTGATCGTCTGCCAGTGAGTGTGAACTGAAATGAACTAAGAAATATTAAGAACAGTGATTAGCTTATTATATTTCTTTTCTCTCCAATTAATTTTCATTTAAGAATGGCAGTATATCATAATATCACATAATGGTTCAGCTACCCATATTTATCAAGTGTAATGCTCTGCAGAGATAACTTTATAGCTCTTTTGTCTGCTTGTGACTACTTAAATATGTTGTGCAGGTATTATTCGCAAGTTTTGTTTGTTTGTTTGATTTGATTCTTTACGTCCAATCAACAATCTTTCAGTTAAACAGGGACGGGTCTTCCTGGGTTGAACAACGCAATGACGCCGGTGAGGCTCCAACCCGTGGCCTCTCGGTCTCGAGTCAAGCATTCTACCACTGAGCCACTGTGCTCCCGATGTTCCCAATAGTCGAAACTATATACATGTACCCCTCAACATGTCTGCGGTATTTTAGACAGTACATTTTATTTGTATTTATTTATTTTGGTTGCGGTATATTACCCTACCAAGAAATGTTTCAAAGATAGATGAAAATCGTTATTAGCAAACACTGGCAAGTTTAACTTGTTTTGGGGCATACAGGTATTCTTGGCTGCTCAGTATACAGTTTAAATGAACCTGCCACAAAATACTGCATATGCACATGGTAGTGAATATATCATCTTTACTATAGAAACTTACCTGTGTGCCCTATGACAGCCTTAAAGGAAAGCGCAACAAATGAAAAAACGTGAACTGTTTTTGTTCAAGATGTGTCACACAACATAAATTTGATGAGAATAGGAAAATGGAGACGATTGAATATGATATCTCGCCGTTTAAATATACCAACACAGCGATTTTTGTTTGCTTGAGAGCGCCGCCATAGTTTTTGGTTTGGTTCCCGTTTTTGTAAGCGCTCTACCTGGAGCTCGGGAGCCAGGATCCCGGACGTGACGTCATTTACGCTCATTCTGTGTGTATTGAGAATGTGTGAGACGCATTGTTTATGTGAGTCGGATTATATTGGAGTGTACACTTTATTATTATTTTGTGAGTATCATTGGTTTATATATTGAATAAAGATCGACTGGAATGAAAGACCTAAAAACTGGAGCTTAAATTATTAAACTCTATAAAAAAGAAATGAAAAAAATACCCATCGTTATCGTTATCTCGTAGAGTTCCGCCGTTGACTTATCGACGCACCCGGATAAACCGGTAAAAGGGGGAATAATGGATAAAATGTTCTACACACTAAGTCACCAACACCAATGTACTGTACAATATAACACAGTGAGTAATCAATTGCATATCTTCCAACACCACAAGAAGTTCTATGTACACAAATGAGCTTTTTTCAGTTAGTTTTTTGAATTTAAAGTTTGGATAGATTTGCACAGCTGCTTATGTGAAGGCCAATCTGATATCTGGCAGACTTTGTTACAATAACTGAAGCTTTTACAGCATGTACAGGGACGTAATTCGATCTGTCTTCCTTTTTTCAGGCAGTGCGCACACACTATGTCCGAAACTTCACAGTCTTCTGAAAAACTACTGGAATGCTCCGCTGCAGCCTCTGCAGATAGTTTATTTAAATCCGAATGAACTTGGGCTGTGCCGCCAGGTTCCCTTTCAATGGTTAAATAACTGAATGACTGAGAAACAGAAGATGTACGCTCCAAGGAGCCCGATTTCTCTGGCTGTCTGACCACAGGGATCTGTGGACTGGCTACCGTCTCTGTATCTTGCAGCTGGGACGACTGAGAAACAGCAGATGTACGTTCCAAGGAGCCGGATTTCTCTGGCTGTCTGACCACAGGGATCTGTGGACTGGCTACCGTCTGTGATTCTTGCAGTTTGTGTGACTGAGGAACAGCAGATGTACGTTCCAAGCAACCGGATTTCTCAGGCTGTCTGACCACAGGGATCTGTGGACTGGCTACCGTCTGTAATTCTTGCAGTTTGTAGAACAAAGCGAGGTTCTCAGCTCTTAGCTGTCTGGGAACTTTCATGCGTTTCCAATATTCCTTCCGCCTGGCACGATCCCTTGCCACTACAGCTGGGGGTTTCTTCTTTAACTTTGGCTGTCCTGCCTTTACATTGGAGGAATCTTGAACAGAGTGTTGTTTAGCAGACTTGGGTCCAGAAGGAAGAGCTGAAGATTTGTTCTTTTTACGCTTTGGCTTTCTTTTAGGCGGCTTTTCTTCGGAAGAAACTTCTTTCTTGTCCTGATGAGAAGCTGTTTGTCGACCGGAAGCGTAGTTCTTCAATGGCGTCGATTCTCCATTCTTGGCGGGAAATTTAGTGACGAGAGTAAAATACTTCCTCTTTCGTATAATTTTATACGAATGACACTTTTCATCTCTCTCAAGAATGCAGATTATTTCTATAAGGTCTTTTGGCATAAAATTGGAAGCAGTACAGTTTGTTTCGTCCATATTTTAATTATCCAAAATCCCCCTTTGAAATTCGCGTGCGGCATCTTCGAGCGCCATCTACATCATTCCCCAAAATTATTCCCCATCTTGTGTAACTTTTTCATGCGCTTATTCCCCACTTTTTTTTTTGTCAAAAATAGATCAGCTGGTGAAATAAGTTGCGGGTCACATTGTGTTAACAAGAGTGGACAAATAATGAAATTCATTTCTTATTCTAACGGTTAAACTTCGTTCAAATCACGTGTGAACACAGGTACTAGATTACACAGGGTCCGTGGCATAGATTGGGTATCATATCTCTACACATTCTCGCAAATTTTGGCCGTTTTGCCAAAATGGTTAGACGAGCTTTCGTCGTACAACTGAAATAAATATCGTTTGCATAAAAAGTGTTAATGTTAAGATAAGTTAATGTATGTTTATTTTGTTGGATAAGCCTTCGAGAATAGGCTGGGACCAGTGCTTATGAGTGCTCTATTAAATATCCAGATAAAACTTCTCAAAGATGGCCGATCTTTAGACGAAGTACCGTCCGTTTGAACTTAAAAAGTATCCGTTCTCATATATGTTTTTTTCTCTGTGATTGAGGCCCAGACTATTTGTAAATCCTTTATTGGCTTATTCATTATGAGTTTAATATTTAAAAGGAGTAGATCTACCCTCGCAATGTCAGCAAAAAATATGTTGCGGTGGGGTCGGTTGGCGTGTACATTTTTTGCAGATGTGTAAGGAAATGCGTTTATATTTCTTACAGTTCTGGCTTTGTAAAAATTTAACAAACAATTGAATAGGAAGCGTGAATGCGTTAAATATTTCGATATAAAAGACATTAATAAAAACCTCGAGTAAAAACGAAGCAAATTTGATGAAGGGATGTGGATTTAAAAGAGATTGATTTAACACTTTAACAAAAGGCCGTTAGACTGATATCGTAACTTTAACTTTGAATTCCAGTTCATCCAGTTAGCTTCTCATAATTATATCCAATTAGTCCATAACTATTATGACTACACATTATCACACGCTTGAGCTGTTTTTCTCGCTAATTAAATCAAAGTTTCAATACAAATGGACAGCTAATTTTGTAAAGACACAAGCGCTCCTTGCGCATGGTAAACCGGCCAGAAAATCGATGTGAGTAAGTGACGTCACTGGTGTAAAAACATGGCGGCTACCTCAGGCGGATTCCAACGCGAATTTCGTAAATTTGAAATAGCGATAGTTGATTGAATTTATACTTTTTAAGCAATTTCTTTGCTTACAAATTCTTTCCAAGATATAGTCCTTTAAATTATATCAGCGGTTACGGTGTATTGCGCTTTCCTTTAAGTCTGGAGATTTTATAAACTACCGTAGGCAGAGCAAAACACTTCCTTCGTAGCTGGGTGGCTATCTGGAATGTATATTAAGGACAGAAAAATCGTACAAATCATGAACCGTATACCGTGAGCGAGTTCGTGTTCCAACCATAGTTAAACTCTGGTAGATGTACTGCGCAATCTAGTACAGTTGCTGCGCGAACTCACGCTAGCCGACCGTTAGTAGGAAACAAGTTCTGCTGTCGTGCCAACCAAGAGCGACTGTGACGTAATATTTTGTTTACATTTGTTAAGTAAAACATCAAAATGTTCACGCAACTTGAGCTAACGCGAATCGTTACATCACTTGTGTATTAATCCTATCCTGTGGGCAGGATTAAAACACAAGTGATCGATCGATTATATATCCCTAATTAATTTGTGAACAAAACATGACGTCACTGTCACTCTTGGTTGGCAGGACAGTAATCGACAATTGGAAGGATCAATGCTGAGATAGGTCTACCTGATTTGGCAAAAGAAACTGATTATGGAAAATCGTGATAATCAAAGAAAAGAAAACATATAATATTATGTCGCCCATTACTACTCCTATTTTTTTTTTGTCAAAGGGAGACAATTTACATTTTTTTTACAAATTTGATAAGTTCGAAATTGATTTCTGAGCTTGTTTCAAGTGATAAGTCAGTTTTCCTGTATTTTAATGCAATACAAGTATAACCAATTCTGATAAGCATAACAAACTTTTCTTGCGCATACACCATTGCAAGTTCAGTGAGAAAAGCTTAAAACACAAAAAGGATTATAACTCAGACATCAAAAGCAACAAATTGGTGGAGTTTCGACGAATCGTTTGCTGGGTGTCTGGGAAACATTAAGCTTTACAAAATACTTTTTGTCCAATACTTTCTCAGAAGATATAAAAAAAATATTGTAGTGTGGGTTTTCCACTTTTGTTCAGTATATTTGAACGATCCATCCGTCGCCTTTCTTATTAAATCGGGACGAGGCAATGTAACTTTTTGACTTACATATTTGACTTAGTTTATTTTGGCTTTTCCTGAATTTTCTGAAAATACTCAAAGAGTGCATCTATGCGCAGAGTTAATTGCAGCATCTATGCCGTTGGGACCGCTTGGGAAAGCTGGCGCTTATTTTTCTCTACACCTTTCATCGCGAACACAGTTTACTAAAATCAATCAAATAAAGTTATCACCGAAAATCAATGTGAAAAACTTCCAAAAATCGAGTTTAGAGTGCCAGTGGTCACAAAACTTTCCCCATGGGAGCTATCTGTTGCCATGGAAACCAGAGTTCTGATCCGATCTGGCCCTAAAACATAATACAGCCAATCCCCCATTCTTCTGATGCTCCAGATGAAATTTGATTACCATCGGCCAGCTGATCTCAGAGATATTCATGTTTGAAAATGTGAACGCACGCACGTACGCACGCCGGCTCGAGTCCCATCCTAGAAGCTCACCGGAAGCCTTCGGGTCAGGTGAGCTAAAATCTAAAGCTGTCTTAGGTTTTGACCATCTAGCCCCATCCTGGGGTATCATCCAGAGATTCTGAAGCTGTGAGTTCATGCCAACTATGAATGATGCATGTACACATTGTCCAAATGATACTATTTCTTTCATACAACCACGCAACTAGCAGGCTACCAAAGAGGTAGGTCATGAACTCGAATTTGGAGATATGGCTGTCATGCAAATATAAACAATTTGCAGTAAAGTGACAGGAATTTTAATACTGATTTGCAGTTTGGGATGTTAAAAAGAGGCAAAGACAATGGGCATGATACTTTGAAAATGTAAATTTCCAAATAGTTTTCTTCCTTATTTTCAGTAACAGATGTTGTAGGTACACATTGGAATTGCCCCATAGGCATATTTGAATTGCCTCTATGAGGCAATTCAAATGTGCACCTACAACATATGTCTTTTCAATAAATGAGTTTTTCACCATAAGCTTTTTTTAAACAAATTCTCAACCGCTTTCATTTTTTTAAAGAAATTAGCATGTAGAAATGAACAACTTTTCGTGAAGTTTGACATGCACCTGAATGACAATAGACTATCTAGTTTATGTTTCTGACAGCTTATCTTGAGATGTTTCATTGGAGCATATTGCTTAATTGTTAGATGCGTGGTTGTAAATTGTTGCCTATTTAGAGAAACAACAGCATTATAGCACTTTTTGAAGATGTCCTCGATTTTGACCTATGGTCCACCCTAGGTCATGAATCTAAAAGTTCGAAGTCAAAGAGAGAAAGTCGGCCCTAAAAGGATGGTGAAATATGTACATAATGAAGTCAGAAAAAAAGAAAAAAAATCTTTAAAGGTGTCCTACATTAGGACCCCAAGTCCTACCCAGGAGCAGGGTATGGGCCTGGGGTCTGGAGTCATGATGTAAATGCCAAACCTCCAGCGTAACTATGGTCCAAATATCATGCGCGGATCAAGAAAGTTTTGTCAGAGGGGGTCCAACTCTACAATTCTGACAACGTATTTTTTCTCTTTTTTTTCTCTTTTAGGGAAGGGAGGACCCAAATACCACTAAAAGCGGGCCATCGTTGGCCCGCCAGCAAAACGTCATTCAAATGGCGATTCGCTGGCGTGCCACTGATGGCCCAACATTGAATGCTGACTTGGTAGCTTTGAGATTTTTTTGTGAATTTCAGGGAATCCGGTCCAGTATTGCTAAGAAACCCTATATTTTTGTGATTTTTCAGAGGGGGTCCGGACCCCCTGTTCCCCCCTCTGGATCCGCGCATGAAATTGAATACTTTCTGATGGGTGGTTACTGAGATATGCATGTACATGTAAACCACTTGAGAAACTTTACCCAAAACGTTGTCGAAAATTCCTCGTTCGTCCGCTCGTATGCGTACATCAGGTACAAACGAACATACGAGCGAAAGTAAATTCATTCTTGCATAGAAACCTATTCGTATAGATGTTTTAATCCATTGTCAAATGAACAAAAATCCATGTTCAAATCAGGAGATTCGCGTGCTGTTTGAACATGGGTTTAAACTTTAAAATAGTTCAAATAAGCCCCAACTTATTTACATTACATTATATGCAGCAAGCGCCGTGGACCAGACTGGTCATTTTGCCGATCCTTTTGTTCGTAAAAACGCATCGTACGGCTATGTTGCGACGACGTCATGACGTTCGAAAAGGGCTAAGTTCACGAAGGGGTAAAATCGGCCCTGTAAAATCCTATTTTAGAAATGTATGAATATAATATAAATGACTTTATTTCTGAAGAAGACGATCTTCCCTCTCTTCAAATACATACCAAACAATTTCTTGGATGCTTCCCTTTTACCGCAAAAATCCATATTATGACCCCCAGTTTCCCCAAAATGGCTAATATTGTGGGGATTTAATGTAAATATATCCATATCAAAACATGAGGCCATTATTTCGACACCACAATTTTTGGCTTAGCTGTGCAAATGAAAATTGAGAACCTATGACCCAAGATTTCAAGGTGTCGAAATTATGGCTTCATAATGTAATATTACGTAACCTTAACGATCACGTTTGGATATTTTGTCTGTGTTTGGTCTTTTCAGGCCATTTATACATGTTCTTAGGCTTAAAATATACAAATATGACTACATTATCTCATGAAAGCAGGGCTGGACTATTTTAGAAGCTGAAAATGCTCCTACTTTCTCACATTTTACAGTGTAAGCAATACCGATGCCGAAATAATGTTACGTCTGAAATTTACATTCAGTAAGAGACGCTCGTCGTGCTACCGTTATTTTTTGTCTGCTTTCGCAGGTATATACTACCGTTTTTGGTTAACGGGGAGTGAATTTATCCATAAATCACTATTAGAAAAATACACAGGGTCATATTTTTACAAATGTTGAGTGTCACTTTGTTTATTTTTGTATATTTTTAAAAGCCTATTGTTGTTTTGTTCGTATTTAAAATATTTAGTTTTAAGTGTGTAGCATCTAAACAAAACATCTACGTGGTCGTACGGTTAAGTCTATGAATAAAACGTTTGTTTTGCAAGGGGTCCTGGGTTCAATCCTCAGCGACGTCATTTTTTTTCTTTCTTTTCTCTCGTTTCTCTCTAATACCTTCTCAACGTGCTAGGTGTATATATTATTGCAAGCTTTGAGGTTTATCTGATAGATGAAAACAATTATCCACGTGTACTGGTCGTTTTGTTTCAGAAATCTTCCACTGTCCAGTATATACTTACGCCAAGCATATTTGACATGCCTTTATTGTATTCCATAAGCTCACTAAAAGGCATGACTGACATGCGGGGATCCAGTAATTTTCGTCTAAGTGGGGGGGGGGGGGGGGGGGGGGGCAGGACAGAATCTGACAGAAAAAGGCTTTTTCAACTTTTTGGTCCTCAATCTCGTATCGACTATCACTCAACCCAAATAAATCATGTTAAGCAGATACAGAGCTAGATTTATGCGTGCCAAAAAATAGCGATTAATATTTTCTGAGGTAAAATAATAATCAAAATATTACCCTTTTTAACAGCTAGGTGCCCTATTGTGTGCAATCGTCGACTGCAACCAACACGCGATGACTGCACTGTTCGAGTACAGTGGTTCTCTAGCGTGATTGGGCACTCATCAAAAGTATGTGTAAGTTTACACCAATTTTTGATGGCAGCTAAACCTGACATATTTTGACACAAACTTACAGGCCAGAGAACCCTGTACTCGAGCAGTACAGTCATCGCGCGTTGGTTGCAGTCGACAAGTGCTCAGAATAGTGTATCTAGCTGTTAAAATGGTAATATTTTGGTCCATGTTTTCCTTTCAATTAGCGATTAATATTTTCAGAAGTAAAATATTGACCAAATTAACAGTTAGGTACACTATTTTGTGCACTCGTCGACTGCATCCAACACGTGACGACTGTCCTGTTCATGTACAGTGGTCCTCTAGCGTAACTTAAGAACTGAACACTTTGAGGTCAGTTTTTTTATCCTCAGATGAACATTAAACTTTTCTCAGTAAAATTGAAAAAAAATGTTTTAGAGCAGTTAAATGGTTAAACCAAATACCAACTGAGTGGCAGTTCTGCTGCCACGGAGTTTAGTTTATCATATGATGTTGGGTCTGGGTGTGAAATAACGCCATGCAATAAAGTCTATTAGCAACTAGTGGTTTACAGATTTTTCGCGAAACGATATGACGCCCATAACAACGTTGCGTACATAATGACAAAACTATAACGTTTTTACGGCATAAATGAGATTTTAAACTATGATAAGAACTAAATAGAATCTAACATTCGTACTCTTGTATTATTGAATTTATTTAACTCGTTGCGAGAGAGATATGCTCGCTAAGTCACGCATTTTATCTCTTTTCCCAAATTCGTATAATAAATTCAATAAAACATGAGCACTCGTGTAAGATCCTCTATGTAAAGTTAATCTTTTTTTGCATTGTATGATATGTAAACTGTGACATATATACAAGTGACACAGTCCTCACTACTGGAAAGTGGGAGAAGGGTAGTGTTGGGGTAAAAGTTATGGTTAGTGTTAGCAAATCATACCATAGCAAAGTAATCCTGGAATACCAAGCATGACATGCTTCGAATATTATAGCTACTGTCCGATAGGGTAGCTATATTTTTACTATTTAACAATCTGAATACAGCTCCGGAATATCTCTGTTCGAAGATATCCCAAAAAAGCACAACAATGTCTAATCATACATTTGATCATTTTTGTTAATACTTATGAATATCATTTTAAAGCCAGAGAAAACTTGCTTTAGTGATTTTCAAGCTTCTGCTGAACTACAAATTCAAAGTAAAATACTGAAACCATTGATGCGGCAATAATATCGGAAACGAATTACAAAGGTGATGATCAGACTGCGCTGATATGCAGCCACAACTGCGCCTTTGATGCCAGCTTATACTTAAACAGGTTTTCTCAGGCCATGGCACATGATGAATTGTTAACTTTTAACATAAAATGTTAAAAATAATATTGTTTCTATACAGTGATAGGCATCAATAAAAATAACTTGTGACGTGGTAACCTGTTTGACTTTCTCATATAAATGTCATGTATATGTGCATATGTAAGCTTCAGTAGAACTTCAATGGCTCAAACTCTGATGGCTCAATTACCTGGGTTGGCTAGAACTATCACCATGGTCCCTACAGGCCATTTTATACATAATCCACCCTTGATGGCTAGGACTACTCTTGGCTAGAACTATTTTTCATGACTCCAAGCCCGTTCCAGCCATTGATGTTTTACTGTATGTGAGGTGCTGAATGCAGGGACTGAAGCCGGCAACATCTTGCGTGAGCATTTGTTTGTTTCATTTGATTCTTTACGTCCCATCAACAATATTTCAGTTAAACAGGGACGGGTCTTCCTGGGTTGAACCCGTATTAAGCTAGGATAAATGTGTCTTGCTCAAGGACCACAACGCAGTGACGCCAGTGAGGCTCGAACCCTCGGTCTCGAGTCAATCACTCTACCACTGCGCTCCCTTGCGTAAGCATGCTATATATATATTGTATAAAATGCTCTGCATTGCACTTAGATGCAGTGTGACGATGTGAATACATGCCATTTTCAAAAAGTATCAGTTTTCTCGAAATCCATTGCTACAGGAGATATATGCATGCGTGCGAATGTCAAACAATATGAAATTAGAGCAGAGGAAAACTATGCCCCCTAACCACAAATTGAGTTGGCAAGCATGCCTACGATTCTTTATTGTGTCACAATTATACAGGCTGAAATCCACCAATTCATGCACAAACACAATTTTGGATTAACTTTGAAATTGCAAAGTGCTGCGGTTACCTTGAATATAAGGTCAAGGTCATCAAGATCAGATAACTCTTTTCTGTCACCAAAAAATGTTAACTCTTTTCTGTGTGACCCTGAATATTAAGTCAAGGTCACCAAAATCAGAGAACCCCGTCCCCTTCTCTCATCAATGTATCTAATCAAGATCGGTTAAAATCCATCCACTGGCTCAAAAGATAATGCACAGAAACTCTATTTTGGACATTTCAAAGTGCCAATGTGACCTTGAAAATAAGGTCAAGAGCTTTCAAGTCTAATCAAATCCTCTCCTTCTCACAACAATGTATCTATGTGAGTTTGGTCAAAATCCATCCACTGATTAAGAAGATAATTCACGTAAACCCTATTTTTGACATTCCAAAGTGCCGGTGTGACCTTGAAAATTAGATCAAGGTCACTAAAATGTAATCAGCTCTTTTCCTCTTCCCAACAATGTATCTGTGCAAGTTTGGTCAAAATTCATTCACTGATTTTGAAAATAACGCACGGAAACCCTATTTTGGACATTTCATTGTGCCGGCGTGACCTTGAAAATTAGGTCAAGGTCACCATATTCTGATCACCTCTTTTTTTCTTCCAAGCAATGTATCTGTGCGAGTTTGGTCAAAATCCATCGATTGGTTTAGAAGATAATGTACAGAAACACTATTTTGGACATTTCACGGAAAAGAAGCTTCACGGATGCCGATGCTGACGCCGACCTTTCCACAGATGCCGACGGGATCCGCACCAAAAACAATATGTCCACCCCTTCCCAAACCTTCGGGCCGTAGGGGCACAAGTACTCACACAGGCATTGTATTGCGGCATTGTAAAATTACTAAGTGACACTTTACTCAACATTCTACGGTAAATTACGTTACTTTAAGCGGTAAACGTCGTGTAGGGTACCTATGTTTATTGACCCCTTAATTAAACAATTTAAGCACTAGACATGTAAAAAATGCATTTTTCTCATTTAAATACACCATCTAATAACTTATCTAAAAATAATCCATTTTCATAACAGGGCCGATTTTGCCCCTTCGTGAACCAAGCCCTTTACAGTCGACGCCATTTTGTTTAGAGAAATTCAGTGTTAGAAAAGCGATATTTTAAATCTCTTGGACACCCTTGAAAGCATTCGTAAGAAACAACAAACTTTATTAAATTTGAGAGCTTATGGATCAGCCGCTAAGGACCTCGGACAGTTTCCTATTCAATCTGCCCAAATTTTGACAGCCTGTGGCTAGGATAATGCATTACTGACAACTATAGTTTTGTGCTTAAATCAATCCCTTATATTTAGTGCACCTAGAAAAATAAAAATATTTTGAAAATATTGCATAATTATGCCAGAACTCTATGGTTTAGGGGGTGGGGTTATTTTTTGTGACCAAATTTTATTTCACAGAAAGTCAAAGTTTCGTCGAGTATTCACTTAAGTACATGTAAATATTATGTTTGCAGCATAAACTTGAGAAGAAAAGGAGCGTTTGCATAAAATTCGGGTTGAGAAGATTTTATTGCTTCATCTAAAGAAGTGTGCTGTCAATTACTTTTGACTATTACCTGTAATGTTCCAAGTGAACCAGTCTGTGTGCACTGAGGTGTATCATATCTGCATACTGTATAAATCATAGTCTAGATAAACACAGTTTTTGAGTGTAAAAGCGTTAATATTTTCTTACACATCAGATTTAATCTATAATGTGGTGCTTAAAAGAACTGTCTCAGTGAGACGGTTCTTTTGAGTACCCAAAACATATGTTTTGGTTGAGAAATGAGACAATTAATTACTTTGTAAGCACTCATAACTAAAGCCCGGATACATGCCATTGCAAATTGATATTTACCTACAGGTTTTTAAAAATAAGTTTCTAATAAGTTTTATAATAAAGTGTTTTTGAGCATTTCGACAACGTTCCCCCCTGTGACCAATCATGCCGTTTTTATATGATGTGTGAAATGTAAAACTACAACTGTCACAGTATCGATTCACTGTGCGCCTGAAATGAGTGAAATCGACTGTATCGGTAGAATAGAGAGTTTTTGGCCTAAATTTGTGAGGGGGTGGTTAAGTATTTCGGCATGTTTTCTTATAGTTAGATTTGTCCTTCCGCCGTGGATCTCATTATATTTCTTTGATATATGCATACATGTCATAATATCGTGCAAAAACAACGACAGTGTATCGTGGGAGCGCAAGAAACGCATTCATTTATAGGGATAGTTGTCAAAAAAGCGAAAATCCACAGCTTTTTATCTTCCCGTTTCGAATTTAAACAACTTAGCTAAAAATGATTTTCACCAGAAGTTTGAGAGGCTTATGACCCTACAATACCAGAAATCTCAGACTGATCCGTTTTTTCGATTTCGAGATATTCAGCTATATATGACTGAACCCCCTAATAGCGGTGAATTATAAACTGTATCGGTAGAATCGACTGCTATTTATTTAATGTACGAAGTAAAAACTACCGACTGCACGAAGTGAAAGCAAATGTTGGTCATAAATCTTCGAATTTAGAGCAGAAAGGAGGCTATTTATTTCACCCTGTGTATACCATTGGCTTCTAAATGTGTACTTTGGCAGACAGTGAAGACCCAAATATAATGCCGCATCATACGGCATTTCATCTGGGTCTTCACTGTTTATTTATACAAATATGATGTTCAGAGAAAGAAATGCAACTTTTTATTAATAAAAACCTGTGACCAGCAATATCACATATATATTGTACCACCCCAGGTTTATTGTATATAACCAGTGGGCAGAATTCAATTAGTTCATAGAAGGGTTAACAATACGTCAATCTGTATCACTTTTTTCAGTCTGTTAGAGACTCCCGCATCTGCTGTCTGTGTGTAGGTTTGTAGGCTTACATTTCAATAATTTCATCCTGCTTTAAACAGCTGTATGGTTAGATGGCAGTGGAAAGTACATTTCATAAGACCCACTGTGACAAACCCTTTGATAAGGCTTTTTGCGCCCAGCGAGCAATCAGATTACATCAAGTGCCAAAGACACGAGTGGGGGGATTAATCCCCTCTTGACAGGGGGGTTAAGGGGGTCTCCCCCAATTTTTTTTTTAATTATGGGCGCTTCTATGTGCGTTTTTAATGGGGTTTTATGCATTTGAGACCAGATTTCAGTCCTTTTTGGTCACGATCTTTTGCTAGAAAAGATATTTCTTGTCACGCGAGAAACCAAATGCTGGGACAAAATTGTTTTCAGACAGTCACGATTTTTTTTACTTTTTTTTCTACAGCATGTTTCTGTGACATTATTTCACCTATGTCCCAGCAGGTTTTGGAGAGTACTTTTAGCACTGATCCTTGGTGGTCCTTCAAAGAGTTGTGTTTTCCAAAAGATATACACTTAGTCTTTTCAATTACATGTAGAACACCCGTTAAGGATGCAGGCTTCATCTCGATTTTGGCTTTGGTAGGCATAAGATGAGATCTTTGGCTTCATCCTAATGGAGCCAGGGCCTACTGTCGAACCATGATGGCTAAACACTTCTCTGCTCAGGCTTCTTGAAGTCGAATGAACATTGGTGGAACCGAAAATTCTTGGGCTGAATTGGAACAGGCGGGACCTGTATATCTGCAACAGAATGCATTGTAACAGCACAGGCTCATGATGCTCATACATGTAAAGTCAACACGTTTTAAACATACTTTATCGCTCGACATGTTAATTAGAAGAAGAAAAAAGAAATTGTCAATGTAAGGGATCATAGAATTTTCTGGACCTCATCAAGAAGACCTGTCTTTGGGGTTTCTGACCATGCAAGACTCAAACCAACCTACTCAGTTACAGAGATTAGCTAGAACGCTGGAATTTTGAGTGTAGCAAGTTTACAATTATACTTTCTAAGGAGCGAATAACAAAGGCGCTGATCAGACTGCGCGGATATGCAGGCTGGTCTGCGCCTTTGACGTTCACATGCAGCTACGTCGGGTTTTCTCTCTCGACACGGTCCATAAGTATGATAACATCCATTCAGACCATCTGATTATGAAATTAATTAAGCAGGTGTCATTATAATTTTTCAATGTTTTCACACGTGCAACGCGTTGATTGCTAATTGCATCAATAAATGGTAAGCACAGAGTAAAGTGAGCCAAAACCAGCAAAAGGGACACGGCAGAGAGCATACTCGGCCAAAAAAGTGGTTGGGCGCTCAATGGACCCGCGATGACGGCCTTGTGTACAGGTAACATGCTACTGTAAACATAGCATTTGTAATCCACCATTTTCTAATTGCATGGTGTTATGCTCCACTGAATGGGTAGTATAATATACAGGTTAGTTCACGTCGTGCTATACTTCCACAAAACGCTTTGAGGCGTGACTGTAATGCATTGAATGAATTGAGGGCCATTACTGAGAGGTCGTGGTAGAAGTATACATGTATCGCTTTGTTACATGAATATTTATGAAGGTTGGATGTTTACAAAAATAGGTTTGTGAATTTTCGTTACAGCATCTTGACAATAACACACACATACACACAAACGCACGCACACTCTCACGCACGCACATACGCGCGTGCACACCACACGCACGTGCATGTGCTATCATCGCAAAATATAAACTGACAAACCTATCAACAAACTAGCGAACAAAACATTTTCTCTATTGTTTTGGGCTTGTCTGTCCGTCCGTCTGTCTGTCCATTTGCCGTGGTCACTCTAACTTAGTCATTTTAAATTGGAATTTTTCCAAATTTCATATCATCATCAAACTCTCGTTCAAGTTTGAACACCGTTTTTTTCTGTCAAACGATAAGCAATAAAGGCTGTAAAAATGGCCGCCACGACAGGTCTCTCTAACTTAGTCATTATAATCGGTTTTCTTCCAAATTTTATATATGGATTGCTTCCATCAAACTCTCTTTCAATATGTTCTTAAAATGTTATCCTTTGGAAGCAAAGAATGCACCAAAGAACTGAAACTAGAGTGCGCACATTTTCTGGGCCAGACTAGCTAGTTTCGGCCATCTAATGATTTCAAAGTTCCACAATGAAACACATTATCCCAAAGGACAAGAAAATAAAATCTACACTATAGTGAAGGGCATGGAGACGTTCTACCACCACCACAAAGTCCCAATCACCAGCTGTAGTGAAGTCAAATATGTTCTTAAAAAGTTATCCTTTTGAAGCAAAGAATGCACTAAAGAACTGAAATTTGAGTGTGCAAATTATCTTGGCCGGACTAGCTAGTTTCGGCCATTTAGGCATCATCAGTGACCCTCTAATAGTTTTTAAGTTCCACAATGAAACCCATGATCCCAAAGGACAAGAAAATAAAATCTACACTATAGTGAAGGGCAGGGAGACGTTCTACCACCGCCACATAGTCCCAATCACCAGATGTAGTCAAGTCAAATGTATTCTTAAAAAGGTTATCCTTTGAAAGCAAAGAATGCACCAAAGCACTGAAACAAGAGTGTGCAAATTTTCTGGGCCTCATCAGTTACCATCTAATAGTTTCAAAGTTCCACAATAAAACCCATGCTCCCAAAGGACAAGAAAATAAAAGTTTGAATACGTTTTTTTTATCTGTTGAACGATTAGCAAGATGGCCAAAAAATGGCCAACGCCTATCAGTGTCCACTACTTCATTTTTTATCAGAGTTTTATTCAAATTTCATATATGGATTGCTTCCATAAAACTCTCGTTAAAGTTCGAATACGAGTTTTGTCCGACGAAAGTTAACCAAGATGGCCAACGAAATGGCCGCCACCTATTAGTTTGCACTTATAGACACTCTACCTTAGTCATTTATTACCTGATTGCTGCCAAATTTCACATATATATATTACTTTTAACAATCTCTCGCCTAAGTTTGAATATGGGCTTTGTCCGATAACCAAGATGGCCGCCAAATGGCCGCCACCTGTCAGTTTACACTTGTGGACACTACTTAGATGTATGAGTGGTCTTCGATATTTTAAAGTGTTTCCTGAATGAGTGACAATGGAGTGTTTTATGACTGTATCAAATTCAGAATAGAGAGGGCAGTTGTAGCATTTGTATCCTGGATTTTCCATTGTGCTATAGAAACTCATGAGTGTTTGTTGACTGAAACGAAAATGTTTCAGAAGTGAGACTATATTTAACAAACAATGATGACATGTGGCTTAGGCTGCTGTACATTCTAAGGCAGTGATTCTGTTGTTGATTCGTTGTTGACTGTTGCTCCTGATGTGGGTTCTGTGTTTGTTCTATGGTTTGCTATGCATTGCTTTGTGTCTTTTCTAGGTTTGCATTAATCTTGATGTTGGCGAGTGCTACGAGTATGTGGGAAAGGAGACTTGACTTAAAAGTATATGTATTTTACTGACCATTCCATGGCGGTGCTCCTTTTGTGGATCTTTTTTGTTACTTATGTTTCGTGTTTGTCATGCTATCTTGTCGTCTATTTATTGCAGTCTTGTGGTCACCTGCTTGGAAAGGGCTGACCTCTTGGCTCTCTTGTATGTGGGGATTTATTGTGTTTTATCACTTCCTAAATGTGGTACTTGAGTGTATCGGTTGCTGATCTTTGCATCCTTTCTTACTTTAAGGAATGAAAGTAAAATAATTTTGTGTTTCAAACGGTGACCCAAGAATTGCTGCTTGGCTCATATTCGTAGGAAGCTTTTCAATATTGGGGGGGGGGGGGGGGGGCGAAGCCAGCGATGCCAACTTCAATACTTGTGGAGGGATATTACAAAAATGTACATACACGCATGCATGCGTACACACATCAATGTACATATGTAAAAAAATATACATGCTCCTAAATGTTCATACTCCCTTGCATGCATGCATGCACACACATATGTATACATGCATGCACATGCAGATACATCAAAACATTTATATATTTACATTCTTACATGAAAATCAAAGCTAGCGCTCTTATGATATAGAATTCCGAGAATCAGATGTGTCGCCTGGCAGAACAGAAGTCAAACAAGGAAAATTTGTCGAATGTATTTTCCCGGCGAAGGGTTATTTTAGAGAAACTAATAAATCACAAAACATAAATCCCATTTCTCCAACCCCTAAGTTCACCTTTGGTATCATACAGATCAAGTTTAAAAGCCTATCAACTAGTTTTCAGTGGTTAGTTCAATACAAAATAAACTTATCTGTCTGACTTCGACCTGACCTAGAGGTCAGGGGTGTGTGTAAGGTCAAAGTGCTTGCTTCTATGTAAGTCTATACTTCTTTCTTCTTAATTTTATATACAACACGATCACATTCAGAATTTATTTTATGTTATAATCCAACCTACAGTTGAGTGTGAGTTTAAGGAGAGAATATGTGTTTACATGGTGCCCTATGCCCCATTCCCTTTAATTTGATATGCAACATGACCATGGGGGCGAGTCTGTGGGTAAAATATTTGCTATAACGCTGCTGCATTTGTGATTCCCTTTAATTTGATATGCAACACGACCATGTTCTGAACAAGTTGACTTTTGACCACAGGGTCAGAGGGGTGGGGAGAGAGGATCTGTGTCCAAAATATTTGCATGTTGCTGCTTTCCCGATTCTATTTAATTTAATATGCAAAATAACCATGTTCTCATAAGTTGAATTTCGACCTTTAACCCCGTACCCAAGGTCAACTGGGGTAGGGAGAAGGTATGTAGGCAGAATATTTGCTGCCATGTTTCTGTATTCGAGAATCTATTTAATTTGATGTGATAATATTCTGTAAAAAATTAATTTTGACCTTTTGACCCAAGGGCTAGAGGGGTGGGAGGGTTTTCCCGGACAAAATATTTTCTACCATGTTGCTGCATCCGTGATTCCCTTTAATTTGATATGCAACATGACCATGTTCTAAAAAATTGAATTTTGACATTTTGATCCGTCCAGGGGGTCGGGCACAGGTCTTAGATCCAAAATCACGTTTGATATGTTTCCTATTTATTGTACCTCTGTCTGCAGTTGCTACCATATTGCTGCATTCGCGATTCCTTTGATGTGCAGCTTGACCATGTTCTGAAAAAGTTGAATTTTGACCTTCTGAGGGGGAAAGGGGGCTGCAGGCAAAATATTTGCTACCATGTTGCTGCATTTGCGATTCCCTTTAATTTGTTATGCAACATGATCATGTTCTGCAAAAGCTAAATTTGACCTTTTGACCCTAGGGTCGGGGAGGGGGGGGGGGGGCTGCGGGCAAAATATTTGCTACCATGTTACTGCATTCATGATTGCCTTTAATTTTATATGCAATATGACCATGTTCTGAAAAAGTTGAATTTAACCTTTTGACCCCCAGGGCCAGGGGGGGGGGGGGGGTAGGGGGGTTTGCGGGCATAATATTTGCTACCATGTTGCATGTTGCTGCGCCAGTGATTCCCTTTAATTTGATATGCAACATGACCATGTTCTGAAAAAGTTTAATTTTACCTTTGACCCCACCCCCTAAGTCCACCCAGGGGTCGGACACAGGCCTTTGATGAAAAGTTTAATTTTAACCTTTTAACCCCCAGGGCCCTGGGGGTATTTGCTACAATGTGGCTGCATTTGTGATTCCATTTTAGTTGATATGCAACATGACCATGTTTTGAAAAAGTTAATTTTGACATTTTGACCCCACCCCCAGGGTCGGGTGGGGGTAGGAGGGGTCTGTGGGCAAAATATATGCTACCACGTTTCCCAATTCGTGATTCTATTTAATTTGGTATGCAATCTGACCATAATCTGGTAAAGTTAAATTTTGACCTTTTGACCCCAGGGTCAGGGGATGGGGGTGAGCGGGGCTCCGCGGGCAAAATATATGCTACCATGTTGCTGCATTCATGTTTCCCTTTAATGTGATATGCAACATGATCATGTTCTGAAAAAGTTGAATTTTGACGTTTAGACCCAACCCACTAAGTCCACCCAGGGGGTCTGGCACAGGCCTTCGATCAAAAATCGCGTTTGATATGTTTCTTATTTATTGTAACTCTGTCTGCATGCGAAATTTCTGTAAAAAATGATGACAACTGACTGAGTTATTGCGAAATTTACATATTTGACCTTTGATCCCACTGGGGGGAAGGGGCGGTAAATTTTTAACCACGGTTATGTTTATCTACAGGCACTGGGTAATCATTGCCTATAGTGAGAAGTTGTAAGACATAATAGTTTTGGAGAAATGTGATGTTTATTCTACAAAAAGTCAATATAGCTTTTGCATTAGCCTAAACCTTAGTCAAAAAAGGGCCAAAACTCAGTCAAAAATTGGCGAATTACCTCCAAATTCGAACTTGGCCTGTATTTTATAATGCTTTATCAGTGTTAAATTTGAATGACAGTGTTGCATCCCTCCAAAAGTAATTGATCGTAAACCACAATTTATCCAAAACCTAAGTCAAAAAGGGCAATAACTCTTAATAAGTTTGTGGATAACCGCCACTTTCGAACTTAACCTGTATAATTGATGCTTTACCCTTCTGCAAAGTTTGATGGATGATTAAATTGCTGAATCCCTTCAAAAGTTATCGATCACAAACCAAAAGTGTGACAATGCGGAATACAATGATGACACCGCCACAGACGCCGATGGACACATCATTCTTATGTGTTGATTATAGCACTCAAAAAGCGGGTACGTTTATTTGAGGAAGGGGCAACAATGCAACGAATATATATACATGGGGTCTTCACCACTATAAAGAATTATCTATTGTCATTATACCGTGTTAGGGTTTTAAAGCCCTTCCGTATATCTCACATCAAACTTGGGCCTCCGTCGTGAAAGAACCTGACTCTGTTGCATGTGAACAACAAAGGTGCAGACCAGTCTGCGCATCCGGCCAGTCTGATGCGTGCCTTTGTAATTTGCTCCCTGGAAAGTATATAGCTAAGTAGCTGAACTTGGCCCACTAAAAGCTTTAAGCTTCTATCTAGTCTCTGTTAATTACAAGGCTGATTTTAGCAAGATCTGGTTGCAAACCCTGAAGAAATGAGACGCAGCACATATTGAGCCCGCTCATTATCCTTACCAAACTGTTACTATTCAAGCTGATTGAAGGCACTTTCGTGCTACATGTACATAGTTGTTAATATTTTGACAGTTACTGACAGCCAACCTTTTTAAATCAACTGAAGAAGAAAAACGGCCAAAAGCATTTCATGGAGGGTGCACAGTGGCTTTGTCGTACAACGCTTGACTCGATACCAAGGAGCTCCCTGGTATACCCCCATCTGCGTCACTGCGTTATGTGTTTGACCAAGACACATTAATACTTGCTTACTACTGGTTCAACCCATGAAGAACCATCCCAACATAACTGAAAACGTGTTGACTGGGACGTAAAGAATCAAATCAAGCAAACAAACAAGTATTTTCATCCAAAAAAATTTTAATATGTGCCAAGCGTGTATTTGTTTACAAACTGAAGTTTTTGACAAGCTTTTATTATATTTTTTATCGCACAAAGGTTGTGGGTTTGGTGCGCAAACTTTACGTATATTTTAGTCCTACTTGCGCTTGAAATTGGCCCAGAATAGACGAAACTGTCTTCATTGTTCCCTTTCACTGGGCACAGTACCTCTTATGAGTATCGATATTACTTCGTTCAGTGCGTCGATTCTACCGATACAGTTTCTAATTCACCGCTATTAGGGGGTTCAGTCATATATAGCTGAATATCTCAAAATCGAAAAAACGGATCAGTGTGAGATTTCTGGTATTGTAGGATCATAAGCCTCTCGAACTTCTGGTGAAAATCATTTTTAGCTAAGTTGTTTAAATTCGAAACGGGAAGATAAAAAGCTGTGGATTTTCGCTTTTTTGACAACTATCCCTCTAAAAGAATGCGTTTCTTGCGCTCCCACGATACACTGTCGTTGTTTTTGCACGATATTATGACATGTATGCATATATCAAAGAAATATAATGAGATCCACGGCAGAAGGACAAATCTAACTATAAGAAAACATGCCGAAATACTTACCACCCCCTCACAAATTTAGGCCAAAAACTCTCGATTCTACCGATACAGTCGATTTCACTCATTTCATGCGCACAGTGAATCGATACTGTGAACTGTATGCAAAAGGATTAGTTTGGTCACGGGGGGGAAAGCACTTCAGTAAAACGTTTTCTATTTTCTATACGTTGAATAGCAAAAACAGACTTTTCAACCCATATTTTTCAATTGGTACTTGTCCAATGAGAAAACTGCTTTTGTGGATAAGTCGAGGGTTGAACCTACTATCTTTTTCATAGAAAAAATATCGTTTTCTTTGAAACTTTTCTCTGGTCATTTTTATGGGCAATCCTTCATTAAGACTGTCCGGGGTCCTTTATTACCTGAACTCATTGGACTTCCAACAAAAATCATAAATCTTCACTAAGCCTGTTTTTAAATCTTTGGCGAAAAGCAATACACTTTGCAATACCAGTTTTCAACTGCCTGAATATAAAAACTAAGATGAAATCACATTGACGTCAGAGCCACAGTTCAGACATCATTGTGCTATCTTCTTGATATTTGCTTTATAGACTCAAATTTTTTATTCTATTTTATAAAAGGATCCTTTAAATCCTTCAATTGCTTTTTGCAGTAGATATGAATTCGCTGGTTGCGACTGGTGGAACGAATGCATACGAAAGGATTTCTAGAGATAAGGTGGGCTATTTCCCAATGAGACGTTCGTTTAATTTTGTTGAAATAATGACTGGGAGACACTAGGCACATTCAAGAAATACATATAGACCGGCCGTCTATGCACCCTTGCACTAAAGTCCGTGTATTAAAATGTTTTTCCCTAATGCATGTAATAACCCAACTTCAATTTGAATGATAATATATTTTGATCATCAACTGTACTTGCTAGCTTAGTGACATGTATGTGCAATACACCGTTACACTGAGGTAAACAAACGTTCTATCACGCTAGAGTATATAGATTTATACAGTTGATGTACATTAAAAGCGACCATTTTGCAAAGCGATATATTTTTGTCAGATGTTTGATGACTTCTTTGGCGTGTAGAACCTCTTTCCCCCTCTAGACCTAAGCCGCCCTTTACATATATTGTATATGATTATAGCGACCTATCGTTGTCCAAAGGGCATCTTGGGTCTTGGGGGGGAAGCATGTAAAACAAACTGAAAGACACCGATTTCATCTTTCCAATGAAAAACGTCACAATTTTTAGTATATTTCGTACGTATGCTCAGAAGAAATACCAGTAGTATGTATGGCACTTTAGCGCCAATGACGTCACGACGTCAGATCCAAGATGGCGGCCCCCATGACTTCCGGTCCAAGATGGCGGCCCCCACGACACCAAGATGACGGCCCCCACGACGTCAGATCCAAGATGGCGGCCCCCACGAAATCAGATACGAGATGGCCGCCCGTGACGCGTTCGGTTACACCTCGGAGGGTGAGTCAACGCCCTAGACCACGAGAAGGTAGCGTCACGTCCTAGAGCGCGATGTCGTTCTTCTTTATACAAGAGTGAGGGGCCTCTCATGTATCGAACGAACATGGATCTGGAGGAGTCTATATTGAGGATTTCCGGGTGGTTTTTTTACGCAGTTCAGAACGAGATCCAGTCTTTAATGGTGTAGCGCGTCGCAGCGCTCGGTTTATCCCGTTCCCCCGATGGGCCCTTTTTTTTCAGCACGGTCCTTTCACGTCTTTTGGGCGGGTTCGGCGTTTTCTTCTCCATTGTTTTGCCATCCAATAGCCTCTGGTACTTCTCGTAAGGGACTAGGACTAGCTTTTCCATTATTCTAGCTCCGATTTCAAATGGGCCAACGTTATCTTTAGAAGCGTACGAATAAACTTTTGTTTACCGCCAAGGGCATCCACCTATCTTTGGTAACCCAGCGTCCTATCACCCAAGATGTACAGTTGGCGTCTGGAGCGTCTCAGGAGTACTTTTTCCGGTTAGGGGCCTCTCATTTATCGAATGAACACGGATCTGGAGGAATCTATATTGAGGATTTCCGGGAAGGTAGCGTATAGGATCAAGGTGGCGCTTTCCGGTAATGGCTTGGCAAACTTCATTTCTAGTCGGCAGTGACCTTGTCTCTTGACATTGAATGAGTAGTAAGGATAGATCTCCAACGCGTATAAGCAATAGCCTTTAACATAGTCATTTCGTTTAACGTTTATATCTTTCCGAAAGCACGTCAGCGTTCTGTAACAGTCCATGTACTGATCGGCTTTGTAATTGGGTCGTAAAGGCTGAGAGGGATATGATTGTCCATCAACGTAGAAGCCCACCGAACTGCAATCGTAATCTCGAAAGTAGTAAGGACTTTTCTTGTAGTCTCCCATGTAGGAGGCACTAGCCACTAGTCCTACGATCAATTGACAGGGAACCAAACTTTGAAAGATATCATCGGCGCTGAAACTGTATTGTCCAGATGGGATCGATGTTGTCTTGATTTCCGAACGTAAATATGGATAGATGGCTGGCTGTATTTTTAACATTTTCTCGTTCGACACTATAAGTCCTTCGTCTAATCGTTGTACACACAGTTTGAAAGAAGCGTCTACAATTTGGACCTTTTCAGAGGGTGACAAACTGTCTGACATGAGTCTGAACGCGTCAAGACTAGGCCACAGCTTGATACCGATGCCAACGCCATTTAATAGCAACCTGGGTTGTTGAAATACGTCGATGAGCAAAGGCCCTTCTAAGTCTACGATTTTTCCACCTAATGTAGCCGTACATCTCGCAAACAGGCCACTGTTTGATCCAGTTTTAGCGTCACTAGTGTCTTGTCCGTTATCTTTGTAAAATAGTTGACTGGTAAGTATCCCCGTTTGATCAATCTCATTGGTTTTAAGGATGGTATCGATATAAGCTTTGTAAGGGTAATTGTTACCAGAGTGAGACAGGGGAGTCTGCTGAAAGGTCACGTCCACTTGACGGAATATGCTGTGTAAGGGCGCATTCACCAATCCGACAACCTCGTCCTTGTTCAAGGGGGTTCCATCACCATCCGTCAGTCGAAGCTTTACGTTTAAAACGCTATTCTTTAGATCAACATAGGCCAACGACTGCGCCGTAATGGTAAAGTTGATGGCGGACGTGTCATTGATTTGATTGGTCGGTTTATATTCGATCCAATCTTTCGATTTTAGGGAGGAGTCTCTGGGTGCTTCTACAAATAAAGCTAACTGTTCTCTTTACCAGTCGCTCATCTTAGAATTTGGTCTTCCGGTCTTCGTCTATATTTCCTTTTAAGTGATGGAGGGGGTATGGCCTCCTTCTTACGCTTTCCGTCCTTCTTACGATCTCTTTTTATTTCCGACTTAGCCATCTCTGTGGCCTGTGCTACCGGTGACACCAAATTGAACACCGGCCTTTGCGTTTCCATTTTGCTTTCTAAAGATTTCATTTCTTTCAACTCTCTGTATTTCAGTCCACTACCCACAATATAATGACCATGACTGTCGCGTTCCGCGTAGCCATCTCTAACATCCAGCAAGTGCTGATACCATTTGTCGGGATCCGAGACGTACGGAATCCACTTCTGCTGCTGGTAATCGTAAACGAGTCTAGTACCCATCTTTTTTGAAATGTAAGACGCAATGCAGGTCGTTCGAGTTAAAGTCCACCAAGTTCAGATTTTCGTCTTTTAATTCGATTCTTATACTATCTAGAGTTGACACTTTTACTGACATGTAAATGGGTCTCACGTAGGACTCGGACTTTGTTTTTTGTATCTGGGTCCGATCTCTATATTTCTAAGTAACTCGATCAGTGAACCTCGTACGTAGGACTCTTTAACTATGTCAGAACACAGATATAATCGGGAACTTCTGGGTTTAAAATCGCAGTTGAGAGTTATATCGATTAATCCGCACATCCACTTTCCTTCCAGTATGTAGCGTTTAGGAAATTGAATCCAAAACTTGGACGGAGAGTTATTCTTACGTATGTCGGAAGAATCTCTGCTATTCAGGTACAGATAAAAGTCATTCATCTTTAATTTGCTACATCCCCTTACATTCTTACCATGTCGCCTACAATGGTTTTAATAAGATAAATCGTTTTAAGCATCACTGGAATTAGCGAATGATGACGATTTAGAAGCCGTTTCTTCCCTTCAAAACTTATTCGTCGGGATGACAAGGTCTCTAGTATGCCCTTTGACCTTTTCAAGAAAGTTGAGTCTCTTTTTAAAGGATTAATGCGTCCACTCAATAGACTTGTTGCAACAACGGAAATCGCTCTTAGTTGACGTCGAGTGATATTACATAACATGGTTTTACGACCTGTAAGAGTCGTTTCTCTCAGAATTACCAAATAGTTGATTAAGGGGTACACCTGTGACCGCTCCATATCGCTGCCTTTTTCCCAATACTCATTCTTACCTCTTACTGTTATAGAATACAAAATCAAAAATAGTCTATCGCAATGCGTATTCGAACCACTGACCCTCTCATTAACGGTCAGATGCTCATTGGGCAAGCCTTTCCTTTTAAATCAAAGCTTTTATAATACAAACGCGAACCTTCCTTTAAAAACGACACTTTTACAATCGTTTCAGCTACGTCCTTAAAGTGCACAAAGCAGCTTTCTCATCAGTCTAATTATCAGACAGGCATCGATCTATCCATCCATCCATCCATCCATCCATCCATCCATCCATCCATCCATCCATCCATCCATCCATCCATCCATCCATCCATCCATCCATCCATCCATCCACACCCACCCACCCACCCACCCACCCACCCACCCACCCACCCACCCACCCACTCACCCTATGAGCACATTTAGTTAATAACAAGAGTTTAAAGACACCATTTTTTCAGGAGCCAACCAAGCAACGCAATAAGCGTGGTAAGGTTCTAACGAAAAACTGCTGCAGTATCGAGTTAAGCAATATTCACCTACATCCATACTTTTTCTATGGAACCTCTACCTACAACCACCAACATTAACATTACCAATTCAACCAACAACGCTAAGCGCCCCTATATGGCTCATATATAAACTACATCCATAATTTTTCTATGTCGACAATGCATTTTCGTGGGCGACTCTTCCCTTTAAAACCTTGAAAACATTTAAGTATTATACATACCAGACATACATACAGGGAGCGCCGTGGCTCAGTGGTAGAGTGTTTGACTGGAGACCGAGGGGCCTCGGGTTCGAGCCTCACCGGCGTCACTGCGTTGTGTCCTTGAGCAAGACACATTAATCCTAGCTTAGACAGGAAGCCCCGTTTAACTGAAAGATCGTTGATGGGAGGTAAAGAATCAAATCAAACCAGCAAACAAAATACATACAGGAGAAGGGGGTAACACTTATACACGTATCTATGAGAAATAAAAATGAGATTCTGATTGGTAGAGAGACTTCGCTTGACTCAATAGTCGCCTATCCAGGCCAAACCAGACTACCCCAGACCCGACTAGATCTGTTAATACATTCCAAACTGCAGAAAAACAAAAAGGCCACCTGATCACGTACTCAGACACCCACTCATTTACCCTGGCACTCGCGCACTCACCCCCTCAAATTGTCTTCTGAATAACCATATGAAACATGGATTGTAAACCAAGCCGTTTTGTAAAAGCTCGTTTTCTAGACAGCTTATCTGATGCTGGAACTATGACATGACAGATTAGTAATAATGCCATTTTAATTATGGGAATAAAGAGCCACTTAAGATACCTTTGATACGTATCAATATAATTAACTGCTGTTTCTTTGATCGCTTATCGATTTTACAATTCAGGAGTATGCCCACGGAAAACCTACCTTTTCAATACGCACGACCTTGCTGTATCATTGCGTTGGGTCTTCGCTGTTCAACATCGAATTTACTGATCAAAGTGCGTTATTCAAGCAGATGAGCCTGTCCATCGGACCAGACGTTTGATGTTATGTACTACGAAAGTCCCTTTTCAAAGGTCTAAGGCATATAAATACTTCTTATTCGGTCGTCTGCACATTTACCTGAGAACTCATTCACAAAGTACGGAAATAGATGAAGTGACTAGATCCATCCATCCATCCATCCATCCATCCATCCATCCATCCATCCATCCATCCATACATACATACATACAAACATACACACACACACATACACACATACATACATACACACACACACACACACACACACACACACACACACACACACACACACACACACACACACACACACACACACACACACACACACACACACACACACACACACACATACATACATACATACATACATACATACATACATACATACATGGAACACACATACTAGGCACTGATATTTTATATTTTACGCCCAGATCTGAGCGTTTTTTATGGGTTTTCACTTTTTTTTTTATTGATGAGGCGTTTTTTGTTTTGTTTTTTAATTTTAAATATATTTATAAATTTACGTGTTATGTACACGGAAATGCCGAAACGACAGTGATATGATGCCATTCAATACAGAAAACAACTTTGATCTTATTTGTGGGGCGTTTAGCAAAACCAAGGTGCCCCACACTAAATTGAAAGTGTTTTATATGAACATATTTACCGTCTTTTTCCCTATAAGAAAAATCAGGTAATTTAAGTGCCATATTAATACACTTTTTCATGACATTCTCACAATGAAATTTTGAGAGGGTGTCACCCCTCCCAAATAAATGCCTCTCTCTAATGCGGTTTAAATACGTGATACCCATATTTTGTTTCTAAGCACGAAGGATTCTCTTTTTTATACTGACTTATCATAATGAAATTTTGGAAATCAGGCGCCCTTAATTAATCTCTCTAATGAAGCGATAAGACCAAAGACATTGATAGTTAATATTAATGGTACATATCTGGAACCTAATTATTAATATAAATATCTAGAACCTATGCAATTTAGCTCATTTCCGATTTTGGAAGCGAATTACAACAATGGTTTTTGAATCTTTCTTTAGCCTGGCAAATTCAACATGTTTCAGCATTTTAATTCGCATGAGCGAAATATTGTTTATACTCATACATTCGGGACAAGACGTGTTCTGTTTTCAGGAAATTGTTATATATAGTTTTAGATTAATGTACAAACCCTTAATATTAATTAATCAGCTGGTTTCTGGAAGCCAGCTGATCTGGATCTAAGCGATAGACATTTAACAGCTAAAACATTATACCACCCTTACCAACTTTAGCACGAAATAGATGTAGGTGGTATAAAATAGTTATACCACCCAGAAGCCAGCTGATCTGGATCTAAGCGATAGACATTTAACAGTTAAAACATTATACCACCCTTACCAACTTTAGCACGAAATAGATGTAGGTGGTATAAAATAGTTATACCATGTTTTGTCCTCCTGTACGAAAGATACTTGTTTAACATTTATGAGCATGATCAATACAACATCTGAAAGCAAAAGTATGTATTTTTCAGTATTATAGTTGAAATTTCATGCTGAACGTCTTTTTGATAAGTCTTGCAGCTGCCGCTAATTAGCACTGATTATGAAATGGGCAATATAATTGATATTAATGGATTTTTCTCTGGGATAATCATTTTAGATAGCTGGGGTCCCTCTGGGATCAAATATAACGAGTCTTCGCTGATAGAATGTTAGATCAAAGACAATGGCACAAAGTACGGGCGTTGATGTAAGACCCGTATAATTAACCGTTAAATTGGTAATTTTAAAAAGTCTTCATGCTCTAAGCAAACAGTCTATGTATCACAAAGTTTTTTCCTACCAAAAACGCATGTGCCCGTCTCTTCTGGTTTTGGTCAGTATGGAATTACGTGCACGGACTCAGTGACAGCAGGTTTCATTGAGTTCATTATCGTAAAACGACAACATTACGGTACATGGTGCGAAACAGGTGATGCTCTACATTCAAAAACAATACGATATCACTATGATTTATGCAGGTGGGGACTTGACACAAACGGTTTGGACCCATGCCAATGTTTTTGATCCGCGCAGGCTGATCAGCGCCTTTGCTGTCCGCTTATTACAAAGCAAATTTTTATTTTAGCTAGTCTCTGAAGCTGAACAGACAGGTACCCAAACTCACAGGACAAATTTTCTCTTGGCATCCATAATTTGTGTTTGCGAGCAGCGATGATTCTCGCTATCAAATTAATACACTTTAAATGCATGCGTCAAATATATGTTTTGTATATTATGTATTGTTGTGAAATAAAATTTATGTTCCGTTCTGTATGTTAATGTATCTAACGCGTGTAATCAGAAAAAGCTCAGATCAGCCTGCGCAGTCTGATCAGAGCCATGCTAGTCGCTTGCGTATTCTACTGACTGAACATCATTTGCAGCATCTAAGCTGAAAAGGAGGCTGGGCTTGTCGGAGTCTTCACTTGTTTCACGGCTCACAGCATTTTTGTGCTAGCAGCTAAGGGGAAAGTACTCCTATTTCAATACGAAAAGTAGCGGTAGTGAATTAAGACGCCTGATCGTTTAAACCTTTTATAGCTAAGGGGAGAGTACTCCTATTTCAATTCGAAAAGTAGCTATAGTGAATTAACACCCTTGATTTGATCACTTAGTACCAATAATTGCGGACCAATGAAAACCGGGTATCCGTTTCTAATAGAGTAGGGACTATATTTTCTTATTAAAAACGAGTCTCACTTTACTTGGAAACATTGTTGCGTTAAGAGCCCCCAGCTACACCATGCTCATTATTTCAAATCATATAAATAAACATTTAGATATAAATAACCGAGACGCTTCAATCTTTGTCAGTAAAGAGATTATGTATCAGTGCGTGGAAGAATGTCTCAAAGAACCCGATACCCTGACGAAATGTGGACAGAGATATAAAGTGACGAAGTCATTCAACATGCCCATAGGACTTCCTAACAAACACGAGATTAAGGTTGTGTTTAAGCGAACGAAACGCGTCACTTTTGTGATAACGGCCTACCCCATCTAAAAGACTGTTTATTGGTGGAATTGAATCGATGATGTAATAATTACAAATTAAACGTTAATCTACCTACCTCACACGTGAGTGTAGTAGTGTGTAGGATGCCTTGGGTTCAATGATGACCCCAAAAGTTCGAAAAAGAGCTTACGTATTTTGAAACCAGAGACAACACGAGTACTTATCATAGGCCTTTATAACGATGTTACTAAAAATAGTACCGTTATTAAACGGACCAATCAAAAGATGGCACTGTTACTAAAAATAGAACTGTTATTAAACGGACCAATCAAAAGGCGGTACTGTTACTTAAAATAGAAAGTGACACTGTTACTAAAAATAGAACTGTTATTAAACGGACCAATCAAAAGACGGTACTGTTACTTAAAATAGAAAGTGACACTGTTACTAAAAATAGAAGATGGTACTGTTACTAAAAATAGAAAGTGACACTGTTACTAAAAATAGAAGATGGTACTGTTACTTAAAATAGAAAGTGACACTGTTACTAAAAATAGAAGATGGTACTGTTACTAAAAATAGAAGATGGTACTGTAACTAAATGGACCAATCAAAAGGCGGCACTGTTACTAAAAATAGAAAGTGACACTGTTACTAAAAATAACGGACCAATCAGAAGAGACCTTGAAGAGAGCCAAGTATATAAGAAGGAGTGAGAAGAGATTGTCTCATTCTTAACATAGAATTTCAACAATCCACATCATGAACTCTGAGAATCTGTCGGAAGAAATCCAAGAAAGCGGTCGTCTACTGTTGGCAGACGGCCCATGGGATCCTTTAGGGGACGAACCTAGACCCCTGGAATATACCATGAGAAAGAAAGGGGAGAGAACCTACACAAAAAATGCGGCCGTAGACACCACCTTTCAAGTCAAAGTTAAGGATAGATACCGTGGCCAACGCCTCAGAGACATACGACGAGGTCTTCACGGTATGTTCGAAGATATCCTCCAAGAGGCCCGCGGCGATCTGGCGGGCAACAATTTGGGACGTGTGGTGATTCATCACGACGGGTTACACGACCCCATCGTGGTTCCCTTAAGACCTTGGGACCGTTTAAACGTCGACGTCGTGATGGAACATATAGAAAAGGTGCTGAACAGTCATCAAGAATTGTCCGTGAATGACAGTTTTGACATCACGATAGGGACAATAGACTTACCCAAAGGGAACGGGAGAAGACCCATTACCAGCCTCCAGGGAGACAAGAATTCGATACAAATCAAGAAATCTCTCGTCACTATAGACAATAACGGCCAATTGTGTATGGCGAGAGCCATCGGAGTGGGATGGGCCAAACTCAACTTATGTACCCAAGAAGAATGGAACGATTTAACCCAATACCAGAAGTCCAAGAGTAACTCGGATTTAACGTTAGAGCACCGAAAAGTACCCGAAAGTCACTACAAACACCTGAGAAACAAAAAGAGGAACGAACAAAAAGACCTGGCCGTGGCTATCAGCCGATTGGCCGGGGTACCCTTAGACCGACCCGCGAGTTTGAACGATATAGAGGCGTTTGAAGAAGTCCTGAACACCCGAGTGATGGTGGTGAGCGCTCGACTGGGCAACAAATTTATCACTAGTCCGAGCACCGACGAGCGACCCTGTATCTACATTTACTTGGTCGACGATTGTCATTTTCATACCATCTCCAACATAACCGGCTTCTTTTTGTCAGCATACTTTTGTTCTAGATGTCTGAAACACTATGCCAACAAAGAGAGACACGAGTGCGAAGTGACCTGTATCGTGTGTAAAACGACAAACTGTCCCAAAACCGAGTCACCGGTCACGTGCGACCAGTGTCACATGACGTGTAGGTCGATGAAGTGTTACCAAGAACACAAGAAAGTACCCTTACACGAGAAGGGGGCAAAGAAGGGACAAGTTAGGGGACCTTCTGAATGCGATAAATGGTGGAAATGTCCGACGTGTTACAAAGTCATCAACACGACCAAAAGAGAGAAAAAAGACCATCAATGCACCTTTGTACCTCATGCGATAAATACGTACTGAAAGATCATCTTTGCTACCTGAGATCCATACCGGCCAAACAGGAATTTATTCCCAAGTTCATCTTCGCCGATTTCGAATGTAGCCAAGATGAGAGATCCGAGTGTACGGAGGGGTACGCGCCACTGATGAATCCCGATTGTACGGAATGTCAACCAAGTAGGACGTGTTCTCCCTGTTCGAAATGCCAACGATGTAAGACGTCCTGGTGCGGAAAAGCCACCCACAAACCCAATTTCGTGGTGGCCCATACGGTCTGTCCTACCTGTATAGATAGACCTGTGACGTCCGAATCCAGGTGTCAAGATTGCGGTACCCGTTGCTCCAGATGCGAAGACGTAGATGTCCCTTGTACCGGAACAGCTTGCGGTTTGAGAGAGGTCGTCTTCCAAGGACAAGACACAGCTCGTACGTTCGGTAAATGGTTATTTTCGAGTCAACATAAATACTTTAAAACCGTCTGTCACAACATGAAAGGATACGACGGATACTTCCTGTTGGAGTACTTGATAGACCAATCCATGAGACCGGACAAGATTATCTACAACGGGTCCAAAATCATGTACATGACGGTAGAAAAAGACCTCCACATCAAAGTCATAGACAGTCTTAATTTTCTACCCATGAAGTTATCCAAGTTACCCAAAGCCTTTGGATTGAAAGAACTAAAGAAAGGTTGGTTCCCCCATTTCTTCAACACCCGGGAAAACCAAGAGTACCTCGGACCGTACCCGGATCCTAAATATTACGGATGTAACTTTATGGGAAACGAGGAAAGGGAGGAATGCCTAGCATGGCTCAAATCCCAAGAGAACTGCGTCTTCGATTTTAAGAAAGAAATGTTGGACTACTGTCGAAATGACGTGGACATTCTACGTCAGGCCTGCCTCAAGTTTCGAGAACTGTTGATGTCCGCCACCGGTGATTGTGTGATGGACCAAGGAGGAAAACCTTAGTGGACTGGGGTGGTGGATCCCTTCGACTCTGTGACCATCGCCTCGGTGTGTATGAACGTATACAGAACCAAGTTTCTAGAAGAAGAGTGGAGGGTCAAATTAGCGGAAGACAAGAATTGGTTGACGGCCAAGTACAAGGATGGCCGCATGAAAGTTTTACGGGGTGACCGGTGGGTGTCGGAGGATGAGGTGGTCATCGGGGAGAAAGAATTCGTTCGTTCCCCTATCGCCAAGATTCCACCAGGCGGGTATAAGACGGACCAGTTCAGTAAATCGTCCATCCAGTACTTAGAATGGGTATCCAGAAGGGACAATATAAAAATACATCACGCCCTGAATGGGGGAGAAATACGTCTCCCGGGAACCAGATACAGGTTGGACGGCTATTCCTACGAGACTAATACCGCTTTCGAATACCAAGGATGCATCTATCACGGATGCCCCCGATGTTTTCCTGAGGACAGAGAAGAGACGAAACACCCTCTGACGCAACAATCCATGAGCGAACTCTACGCCCTAACCATGAAAAAGAAATCTTATATCGAAAGTCTAGGAATGAAATACGTGTGTATGTGGGAACACGAATTCAGAGAAACCTACCGAAACGACCCGGAACTTAGATAATATCTCCAGAATTTAGACATCACGGACAGATTGGATCCACGAGAGAGTTTCTTTGGCGGTAGGACCAACGCGAGTCAACTGTATTATAGGACGAAAGAAGATGAAAAAATAGAGTACGTGGACTTCACCTCCTTATACCCCTGGGTCAACAAGACCTGCAAGTACCCCGTAGGACACCCGGAGGTAATAACCTCAGACTTCAAAGAAATCGACCAGTACTTCGGAATCGCCAAAGGACGAATATTACCTCCTCGTGGACTGTATCACCCCGTGTTACCCTATAAATCGAACGGAAAGTTAAAGTTCCCATTGTGTCAGACCTGCGCCGAAAAAGAGAGTCCATCTCTCTGCGGGTGTTCTGACGAAGATCCACCATGACCGGGACTTGGTGTACTCCCGAACTTCAGACAGCGGTACGACTGGGATACCGAGCCCTCAAAATATACGAGGTATACCACTGGAAGGACACCACCCAATACGATGCAGAGACGAAAGAAGGAGGACTGTTCGCCTCTTATATCAATACGTTCCTGAAGTACAAGCAAGAGGCGAGTGGCCCT
The DNA here is from genome assembly GCA_964019695.1 of Loripinus fragilis. Taxonomy (NCBI): domain Eukaryota; kingdom Metazoa; phylum Mollusca; class Bivalvia; order Lucinida; family Lucinidae; genus Loripinus; species Loripinus fragilis. The sequence goes on from OZ026516.1 coordinate 70,366,374, forward strand.
CCCGACTGGATCAAGACTCCCGAAGATGCCAAAGAGTATATCGATCGGTATTTCGAAAAAGAAGGGGTATCCCTCGACGGAGAGAAAATCGAAAAGAATCCGGGAATGCGGGCATTGGCCAAGCTCTGCCTAAACAGTTTCTGGGGGAAATTCGGGCAGCGACTGAACCTGAAACAGTCCCAATTCTTTCACGAGACTGAGGTGGATGCCTTTTTCCGAGTTCTTTCCGATCCTACCTAAGACGTCCAGGATTTTCACATTGTGGCCAACGATACCATTCAGGTAGAATGGACCTATAAAAAAGACTGTCAACCGGAAGACAACAAGACGAATATCTACTTGGCGACCTTTACTACGTGTTGGGCCCGACTAAAACTCTACAGCATCCTTGAGAAAATAGACAGAAACGTTCTGTACTACGATACAGACTCGGTGATTTACGTGAGTAAGACGGAGGAGAACGATGTACCACTAGGAGACTACCTGGGAGAACTCACTAACGAACTAGAAACTGGAGAACATATCATAGAGTTTGTGTCTGGAGGACCAAAAAACTACGCCTACAAGACCAATAAGGGAAATGAAACGTGTAAAGTGAGAGGGTTCACCCTCAACTTCACTAATAGCCAACTTATAAACTTTGAATCTGTGAAGAACCTATTGATAGACCCCTCCGAAAAATCGACCATTACCGTCACCAATCCTCATAAAATATGTCGTGATAAGGGAAAAAGAAAACTGTATAATAGAGAAGAAGAGAAAAACTATCGAATGGTGTACACAAAAAGACGACGATTGGACAATTACGATACGGAACCCTATGGATATTGAGAAAAAGAGACAATAAGGTCTAAATGGCCATTCAATTTTTGTTACTATCAAATACATTTTTGTCATTGTTATTTCATTTTTTGTCCTTGTCAATTCATTTTTTTGTCATTGCTATTTCATTTTTTGTCCTTGTTAACTCATTTTTTGTCCTTGTTAAATCATTTTTTGTCACTGTCAAATCGATTTTTGTCCATTTACACTATTTTTCCATAGACTTCGTTTCAATTTTTGTCACTGTCGAATCATTTTTTGTCATTGTCAATTTATTTTTTGTCATTGTTATTTAATTTTTTGTCCTTGTTAATTCATTTTTTGTCGTTGTTGTTTCATTTTTTGTCGTTGTTGAATCGATGTTTTGTACTTGTAAGAATGCTTGAATGTTTAAATTTGTAATAAAGATGACAAACTGGAAAGAGTATCTGTCTTCTTTGTATTTTAATCCCAAGTTACCATCCAGTTACTTAGGGCCGGAAAAGCTATATCAACTGGTCAAATCCCAAGCCAAATTTAAAATAGGTAGACACCGTATACGTAAATGGCTACAAGATCAAGAGGCTTATTCTCTAACCAGAGGTGCCAGACGTAAATATATCAGGTCCCGCGTCATAGTAGCGGGCATAGATAGCCAATGGGATGTGGATCTCATGGACATGGTTGACATAGCCAAGCTGAATGACGGGGTCAAGTACGTCCTGGTTGCCATAGATATTTTCTCTCGCTTCACTCACTGTCGTCAGATTAAAAGTAAAAAGGGTGAAGATTTTCTAGGACCCCTCAAGCTGATATTATCTGGAACGCGAAAACCGAACGCTATGAGAACGGATCGAGGACAGGAATTTCGTAGCAAAGTTATCAATGCCTATTTAAAGAGTCAAAATATTCATCACTTTTACGCCTTGAACACGGAAACTAAGGCCAATTACGCCGAAAGACTCATCAAGACTTTAAAACATAAGCTGTTTAGATATATGCTAAAAAACAGAACTCAACGTTACATCGATGTCCTACAAGATATAGTACACAGTTACAATCATACCGTACACTGAAGTCTGGGTAAACCCCCTGCGTCTATCACCGAAGCGAAAGAAGGGGAAAGTAGACTACAGCAATATTTATTGAGACCAGGTACCTCTAAACCAGGTAAAACGAAGAAAAACAAGAAGTACAAGTATAAGATTTACCAGACAGTGCGCTTGTCCCACGTGAGGAGCGTGTTTGACAGAGAGTATTCCAAAAAGTGGACCAGGGAACTGTTCAAGATTGACACTCGGTTTAGAAGAGAGGGCGTACCCATTTATACCATACTGGACTGGGATGGTGAGAGAGTCGACGGTACATTTTACGAACCCGAATTACAACCCGTGACTATCGACCCTACAACGGAATACCGAGTTGAAAAGATACTAAAGAGACGCGTGCGTAACAAACAGAAAGAAGTCCTGGTGCGTTGGTTGCATTGGCCTAAGAAATACGATAGCTGGATACCGGAAGCAGATGTGAAAGACTATAATTAGTCACGTGACTAGGACACTTATAAATACGTTAACAATTCCAGTTGCAACTCACTCCACCATGAAAATTACCAACGTTGTATGTAGCGCTCATTTGAACTGTACGGTAGACTTGATATCGTTGTGCCAGCGTTTGAGAAATTGCCGATATGAGCCGAGGTCATTTCCCAGCCTTATATGGCAACATAGGAACATTGGCGGCAATTGTTTAGTGTTTGCCAATGGCGTCATCAATTCTAATGGAAAAGCATCTAGCTTCCGTGAGGGTCGAAAGAGACTTTGTAGATATGCCAGGCTGTTGCAAAAATATGGATGCCCAGTGTACCTCACAGATGCCAAGATCATCACGGTCTCGGCCAGCCATACCTTAAGTGGTGGATTAGACTTATATAGGTTAGCTGGAGATAGAAGCCTTCTCTACGAACCGGAAATATTTCCAGGGCTAAACTTCAAAATAGAGGGAGTCAACTTTTGCTGTTTTCATACCGGTAAGGTGGTCATCACTGGTATAAAGACCACGACTCAAATCGATGACGTGGTCTACCCCACCCTGATCGAATTGGAACTCTACGTACGTGAGAAGTGATCTAAAGTAGTAAGAATAGCAGTTTGCAGGATCACCCAAAAAGATGAACGATATCGAAACCAATACGAGGGAAAACTTTCCTTGTCCTAAATTAGACAGCGAGACTCGATCATCGGAGGAAAGGTGGCACTTACTAGGGACTAGAGTGCCTAAAGCTGAAATCGTGTACTTTTCTCAAATGCTCATCGTGTACGTCATTATCATCACGTCAATCACCAACTTATCCCTACAGAACGGCTCGACGGAACTTTGGATCAGTCTACTGAGTAGTTGCATAGGATACGCCCTTCCGAATCCTAAGCTAAAAAAATGAAGTGCACCTTTCCTTTTGAACCCTGCTCCAGCATTTGCGTCAGTGGACAGACGGGAAGCGGAAAAACGAATTGGGTTTACCGATTCTTGACTCACATTCGGAACATGTATAGTAGAGATCCGCCTTGCCAGATTCTCTATTGTTACGGAATTTACCAACCCTTATTCGACGAGATGGAACGGACCTTAAAGAACTTTAGGAGTAAACAAGGATTACCTTCTTCCGAAGAGTTAGAAGAGTTCACCGCGGACCGCCGTCACAAATTGATCGTGATCGATGATCTCATGCATCGAGTGGTAGAGGACAAAGAGATGGAATTATTGTTTACGCAGGGAACCCACCACAAATGCGTCAGCGTCATTTTAATTACCCAGAATTTATATCCGAGAGGGAAACACGCCACGACCATAGCTTTAAATACGTGGTACTTGGTGTTGATGAAGAATTTGAGAGACGTTTCCCAAGTAGGTATACTTGGTCGACAGCTATACCCGGGCCGTGTAAAAGGGTTCATAAAAGCCTACGAAGACGCTCTCGGTTCCAAACAGGGTTATTTGATAGTGGATACGAGTCCTCACGGGGACGACCAATACCGTTTGAGGAGTAGAGTGTTTCCCGGGCAAGATCCCTTGGTGTATCGACTGACGTAAGAAGGAGACCCTAACGCGTAAGAATGACCATAATGAGACTCCTCAAAGAACACAGACATTTTCTAAAATTATTCGGACAGACGGACTCTGCCCAGAGAAAAGCCCTGTTAAGAACGATTACGGCAGGTCAGATCAAAGCATTGAGCGAAATCGCGCACAATATTATCAAATTTAGGATCCTGTTGACGCCTTCAGAAAAAGTACTCCTGAGACGCTCCAGACGCCAACTGTACATCTTGGGTGATAGGACGCTGGGTTACCAAAGAAAGGTGGAGGCCCTTGGCGGTAAACAAAAGTTTATTCGTACGCATCTAAAGATAACGTTGGCCCATTTGAAATCGGAGCTAGAATAATGGAAAAGCTAGTCCTAGTCCCTTACGAGAAGTACCAGAGGCTATTGGATGGCAAAACAATGGAGAAGAAAACGCCGAACCCGCCCAAAAGACGTGAAAGGACCGTGCTGAAAAAAAGGGCCCACCGGGGGAATGGGATAAACCGAGCGCTGCGACGCGCTACACCATTAAAGACTGGATCTCGTTCTGAACTGCGTAAAAAAACCACCCGGAAATCCTCAATATAGACTCCTCCAGATCCGTGTTCGTTCGATACATGAGAGGCCCCTCACCCTTGTATATAGAAGAACGACACCGCGCTCTAGGACGTGACGCTACCTTCTCGTGGTCTTGGGCGTTGACTCACCCTCCGAGGTGTAACCGAATGCGTCACAGGGGCCGCCATCTCGTATCTGATTTCGTGGGGGCCGCCATCTTGGATCTGACGTCGTGGGGGCCGTCATCTTGGTGTCGTGGGGCCGCCATCTTGGACCGGAAGTCATGGGGGCCGCCATCTTGGATCTGACGTCGTGACGTCATTGGCGCTAAAGTGCCACACATACTACTAATACCGTAAAGTTTGAGAAGTGAAGGCAACCTATATCTATAACATTTTCGCGCTTTCACTTTTTGAAAACTAGTACTTGCATTTACTCAAATTCTGGTCTAAACGGCACACAGTATAAAGACGTAAAATGTGGGGTGGGCCCTCGGAGTAAAAGGCGCCAGTTTCCATGGCTTTGTAATTGAAGAATCGCTTTGAAACGTATGTTGCTGCTTGCTCGGAATATTTTACTTATCGACCCATACCCATTTTAGAAATATAGTGGCAATTTGAAAATTTGGCGTTTGTAATCATGTCAACTAGGGAAAATATATGCCTTATCGCTAGAGCTCCTTCTGCTTATTCAATCCGGACTTTATAACCACACTGAATCTCGTTATACACTCTAACCACCATGTATACCCTAAATAAGGTGATACCTTTATGTAAACTCAATGAACATGATATTGTCAGAATACGTTAAATTAGTAAACATATGCACAACCTATAGGGGACAACTTGAACAAATGTGACCGATGATCGTATAGTGATTCCATCGAATTCTAAAAAATCGTACTTTACACGTACATCTTTAAATACTTTGTACGTATAAATAAACACACAAAAAAATCACGCCACGCTAAATTGTCATTAGCCGTATTCGACTGGTAAATTTTCGAGCGTCACGTTATATGAATACTGAGCTCCGCCCACTTGCGCAGTGACAAAAGGGTACTTCGCGAATATTGACCAGTTGAACAAAAGCGTGCTGCACACCCGCTAAATTGGAGTGACCTTGACTTGGAAGCAATAAAACAAAACAAAACAAGGGGAGACCTACTCTCCAGTTATAGACAACAAAAATGCAAAATTGGACATTTACAGTGCGATTCACAAAAAGTTGGCAGGGATGTAAATAGAGGGCACAGGATACATGTATATTTAAGAACTACATTTAATATCATAACGGAATATAAGCATTCGATATATAACCCAGTGGATAAGGGGCCAAGCTGTAGTACTCAGAGTCTGTGGTTCGAATCTCAGATAGATGAGTTTTTTTTTCTTGAGATTTCTTTGTCGATTTAATGCATCATGGGAAGGAATGTCATTTTTTAACAGATTGCCAGTGTGTTATTCTATACTCCTCAAAATAATTAAAGGACCAAGATTTTAGAATGCGAGTATAATTAGCTCAAACATTTAAATTCTGTAAAACTTGGCCCAAAGCTTTCTATTTGTTATGCCCATAAGTCAAGAATCATCATTACTGATTACCATGTCTAATTCTGCCATGACTGTGTCTCAAATGAACATACCCTCAAAAACACACTTTCAAAAGGCAGTGGGTGGGGTAAAGAAATTCATCTGTGGTCATTCGAGTATAATGTATGTGACATTAAATTAACTTTGCGATAAACAGTACAGCTTCCATGCAAAAAAATCTTCAAACAGTTTCAATATACTGGGAAGCAATCATTTTCATCTCTTACAATGGAGTTTTGATATTGTTTGGTTTTCTGAAAACAATGTGTGTACTTGGCCACCAAGAATCAGATTTTCAATCGTCATTCTATGCCTTTGAGTGTAAGAAAGATGTCCCATTGAATTGTTTAAAGATTGTCACAGATAAACGCCAAAACCAGTTGTCTGAACCCATAGTCTGGCCATTACGCCCCAGCCAAAAGGGGCATTTTTCTCTCACAGGAAGAGGTGGGTGGTATCGACGGGATTAAAACACCATACAATCATGTGAAAACAGAGATTTCAGCATCTAAAAGCATTTTTCATTCATTTCATGCAGTTCTGTGGTCCATGGATCACACACAAAAGAATGACATTCCAATGCATTTAGGTCAAGTTTTAAAATGACAAAAAATCCTTGATAGTAACATTTTCTACCATTTTCTTTTTGCCGTTTCACTTGGCAATTGGGCGTCAAAGATGTTCGAAAAAATTAGGCTAGATCGTAAAATTGGTTTTCAAAATACGTTCTGCACAAAATGCATTAATGTTATAATTGATAGCATTGGTCCTTCAATTATTTTGAGGAGTATATATACTTAACAGCAGAAGAAACGCATATTTTAGTATCAATTTCATTCCAGAAACCCTTATCAAATTTTACCCTAAATGATATGAACATGTTTGATCGTACTCATGCTTTCGTTCCAGACCATTTTTTTCGTCATTACATAGTTAATAATAATATTTTGTTAATTAATGCAAAAAACGCAAAAACAGCGCCGTACGTGGGCTAACACAGGATTTGAATCCGATTTCATTGCATGTCACCAGAACACACGGTAACAGATAAGAAAACAGCATAAAACTTTAAAATTCACTGCTGTAGAAATTATACTGCTAATCAGAAGTTCTTCATTTTTTGCATTTTTGCATTGGTATTGAAAACCACCGGAATCTGGGGGTGTAAGAATATCGTGAACAGTATGATTGATGTCAAGTAAGGTAGTGTCCAACAGAACCGTTTAAAACATGTGTTTGCACCCTTTCTTGCCTGTATTAAACACACTTCCGTCTAATTGTCCGATAATGTAACTGGGCCACAACAGTCCACCTTTAAGAATATCGGAAAATTTAAACTTCATAAGTAGTCTGTTTGTCATGATTGTCACGCAGAGTGATTTTCATTCAAATCCGTTCAGTGGTTTTAGGCAGACACCATCTCGAAAGTCGCCTTTATTAGGAGTTATTTTATTATGCCCAGAGTTACGTCCCTTTATTATCATTATTCTAATGAGCCATCCATTTGTGATGCATTTGATAATACACATATTCGGTACATCAATGGTACCTTACATATTATTAGATCAGTATTTAAACCCCAATTTATACACTATACCTAATATGCAAAATATGCGTTTCTTTTGCTGTTCAGTATATATCACTGTTTCTGGACATATTTCTGACGACTATCACGGTTTTAACTACTATTATTATTTTTGCTGTTGTTGCTTTTGTTTCATTTAATTTATTTCATTCCATAATGTTTTTGAAATAAATATAAAATTCTTTATTTTTTTCTTGTTATCTTATTTATAACTTTAATGCCATTTATATACCAAAAATGCATCGATCTGAATGCATGCACCTGTTCGTGAAAAAAATCTTTGTTTGGAAATTCCAATCAATTTCTACTCATTGACAAAGAGTATACATACAAATTATAATTTTAAAACATAACCAAGTGGTGGAAACATAGGTTCTGACCATACTGCACGTTTGCACATTCTGATATCCACATTTTTGTTTCTTATATGCTGGAAACAGGTCTATTGTAATGCACCAGTCATCTGTAACCACGCCCCTTCTCCAGCCCCGGGGACAGCAGTGATTAAGACTTAAGCTGCAGTTCCCTGCTATGACCCCCGCACTACGTAGACAGCAAGGTGGTAAAACTATTGCAGTTTTCCCCGGTAGTCTAGTATGTCCTACATTGCACTGCCAGGTTTGCCTTGGTATATCTAATTCATCGAATTCAATGTAAAAGTAAAAAACTGCTCATTTGCTCTGCTATTTCCCGCCCTCCCTCGGGTCTGGGGGCCGTGGTTACAAATGACTGGTGCATAATTCTCATGAAATGGCCGCTTCACTTTGATGCAACTTGATGAAAAAATAATGTAAGTAATTTTGTAATAAAACATAATATTTTTGATGTTTGAGCAATATTTAGGCCTTGGCGCAAAAAAGTATGGAAAAAAAAGATCCGCTGGAGGGACTCGAACCCACGACCTTCTGATTCAACAGAAACTAGTTAATGACATCTGACACTTTGATAGGGTATCTGCCTATTTTTCAGATGCTTCCCAAAACATCCCTATCATAAGATTTCATTTGTATCCTTTTGAATAGGAGGCTTGGTGTATTAGGAACGAATTAAGGTAACTGTTATAATTAGACAGTCAGACCCGTAAGATAAAACAAGAGACGCTACCAAAGGGGTTAGGGGTTGCAAAATTTGACTCCACCAAAACATGTAGAATTTAATTATCTTCATGTGTAAGGGTATTACAATATCAATACTTGATTACAAATCACAGTGAAAGTATTTTAAAGTCCAAATCATGAGTATTTTAATGAGTATTTGTATTGTTGTTTTTTTCTATCTGATTTGTTTAGAAATATGTTGAAGTGCAACTGTAGTCAATATTCAACATTGATGACAATGTATTTACCATGCGTGAAGTACACCTTGTCAAGGGCCATGTAGTTTATGTGTATTGTACAGATACAGTATATGTGTAAAATAGACTACTAACTGAATTTAGCATTATCTTTTGTTTGATTTGATTCTTTACGTCCCATTAACAATCTTTCAGTTATATAAGGACTTCCTGGGTTGAACCAGTACTAAACTGGGATAAATGTGTCTTGCTCAAGGACCACAGCGCAGTGACGCCGGTGAGACTCGAACTCGCGGCCCTTCGATCTCGAGTCAAGCACTCTACCACTGAGCCACTGCGCTCCCTATTTAGCGTAATCTAAATAATAATATGCTAAAAACGTTGTAATATTTCATGACTATTGGTTTATGAAAAGTAGGCTTACTCTAACTAATTATTCCAATATACTGGAAAAAGATTTTCAAGAGAGCACACCAAAAATCTAAATGCTAATGTTCTGGCTCGCATTTGGGCTGTGGGATATCGTTACCACCCCCACCCCGAGTCCCTACTAGCTTTTCACATATATTATGTAAAATATGAGAACTAACTTATGTGCAAAAGGATTAGTTGGAACTTGGGATGGAATGTTTTAAAAACATTTTTCTATTCCCTATTTGTATAATACAAAAATTGACCATTTCAGCCCCAAAATAAAGCCGTGCATTCATAGAAATAGGAAATCAAATGCAATATCATAAAATAGAAACCAAAAGCTAGCATATACATGAAGATTGAAAAATTTGATCGGCTTTAAATTTTATCAAAATTATAGGCAGTGATACACTGTGATTCTCATTACCACAGTCAGAGGTCATTTCTAATTTTGTTCTTTCAAACGAAATTATTTTTATTGTTTTAACAGCGTTTTCAGTGCGATTTAGGTTTGAGCAAGGTAAAATATGCAAGAACAACGATCAAGCATGTTCGTTTTCATTCCGTTAACACTTGCCAGGTCCTTTGGGAGATGTTTGAGCACCCGGCCTGAACCAGTTTTAAGGATAATCATGTGGCCAATATGGCGTGGTGGCTAAAATCTGCGGGTGCTTTGAATTTTGAGCTGTAACAAGACCAATGTGCTCTCTTGCTCTGAATTTCAGAAATAATCATAAGAGTTACATAATATAGTTTATATTTTTGTTGATGAATGAAATAAAAGCAAAAAGTAGATATGTCAAATATTACCTTGAAGTTAGCCAATTTTTGCCTACCCGCTCTCCCATTTATCTCCATCATAAAGGGGGAGTTCCACCCTATATTGAATTTACATAGGGTTCTGCCCACTCACAAATTTTATAAAAAATTGTAGAAAGATTGTTTATAACGTGTGTGTTCTATTTGTGAGATATGTACCCATTCATCTATTTCAGTTGTTAAATTTAAATAATTTTAAATTTTAAAATTAAAAAAATGGTCACCCTAATTAAAAGTGGCCCTAGGCGACAAGATTTTTTATTTTTCGACCTAATTTATTCTCAACATGATGCCTAGTAATTGGTAATTATGTTTGTACCATACAATTATTTCAATGTATAAAATAAACAAGTCCAGATCAAATTTTGTTTGAAGATACCCCTAAATTTAACATTTTGAAAATATTTTCAAGAAATTAAATTGCCAATTTTACCTAGTTGCTGTTCTTGTCAACCTATGAAATTTATATCAGATTTGTCCACACATTTGTTTGTTATAACCATAAAATCTCAAGAAAAAATAAAACCGGTAAAATGGAGCTATCTGAAATTCAATCTAAATGGTCAAAATTTTGCAGAATGTAAAATTCAAGATTTTATGTAAACTTCCAGTAGTATGCTAAATTTACATAAGTTTTCTCTACAGGCATATATCTTGATGATATTATGGAAATTGACTGTTTGGCTTATAAGTATTTTGTTTTCTATCGCTTTTCATTGGTTGGTTACATTTGGTATTGTGCAGTAGGTGCTTATAGGGTACCCCCTCCAAATCAGCCCAATTTACATCTATCATAAATCAGAATTTCTTAAATTGATAATTGTTAGCATAATCTGTGAGTTCTAGCTTATGTTTTGCGGTACACACATTACCATATCTATCACATAAAATGGTTAAAATAGTGTTTCTTTTAGAATATTTACTCAAATTTAGCTCAGTACAAAAAATATCAACAATGTTTGGGTTTCAATTATGGTGTGTTACAGTTCTTGTCAACCTTTCCCATCTATATATAATTTGACTATATGTATAAGGATAATATTTACAAGATTTGAAGCCCGGAAATATATTTTGTTTGAATGGTGAGTCAGACTTTTGTTAAATGAATAAATACTATTGAATTCATTATAAATATTTATGCCCAGTTTTACAGAATTGTTTAGTATGTCAGCATTATGATTATGAGGTCATTTGAGAATCAAATTCGTGATTCTATAACCGCGATGGAAATAACAGCACAAAGAATGTTTCACCTCATCTAATGCCAGATGTTCAGTATGAGTAGATTCCAAAATTCGCTGCTAAGTGTTACTTAATATTTGAAAATCCATTTATAAAAGTATCATTTTTTTCTCCAACTCCATTTCTATTATTGGAGCAGTTTTAAAGCATTTGTTGAAATATTTATGATTTTAAATAGGGTTTATGATAAGTATTTTGGATACTCTTTTGAAATGTTTGGTGAATATAACTTAATGCAGGAGAAAAAAACACAATCAATACCAATTAAGATACAATGCCATTCAAATAAGATTCTGTAAACCATTCATTAAAATGTACACATTGAGTGCTTAAGGGACTGCAAAATAAGACTACTATTTAATAATGTGGGAAAACGGATCATTCATAATAGAAATAACCTATAAAGTTTCAAAACTTTAGACTCAGTTTTACTCAGTCTCTGCAAGACACTAAATGGAAAGTGCTGCAGCTTTCATGCCTCCTAGCACTGGCTTAAAGACATATGTGGCTATTTCCACTGCGCACCTTTCCCGCGTCTGCAAACGGGGAAAGTTGTCTGGGTCCTGTCTTTCGACCCTTAACGGATTCGGATCAACACAGCTTCCGATATTCTTATGGCATATCGGTTTTCGGACATTTTCTTCTCAAAATAACTAATTAAAGTGTGTTCGAAATATCTATTGACATCTTTTCAGAACTGATCGTCTCAGCACTAAAGACAGATAAAAGTAGCTCAGTCGAAATCAAACGACGTACACAATAACCCTGGTTACGAATACGATAGTGGCCGAGTCTATACTATTTGTATGGTTATTTAGAGCGACGCACGACCTGACCTCGTGGCCTAGTGGTTAGCGTGTCTGGCTAGAAAGCCAGAGGACCTCTATCGATTCTCGGATGCGCACATATTTTCAGTGTGTTTTTTCTTTCTTTTTTAACATTTTAATGCTAAATTACTTCATATACTAGTAAAATGGCATCATCAAAACGACCGAAATGGTCATCCCCGAACTTTTTATATTGAATTACGCATGAAACCTATGGGGGTGGGGTTAAATTTGGCCCTCTAGAAAGAGAATTAGTTCGGTGACCCCAGATTTTTATTCTTTTTTCTGAAAGGAATTATAATAGTCCATGAATAAAAAATAAATTTTCAAGATTTTCATTATCAGATTTTTTAATACATGATTTATTCTAAAAACAAATTCCATTTTTCGACGAATTGCCAAAATATATCATGCAGTATCTTGTCACAGCATGGGATAACAAGTAAACATGCACATTTTCTTAAAAGTTTGAGGTCATGGGCAGTAATTTAAGTTAAAAGAAAGAAGCTGGCTGAAGATTACAACCGTTTTAGCTCGATAATTAGGACTAGTGTTATTATTTTATATTACTAGAAAATTGGTCAAATGCTGTAAACTTCAATATGAGATTCTGAAAAAATAAGCACAGTGACATATCCTTTTTATTTCATAAATGGATAGCCCATGCATAAAACAAACTGTATGCAAAGTATTGAAAATATTTCAATATGGGAAGTATTTAGTAGCATATGTCCTTAAATGGTCTTCTACTTTCTGCTGAAACTAAATATTCCAGAAGGACCAGAAAATACAACACTTTATCAATGTATGGGGGAAAGTTTAAACCGATACAAAGACAGCTGGTGTGAAATTCAAGTTCTCTGGAAAAAAGAACCTACAAAAATAGTGAGAACGTACACAATTTCTTAAACACTTGACCTGGTTTCACTTAGTTTATGAGAGTTAATGAGAAGTATGCACATAGTCCTGAACCAATTTACCCTCAATATTTGATTCGGAGGGACATCAGATAGAGGAAGTTCTAGATGCAACAGGAACATAGAATTTTGATGGAGACGATGAATTACCTAGCATAAATCCTAATCTGTTTGAATTTTTTCAATGCCTGAAAGACATTAAGAGCATAAACACCTGTTGGCTTCAGTCCAAATATAATTCGGAAACCAGTGGAAGATCAATTTACAAATGATACCTGCTGGACATCTAACCATACAACTAAATTCTAGACCGAGTACTACTTATCAAGTGCTGCTTACAAAAATGCAAGTTTTATGCTATTGAATTAGCTAAAACTTCTGACACCAAAAACATCTAGGACCTAATTTGGATGTAGATACTAAATAATGATAGTCAATGCGTTTTTAAAATAATACTGGTGGAAAACTGCCGTTTGTAAGACCTAATTGGAATATTTTATTTGAAATCACTTATGAATCAAAACTGACTGAACGCATTTCATGCAAATTATAACGCTGTTACCGGTGTCCAAATTTTATGAGAATTTACATGCATAAAGAAGATGTATTTGACCTGCTTTTCTGAAAGTATTATGGGTTGACAAAAACTGGAAAATGGTAAATATTAGGACAGAGTCCCCTATAGACACTAACTTTAGTGTTCAATATGGGGATAATTCAAATTTTGATGGGTCAGAAAAAATTATCTAGATGTATTCGTATACATTAATGGTAGTAAGGTATACCCTGGGGAGTCTTCTTTCATATTCCATTCAAAGAATGTAGCAGGCAATATGTTAATGATTTGAGACTGATATTTAATAGGTCATATATTAGTACAAAGAAGGTGTACATCAAGGTTCCCCCCTGTGGCCTAACAGCCTTCGAGGAATAAAATAATTTCATTTTTGTAGTTGTTATAAGGTAGGTATTTAACATACAAAATATTATCGAAATCCATGCGTGGGCAGATTTTGAACCCCCCCCCCCCCTTTAAGTTTTTTACACGAACATGTAGTGTGATATGTAATCTTGCAAATCTTACTTACAAAATTTCCAAAATTTATTTCACAAGGTCACTATTCTTGCTGATTTGATAGCATCCAACACTTAAAAAATAGCCGGCCAGGCGTAATGTACATGATTTTCATAAGTATATCAACACCTGTGAACAAGGCTGCCAATCCACTTCTTTCATAGGAAAATACAAAGAATACCTATTTACTAAAATTATTTTAATTAATTATGCGCAAAAATTCCTACTAAGAACAAGCAGAAGCCGATCCTTACAGGTTACATTGGGTTCTGTCTTATTGGAGGGAGTCTTTATCATTTCAAGCTCGCGGAAAGCTAGCATGGTCTCTGCATGGAAGAAAATACATGTCATGAAATAGCTCGGTCGCATTGGCACTGAAAGATTGATAGTTTGAACCCAAGAAATGTCCAGAAGAATCAGTGTGGTCTAGATTGTAATTATTTAATGCATGGTCCCTCTCTCTGTCTACCCAACTCTTATAGCCTTCGTCCTATATTTTTGATTATTTGTAGAACTGTGACTTTATCATTTTTTATCATTTGCATCGATGGAATGCCATAAATATAGTTTGATTGATTTGATTGATTTGATTCTTAACGCACCATCAACAATCTTTCAGTTATACAGGGTTCCTGGGTTAAACCAGTACTAATCTAGGTTAAATGTGTCTTGCTCAATGACCACAACGCAGTGAAGCCGGTGAGGCTCAAACCCGCGGCCCTTCGGTCTCGAGCCAAGCACTCTACCACTGAGCCACTAGGCTCCCTCCATAATTATATGTTAAAGTCAACTAAACAAATAAGTTGGTACGAGCTGCGATAAACAGCGAAAAATGCGTGTCGCTATTTTTTTTAAAAAAAAAATACATGCAAAGTTTGGCCGCAGGGGCAGGATTCTTTGCGTTCTGACTCAGTTTTCGCGGGCTTCCCGCAATCATGCACCCAAGGATCATCACTGCCAGATGATTAAGTACTATATTTTTGATAACATTCCTTGCCCACATAGATTCCTTAAACCGAACGCTTTACTGAGTTTAGCTGACCGAAAACATAACAATGTCCATGTATCTAAAGCAACCATGAACCCCATTCCCCTCCCCCATATTTTTTTTAATTCTCACGTTACTCATCCTTCACTTCGTCGTACAGGTATATGTTTAAAGGATATTTCTTGGTGTTACCTATTATACTCTCATTTAATAAGATGATTGAAAAAAATCGGAGGACCACTTTGCTTATCTCTCATACCAATAGATCGTCCGCAGCAAGATATTTAGTTTGTTGAAAGCCTGCTTATGCCAAGAAATAAAAATTTAATATGAATACGTGATATACACTAAATATATCACGATTAAACGGGGAAAAAGAAAAAAAAGGGACAAAGCTTTAAGTTGCTGGATGACAATGAATTTATACAGAAATCATGGCCAGTAACGAGCATACCACTAGACAGCCAATCCCCATGGTGCAACACACTGAAAAAATGTATGAGTAATTAATTCCATGCTCTGAAAACACGAGAGTAAAATTGAGCTTATACTACTAAAAATAGTAGAGCCGTTACCTTTTAAACGCCTTAATAAAAGCTTTTAGTAGTACGGGTACATTACGTTGTATTGATATTTATAAAATATATAGTTTGTTTTGTATTTAAAAAAATGAAAGTGATGTTTAATCAAAAAGGTGGCAGCTCAGCTGTCATCTCTTTTGATACCAGCCAGTGGGGTACCTGATGCATTTTATAGAATACGCTGTCTAGATTAAGGCGGGCCAGGGGGCAAAGCCCTGGTTTAGAGCAATCGCATGGTTTAAACTAGCTCCCAAGACATGCAATTATTTCATTGCCTTCTGTGTGTTATCTGCTGATAACCTTTGCAAACAGATTGGACCAAGATCAGGACCGACAATACGTTGAGCCTAATCTGGATCCAATCTGTTTGACACTCAGATGGTATTCCTAAAAGAAATGTTTGATTTTGAAAAAAAAACATATTCTAACAGACCTCGCCTATAGAGCCAACGGTAACAGACTGTGATATATCGGACAATAATTCACTGCTAAAGTGTGTGATAGCTGACGTCACTGGAAAATGACGTCATTTATGGTGTTAGACGGTGTAACGTCGTTTTTAAGCTTGAAAGACGTTACAATTTCATGTAAACGTATGCGACGTAGACTAAGTATTGGCGGGAGTTCTTCAGTGCAATGGCGGAAAGTTGGAAGAAGCTGAAGACTTCGAATTTGTTTTCGTCGTTTATTGTGTGTTAGAATCGATATAGATCAGCTCCAGTGCGTGAATTGTTGAGTAATAATTCACTGTTTGTCGGCCAGTTGTACGCAGATAAATCACTCGCGCTGCGCGCTCGTGGTTTGATCTTCTTTACAAATGACCTCCAAACAGTGAATTATTACTCAACAATTCACTGCTGGAGCTGATTTATTTTTTAAATAAAAAAACAGCAGACAACAAAAAGCATCATAAAATTTCAAGGGGGGGGGGGCAAAGAGTTAATACTATAATTACCATTTTATTCTTCAGAAAATCAAAGTTAGTGGCTGGTTGCGCCAAGTTGTACGCACATGCGGTTTTGCGCACACGTAGGCACCCCCTTGCCAGCTCACACTACCCATTTACTATATTGGTGCACAGGCTGATTTTGGACTAAGAACAAGCACACTAATAGAAACACACAACGCATTATAACAGTGGTTGTATGGTGGAAATATACTGAGGGACTTTAAAGCTGCATAATCTGTAACTTTTGATATTTTCATTTTAAAAATAATGTTTCTATATTTCAAGAACACATTAAAAATACTAAAATTCAGGTATACATTTTACCTTTTTCGTAATAATTAACAAACTATTTGTGCCAAAACAACAGCATTTATGTTGTAAATTAACTGTCTAGAATTATTGGAGGGACGCAAATAATTACAAACAAGAGAAAATACACCTGTTTTTATAAGATAATTCACTTTTCCATGCAGTTTTCAGCTGTAGAAATTAGATTTATTGTGACAACATAACTTTATTCTACTTTTACAAATGATTTAAAAAGAAAATATTTTTTTTTTCGAAAAATGTTCATAGTTACAGAGTATGCAGCTTTAAGAACGCACCATTTTACATTCTCTGTCTATTCCATATGATTAATTTGAGGATGTTTTCTTTATCATTTTTTATCCTCTTGCAAAATGGACCATGATTTGCCATGATTTCGATTTGCTCATGCTGTTCATTCTGACGTAATATCGACGTAAGTGTTTTTTTAACAATTGTCGTCTGACAAATGTGAATTTAAATCAATTTGAAAACAAACACTTTTAAGTGGTAGCCAGATATCTTAACAAATGGAAAAAAACACACAAAGTTTTCAGAAATAAGCGTTTTATTAAATCCCACTCGAAGCGTTTCTTTGCTAACGTCAGTCTTAAATTTTCAAACATCAATAACAGACGGATGACGTCCGCGCATGTCGCAATACTTTTGTCTTTTATGCAACTGGTTGAGGAGTATCTGTTGGCAACAAAATTGTTTTGGTTATTCCTGATCCTTAGGATATAAACGGCCAATTACGTCAAAAATCAATGACGCCATGTAGACATAATGAACGTTGCAAGAGCCTTTAAACTTCACGATTTGATTTTGTCTTTCCTTTTGCTTTCAAGAACAAACATCGGTTTGAAAACATTTTTTGGTTCATTATGGAAGGTATGGGTACTCTGTGACTTTTTGAATTTGAGTTGTCACAGAACTATCGCGACGTCACGGCAATCATAAGCCACAGCGTTTCGATGCAAGCTAAATGACGGAACTTGTCAATTTTATTTTTCACATAATGAAAATATCCAACTTTCGACATAAATTAGCATTTAAGCAGGTGTTGCGTTTTTAAAGTCCTTCAGAATAAAATAATACAGAAACATGGTTACAAGCAGCTCACAAAAATGAAAAAAAAAAATACAATAACAGAACTGACGCAACCAACAATGACCCAATGTGTCCAGTCTGATAGTCTCTGTCGACTATTAAAGTGAAATAGGACCTTAGACACAAAATAAGGTCCTTGTTCTGTAATGCACTATCCACTTTTGCAATCATCTGGCTGAAGAAGATAGAGCTGCTGCAATTGCTGTCGTGTGGGAGCTCTTTCACAAAGTGTTGTGGATGCGTCTGTTGTGATTGTGGTATTTACTGGTCATCCTCACTTGCATTCTGATAAGACTGTAAGGAGGCACAGGTAAGTAATATTAATAATGGGATATTACAAATTATTTTTCTTATTTCAAAAGAAAACTTTAGCTATGGCCTCTTAAAAGGGCCGTCTCAAGAAGACGATTCATTTGAGCACCAAAACAAATGTTTGGACTTATAGATAAGAACATATTCACAGTTCTGCGCTGAAAAAAAACTTGCCTATCTTGACGTATGGAATGTAATGTGACAGGGCCTAAAATGCTAAACTGGAATTTAACCAACACTATAAAAGCACCGTTAAACTCAAGCCATATGTGAGCCAGCACATGCGATTATGGCACCTATCGCATCATCGAGCAACGAAAGCTCAACCAAACTTGTGCATCTCTACCAAAATGCTATGATATAGAAATTGACACAAGAGAATACGATGATACATGAACTAATCGAGTCCCGCTTAACCCTCACGCGTTTTGTACACTTTGTATTTGCCTATGAAGTAGAAAGATTAGTAGACGTGTGTGTGTGTGTGTGTGTGTGTGTGTGTGTGTGTGTGTGTGTGTGTGTGTGTGTGTGTGTGTGTGTGTGTGTGTGTGTGTGTGTGTGTGTGTGTGTGTGTGTGTGTGTGTGTGTGTGTGTGTGTGTGTGTGTGAAACTTACCTGTATAACTGACATGTATATTATTGCAAAATGCTATCGTATGAGGATTAGGTGCTACTGAATCAGCAAGAATAGTGACACTGTGAATCTTATAGTAGCACATTAGTCTGGTTACAGCTCAAAATTCAAAGCACCCACAAATTTTAGCTGGCCAAATAATTATCCTTGAGCAAGGATAAATGTCTTGCTCAAGGACACAACGCAGTGACTCCGGTGAGGCTCGAACCCGCGCCTCTCGGTCTCGAGTCAAGCACTCTACTACTGAGCCACTGTGCTCCCGATGTTCCCCATAGTCGAAAACTATATACATGTACCCCTCAACATGCCTGCGGTATTATTAGACAGTACATTTTTATTTGTATTGATTTATTTGGGGGTGCGGTATATTACCCTACCTAGAAATGTTTCAAAGATAGATAAGAACCGTTGTAAGCAAACACTGGCTAGTTTATCTTGTTTTTTGGGCATACAGGTAGCCTCGGCTGCTCAGTATACAGATATAATGAACCTGCCACAGAATACTGCATATGCACGTGGTAGTGGATACGTCATCTTTACTATAGAATCGCCTCATTACTATGCATCTTTGAAACATCAGTACATGTATATGATAGAAAAAAAACTTACCTGTGTGCCCTTTGACAGCCTTAAGTCTGGAGATTTTATAAACTACCGTTGGCAGAGCAAAACACTTCCTTCGTAGCTAGGTGGCTGTCAGGAATGTCAAGACTATTAACAGTAAGAACAGAAAAATCGTGCAAATCATGAGCCGTATACCTTGAGCGAGTTCGTGTTCCAACTATAGTTAAACTATGGTAGATATTACAGTTGCTGCGCGAACTCACGCTAGTCGACCGTTAGTAGGAAACAAGTACTAGCTCCCACAAAAATCTGGCGGTATTTTAGCCTTATTAATGTATGCATTCTTGCAAACTTTATGCTCGTAAGCTTGTTCATGTACATTTATTCTAATTTCTAACGCCGGATCTGTTTTTGAGTGTTGTTTTGCGAATTTACACAGGCTGGAACATTAAATTTAGTAGGAACATTAGAGATGTCTAGGCAGTGTACATTGTAACAATATAAAGTGTTTGGATCCCTATCTCTAGCCTTTGAGACATACGGATCAGACTTGTCCTCTGATTATTATTAATCATGTTTTCCTACCGCCCACGTTATTGTACTTGTGGAATTCGCGTTGAAAACGCATTGAAAACGCAGGTAATACGCACTGTATTTTCAAAGCGAATTCCAAATAGCCAATCCCCGCTCGTCATTGATAATGCGTTGAACTGCAGTGAAACGCATTTACCTGTCCACCAATCGATCCAGCTGATTTATCAACGCGAATCAACGTTTATCACTGCGTAGCAACGCAGATCCGCATTGCAATGCATAGCTGCATAGTCATTCATTAGAGGAAGGATAAAATACGTTTAAACGGATTTAATAGGAAAATAAAACATTGAGGTAAGAAATAATATTGTTTTACGCAAGATGATAAAGCAAATTTCAAACTTTAGATTAAATTTACCTATTTACCTATAACAGAGTCAACACATTTCAATATCGATTTTTCTAAATAGGCAATTTGATTGGTTAATTGCCACCATTTCACCAAGGATTGTTTTCTCCGATCGGCCCGATCAATCAATCTTTTAATCTGCCCGATGGTCGTTTGAATCGCCTCCTATCGCCCAGCTTTTTTTTGACACGATTGAGTCCCGACTATATTAACGAATCGAGTTGCCGGGGCTTGTTTTTGCTCTTAAATTCGTTCTACCAGAGCACAGTAAAATGGTATTACATTAGGAAATATGCTTGAGTAGGAGGCCAAGAGAAAAAAATCTAAAAATAATTAAACTTGCGAGTTTTAAAGGGCTTTCAATTGTGTTTTCGTTTCAGTACCCTTTTTTTAGAAAAGTGTCCATTTTTTTAAAAAAGAATATTGGTATATATTCTCTGGTATTGGTATTAATTTTTAAATCTATCATAATTTATAGTGATTTTGAGTGAATATAGAATCATATCTTTCTGTTGTACATGTATTTAGTAACTATCGATTCTATGTGACACCCTTCGCACGATCCTCGGCAGAGAGCTGCAGAGGGTATACGAAGGCTCCCGAGGGTAGAAGAGAGCTCCAGAGGGTATACGAAAGCTCAGGAGGGCAGGCGAGACAAGGCGACCTATAGAAGACCCTCAGACGACCAAGACGACCAGCGGCCGACGGGTTTTGATCGGCTACTGTTTTTGAACATGTTTAAAAACAGTAGCCGATCACTTTTTCGGTGCCCGACTTTTGTAGGACTGAGGCGATTGCACCAGACCTTTCCAGACCTCCCCAGGTGATTGCCCGTGATTGCCCGCAAGTTCCCGATTGTTTCGCAGATGTGCGGCCAATCAACCAAAAATATTGATCGGGTACTATCGGGACCAAATTAATCCTTGGTGAAATGGGGGTATAACGCACTAACACTTCCCATCTCATATGAATATTCCTGATCTTGCCTTGCGTTGTTACGAGTTGATTCGCGTTTTCAACGCACTTTAAATATGTGCGTACAACGCATTGAAAATGCGCACGAAACGCGAGTTCGCAGTACAAAAACGTGGGCATATCCTATGACCACAACGTGAGCTTAAAAAAGGGGATCCACCATCCAAAGATATTTGAAATTATGAAAAGATAATCGAAGCTTCCAAGTGACATACATGGATAAAAATAAGACAATGGACGATGTACACTATAAACAATGCACAGAAGAATCCTTGCACTTTAACAAGCATTGCATACCCAGATGACATGCGACAGAATGTGACACTTCATCAGAGTCTGCACCGTTTGCTAAGATAGAAACAATCTATAGGGACTCAGAGGTGCATCTGGACGTGTAGTCTAAACTCATAAAAACAATTTTCAAAGTGAAAATATTATGAGTGCTCACTAATTTAGTTACCGTATACACACTGGTCAATGTAAACGCACCGGTGGTTGCTACAACGAGCTGGTGGTGGCATTTTTACGCACTGGTGGTGGCTTAAAAGGTAAAAAAATCTATACCTGTTGACTTTATGATTTATTTATAAGCTTGCATCTATTTTATTTGTGATGACACCTGGCGCACAGACCAACGGTAACATTGCAGTTTATGGCTCTGCCAGGCAATTGGTAATTCAATTCATGGTTTGGACTGCAAATCCATCACAGTTCTAGAGTTTTGCCATGACAGGTGCTTTTATCTAGTATAACTGCCTAAATTGAGGGAAATCTGCATGTCTAAGCGCAGCTGTTGTCATATTCCGAAGAAAAAACATAAAAAAAACGATTACCACTTTGTATTTTTTTCTAAGTAAACTAGCAAATGTTTTATTGAGGAATTTTATTACAACGAGTGTCAGTGTGGTATATGTTTTAAGGGGATATATCTTTCAAAAGCTCTTACTTATATTTACAATATTTGCTTATGAACTTTTCAAGGCCAAGATGAAAAATTGTAAATAATATAGTCCGTGCTCGATAAGAGTAGGGTGACGAAACAGATTAACAGTTAGAAGTATGAAAGAAAATCCTATATTTGTCCAATCAGGTGAATAAAGTACGATAACGTGACCAACTACGTAACTCTACTCTTATCGAGCACGGACTTTACCAGAAATACATATATTTGGGTCAAAATACTTCTAAATATTGTAGTCAGATAGTTGTAGTTCATGTTCATGCAAATGGTTTTCTCTTAAGTTCACCCAGCATGTCACAACATCGCAAACGGTATCTAACCAGGAAGTAACTCTAAAAAGGCTGATAAGCATGCTGCCGATTGCTCAAATGCTGTATGTTCGGGCGTAAAGTGATCTATGTGAGATGTATAAATTGTTCATACAACAATCCGTCTCCTTGACAAAAAAGCAATGTTTGTTTATAGAGGAAAAAATTCATGCAAGTAAGAGCTTTTGAAAGATTATCCCCTTAATAAGCATGATATTTCACATTCACAATAAAATTGCTTATAATATTTCACATTCACAATAAAATTGCATAAGTTGTGTCAGCAGTCTTTGTGTACAGAGGCGGGATTACATGCATGTAAACGACAAATGCACAAATCTACGATGACCAGACTGCGTATATCTACGCTGTCTGATCGGTGTCTTTAACTAATTGACTTTCTTGAAGGTACCTGAATAATTCTTAACTTGCAGCATCACACCGGATAGGCGGCAATAAAAAACGTTAGTACTATCGCCGAACGTTAGAAACAGAGTTTTTGCTTGCCATCTGTCGCCTGACTAGCGACAAATGACAATCGAAAACACTGTTTCTAGTGATTTTTGATCCGCAATGGCCGATTGTTAAGAGCGTTTTCGATTGCCGCCTATCATGGCAGGTGTGAGCATGCAATTTTCTCTGAAGCCGACCAGGATGAATTGAGCCGTTATTGATAATCGAAATTTGGGCGGGTAAAGTACGGAGGGAGTTCGAGAAAGAACCGTAGTAACTATAGTTCAACTATAATTATGACTCTGATCAATCAACTTGTATATATGTTGACAGTTCGTTAAATAGTTCAATACGTTCTGAGTTAAATAGTTCTGAGTTAAACAGTTCTGAGTTAAATAATTCATCTACAAGTACATTTAGTGATTTTTCATCAAATGAATCTGTTTTAAATAAACTGAAGTGTTACTATACAAATGCAGACTGCTTACTGAATAAGATAGAGGAGTTAGAAGTTGTGATTTCAATTGAAAATCCAGATATAATTATTGTAACGGAGATTTTTCCCAAGAACTTAAAGTGTACAAATATTGACAATAATGAATATAAGATTCGTGGCTTTTTCTGTTTTATGGGGCCTGTGGCAGATGCGTGTAGGAGTGTGGCTATTTTCATAAAAGATGGTATTAAAGCAGACTTTTGTTATGATCTTAATAAGACATTATTTTAAGAATCTGTATGGTGTGAAATCTCAGTTGCCGGTAAAGAGAAGTTACTTATTGGAGCTGTGTACAAGTCACCAAATTGTGAAGCGAGGAACCAAGAAATGTTAAATAAGTTGATAACACAAGCAATTGAAAGAGGATATAACACACTGTCATTGTGGGAGATTTTAAGTACAGCTCTTGCTAAGAACCATGCAAAACCTGCAAAAGGTGATACATCGCATGTTACGAAAATGAACCTTTTTTGTTTTTCCCAATTGATTATGTCCTAAAATAAGTCAAATGACCCTTTTTACTGGTAAACGATTTTGTAGAAGAATGCTATCGATGGATTATAAAACATCATTTGAGATGAAATTCCCATAGGGTTCCATTATGAAACTTGTAGTTAAATTTTCTCTCATGATGGTCCTGTTATTACTATGAAACTGGGTCTATTTAATGGCAACAGCCTTCGTTTTCTTATTTCAAAATTCAAACCCGTGTGTTTTTTTAGGTTATCTATGGTAAAAAGGCTAAAATGTAGTTGTCATGGAGATACCTCCCTTAATGTTCGGGAGAAATCGTCAATTGGAAACGAAAACATTATAATTTCTATAACTATTTTAGAATAATTTCTTTGAACTATGCTAAAAACAACAGTTTATTTTTTTAATTATTTGTAACACTGTAATATAAGTTTTAATTCCTTAATATCAAAAAATAAAATCATATCACTCCAAATAAATGAGGGATCCTTAACAAGTATGGCAGCTTTTTTAAAAGAGCATGACACTGAAACTGCCCCATTGTCTGCGCAGGCGCGATACTAAACGGATCGACAATGCCCAGTTTAGAAATCTTTTACTAGATCTATCATATATATATATATATATATATATATATATATATATATATATATATATATATATATATATATATATATATATATATATATATATATATATATATATATATATATATATATATAAGCCAAGATCTGACAAAAGGGACCTTCTGGCAATAAAAGTCAAAAGTGAGATATTTACAGAGAAAGTAAGACCTAGCTGTTGTGAACAATTATAGAAAATTTGAAGAGATTATCTTTACAAATAACAAAGATATGAGCGTTTTAACTCGTATAGATGATGCGTTTTAAACATGACGTCACTTAACGTTGTTAATGACTTTCTGACGTCAACACCATTGTATCAACATATGACGCTAAAACAAAGACGCTATGGGCAATATTTCAAGCATTCTCCCTGTTTCTGTAAATTTGATGTGTATGCAATTGCAGAGACTGCACAAATAGCCCACAAAACGCTCATCCCGTGTTAACAAAAGCATTTGAAATGAGGTACACTGTTTTAAAGGTAGTGTATAGTCCATATGCACAACTGTTGCCATGGCAACATAAATTATACGTATCACTAAATTCTATCAGAACTAATTGTGCCTTTGAATGTATTACATGTTAAGAGCAATTTGACTCTATTGTAAGAACATGCAAAATCTTGAAAATTTAGATGTTTTTGAAATTTTGATTACACAAAAACTGCAAAAATGCCCGAAGGACCCTTTTGTCAGATCTGCACTCATATATATATATATATATATATATATATATATATATATATATATATATATATATATATATATATATATATATATATATATATATATATATATATATATATATATATATATTATTATTTTATAGAGGATGATCTTCCCTCTTTTCAAATACATAACATATGATTTAAAAATTCTTCCCTAATACTGTAAATCATCCATTACAAATAATTATGAGGCAAAAATATCGGTAAAATTTATGCAATTGCCCTCCCTTGCCGTTTTTGAATTAGCTCCCTTGTTGAAATAAATTTCGCAAGTTTTGTAATTCAAAGGTGATTATTTGCTTGTTTTAATATATATATTTATTCCGAATTACAATAGTTTTGTTTTAAATATTTTATAATTTTATATTCTACCAAAGATGCCATTGACTGCAAGCCTTTAATCACTAAAAACAATAATAAAATATAAGAAGTAAAAAAACCCATAATATTTTAAATTGGCGTCATATTAATGCATTATGTAAATGAGATATAGGCTAAAATAATTACCTTCTCACGTTCAGGTGATTTATATTGAATGGAGGTGTTCCACACATGGGAAAGGTTGACTATCTATCAAAATGGACCCTAAAATGGATCCAAGCAAAATAAACAGAAGCCTGAACAATATGAGCCCTGTTTGAAAATTAACCACATCATCATTCATGTGCAAAAATACGGTGATAAACACACACATCTACTATAGGGATACTTGACCTTTTCATTCTGGGTACTGGTAACAGGTACTTAGGCAAACAGTGAAGACCCAAACAGTGGCATTTCATCAGTGTCTGCACTGTTTATTAAGATATTTACCAATTTTCAGATAACTAACAAATTATAAGGTGGAAACAGAAATGACTTACTTTGCATACATGCAAACAGTCTTGACCAAGATCAAACTGCTCTGAAAAGGTTCAACAATGTGTGCTACAGAGACGCTAAAACTGGATCTATAATGGTTGCAAGACTCGATCACATACAGCAAATAGATCTAAAATGATGTCTGTTGTCGTCATCTGCTACATGTTTTAAATTAGCTAATTTCGGTATACAGACAAACAGTGTGGACCCGAATCAGACTGCTGCTATGGTAGCAGTCTGATCTAGGTCCACACTGTTTGCTACAAAGACGTTTTAAATGGGCTAGCATACTGTTATATGGGTCTGCTAAGTCAATAGTTAATTTTGGCAAATACAAGTTTATGTATTGTCTAAAAATCGGCCCATCACACCATTACGGCATTCCTCTAGGGGGTCGACAGTGGCAACTCTTAAGTCTTATGCTTAGCTTTGACATAGCTTTTGGGTGCTCGAAAGAACTGTCTCATTGACGGGCGGAACATATTATTAAAAGTACGATGATTTAGGTATATGTTCGGTATGCTGTGAATAATTTCTTATCCACTCGAAAATTGCACAGCTTCAAGGATGATTGGTCGTTAATTGTGTATAATTTTACTGTTCGCGAAAATCGTATCACAACTTTAGGATTATCTTTGTCGGGTACGATAGCAATTAAACAATGTGCCTGCAATCGCTTTTTGCTAACTATTGAAAGTGCAATGTGGCAAAGAAAAAAAAATACGGCAAGTCCTTGGGTTGAGCCAGTTATTCAACAATGTGCTGGACAATGCACGTACTACCAGACCCTGGGCCACTCCTTATAGGTGGGGCTCGGGGTCTGGCATCTGACTCTGAGACTCTGTGTCTAGGGGTCCGATACCGAACTCAAAGACTGCCCAGTACCAGACCCAGAGACACTGAGTATTATTTATTCTATTTATCTTTTGCGTCAAACTTCATTATTCTAGATGTAGCCCCCCTAACATAATCCCTAACAGGCCTGCACACACAACTCATTTAACACAAAAATTCCGTTCTTCATGGCTGTTTTCAGCTATGTCAAGACTTACCACAAGGGGTTAGGGCGACCTCCAAGGCACGGATTTATCAAAGCTACATTTTCGATCGCCGAAAATAGGGTTTTCGATTGTCATAACGATAGTATAGTAGAACGCAATTATAGTGTTATCGATCGCCAATATGAAACAGTGTGATTCTGTTTAGCGTTCAACCAACAGTTAAGCAGTAACGGTCATGGAAAGACTGGAGAATCAAACCAACAACCCCTTGTTTATAACCGAGTGGTTTATCCACTATGAGAGAAAAAATATCTTGAAATGTGTCTTTTCCCCAATTTCTTAGATTTTGAAAGTGGTTTGATACATATTCCTTAAATTTAATACAATTGCACACAAAATGCATGCAAGCTTTTAAAAGACCTCGGACAGTCTTAATGAAGGACTGCCCATAAAATGGCCGGATAAAAGTTTCAAAGAAAATGAATTTTTTCACTGAAAAAGATAGTAGGTTCAACCCTCGAATTTTCCACAAAAGTGTTTTTCTCATTGGACAAATAACAATTTAAAAAACTCTGTCTTTGCTACACATATTCAACATATAGAAAATATCAAAAGTTTTACTGAAGTGCTCCCCCGCCCCTCACCGTGGTCAAACTAATCATTTTGTTTACACTTGTACTTTAACATTTCACACATCATAGAAATTTTATGTTAAAATGTGTCATTTTGCTGATTTCTTCGATTTTGAAAAAGGTTGCTGCTACCTTAACACAATTGCACGCAAGAGAAGAAAAAAAACATGGGTATCTTGCATTTTTGTTTAAGAACATACATTACTTTATTGGTTTTGAAACATCATTGTCTTAAATTAGTTTGGTCATGGGAGAAAAATTATGTTAAAATGTGCCATTTTTTGCCGATTTCTTAGATTTTGAAAACGGTTGCTGCTACCTTAACACAATTGCACGAAAGAGAAGAAAAAACACATGGGTTTCTTGCATTTTTGCTTAAGATCGTACATTACGTTATTGGTTTAAATACATCATTGTTTTACATTAGGATGGTCATGGGAGAAAAATTATCTTAAAATGTGCCATTTTTGGCAGATTTCTTAGATTTTGAAAACGGTTGCTGCTACCTTAACACAATTGCACGCAAGAGACGAAAAAACACGTGGGTTTCTTGCATTTTTACTTAAGAACAGACATTACTTTATTGGTTCTAAAACATCATTGTCTTACATAAGGGTGGTCATGGGAGTATTATTATGTTAAAGTGTGCCCATTTTTGCCGATTTCTTAGATTTTGTAAACGGTTGCTGCTACCTTAACACAATTGCACGCAAGAGAAGAAAAAAACAAATGGGTTTCTTGCATTTTTACTTAAGAACAGACATTACTTTATTGGTTCTAAAACATCATTGTCTTACATTAGGGTGGTCATGGGAGAAAAATTATGTTAAAATGTGCCCATTTTTGCCGATATCTTAGATTTTGAAAACGGTTGCTGCTACCTTAACACAATTGCACATAAGAGAGGAAAAACACATGGGTTTCTTGCATTTTTCTTAAGATTATACATTACTTTATTGGTTTAAATACATCATTGTCTTACATTAGGATGGTCATGGGAGAAAAAATTATGTTTAAATGTGCCATTTTGGCAGATTTCTTAGATTTTGAAACGGTTGCTGCTATCTTAACACAATTGCACGCAAGAGAAGAAAAACACATGGGTTTCTTGCATTTTTGCTTAAGAACATACACTACTTTATTGGTTTAAATACATCATTGTCTTACATTAAGATGGTCATGGGAGAAAAATTATGTTTAAATGTGCCTTTTTGGTCGATTTCTAAGATTTGAAAACGGTTGCTGCTACCTTAACACAATTGCATGTTAGAGAAGAAAAAACACACGGGTTTCTTCCATTTTTGTTTGAGAACATATATCACTTTATTGATTTAAATACATCATTGTCTTACATTAGGATGGTCATGGGAGAAAAATTATCTTGAAATTTGCTGATTTTTCATAATTTTGCTAAAATCCAGATTATAAGTACCCCACCTCCCAATACTAGTTTGATTTTCGTGTACGAGTTATCATAATACAATTGTTAGTATATCATTTATTAAATCCAAGATCAATCTACAGAACTGATATACCAAATTAACTATTTTACTACCATGGCACAAACTCTTGGTAAATCAAAATAACCAAAAATCAGCTTTTTTGTAGCATTTACACTGGAAAATGAGGTGAAATTGAAAATTTTTGGTTGCCATGGCAACGAGCTTCCAATCAAAGAATTATTGTACCAGTCTGTGTTTGGTGACAAGTACTACATGATAGGACACAATTTTACGATTTCTGTAGCCAAGGATGTATCGCCATTTGCATGGTGCTTAGCAAGAGTTGTACTTAACTTTCCTGAAATTAACCGGGAATCCTGGTCAGTGAGTGGTAGTGAAACACACCCGGCTTTCAAGTTTATAGAATGCTTAAGGGACAATTTCCTGTTTCAACATGTACATTCAAATACTAGACATAGATTTGTTCAAGAACCCAGTTGTCTTGACTTAGTTTTATCTGACAAGGAGGAGTTAATTGAGAATCTGAAGATAGGTGATAAATTAGGGGCTAGTGACCATAACAGTATTTTATTTAATATTACATGTCAATTTGAAAAAGAAGAGACAAATCAATAGAGACCTAACTTTTACAAAGCAGATTATAGATTAATTAGAGAATATTTGAGCCAAGTTGATTGGAGTGAAATGAAAGGTTTGAATACTGAAGACTCATGGAGCTTTTTTTATTGAAAAAATTCAACATTGTATAGATCACTTTGTACCTTTGAGGAGGACTTGTAAAAACTTTAAGAAACCTAAGTGGATGGACCATTATTGTGTTAGGAAGGTGAAAAAGAAATATCAGGCATGGAAAAGATTTACTTTTAGTCATAGCTATACAGATTATAAAAACTATTGTAAAATCAGAAACAGTGTGACCAAAGCAGTAAAGTCTGCAAAAAAGAAGTACCAAAAGGGACTGGCAGCTAGTATGAAAACCTCGCCTAAATCATTCTGGAGCCATGTTAAGGAGGAGACTAAAAGTAAGAGCACTATTGGTGATTTGAGAGACAAAGATGGGGATTTGAAGACTGAGGATCAGGAATAAGCAAATATTTTGAATGACTTTTTCTCATCAGTGTTCACAGTTGAGGGGAATTCTGAATTGCCTGATTTTGAACAGAAAGTGAAAGATGAGGATTGTATAAATCAAATTGAAATTAACCGTGTGAAAGTACTGAAACAATTGAAATCCCTGAATGTGTCCAAATCTTGTGGTCCAGATAATTGTCACCCTTTTTTCCTGAAGGAGTGTGCTGAAGAGATTTATCTCCCCCTAACTGACATTTTTCATAAATCACTATCAAGCGGTGTCATTCCAGATGATTGGAAAAAGGCAAATATCACATGTATATTTAAAAAAGGATATAAACAGGATCCTGGAAACTATAGGCCAGTGTCATTAACATCTGTCATATGTAAATTATTGGAAAGAACGGCGAGGGAAGAAATTGTTAATCATTTGTCAGTTAATAAATTGTTATCAGACAGTCAATTCGGATTCAGAAAAAACAGAAGTACAATTTTGCAACTTTTGACAGTCATGAATGAGTGGACAGAAGCATTAGATGATGGCATCCAAATTGATATGGTTTACTTAGATTTTCGCAAAGCATTCGACAGTGTGCCACATAAAAGACTCATTAAAAAGCTGGAAGGTTATGGTATCAAAGGAATTTTGCTTGAATGGTTTAAGAATTTTCTAAATGGAAGACAGCAAAGAGTGG
The DNA here is from genome assembly GCA_964019695.1 of Loripinus fragilis. Taxonomy (NCBI): domain Eukaryota; kingdom Metazoa; phylum Mollusca; class Bivalvia; order Lucinida; family Lucinidae; genus Loripinus; species Loripinus fragilis. The sequence continues at coordinate 70,397,709 of OZ026516.1, forward strand.
TGATAAATGGAAAAACATCGGACTGGACTAATGTATTATCGGGGATCCCCCAGGGATCAATACTTGGACCTATAATATTCATCATATTCATTAATGATCTCCCAGGAGTGGTAGGAAATGTGTGCAAGTCATTTGCAGATGATTGCAAGTTGTATAAAAACATTAAATCAGAAGAAGACTTTAAAGAACTTCAAGAAGATATATATAGATTGTGCCAGTGGAGTAAAGAATGGTTATTAGGTTTTAATTTCAAGAAATGTAAAATTGTCTCATATGGGAACTGCCAATTTGAATATGAATATTATATGATTGATGAACAAAATAATTATCATAAACTCTCAAATGAGGACTCCGGGTGTGATTTAGGGGTATTGTTTAAGTCAAACCTGAAATTTGATGAACACATAGACAACACTATTAACAAGGTTAACCGCATAATCGGTTTGATCAAGAGGAAATTTAAGTTCATTGACAAAGACCTATTTCTGACATTATATAAATCTCTAATACGGTCACATTTAGACTATGGAAATTTAATCTTCTACCCTACTACAAAGAAATACAAACAAGTGTTGGAAAATGCTCAGCGTAGAGCTACCAGATTAGTGCCAGAATTGAGAGGAATGTCATACAGAGAGCGACTAGTTGAACTGAATCTCTCTACATTAGATTATAGACGGAAAAGATTCGACATTATTCAAGTTTTCAAGATTATACATAAAATTGACGATATTGACATGAATGTTTTCTTCTCATTTGATGAAAATACCCAGTTACGAGGGCATAACCTGAAACTGAAAAAACCTAGGGCTAATAAATCAGTAAGAGCAAATTCATTCGCTTTGAGAAATATCCCAGTGTGGAACAGTTTACCGACAGATACAGTTAACTCTAAGACAGTAGTAGAATTCAAAACCAAACTTGACAAAATCTGGCAAGATAGAAGATATAATATGAATGATATAAATTAAATTTATTAACTATATTGTTAATTTATCACAATCCAACCGGAACCGACGACATCGAAAAATCAAGACATCGAAGGGAATAATAAGCCACCAGGGCTTAAAATTTTTCCCTATCATCAACAAGGTATCAGCAAGGTATAGTTCAACTGAACCAACCCCGAAGGTTCGACCAGATTGCCAAGTTTGGATTGAAATTGGCATTTGAACATTTTCTACACTTTTCTAATCCATATTTTAAGGCTAACACAGGCAAAATATGTCTGTTTTGTTTGATTTGATTCTTTATGTCCCATCCGCAATCTTTCAGTTATGTAGGGACGGGTCTTCCTGGGTTGAACCAGTACTAAGCAAGGATTTATGTGTCTTGCTCAATGACACAACACAGTGACGCCGGTGAGGCTCGAACGCACGGCCCCTCGGTCTCGAGTCAAGCACTCTACCACTGAGCCAATGTGCTCCCAAAATATGTCTGTGATGATCTATGAAGTTAAAAACTGCATCTAGCTGTCCACATATTGAATACAGAAAACAAACACTGCCCAATGCATAGTATACAAGTATTGACTTTTCAAAAATGTTAAACCACCATTGCACCAAGGATTGTTTTGGTCCCGAGTGTACCCGATCCCTTTTTTTTTGTTGACCTGCCGCTTCTTGCAAAAGTAATCGTAAACTTGCGCGCACTGTCCTATACATTCGGGGGAAGATCTAGAGCGATCGCCTCAGTCTTCCGAGGGTGGGGTAGCGAAAAAGTGGTCAAAACATGTTCAAAAACAGTCGCCGATCAAAACAAGTCGGCCCAGGGTCGTCTTGGTCGGCCGAAAGTCCCTTGAAGATCCTCTTGTCTCGCCTGCCTTCTGGAGCTTTCGTATAGCCTCTGCTGCTCTCTTTTGATATACCCTCTGCAGCTCTCTACCGAGGACCGTGCGTACAATGTTACAAAGAATCAATAGTAGCTAAATACAACAGCAAGACATAGTTCTATATTTACTCAAAATTATTATGAATTATAATAAATTTACAAATTAATACCTAAATAAAAGAATTATAAACCAATTATAATAAAAACTGCACACTTTTCTCAGAAAGCGTACTGAAACAAAACACAAATGAAAGCTCTTTAAAAACTCACAAAAGTTTACTTTTTTGCATATTTTCTCTTGGCCTACTCCTCAGCATATTTCCTAATGTAATAACATTTTCTTGTGCTATAGCAGACCGAAATTGCAGGGCTACAGCAAGCCCCAGCACTGCTTGTGGGTCCATAACCTTCTCTGGCTTGTCAGAAAATGATAAACAGCTTCGATCTGACTCGATTTAAATGATCGGGCCTTTAAAACACAGATCACCGGCCGATCTAGGCCAATTTGGTCGTCTGAACAACGTTCGAGGTTCTTTCAAATCGTCTTAAGATCGTTTACTTTCGGTCAACTGCGTCAACATACGTACACTCTCGGTCACTCTCGCACGAAAAACGGCTGTAGAGCGGCAGAAATCGGCCGCACAGCGGCACAAAGCGTCCTCTCTCAAGCCAGGATCGTTCATTTTCGGCCGAACAACGCCCGAAAATCGCTCTCTTGCGCGCGAGAAGCGGGTCTCTATCGGGCCTTTGTCGGGCCTTTGTCGTATTCACTTTGTACCTGCGCGAACTTTCGAGCCTGAAACGTGTCGATCGCGCGAGGAACGTCCGAGAATCGTCCCCCAGCAATGGTCCATTGATCGGGACTCAATCTGGTATACGATCAGTCGCCGACCGACCTCCGACCAATCGCCGATCTGTCGCCAACCGATCGCCGGCTAAATGCTAGTGTGGCGATCGGTTGGCGACTGATCGGAGACAGGTTGACAACTAGTCGGCGACCATACCAGTCATGGTAAAACAGTTGTAACTCCAATTGTGGGATTCTGTAATTGTTCTATGTTTAGTTGTGCATTTTGTCCATTCTAGTTTTGCAATTATCTTGATGGGGAAGAGAACTGGTTGCATTGCATAGGTTGTCTTCCTAGTGCCAAGTGTGTTTTTTTTTTTGTTTGGCTTTTCCTCGTGGTGCCATGGGGTTGTCTGCAGTTTGTGATTGTGGTATATTCTGATTATACTCACTAATACCCCTATTCAACACAGGCCCCGTATTCTACGAATTGCCACAAATTGACAAACATTTGGATTCGTTGCTGAAACGTACTCAGTTCGTGAAGATCTTAACTGAAGCGTACAGTCCGTAGTCAGTCCTTTCAATTCGTAGGTCTATCGGGAATTCGGCTGTAAAGTTTTGAACTGTTCAAAACTTTGGCCACGAATTCCCAGATTCGAAAAATCGTTCTTGATTCATAACAAATTCCTAATGCATTCATGGACATCGTAACTGAATCGTAATCGACTCGGAGGCGTTCTTAGATATTCGTAGCTACTTTTAACTCATTCGTGGGGAATAAGCAATAAAACCAAGAAAGAGATAGTAGAAGGTTTTTCCCTTAGAATAACTACCCCGTCACGCGCATGTGAGCCAGTCCTAGAAGTGGAAACAGATTTGGCAGATTCAGAAGCACAATCATGATCAGTCAGTACTTCCTGGCTGGTGATTTTGCTAATGGCGAACTACCATATTTTTTCCAAGTCATAGAGTCAGGGCCAGGGCCTCTCGAATTTAACGTAGTTGTTTTCTTCTAGCTATATAAGTAGCTGTTTTCGACACTCAAGTTGCATGATCAATTCTACAGCTGCTTTACGAGAAACATTCATTTTGGAACTGATGCCCCCGATGCATGCACGGGCCTTTTTTTATAACTATCGTGAGAGAAAATCTCGCGAATCGTCACGGGTTTCTGTTAGTTCGTGCCCGATTCGTACTGCATTCGGCATATCCTTAACTAATTCGCGATCGATTCTTTAACTTATTGCAGTATTTCCAAACAAATGTAGGTTCTTTGCACATCGTAGTGAATTCGGCACAGTGGCCGAATCCAGCCGAACCCCGCGAATATTCGTGACTGTTTCTGACCTGTTTCGTAGAACATCACAAATGGGTTGAAAAATTTACAATTCTCCACGAATCCTAACATTTATCGACTCTTGATGATTCGGGGGATTCGTGGTCTGTTTGGAAAATGGGCATTAAACCTCTATGAAAAACAGTGTGGACCCAGATCAGACTGCTTCTACACTTAATTCGTCAGTAATGCAAGGCAATTATTTGCAGCAGACGACTTCAGCAGACGACATTTTCAGATGCATTTTTCATGGCGCTTTAAGTGTTAAATTCTAGTAAGCCTCTGTCTGCGGGTTAGTGATAAAGTCATGCTCAAACTAGCCGGTTCAGCTACACAAAGCAGCCTGTTCAGCTACAGAGACTAGCTATAAAATTAAAATTTCGTTTATGGCAAGCTAAGATATGATACTTTCAAGCAAGCGACTAAATAAAGTTAGAAATGTGGCAAAGATCAGAAATTGATACAATCAAGTATCACACCTGACCCAGGATACCACGTGGGAAAGTGACAACGAGAGCCCAGAGGTCAGCCCTTTCCTAGCAGGTGACCACAAGCAGCAATGAACAAAGCTATTAAAACGTCACGTAACCCTAAAATCATTTTTGCAAGAACAAAGAAATCACGCAAAATTCACCAGAAACCGCTTAAGGCTGTTTCTTTGTTATTCCATTGAATTCTTCTGGGCATTCAAATAAAGCATGCATGCATTGTTCAACCCAAAAGCCTATTTTCACTTTCTTAACGTCAATTTCACGTTATCAGCGATTTATGAGCTTTTAAAAAGCACTGCCACTTTATCAACTTTTTACACTTTGTATGATGTTTGGAATGCATTTTGAAAATGTTTCAGTCCTTGCTGCCGCCTTCATCCATTTAGCGACGCCAAGCGTTACAATTACATGCTGATATGTGTATACTGTACATGTAATACTTGAAACTCATACGCTATTAAAGAAAAGTGTAGCCAATTGGCACTATAACCAAGTAGACAGCACACACTAAATAGCGAAATACGTTAACAAAGAAAAAATAGGTCATTATGCATAGTTTACGTTGTTTCTTCATTGACGTTAAATTTGGTTCATTCCGTTTTTACCCTTTAACGTGACGCGAAACATAAGTTCTGATTCTTGAAAATGCATTCTCTTACAATGATTGGTTGACTCCAAGTCATTTTAATTTCTAGAAATTGCTTAAACTGTTTTGATATTCTATGTTATAGAATGTTATGTTATATTAGAATTCTCTAATGAGATACAATGAACACAAGTGTGATGCTATTCTAACGTTTAATAATCAACAACTGTTCTGTAAGCCTGTGGAGAGAGCGTGGTGTATTAGTAGGCATGCGCATATCAATGTATCAAACACGTGATAGTGTAAACAATGCCTTATATGTAAAATCAATATTAGAACATTTCCCTTCTTAAAAGAAAATAAAACAATTTTATGTGTAGTTGCAAAACAGTTCAACTTCCACAGATGGTCTGCTCTGGAACTACGTAAATCTAAAATAAGCAAAACTCTGGATGGAAAACTCCATCGCTTTCAATTAAGTTTGTGCCATAAACATGTCAATTTAACCACACAATTACACTTTGGCATTATTTAATTATAGTTCATAGTTTATTTACTTTTTAACCCATTCATCGGTGCTGTAGCGCTGATTAGGTTTCACTTCTCGCCCAGAACGTGTGATAAATGGCAAATTGCCTGCACTGCTATTGTTGTTTATATTTGATGGTGGAGGCAGTGGAGCCTGTTCATTAGAAATGGGACTTTCTGGCTGTGCTAATACAGTTGGGTGAAAATCTTGCACTTTCACGGGATCTCCCTTAGCTCTCATAAGGTGTTTTCTGTTACGACGATAAATAGCACCGTCGCTTGTCTGAACAGAACCTAGAGTCAAGTTTTTGGATGACTCTCGCAGGTTTCCATATTTTGCCAAATTGAATACGGACATGGTCATTTATGTTCAGAGAGGGTAATTGTCTTGCTGTCCTATCATAATGTTTTTTCTGCAAGCTTTTTGAACGAAAGTAAGCTTTTTGAACAATTTTGGGGTCAACAGTTCGCGGTTGAAGAAGTTTATCAGTAATGGGTACGACTGATCTCGTTCGTCTTGACATCAACAGTTGTGCTAGACTGAAACCGCACTCTAAAGGGGTATTACGGTATTCAAGAAACAGCAGATACGGATCTTGTTTGCTGTCCTTAGCTTTTCTGAGAAGTTTTTTGGCAATACCTACAAGAACTTCACTATGACCATTTGACTTTGGGTGGAAAGGACTAGATGTCTGATGGATAAATCCCCAATCCCTAGCAAAGTCAGCAAAAGCTTGGCATGAGTACGAGGGCCCATTGTCTGTGATTAAGAGTTGACATATGCCATTGCGAGCCATGTGAACTTAAAATTTCTGAATGACTGTTTCGGCGCGCATGTCTGGCAAAAAATCAATTTCGAAAAATCTACTATAGTAGCATGACGTTAAAAGGTAATTCTTTCCTTCAAACGTGAATATGTCAGAGCCTAGCTTTTGATATGGCCCTTGCGGTACGTCGTGCGATATTAACGGTTCTTTCGTGTTTGAGTCTCTGTGCCTGAGACAGATTTCGCAACTCAAAACATAGTCTGTGATTGCCTTGGTCATACCAGGCCAAAATATGTTATCTTTTGCGCGTTCTAATGTCTTTGTCACTCCTAAGTGACCTGTGTGAATTTGATTCAGCATATCTGCACGTAGTGACTTTGGAATTACAATTTTCTGACCTCGAAAAATTAAACCTTTTTCAAACGATAGTTCATCGCGGTGGTTCCAGTACTCAAGAATTAATTGATCGCAGTCAGATCGGGTTTCAAAATAACATTTTGCAATGTTTGCATTTGTCGATCATGCTCAATCTCGGTTTGTATCGTTTTCAACCTTTTATCGGTGATAAAAAGTTGCTGCAAAACTTCGTGTACATGCAAATCCAGGCCAGTCACCAAATTTGGATATGTGTCTGGTAAAGACGCACGTGATAAAAAGTCACTTACAGGGATGTCGTTTCCACTTTTGTGGATCACCTCAATGTTGTATTTTTGAAGTTGTAAGAGCATACGCATTAAACGCGGTGGGGCTGCTGAAAGCGGTTTTTTCATGATTGCAGAAATGGGTTTGTGGTCTGAATGCACAATAACATGCCTACCATACGTGAATTGATTCCAGCGTTTTAATCCGAATACAATAGCTAGAAGTTCTTTTTCTATTTGCGCGTAGCCAACCTCAGTTTGAGTCAAGCTCTTTGACGCAAATGTTATAGGGCGTTCTTCTTGCATCAGGCAACAGCCTATGCCATATTTTGATGCATCTACTTCCAATACCAGCGGTAAGTTTGGATTATAGTACCCTAAAACAGGACTCTGTGTGATTACCTGCTTAATCTTTTCAAATGCCTCAGTTTGGGGCTGATCCCAGAAAAATTCTGCTTCCTTTTTAAGGAGTTTCCTTAAAGGGGCTGTCAGTTCGGCAAGGTTTGGCGCGAACTTTGCTAAGTAATTAACCATACCAAGAAATCTTTCAAGTTTCTGGCGGTCATCAGGTACATCAAGCTTCAATATCGCCTGAAGTTTCGACTCGTCTATTTTGAGACCTTCATCTGTAACCAAATGTCCAAAAAATTGAAGTTCCTTAACTCCGATTTTCATCTTGTCTGGGTTAAAGCGTATGCCTTTTTCTCGAGCTCTGTCAAGAACTTTGCGCAAATTTCGGTCATGTTCGTCGCGTGTGCGACCATATATCAATATGTCATCGACAATGGCTGCGACGCCGGGCAGGCCTTCAAAAATTTCATTAACCTTCATTTGAAAGAGGTCTGATGAGGCTGAAATTCCGAAAGGTAACCTTAGATAGCGATAACGACCAAACGGGGTCCCAAATGTTGTTAAGTACGATGAACTTTCATCGAGTTTAACGCTCCAGTACGCATGCGTAATGTCCAGTAGACTGAAGCACGTAGCGTTAGTCAGTTTAGACGTAACGTCTTCTAACGTATACATTGGATAGTGAGGTCTTGGAATTGCCTCGTTGGGCGTTTTTGGGTCTAAGCAAATCCTAAGTTTGCCAGTTTGAGGTTTTTCTACGACAACAAGCGAATTTACCCAGTCTGTGGGCTCATTAACCTTCACGATGATCCGGTCATTTTCCATGTTGTCAAGCTCGCATTTGAGCCTAGACTTAAGTGCCTCGGGTATCCTGCGTGGTGGGTTTACTACCGGCACGGCATTGTCCTTTAAATGCAATTTAACTTCCCCAGGAATGACACCAATTCCTTTAAATAGGTCACCGTACTCATGCTCGATCAGCTGTTTGTCAATCGGAGAGACTGGTGGAACCCTAAGGGAACTTTCGACAGCATATGTAAGCTTTATTAGGCCCAAATCAACTGATGATTGGAGGCTTAACAATGGAGGGGCGTTGCCTTCTACTATATAGAATAATGTTTGTATTTCCTTGCCTTTGTGGGAGCATGCTAACCTTAACATGCCTACAACAGGAATCATGTTCCCTGTGTACGACGTAAGTTTGTGAGTAGGGGGTTCAATGGGGTGGCTGATGTTCAGAGACTTGAACAGCGAATGTGGCAAGATATTCACGGCACTGCCAGTGTCAATTTTGAACTTTATATTTGTGTTTTGTGGTCCAACATGTAACTGGGCGAATGCACGGTCTGGCGAAAGTGAAACACTAGAAAAAGCGCTTACCGTGTCTATAAAATATTCCTGATTTATGTCACTATATTGTACTCCAGTATACACATAGTCACATTCACTTTGATCGTCAATGTCATGTACAGGTCGTGATCTGCACAGTTTTTGGAAGTGGTTCGGTTTGCCACAATTGTGACACACTTTACCAAACGCGGGGCAGTCCTTTATCTTATGGTATGTCCCACAATTGCCACATTTCGTCTGTTGACTCTTCGGCTGTTGATACCTCGATCGTCCTGCGCTGTTAGCGTTGCTGGTCCGTGTCGTCTTTGGTCGAGCACCTCCAGGAGAACGTCGGTGTGTAGCGTCGTGTATAACGTCGACGCTGGTCCCAGTAGCTCCAGATAACGTCATCGTCGATAACTGTTTCTGACAGTACTCAAAGTTCTGAACAATTTGTATTGCTTTGTCCATAGTTAGCTTGTCCCCCTCATTGATGAGTTTCTCGCGACGTTTTTCACTAGTGCACCCTGTAACGATTCGGTCTCGTATCATATTGTCTCTTTCTGCAAAGTTGCAGTCCAAAGCTTTTGTCTTTAGTCTGGTGACGAAAGCATCGATGTTTTCTGCACCCTGTTTCTCGTTATTAAAGAGACATCTCGCGAATATGGGATTTAGCTTAGGCTGTACGTGGTTCTTAAAACGTGTGTAGTAAGTGTCCAGCTTTTGGCATCAGCATCTGATATGCCGGTCCAGGTCTTGTATATTTCTCGTCCCCTTTGTCCTACCCATAACAGTAAATACGACACATGTTCTTCCTCAGTCTTACTTTTAATGGTCCTGAGAAGATCAATGACACATGTAATTTGAATTTCTGCCATTCCTCTGGTAAATTAGAGGCATCCCAGTTCATTACTGGTGGTGGTATACCGCTAAGATCCATTTTACTGTGAACAAGTTAAATAGAGACGTAGAAATATTTTAAAAGCTAATCTTTTATATATCCTTTACAAAATTAATGTAAGCACTTCTGACACCATGTTTTGATATTCTATGTTATAGAATTTTATGTTATGTTAGAATTCTCTAATGAGATACAATGAACACAAGTGTGATGCTATTCTAACGTTTAATAATCAACAACTGTTCTGTAAGCCTGTGGAGAGAGCGTGGTGTATTAGTAGGCATGCGCATATCAATGTATCAAACACGTGATAGCGTAAACAATGCCTTATATGTAAAAGCAATATTAGAACAAAAAAGGGAAAAAACACTGCCGTTTAGAAAACGTCGAAAGCACAACTTAAAAACCACATATATTACGTTATATCAAGAAATTGCAAATTTTTTAAATGCACTTTTGTCTGTACTGGTATTGGCCTTGCATACATGAAAAAGTTTTCAAAAAAATATCTAGACATACGCTCCCGAGGCAAAAGTGATAAAATGGTATTTTTGACGTCGTGACGTCATGTTCTATATTTGAGAAATGTATTTTTTTCGAAGAATACTTTTCTAATGTCTTGATATTAAATTAAGCCACAGGAACTAGTCACAAACCCTTAGATAGAAAAAGTAGGCCTATATTTACTTTTATAGATACACACGCCTACATTTTTCATAAAAAAAAGTTTGTGACAAGTTCCTGTGAAATAAGCATATCGGCTTAGCACTAAATTTGTTTATTTACGAGTTTGAAGCAAGTAAAAAGTGTCAGGTTTCTTTAGTAGTTAAGTAAAACACAATAAGATAATTAAGTTTGCAAAAATTCGAGCCAGATTTGGTACATGCTCTGTTGAACCGCAAATTTCACATTTCGCAAATTTCACACCATGTGAAGAATTGGTACCAAAACGTCACTTTTGGAAAATGTGAAATTTGCGTATGGTAATTTCGATAATTTTGGGGGTCTAACATCTGTGCTCAAATTTCACATCTTTCTCATTTTTAACTGTGAAGATTTGGTACGTTTTCGTGTCATCTGCAAAGGACTGGTTCGATGTTTCTCACATGTGAAGAATAGGTACTCAATTTTCTCAAATGTGAAGAATTGGTACCAGTTCTTCACACCTGTCTTCGGGCCAGGGGTCGCTCATTGAGAATGACTTTATAGCAACCAACCAACGAGTTGTTGCCGCGCAGCGGCAACAACGAGGGTTGGTTGCTGTTACGATTAGAGTCTCTGTTCTGTTCTATTCATCTGCTATATGAAGGCCTGATTTCCGTTCTGTCAAAACAGAGTTCCGGTATCTATACGGAGTCGATTTGATCGAACTAAGAACCTTATTCTACCTTTGAAAAATGTGCCGTGATCATCATTGACATTGAAAAAATACAAAAAGTAAAAGTGTATCGCGAAAATGCCAGTTTTGTTGATATTTAACTTGTATTTTAACCATAAGACTGAGGGATTTTTTTTGATCACCAGGCGCTTGAACGTTAACGATAGCTCTTTCAAGCAAGCGGCTGTGTGATCCCCATGACGTGACGTCACGATTCTTATAACGTTACGTCACGACGTGATAACGACTTGAGCCAAACGCCAACTGCCACGTGCATCGTCGCGCCTTTGAAAAAACAAGGCCACAAATGAGCCGCAACATAAGATTTCTAACAATGTGATATGTGCGACCAGCAAAGACTCAGATCAGCCTGCGCATACACGCAGTCTGATCAGAGCCTTTGCTAGTCGCTTGAATTTTCTATGCATACGGGACTTTAACGGACATCCAGGTAGCTGCGGTGCGCTGAAGCGGTAATAGGGAATTATAATGGAAGGTGTAAGTTTTTATACTATATCTTTTGAAATTATTAAAGCAGAATTCCTGTGCAAACAAATGTTTTACCTAAATATCTTGCGATTATTCTGATATATTTTTTATGAATTTCCCTCTGCGAACTCTTCGTCCTTTTTGATGGTTTTTGATAGAACCCTAAGAATGATTAAATTATATAGTAAAACAGGCTTTTTGAGATCAGCTCATTGGTAGATATTCGGTCATAGTTATTAAAGTATTCAATATATTTTCCCTGTGCAAACGGGACACTATGCTCAGTTCAATTGCGAACAAAATGGTATAATTTTCATACAATTAAAATAAAATTTGATGTAGCCTTTTTAATTTTTCCTGATACAACCCTTTGACATTTTTCACAAGCTTTCCACGATAGTCTATTTTTAGCAACTGTATCCAAGGTAACAACAGGTATTGACCACAAATACACTTTAGTAATCGCGTGTCTGTAACTCAGCTTTTTTAGCGTCAAAGACTATTTATTTATTTATTTATTTATTTATTTATTTATTTATTTATTTATTTATTTATTTATTTATTTATTTATTTATTTATTTATTTGTTTATTTATTTATTCTATAAAGTTGCGCTTGATCAGGGTATTCACTGTTTGCATCAAGAATATTCTATTAAATTTTAAATAAAAAAATAAAAATACCACCCGACTTAATACAGAATGAACTTGCCCAAATGACAAGAGTGGGAAATTCTGTTGACCTAAATTGGTTAAGATTTTTCACTTGCTAGTGGCGATAAATTTGGTACAAACATTGTTGATCCAGATCAGGCCTGAAAAGGCGTCGAACTGATCTGGATTCAAACTATTTGAGTGAGAAACTTTGACACTGTGTTGGTATTTCTGTAATTAAAGGATAAACATTGAAATATTGTTTCATAGGCCCATTTAAGAAGGGACGGCAGACAACTAGATAGCAGGCAAAATTACTCAGCATGCAAAGAGTTAATTGACACATTGTTCTAATTGAATGGCTTCAATTTATTGCCACTTATATAATGTGAGAATTGACGGAGTCTATTCGGTGTAAAAACTGCGAAAAGATTATCTAAATAAGAGCCGATTTGTCAGTATCTACTACTCATTAGATCATTTATACTTTGTTCTTCGGCGTCTGATCAGGGTCTCCACGGTTTCTTATAAGAGGGTATATTAAAACCTGAATAAAGAATATAAATACCACCTTACAACCCTTGGTTCAGAAATGGACTTGTCCAACTTATAAGAGTGGGAAATTGGACAATAGCTAATTTAATTGTTCTTCGGCGTCTGATCATGGTCTCCACGGTATCTTATAAAAGGTTCTATTAATAACTAAATAAAAATATAAGTACCACCATACAACCCTTGGTTCAGAAATGGACTGGTCAAACTTATAAGAGTGGGAAATTCGGGTAATATTTATATTTCTTAAATTATAAATTATGAAAATACGGCATTAATTTTGTAATATAAGTAATTATAATTCGACTGGCACCATTATTTACAAGTATGTTATATCACAATCAGAATCTTGAAATTATTTTGACTCTTAAGAAACGCCACAGAACTCAGTCACCTCATTCGGGTCTTCACTGATTGCATTGGATAAGCCGTATTTACCAATAAACCAACACGCCGCATTGGACCCCATGCTGTGTGGTTGCGTGAGGTGATTTGTGTCATCTGGTGATTTTTTCCCCCCAACCAAAATGGACCCAGATCAGGCACGACAACGGGATTTTTATTTGATTCAAACAGATGGTATATCGTATATATGAAATTTGTTTTTGAAAAAGGTAAAATTTAAAAAAAAAAAAAAAAAAAGATTGCAAGAAAAAAGACGTCAATGCTGCGTGTGCATGCATATGCATGCTAATGTTCTGATGTGGTATTAACATATTTTCGCATTAGTGATTAATTGATTTGGATCTACACGGTTTTCTGGCTAGCTCTTCACTGTTTGTCATAGTCCCCGTTTACTTCAAATTGATCTGAACAAAATCATAACAATTTTGTTTCGCAACAATATGTGAGTCTAAAACGACTTTATCATTTGACACACAAGCGCATGAAAAAAAGCTGCCACAACGATCATTCCTCGTCCGTTTGGAAGCACCGTAACCCTTTGTACATTTGATCAGTGTCTCCACTGTGATATGGACAGTTTTAAACTGTTTTGATTACCACTCCCATTTGTGGACAGTCGAAATGATCAGTTTTCGTGACTGTACACGTCGCGAGAAAACCTGACTTTGTTACCTCCGAACAGCAAAGGTGCATATCAGAATACGCATCTGAGCAGTCTGATCATCGCCTTTATTTTTCGCTATCTCTTAACTTGCGAAACAGCACGTCCAAAGAATGCGGCCTTTAGGCAGGGTCTTCACTGTTCGCGCACACTATTGAATAAATTTTATATCCCGAGCGATGATCAGACTGCAAAAGTTGTGTAGACTCATCTACGCGTCAGCATGCAAGAAAGCGATTTTCTTGCGACGGTAATCAAATTCATTATGAAGTGTCGGGCCTGATCTAGGTCCACGCTGTTTGCTGTACAAGCAGTAACTCCACATGGTCTGGTTCGAATTGCCTATCGTAGAGTTATTATTATTTTATTTAAATCAGGGTCTTCACTGTTCGCTCTAAGATGGTTCCTCTAAAAGTTCAATAAAAATTAAAAACCGACACCAACAGCTGTAAAATTTGAATTGAACCCGTCCGATTGATGAAATCGGCTTAAATCTTACTGATCAGGGAGGGCCAAAATACAGCAGATCTCTCTACATACTTTATCAGCACCTAACATAGGTAAACCGATGATCAGACTGTGTCTGTGTACGTGTTGGGTAGACTTATCAACGCGTTTTTCTTTATTTGTTATGAAATGTATTAAAATTATAAATGATACTAAATTTATGCTTGTTTCATTTGATGTAAATCTGATGTACACTCTGATCAATGTTCGATGCACATGCGCAGAAAAATATTCTAATAGCAATGCTACAAATTTTCGATAATCTGTTTCACTATAAAAACACTGTAACAGTCCAGTGGATTAAACGCCTTAAGCTATGCATAGTTACTATGGCGACTCTGCCATCTGCTAAGGGATTAAAAATACAGGTAGTGTCCTGGCAGAATGAGATACGAACACTCGATGTCCTCAAAAGTCCGACATGCGTGCTATGCTACTGACTGAACATCATTTGGAGTTTCTAAGCTTAAAAGGAGGCTGCACAGGCTCGTCTGAGTCTACACTTGTCAAAATGACACATTGTTTGAAATCACATGTCGCTGCTTAAATTAAAATCCTTATGGTATCTAATAGGAACTTCCGTTCAAGAGTCCCAGCGCCTTTAAAATAGCTTGCATGATTATTTTATTTCCTTATTCTCAGAGCAACGACAATTTACTGAAACACTTTTGTCACTTTTCATAAGGTGTTCTGTGCCAGGTGTGGTACTAATTGTGTCGATTCCTGATATTTGCCTTCTTCCTTACTTTTTATACTCACACGAGTACCGACTCACAGGAAATACCGTATATTGTGCTATCCTCTCAGATCAAAAAGTGGTTGGTTGCCCGTTAGGTGTGCCTATTTCATATTAGCAACCAACCATCGAGTTGTTGCCGCGAAGCGGCAACAACGAGAGTTGGTTGCTCTTACGATTAGAGGCTCTGTTCTGTTCTATTCATCTGCTATATGAACATCTGATTTCCGTTCTGTCAAACGAGAGTTCCGGTATCTATACGGAGTCGATTTGGATCGAAGTAAAACCTTATCCTACCGTTGAAAAATGTACATTGATCATTTTTGACAATGAAAAAATACAAAAAATAAACTTGAATCGCGAAGATACCGGTTTTGTTGATATTCAAGTTATATTTTAACCACACTACTATTTACCAATCGGAAAACGTCATAAGCGCGTGAAAACCCGGAGATCTGTAGACTGTAAACAGCACAACAACATTCAGCGCCAAGCTGATTGAATAGATCTAGGTCTACTATGCAGTTGCAGTTATAAATGAGTAAGGTTTGGTTATCTTCCTTTGATTATCGATATATTCCTTCGAATGTCACACAGACAGTTTCAGACTTATGTTTATCTTCCGGTAGAGTTCATCGTCAGTAAAACGGAACAACAACACAATTTCGCATCAAATTCACATTCTCAAACAAGGTAAACTGAAGATTCTTTTTAAATGCTCTTTAATGAATTGATGACATGCGCAGATCCAGAGGGGGGGGGGGGGGGGGTGAGGTGGGGGGCAGGGGGTTCGGACCCCCCCTGAAAAGTCAGGTTTATTAGCAATACTAGCCCGGATCCCCTTAAAATCACAAAGCTACCACGCCAGCATTCAATGTTGGACCACCATGGGCAGGCCGTTGAAATACCATTAAAATGGCTTTTCGCTGGCGGGCCGATGATGGCCCGGTTATAGGTCTAATACAAGATGTCCATTCTACAGAAATAAGGGCCCAGATATAAGTATGATCAAATGGCAGCTGTGTAGTACATTATAGTCTCATCGAGAAGGTTCTTTTGACGTATACACAGGGTAGTTTTGAACCCTCAAAAACCTCATTTGAACAGCTCTTTGAGGGGTGACTCTAAAATGCGTAAAGGACTCAATTTCGCGTACAGGAGTTTTATTTTTGCGAAAAGGACTTATAGCTAAAACTATCTATTAGGATCTTGTATGTTCATGCGCGTATCCAGGAATTTTCGCCAGGGGGGGGGGGGGGGGGGGGGGGGGGGTCCAGGTCAATCTGACAAAAAAAGCTCTGACAATGTTTTTTTTTTTTTTTTAGTCCTCAGCTTATTTACTGAAGTCAAATGGTTAATTTCAAAGAAAACTACCATTTTTCAAAGTTCCAGAGGGGGTGCATCATTTTCGAGGGGGGTCCAACTTTTTCCAGGGGGGGTCCAATTGCTTATTCCCTATAGAAACCCATATAACTTGTGATTTTCCAGGGGGGGTCTGGACCCCCTGTCCCCCGCTGGATCCGCACTTGATGTTATATAATATATTTCTAAACTGAAGTTTTTAATAAATCTATCAATAGATGCCGTTTTTGAAATGATGTTTGGCGGAAATGACAGAAATATCATTGGCGTAGCTCCCATTACACAGTAAACGCACATGCGTGATAAAAATAGTAACATTCAAAGGAGGTCATTTAAAAAATTGCATCTAGGTCAAGATTTAAGCAAAATTCTTGAGCATAAAATTGTAACTACATGTATTCAGAGTTCTGACTCCCACTTTTTCAAAAGTCCCAAAAGATAAGTGTGATGAAACTCCAAACTTTTATGGTAGACAGCATTTCTACTCCTATTTTCTAAATACAAGTGAGAACTCTGTTATTTGCTTACCCATCATTCTAAACAAAATTTTCGGTGCTCAAAAGAACCGTCTCATTGAGACTGCTCTTTTGAGTACCCACACCATATGTTTTGATGAGAAATTAGAGGCATACTTTTTGATTATGCACTCTTATCTTTGTTCTTTGACCACCACCTTGTAGATGATAAAAATCAACAGTAACAACATTCCACATGTATATGAGTTTCTTCAGAAACCTGCTATTTTAGTCAATTTCTGCTGATTTCGATTTGTCTTACGAGATCTCACAACACTGTTTGCAAAAGTACCCTTTTACAAAATGTGTACATGTAATTTACTTATTAAGGGTACCTGATCTTCAAAAGGTTAAAAAAAAGGTCAAGTGTCTGCAGTGTTAGAAATAAGCAATTGCCCCATTGCTCGACATTGATGAAATTTGCTGGGGGCAAGCTGTTACTCTCTGCAAGCTGCCCCTTGGTCAGTCTGAAATTCCAGAAAATAATTTTGTTTTAAGTCTTTTCTATATTTTGCAGATTCACTACATATTCATAAATAATTGCCATCCAAAAATAATCAGGGATCATTTCCCTGTTCATTTATATATTGTTACCTTATCATCCCTAAAAATTGCCAACCTACTGTCTATGTTATTGCTCTAAAATTCATTAAAAGCTGAACATATGTTCTAATATGTCAACATCTCACCATCGGTCAAACCTTATTTCATATCCTTGTGTCATTCCATGGAAGTGCTTTATCATGTTTTTCTTTGTCTGTTCATTGTTCATCATGCTTTTGTGTCTGTTCATTGCAGCCTTTTGATGTGGTGTCCTGGGTCAGGTGTGGTACTTGATTGTATTGATTTCTGATCTTTGCCTCCTTACATACTTTTATACGTTAATAAAGGAATGTATCTTCTCTTTTGTTTTCAGCAATTTGTCAGCCAATCTGGTCCAACAGAAGAATATGCTGATCCTGTGCGAGCAGATCCTTACACCAGCTCCAAAACTCCTAAATCTGCTGACCAAAGGATGTGACTCCAGTACAACAGCAATAGGTATGAAACTTTTTTTCAAATTCTGAATACAATATAACTTTCCATTCTTTAAACAGCCTACCTGTGAAGCAAACTTAACCCACTACTGTCAAAGCAGAGGTCTGGTCAGGGTCTAGACTGCAACTACTTGATATCCTGTCTTAGTAGTTAAGAGAGGCTGACTGTAACCATCGAGCATTGGTCCATTAAAACATGGAAAGTGTCAAAATTTTAGATTTTGTTTATATTTCCACCAGAAGTAGCCCTTGATGAATTATGAAGATTTTTAAAGAGATTATTCAAATATGCCCAGTAGTTTTTGAAATATTGAGGTTAACACTGTTGCCATGGCAACAGTAATTGGGAAGAGGCAAAATAGCCTATTTGCTTTTTTTTAACAAGGAATCCTGACTAACTCCTTTATGGTGTACCACAATGAGCTTATGTTACACAGCCATGTATATATTGTTAATCATAACAATATCTATTTTACCCATAAATATTTTTGATTACGTTACCATGGCAACAGATGTGAGGTACCTGTTGAGCATATTTGAATTTGAAGAAATTGCGCAATTTTGTCCATTTATAATTCCCAAGGGCAACCACATCAAAATAAAATTGGGTTAGAACTTAAAAGACCAACTTGAGTACAAGCAGTATCAATAATAGTTAGGTGTAATCCTCTTCAAACAGAAGAGTAGTAGCCCCGCAACTTTACCTATGTTGACAATTTTGATTTAAAAAAAAACAGTAGCATTTTATCATCTAGAATGATTTTCTGTGCTAATTTGAGACTTTTTACCATTTAATGTCAATACCTTAATGTTATATAGCTCCTGTGAAGGCTATTTGGCTGACTTAGGGTTTGTTACAAAGAAAATAATAGATATTTTGGGGCTTCATTACCCCACCCACCAATGTTAATACAGATATTACATTATATTTTAACAGCAAACTTCACCAGTCTGAATTTGAACTTCATGGAGCATGCAAATAAACCATACCATCATAAAACTTGTGAGCTACTATCACTAGTGTTGGTTAAAGCAAAAACTGGTTGCTATGGCAACCAAAAATGGCCATAGACAATAATGCATTTTTTTTAAATAATAACTTGGTCTAATCTAGTTTGTATCAGGATTTTGTTGATTTATGTTTATGACATGTTACCATTTTGAGTTCAGTCTAGAGGAAAAGGTCTGAGATCACACACCTGGTTGCTATGGCAATGCAAATTTTACAGGTTATGAAAAGGAAATGTGTGTTGCCCGTGAAATTTTATGAAAATAGCGGTATTTCAGCCACTAGAATGAGTTTTCTTTCCTTATTTTGGATTTTCCCATTTAATAATTTAAATTATTATTATATAGCTTCTAAGAATGGCTGTTTGGCTGATTTAGGATTTGTTGCAAAGAAAATCATAGCATTATGTGGCTTCATTACCCCACCCACCAATGTAAATACAGATTACATTTTATTTTAAATAGCAAAATTCCACCAGTTTCATGATACATTCAGATATACTGTGCCATCATAAAATCTGTGCGCTGCTATCGATGGGGATGAGTGGAAAAAAAAACTCTGGTTGCTATGGTAACCACAAATGTCCATAGATATTTAAGGCAAAATTTTTAGAAAAATTGGCATCTCCAGTTTTGATCAGGACTTTGTTTAAACTTAATTAATTTAGGACATGTATGAATATTTGAGGCAAAGGTCTGATCAGATCACAAACCTGGTTGCTATGGCAACAAATTTTCACCGGATTTGAACAGGAAATGTGTATTTACTCATGAATAATAACGCACTTTCACTTGTACCGGTGCTCATAGAAACATACACACAGAAGTATAAGTAGTATAGGAAAAAAATCAAAAATGAACATGAAGTTGACATAGTTTTTGAGGTAACCTGAGCTAATTGCAAACTGGGCTGCGATTATATGCCCATTCACGGATTGGACGCCAGATTAGCCAAGGATACAATCCGGCATCATTCGTGGCAATATGTTTTGGTTCGTAGATTTACGTACTGCATCCGTAATCATACGTATACTGACTGACAAAAGAACCGCTACGGGTTTAAAAACTTTTGCTGCCAAGCACCTCAAAAAACCAATACCTCAGTGCCAAGCATGTTTCAACAACTCCTGAATATTGAGGGTATGTGGGTTCAACACAGACTATCTCCAGAATCATTCAACCTTTTGCTGTGAAACTTTCACAAAATGTTGCCTATATATAAAAATTTCATTTGAACTAACAATAATAAAAATAGTCACGTGACCTTTGGTGGCCATTTTTGAAGCCATATTGAAACTATGAAAAATGTCTATAAACAGCTATTTTATGCAATATAGATATAACATCCATCTACACCAAGTATCAAACATGAAGTTTTATTCTGATATTAAAGTGTTTCATCAGAAATAAATCAAAATATAGCAGTTGATAGGCTTTATGCGTCCTGTATGTCATTCCCTTGGACATTTTATCGTTGTTTTGACGTCCGCGAAATCTAATGACATTACAAATGTTTTTGTAAATTCCATTCTTGTCAAGAAAAATTGAGTACGATATTATTATGTCCGCTGAACATTTTGAAATAAAGAACAAAGATTTGCGTCTCTTATAACGTTTATTTTTAAAAACAGACTACTATCAACTGTGCCTTTAAATTTCGACTGTAGTCGCGTTTGGCAGTGAACGGTAAATTCGACTACAGTCTCGTTTGGCAGCGAAAGTGTTAACTGTTCAAGAATTTTAATCCATCTTATATATTTCAAAACAAATTTCATTATTTTGAAGAGTAATTATTCTTTAATAAGCATCATCAATTGGAAGCTAATTTCACCTTTTGTTTTTGAACGGAAATGCCAAACATCACACTACCATAATTATACTTTTCACAATCATCAGTATCTGGTAAAAGCACCCCCGCTATTGGTCACCGACACACATCGATGTCGCATACAGACTATAAGTCTGTTGAATGACACTCGTGGAATGCGCTGTCACTCTTCCACTAAGGCAGCACACAACTGATCCAACGTCTGGGCTGCTATTGACGTTTACGAACCATTCTACCCAACTGATCCCATAAGTTCTATGTTGTTGACAGATCTGGCGATTGAGCCGGCCAGGGTAACACATCAATGTTATAGCGCCTCAGAAAGTCCATATTGTCCCGCGCAACGTGTGGACGGGCCTTATCCTGCTGAAAAGTATCACTATTGTTTGGCGGTATTTCTGAGCATTTAAAGTTCCGTTAACGAACACAGGATCTGTCCTCCCATGTACCGTGATCCCTGCCCACACCATCAAACTTCCACAGCAATAACGATCATGTCGCATAATGCAATTTTCACGCTCTCAATAAGTTGCATAACGGATAGGTAGGAATTTGTAAGATTTCCCAAGGTATTTTACGATTTACAATGTACATGTAATACTAAGGTAAAATACGGAATAACACGATCCATTGAATTATTGTTCGATTTGATTCTTTACGTCCAATCAACAATCTTTCAGTTAAACAGGGACGGGTATTCCTGGGTTGAACCAGTACTAAGCTAGGATAAATATGTCTTGCCCAAGGACCACAACGCAGTAACGCCGGTGAGGCTCGAACCCGCGGCCTTTCGGACTCGAGTTTCGCACTCTACCACTGATCCACGGCGCTCCCTCGGTCCATCGATTTAGCCAGCTCAGGAGATTCTCTTTGGTCTTGCCAGACAGAGCTTTTCTACTTGCCTTTCCCGTTTTATGCTACAATGGATAGTTGTACATGACTGTTTAACCATTGGCTCCTAGATGAGTTATTTGACAAAGTGTGAAGGCCCAGATACAATGCCACAAAATGCTGCATTTCATCAGGATCTGCACTGTTTGTTAAGGTAAAAATAATCTTAATTACATGTACATAAAGCATAAAAAGTTGGAAGATGTGACCTGTGAACACATATTATATAGATACAATATATACAATGGACGATCAGATCTTAGTTTTATCAATCTGTATGAAATAACTCATTAAACATAAAGGGTTAAAGAACCAAACTTCCATGTGCTAACCCATATCACTCCTCTTTTATTTTCTTCATTCTGCAATATTTACATAAATTTTCAAAGCAATCCTTTAATGAAGCTTTAGATTTTTGCAACCGTTCATAGCCTCATGAATGACACAAATTTGATTGACACCTGCCAAGCTCACTTGCCCATGCAATACGCTTCGAACATCGAATTCATTCGCCTGAAGTGACACTGGTGTCGTGACTGACAGCGAGCCACACCTGACTCGCACGTGCAAAACTAGCCTCTTGGTCTGTTCATGGAATCATGAATACTTAGGATCTCTTGTGAAGGTAATGTGAAGCCCTTCACGTTAACTTTGCAAGAGACCCGAAGTATTCGTGATTTCATGAACATTCCAAAAATTGAATTCATTTCTTAAATATGTTTAAAAGTACCTCCACGAAGGTATACATCGGCCTCGATGCGAGAAAACTCCTGAAGACAGGCCCACGTTGCTTTGTGCTTATTTTTTAATCAATTTTTTTTACTATTATTTTTTTTGCATGCAAGGTGATTTTAGTCTCTTTTTTGTTGCCTGCTGATTTTTACCTGCGTTGCTTTAGCGAAAGCATGTCTAGCAGTGGGTCCACTCCGTCCATCCTTCCGTCCGTCCGTCTGTCCGTCCTTCCGCAACACTTTTGAGGTGCCTAGTTTGTGTTATCTATTACTCCATAAGTTTTTATTCCTTTTCATTTAAAATTTGCATAATGATTGTTAACATATTGAAGATGTGCACCGTATTTTGTGCACACTTTACGTTTTTTTTTTCATTTTTGAATGGTGTTGAACTTCCGTCCAAAATGCTTAGAGGGGACCTGGTTTGTGTAATCTGTAAATCTGAATGTTTTCTTTCCTTTTTATTCAAACTTTGCATAAAGATTGTTCACATATTGAAGATGTGCACCTTGTATTTTGTGCTCATTTTAAGACTTTTTTTTCATTTTTGAGGGGTGTTGAACTTAGATATTTTTCCGTCTAAAAGGCTTTGAGAGGCCTGGTTTGTGTAATCTGTAACTCCAAAAGTTTTTTTTTCCTTTTTATTCAAACTTTGCATAATGATTATTCACACATTGAAGATGTGCACCTCCTATTTTATGCACATTTTACGACTTCTTTCATTTCTGAGGGCTGTTGAATTTAGATATTTTTTCGTCCAAAATGCTTAGTAGGGGTCTGGTTTGTGTAATCTGTAACTCCAAAAGTTTTCATTCCTTTTTATTCAAACTTTGCATAATGATTGTTGACATATTGAAAATGTGCACGGAGGGGCCGCGGGTTCGAGCCTCACCGGTGTCACTGCGTTCTGTTCTTAAGCAAGACCCATTAATCCTAGCCTAGTACTGGTTCAACCCAGGCAGACCCGTCCCTACGTAGCTGAAAGATTGTTGATGGGATGTAAAGAATCAAATCAAACAAACAAACAAAATTCAACCATATTCTTTTTGAACACCAGTTTTTTTCCGTCCTATACTACTTATTTACACATTTCCCTGAGCACTTTTAACAGCAAAAGTGTTATATTTGAATGGATAACACACATTTCCTATTCATAACCTGTAAAAAATGTGTTGCCATAGCAACCAGGTGTGAGATCTCATCAGACCTTTGCCTCTAAAATGAACTCAAAATGGTTATATGTCATTAACAAAAATCAATAAAGTCCTGATACAAACTAGATAGAGTAGACCAAGTTGTTCTCAAAATTTGCATTGTTGTCTACGATCATTTCTTGTTGCCATAGCAACCTTCTTTTTGTTTTATCCAACTCTATTGGTAGTAGCTCACAAATTTTATGATGGCAAAGTATATTTATATGCTTCATGAATTTCAAATGCTGACTGATGGAGTTTTGCTGTTCAAAATATAATGCATCTTTATTAACATTGGTGGGTGGGATAATGAAACCCCATCATTTCTATCATTTTCTTTTAACGAATCCTTAGTCAGCCAAAAAACCATTCTCAAAAGCAATAGAATAACAAAATATTGCTATTTAATGGTAAAAAGTCTCAAATTAGCACAGAAAAAGCATTATAGATGTTGAAATGCTAGTGTTTTCTTAAAAAATCAAATTGTCAACATAGGCAAAGTTGCGGGTCTACTACTCTTCTGTTTGAAAAGGATTACACCTAACTATTATGGATACTGATTGTACTTAAGTAGGTTGGTAAAATTCTTATACCATTTTCTTTCGATGTGGTTACCCTTGGGAATTATGAGAGGACAAAATTGCGCAATTTATTAAAAATTCAAGTGTGCTTGACGGGTACCTGACATCTATTGCCATGGTAACGTAATCAAACACAGTAATGGGTAACATAGATATTACTGTGATTAAAAATAAATATATGTTTTTATAA
The DNA here is from genome assembly GCA_964019695.1 of Loripinus fragilis. Lineage (NCBI taxonomy): Eukaryota > Metazoa > Mollusca > Bivalvia > Lucinida > Lucinidae > Loripinus > Loripinus fragilis. The sequence goes on from OZ026516.1 coordinate 70,421,975, forward strand.
CATAAGCTCATTGTGTTACATTATCAAAGAGTAAGTCAGGGTTCTTTGTTGAAAAATAGACAAAATAGGCTATTTGCCCTTTCCTGAGTACTGTTGCCATGGCAACAGTATTTACTTGGATATCTCGAAAACTACTGGACACATTTGAATAATTTTCTTATGAATCTTCATCATTTGTCAAAGGCTACTTCTGGTAGAAAAATAAACAAAATCTATTTTTTTGACTTTCCATGGAATGCTTGATGGTTACAGTCAGCTTCTCTTAAGTATTAGGAGCATTAATAATTAACCTTTTTAAGACCAATGAAATTTTCCATAAAGTTTGATACAGTTAAGTCAGGATAGTCCATTGCATATATTTAGGGGTTCCCAAAAAATGTTGCTTTTCCTTCCATGGAGATTGATTTTGCCTAAGCAAGATGAAATGCTGCACTATTCGCCAAAGGTGCCCCTGAAAAGTGAACTAATATGGAAATGAAATTTTCCAGCTCCATCAAAGGTCCAGATAAGCAAAATATGAGCCTAAAATTGTGAATATTTTCTTTTCTATCAGTTTTAACTTTTGTTTTTGTTAACAGTCTCATTGAGACATGTATTTTGGATACGGGGTACCCACAGCATATGTTTGGTTTAAGAAATAGCAAATGAATTTTACTACAGTTGAATCTTGTAAATTCAAAGTCTGCAGGATTACAGATTTTTTAAGAATGTAGACATAGAAATAAACACCCCCTCAAAAAACAACAACAACTATTGTCAGTTTGTTTCATCTATAAAGCATCAGTTTTGGGTGCATAAAATATGTTTTAAAAGCCTCTTTGACAAGCAGTCAGCGGGTCTACACTATTTGCCTTTATACTAGCAATGTATGCAGCAGATGTCTTGAGCAGACAGCATTTTCAGATGCATTTTTGTGGGTACTTTAAGGGATATAGCTATCCTACAGGATCTATACGGTTTGTCATTCTTTTTGTTTTTAGTGATTTCTAATTTCTTATGGTTTTTTAAAGCCACAGAGCATTCAGTTTAAGAATCATGAAGCAAAACAGTTGTCCTGCTGAAAAAATAAAATGCCATATTCACTTCTGTGTTCCAACCAGTTCAGTTGTACGATTTTAATGGTAATTTAATGCAGTTAATTCAGAGGATGCGTAATAAATAGTGCAGGCCCTGCCCCTGCGAAATTTTGTTCTACAAATTGGAGATGTTCTAGAACTGTTCTAGAACATTTAGAACTGTTCTAAACAGGTAAATATGTTCGTTCTAGAACTCTTGTTCTACAACTGTTCTAGAACATTGTTATAGAACAAATCAAACACATTCTAGAACTGATTGTCATTCTATAAGCGTTCTTGAAATATTCTAGAACATTTTTAGAACAAATCAAGAACCAGTTAGTTCTACAAATGTTCTAATAATATTCTAGAACATTTTTAGAACAAATCAAGAACAAAATAAGTTGACAGAAACTTCTAAAAATGATTCAAATTAAGTTCTAGAACATTTGTCTTACTTTTTAGAACTAGTTAATTCTACAAATATACTAATAAATTCTAGAACATTTTTGGAACTTCTCAAGAGCAGAAAGCATCAGGTAGCTCAGTGGTTGGGCACTTGCCTCTGGTTCTAGAGGTCCCAGGTTCAATCCCTGCTTGTGGTGAGGAAACTTTCTGTGTCCGAACACGCTTTCTCTGTTGTCGACACTAGATAAGTGCATGGTCCTTTGGATCGGGACGTTAACTGGATGTCCCCTTTGAAGGGAAGGTCACCCCTTGTGCAGGTTAAAGAATCCTACGGTAATTTAGATATGGTTAATTACTTGAAGGCTTTCATCCTGCAACCTGGAGTGTACAAAGTACACTTGCCGATAATACTGGCAAGCGAGGGTCTGGCAGTATATAGAGAAAGAAAGAAAAAAAGGGCAAAACAAGTAAAAGAAAAATCAAATTAAGTTCTAGAACTCATTTAGTACTTTTATAGAACCAGCAAGTTCTAGAAATGTTCTAAAAAGTTCTAGAACATTTTTAGAACATTTAAAGAGGAAACATGTGATAACCAGATGGATGATGGGAAAAACATGGCTGCAAGAATTGGAGGGAAAATGTGGAGGCTCTTCAAAAACATTTGTTTTGGAATTTCTAGATGGCAAACATGATAGTAGTTTTGCCTGAGACAGTGAGTAGACCTGAGAAACAGTTTCTCTAAGGTTTTAAATGTTGATTAATGGTGGAGTTGTTGTTTGTAAGTTTTTTTAGCAAATGCAAGACAATGATTTGAAATGGGTGGGGTAATACAGGGTGGCATGTTACCACAATGAGAAGATGATCATGGCTTAATTACTATAAACAGGGGTTGAGCAGTTAACATCCAATAAGTTTTCCAAAAACTACAATGTTACAGTTTTGCAATAAATGTTATTTATTTTTCAATTCACTGATAATTCGGGAGAAATATTTTACTGAAATTTACTGAACCAGCAAGTTCTACAAAAGTTAAAAAATGTTCTAGAACATTTTTAGAACAGTTCTAGAACAAGCATGTCATTATCATTAATTTAACCAGATTGATGTTGGGAAAAACATGGCTGCCATAATTGGAGGGATAATGAAGGCTGAGCCCAAAAAGCACTTGTGGCAGTTTCTAGATGGCAAATTGACAGTATTATAGTCTGGGACAGTGAGTAGGCTTGAGACACAATTTCTTAAGTTTTAATGTTTATTGTTGCTGTAGTTGCTGTTTTTCCATGGTCAAATGCATGACAATGTTTTGAAATGGGTGGGGTAACAGGGTGGCAATAACTAATGACATTTAGGCCAACTTAGGGCCCCTATAATAATTCTCCTCCAGTTGATGTTTATTTATTTATTGTGTGATTACTTATTGGGGTTTTAAACCAATGTCAACAGTTTTCCAGATATATAAAGGTAGCATTCCATGAAATCTTATTTCCAAACCCTATATGGGACATTTTTGGGGAGGTGTTCAACTACTGTTTTAATGTTTATTGTTGCTGTAGTTGCTGTTTTTCCATGGTCAAATGCATGACAATGTTATGAAATGGGTGGGGTAACAGGGTGGCAATAACTAATGACATTTAGGCCAACTTAGGGCCCCTATAATAATTCTCCTCCAGTTGATGTTTATTTATTTATTGTGTGATTACTTATTGGGGTTTTAAACCAATGTCAACAGTTTTCCAGATATATAAAGGTAGCATTCCATGAAATCTTATTTCCAAACCCTATATGGGACATTTTTGGGGAGGTGTTCAACTACTGTTTTAAAAAAAGTTCGGTTGTATTAGAACGTTTGCAGAACAAACCATTAGAACATTCCTGAAATTGTTCTTAAACTATTCTAAAATGCTCTAAATAAATTCAGGGGCATTAATAGAATGTTTTTATGACTTGATTTTTGAAGAGTTGTTCTACTTTTTCCAGAAAATTTCTAAAGGTTTGTTCTGAATCAGTTCTAGAAGAAGCCAAGGTTTATTCTAGAACAGTTCTAGAACAAACCATTAGAACATTTCTGGAATTGTTCTGGAACCATTCTAAAAATGTTCTAGAATGATTCAGACTTATATAGAACGTTAAATGAGACATTTTTAGGGGTGTTCTACAATTGTTCCAGAAAAATTCTAAAAGTTTGTTCTAGATCAGTTCTAGAACAAACCAAGGTTAATTCTACAACAGTTCTAGAACAAACCATTAGAACATTTCTGGAATAGTTCTGGAACCATTCTACAGATGTTCTAGAACTATTCCGAGACATTTATAGAACGTTAAATGGGACATTTTTTAGGGTTGTTCTACAATTGTTCCAGAAAAATTCTAAAGGTTTGTTCTAGATCAGTTCTAGAACAAACCAAGGTTAATTCTAGAACAGTTCTAGAACAAACTACTAGAACATTTCTGGAATAGTTCTGGAACCATTCTACAGATGTTCTGGAACTCTTCCGATACATTTATAGAACGTTAAATGGGACGTTTTATGAGGGGTGTTCTACAATTGTTCCATAAAAGTTCTAAAGATTTGTTCTGGAACTGTTCTAGAACAAACTTGATTTGTTCTAAAACTGTTCTAGGAAAAACTTTTAGAATTTTCTGGAACTTTTCTAGAACAAATCTTTTGACCTTGGCTAGAACATTTGTAGAACAAAAAATTGTCCCATTTAACGTTCTACATCTGTCCCATAAATGTTCTAGAACATATCTAGAACAGTTCTAGAACTTAGTTCTAGAAAATTCTAGAACTCTTCTAGAATGGTTCTAGACCATTTCGCAGGGGTGATCAGATGGCTACATCTTATCTGGGTCTACATGGTTTTGTAAAGTCTAAAGAGAAAATGTCCTGGTTCAACCGAACAATAATCAGTCATTTTTGCTGAAGCTGAAGGAATAAGTCAGTTTTATCTTCAAATCTTTAACTTCCCTGATAATCTATATTTTCTGGTCCTACATTGCAAAAATTAAGTCACAATTATGTTTTTTATCTGTCTCAACCCTTTTCAGAACAATGGAATTATCCAAAAGCTACATACAATAAAGTCAGGATGGTCCATTGTATATATTTAGGGCATCAGTATATATGCTATAATCCCCGATTCCCCAAAACTGTATTTCGTTCTCTGAAGATTAATTTTGTCTATTAAAGCAAACAGTGCAGACCCTGATGAAATGCTGGATAATGCAGCATTTTATCTGGGTCTTCACTATTTACCAAACTAGCAGTTTAGGTAATTAACTCCCTCAGCAGGGGTGTGGAAATACAAGGCCTGACTTGTCCGACCTGGTCCAATTTCATTTAGGACAAGTAAAACTTAGACATTTATTTTCACTTGTCCTATGACAAGTACAAAGAAAGTTAAAACAATTCTATAATATTTTGATTTATTACTACAAATTCACATGTAGTATGAAAACCATGGGGATCCTGATCAGGTGGTTTCTGAAGAAGCCAGCTGATTTGGCTCCTCACTATTTACAGTAGAGTTTAAATCTGTTTTTATACTATTTTAGAAACCATTTACACATTGTTTCAGCAAAAATACTCTTTTGGACAAATAAAATTTTCTGGGGATAGGTGCATTCATTATGCTCATTTACTTGTCCATGGGCATGTATAGAATTTTACTATTTCCACACCTCTGCTCAGCATTTTTATTTTAGACCATAAAGTGATCAAATATATGTTTTCTATTTACAGGGGTAGAGCCAGTGGACATGATTGGTCCTGTTGTAGAAAATGAGATATTTTTCAAGATTTCATTTAGTAGACAACTTTGAATATGACAAGGACCTACAGGACAGAGACTGGATGTGATAATTTAAAATCTGAACTTAAAAGTCTCCAATTGAGTCAATAAATCTTGTTAAATAAAAAGAAAATCTTTGCATTATTAGTAGTTTGAGTAAAAAATAAGTTTAACCAGTTACACATATTTACCATTAAATGCTATATGCTGAAGGTACACAAAAGAAGCATCTCTGCAAGAAATAGAAAATTAACTTATGTCGTCTGCTGTTAAACCTTTGCAAACAGTTTGGACCCAGATCAGGACCTGGTCACTTTGAGAAGTCAAGATTCATTTTGTTTGTGTCCCAGTCAACAGTGCTTTAGTCATGTCAGTTATGTCCTGGTTTCCTGTGTTGAGCCAATACATGTATTAAGGCCATCCTTTAAATGTCGATGTTTTCCGTGGCATCACATTTTTGGTTTCCGATCGATAACTCTTGTAGGGATTCATCAATTTCATTTAAACTTTACAGAAGGTTTAAGCATCATTAAATACATGCCAAGTTTGAAATGGGGGATAATCCTAAAATTTTTGACAGAGTTATGGCCTTTTTTTACTTAGATTTTGGCTAAATTGTCAATTTGTGGTTTCCAATCAATAACTTTTGAAGGGATTCAACTTTGAAGGGATTCAATGATTTCTTTCAAATTTTACAGAAGGGTAAAGCATCATAAAATACAGGCCTAGTTTGAATTTGGAGGTCATTCACAAACTTTTGACTGAGTTATGGCCCTTTTTAGCTCAACAGCCATTTGCTGCTGGTGAGCTTTTGTGATCGTTGGATGTGTGTCGTGCGTTGTCAACAATTGCTTCAAAGGACATTTCCTAAACTACTGGCTGGTCGTCAACAATTGCTTCAAAGGACATCTCCTAAACTACTGGCTGGATTTTGACCAAATGTCGTCAACAATTGCTTCCTCCCAAACTACAGGCTGGTTTTTGACCAAGCTTGGTAGGAATGATCCTTATATAGCACTCTTTAAAACTTGTTCAAATGGTTCCAGTCCATTGCATATCTAGGTCACACAGGCTAAAAAAGATTTTCAAGATGAAAACTTTAAAAAATCTTCTCTGAAACCACAAGCATAGAGCTTTGATATTTGGTATGTAGCATTACATAGTGGACCTCTACCAAGTGTGTTCAAATTATCCCCCTGGGGCCAAAAATGGCCCAGCCCTTGAGGTCACATGTTTTACATAGGTTTACATAGGGAAAACATTAAAAAAAATCTGGTCTGAACCATAAGGCTTAGAGCCTTGATATTTGGTTTAGGCATCACTTAGTGGACCTCTACCAAGGTTGTTCAAATTATGCCCCAGGGGCCAAAAATGGCCCCGCCCCAGGGGTCACATGTTTAACATAGGAGAAAACATGGAAAAATCTTCTTGTCTGAACCCATAACGCCTAGAGCCTTGATATTTTGTATGTAGCATCACCAAGTGGACCTCTACCAAGTTTGCTCGAATTATGTCCCTATGGCCAAAAATGGCCCCGCCATGGGGCCACATTGTTTACAAAGGCTTATATAGGGAAAACCATGAAAAAATCTTCTTATCTGAAACCACAAGGCATAGAGCCTTGATGTTTGTACCAAATATCAAGGCTCTATGCCTTGTGGTAGCATCATCTAGTGAACCTCTACCAAGTTTGTTCAAATTATATCCCTGGGGCCAAAATTGACTTGCCCCAGGGTTTACATGTTTTACATAGGCTTGAATAGGGAAAACTATGAAAAAATCTTCTTGTCTGAAACCACAATGCCTAGAGCCTTCATATTTGGTATGAAGCATCACCTAGTGAACCTATACCAGGTTTTTTGTTCAAATTATATCCCTCGGGCCAAAATTGGCCCGCCCCAGGGGTCACATGTTTTACGTAGGCTTGTATAGGGAAAAACATGAAAAAATCTTATTGTCTGAAACCAGGGAGTGCAGTGGCTCAGTGGTAGAGTGCTTGACTCTAGACGAGAGGCAGCTAATAAGAGCTTCACTGGCGTCACTGCGCTGTGGTCCTTGAGCAAGACACATTTATCCTAGCTTAGTACTGGTTCATCCAAGGAAGACCCGTCCCTGTTTAATTGAAAGATTGTTGATGGAACGCAAAGAATCAAATCAAACAAAAAAAGAAACCAAATGGCCTAGAGGCTTGATATTTGGTATGGAGACACATGATCCCAGCAACGATGGTTTAGATCTTGCAAAAGAATTACATTTTAGTACTGTGCTGCTGCAAAGTAACCTCAGCTTAAACATTTAGGTGCTGAAGGAGCATGATGGTTTAGTGGTAGCATGCTTACACTCAAGTTCTAGGGGTGCTGCGGCTTACTGCTAGAGTGTGTGACGATATCGAGGGGTTTGAGCCTCACCAAAGGCACTGCATTGAGTCCTTGAGCAAGAGATATACTTTATTCTCTGCTAAGTATTGAATCAACCCAGAAAGACCTGTCCTGACATGACTGAAAATTGTTGAGAGGGGCGTAAAACATCAAAACAGACAAACAAAATGTCAGTGCAAAATAATGTAAAATAAAAGGTCCATGGGGCTATGCGTAGCGCCCATTACGCACTTATGCACATGCGTAATAAAAATGGCAACATTTAAGGGAGGACACCAAATGTGGTAAAAGTGATTTTCCATACCATAAGAAACTGCTCTTAAAGGCTCTTGGAGCAAATTCTTTCCTTTAAGAGAAGTTTCCATTTTTGAAAAGGGACGCAAATGAAGAAAATTACTACTTTATCCAGTAGTCTCCCTTTGGTGTGTGTAACTTTGTCAGCGTTCTGGCTATGTCATTGATCAGTCCCAATGATGGCATGGCTACTCTCTAAACTTCTACCCCCATCAGAAGAGAGCTGCTTTACTACTATAAAATAGGGAGCGCAGTGGCTCAGTGGTAGAATGCTTGACTCGAGACCGAGGGGCCGCGGGTTCGAGCCTCACCGGCGTCACTGTGTTGTGTCCTTGAGTAAGAACATTAATCATAGCTTAGTACTGGTTCAACCCAGGAAGACCCGTCCCTATATAACTGAAAGATTGTTGATGGGACGTAAAGAATCAAATCAAACAAACAAACAAACAAACAAAACTACTATAAATATCAGAAGAGAGCTGCCTAGTCCAACCTCTGCATATGTTGACAATTCATATTGCCAAGTCAAATTGACCATGCGCGGATCCAGAAAGTTTTGTCAGAGGGGGTCCAACTTTGACTACGTTTTTTTTTGTTTTTTTTTTCTGTTTTTTTTGTTGATGAGGGGAGGAAGGATCCAAGTACCACTATAAGCGGGCCATCATGGGCGCGCCAGCGAAACGCCATTAAATGGCGTTTCACTGGCGTGCCGATGATGCCCCAACATTGAATGCTGGCTTGGTAGCTGCGATTTTTCAGGGAATCCGGAACTGTATTGCTAGAAAACCCTATATTTTTGTGATTTTTCATGGGGGGGGGGGGGGGTCCGGACCCCCTGTCCCCCCTCTGGATCCGCACATGTTGACCCCGCCTATCAATAAGCTGTTAAAACTATGGCTGCCCCAACCTAGGCACATTACTCATCGAGGCAGTATCAACTGTCTTGTGATATGCAATAAACCCGAGTTCAATTCCCTAAATAAAACAGGGGATGTGTCTTTTGTTTCATTGTTTAGCTCACCTGAGCCATTGGCTCATAATGAGCTATTTTAAGCATTGAATGTCCGTTATGTGTCGTCCCTCGTCAACAATTGCTTTAAAGGACATCTCTGGATTTTTTTGCCAAACTTGGCAGGAATAATCCTTATATGGCCCTCTCTAATAATTGTTCAAATGGTTATGGACCATTGCATATTTAGGTCAAACAGGCTAAAAAAAGATGAAAAGTTTAAAACTCTTCTTGTCTGAAACCACAAGGCCTAGTGCTGTGGTGTTTGGTATGTAGCATCGCGTAGTGGACCTCTACCAAAATTTTAAATTATGCCCCAGGGGTAAATGAAATAAAGAAATGCCCATACTACGGGCCACATGCTTTACGTAGGGGGGAACATGAAAAATCAAAATATGTGATTAAGTTGGCCAAAAATTTAAATTTCCATGCATACCGATTGGTTGTGAAGTACAGGAAGGGGCGGAGTAAACTCTTAACAGGCTTATATTTAGAAAACACATCCTCAAGGCCTAGAGTCTTGATATTTGGTATAGGACCTCTACCAAAAATTGTTCCCTGGGATCACATGTTTTACAAAGGATATTAGGAAAACATAACAATTATCTTCTTGTCTGAATCCACAAGGCCTGTGCAAGAACCATAACTCTCTTTTTCATAATTTAAGAGTAGTTGTACTCTGTTATTTTTCATACTTAAAACTTTTGTCTGGCGCATAGCATAAAACTAAGAGATATCAACTCGAAACTTCATTGGTAGCTAGATCTTGATATGGAAAGGTGTAGTGAATAAGAACCGTAACTATCTTTTGCAAAATTTATGAGTTATTGCCCTTTGTTATACTTGGATTTTGTCCAAAGCATAACGTTAACACAGCTATATCCACTTGCAGTCCGTTTCATCCATACGCTTATTTGGGGATCATCCTATACAATACATCTGCCTTATACTCAGATTAAAGTCTGCTTTTACTGACAAAAGAACAGTATAAAGACTGACTTTCCATTGCTAAGGAAAATCAAACATTTAAATGTCTTGTGCTATCCTCTCGCAACAAATTGGTGTGCCTATTTCATATTATAAGGGTATATCAAAGCATAGCTCCTCTCAAAGCCCAGTTATGATGCTTTATTAATCAGCAGTTTCATTATAAAGCTTTATATAGAAAAGTGACCATTTATTATGTTGACAATAGGCACAGGATGTTGACACTCTGGGCGGGGCCATTTCTGGTCATGGTCATATTTAGAACAAAGATGGTTGAGGTCTACTAGCTGATGCTACATGCCAAATATCAAGTGAATTCAGACAAGAAGTGTTGTCTTTCTTACTAGGCCTTGCTATTTTAGATAAAATATAAAGTTTCACCAATATTGACATAGAAAAACTGGTTACGCCACCTGGCGGTCATATTTTTAAAACAGTCAAATAATTTGAACAACATTGGTAGAGGGTGTCCCGCGGACCATTTGTGCATAATTCTTTTGAATCTGACCAGAAGTTTTTGACAGAATTTTAGAGTGTTTCCTTTTGGTTGACAAGGCAACCAGATTTCTACATAAAGTTGAAATCTTTGAACAAGTTTGAAAGGGGATCGATCAACCCAGTGAAGATTGGTGATATTCTACCCAGTGGTTAGGAGGAAGCTAATATTGACGGACGACGGAATGACGGAGGGGTTGCTGGCAGGACGGACATCCTTTGACCACAACCTGAGTTTGAAAAAAGGGATCCATCATTCAAAGATATATTAAATTGTGGAAAAGCTGAATCTAGCTCTTCTTTAGCTATATACAAGCCTCAGCTTGAGAAAATATTATTTTCGCATATGCCAAAAGGCGCAGATAAGCTCTTTAAATACATAGCTGGATCAGGGCCTATGTTTCTGAAAATTTTCCTGCACTGATTGAAAAATCTCCAAATATCTAAATTAAAAGTCTTAGACTAGTGTTTGTTTCTGTATCTACATGGACAAAAGCTGGCGAATCTGGATCATGAACTCCAAGGAAACGTTTGAAAGAACTCCAAAGTAACCGCGACGCGGCTCATATAATTGATTTGCAGTCTTACTCCTGTCCCGGATTTTTCAACTGTAAAACATATGGAATTTATCTGTAACCTCTTTGAAACACGTTATAAAATCCTGACATATATGTGAAGAATTGGAATCGACTGCAAAATGCAGCAGATTTGGGGATTATTTTATCGATGTGAAGATTGCGCATGTATGCTACATATAATTTCAATACGTGCGCAAATTTCACAAAATGTGAACTATTGGTGTGAAATACGTGACGAATTGGTACCAATTTTTCACGCGCTGTGATGAATCGGTACCAATTTTTCACAGTGTGAAATTTGCGATATGTGAAATTTGCGGTTCAACAATGCTCCCGCATCAGCGTAGAAGACACTACAGCTTTTTATGTAAGACACTGTCTATGGGTACGAATTCGTATAGATCTCTAGTCTGTGAGACTACGGATACAGATCTGTATCTCTAGCATTTTTTCAAAAGGCTAGACTAGAGGTACAATTCGATAATCCTGATAATATGTTTAACCCTCAAAATACATGTATCTGAATAAGCCTTCTGCTCAAGTCGTATTTTGCAAACAATTGTCTAACATTACTAACTAGTTAAAGTATCAAAGCAAACAGATAGAACCCAGATCAGGCTATTCCAATAGGAGCAAGCTGTTCTGGGTCCACACTTTTTCATGGCGGCTTCCAAAACTTTTTAGCAGACAACAAACGCAGACGTATATTTTGTGATTCTATTGCGTTAATTTGGCGGTCCACTGATATGGCAAAGGAAAAAATGACATAAATTTAGTTGTCATTTTTTACATTTTTATAATACAAAACAATGTAATAATAACCATAAGACATGTCTGGTCCATATGTTCCAAAGACTAGGAGTGGGGATCCATACACTTTGTATTGTTACAAAGTACACTGACTAGACATCTCTAATGTTCCTACTGAATTTAATGTTCCAGCCTGTGTAAAATCGCAAAACAACACACAAAAAACAGCTCCGACGTTAGAAATTAGAACAAATATACATGGACAAGCTCACGAGCATACAGTTTGCAAGAATGCATACAATGATAATGCTCAAATACCGCCAGCTTTTTGTGAAAGCTAATACTTGTCACCTACTAACGGTCGACTAGCGTGACTTCGCGCAGCAACTGAACAAGATACCACAGTTTAACTATGATTGGAACACGAACTCGCTCACGGTATACGGTTCATGATTTGCACGATTTTTCTGTCCTTAATGTACATTCCAGATAGCCACCCAGCTACGAAGGAAGTGTTCTGCTCTGCCAACGGTAGTGTACAAAATCTCCAGACTCAAGGCTGTTAGAGGGCACAAAGGTAAGTTTTTACTCTATCATATACATGTACTGATGTGTCAAAGATGCATGTGTAGTTATGAGGCGATTCTATACTTCTTATAAACAGGTAAAGATGACGTATTCACTACCACGTGCATATGCAGTATTCTGTGGTAGGTTCATTATGACTGTATATAATGGGGAGCGCAGTGGCTCAGTGGTAGAGTGCCTGACTCGAGACCGAGTGGCCGCGGGTTCGAGCCTTACCGGCCGCGTCACTGCGTTGTGGTCCTTGAGCAAGACACAATTTATCCTAGCTTAGTACTGGTTCAACCCAGGAAGACCCGTCCCTGTTTAACTGAAAAATTGTTGATGGGACGTTAAGAATCAAATCAAACAAACAAAATTATAACTGTATACTGAGACTATTTGTATGCCAAAAAGCAAGGTAAATCTGCCAGGATTCTCATCTATCTTTGTAACATTTCTTAGTAGAAAAATAGGGTAATATTCCGCACCCCAAATAAATAAAAACAAATAAAAAATATACTATCTAATAATACCGCAGGCATGTTGAGGGTACATGTATATAGTGTTCGACTATAGGGGACATCGGGAGCACAGTGGCTCAGCGGAAGAGTGCTTGACTCGAGACCGAGAGGTTTTTGTTGCAGAATGAAATAAAAACAAAAAAATAAATACACTCCTAGGAATAGGGTCTGTGCTATTTATAGGACTTCATTAGGTTGCAATGAAAACCTGATCAGATCTGATCTATTTATTTGCCCTAGTCGTAGGAGTGAATAAGTCAAATACAACCTTGAAGTAAGCCATTTTTTGCCTATCCACTCTCCCATTTATCTCTATCATACATTTAAGCTTTTTGCACGAACATGTAGTGTAATATGTGATCTAGCAAACACGGAATATAAAATTTCCCAAATTCATTTTACAATGTCACTATTCTTCACGTAATTTTCATACGATAGCCATTGGCAATAATATATACATGTCAGTTATACAGGTAAATTTACACACACACACACACACACACACACATACGCACGCCCGCACGCACGCGCGCGCGCGTCTTCTAATCTTTCTAGTTCATAGGCAAATACAAAGAATACAAAAACGCGTGAGGGCTAAGCGGTTCTCGATTCGTGTATGTATCATCATATTCTCTTTTGTCACTATCTATATCATAGCATTTGCATTTTGGTAGAGATTCACAGGCTTGGCTGAGCTTTTGTTGCTCGATACTGCGATAGGTGCCTTAATCTTATGTGCTGGCTCATATATGGCTTGTGAGTTGTACGGTGCTTTATAGTGTTGGTTAAATTCCAGTTTTAGGCCCTGTCACATTACATAACATACGTCCAGATAGGCAAGATTTTTGTTCAGCGCAGAACTGTGAATATGTTCTTATCTATAAGTCAAAACATTTGTTTTCGTGCTCAAATGAATCGTCTTCTTGAGACGGCTCTTTTAAGAAGCCAAAGCTAATGTTTTCTTTTGAAATAAGAAAAAATAAGTTGTGATATCCCTTTATTATTTAGAGGTCTGCTCAATGTGAGGCTGCATGCCCTAATTTGATTCTTACTTACCTGTACATCCTCACAGTCTTATCAGAATGCAAGAGAGGATGACCAGTAAATATCACAATCACAACAGACGCATCCACATCACTATGTGGAAGAGGCACAAAACAATATCTTCCACACGACAGCAATTGCAGCAGCTCTATCTTCTTCAGCCAGATGATTGCAAAAGTGGATAGTGCATTACAGAACAAGGACCTTATTTTGTGTCTAAGGTCCTATTTTACTTTAATAGTCGACAGAGACTATCAGTCTGGACACATTGGGTCATTGTTGGTTGCGTCAGTTCTGCTATTGTAGTTTTATTTTCATTTTTGTGAAAGAGCTTCCACACGACAGCAATTGCAGCAGCTCTATCTTCTTCAGCCAGATGATTGCAAAAGTGGATAGTGCATTACAGAACAAGGACTAACCTTATTTTGTGTCTAAGGTCCTATTTCACTTTAATAGTCGACAGCGACCATCAGACTGGACACAGTGGGTCATTGTTGGTTGCATCATCGGCATGAAAAGTTCTGCGATTATAGCTCTTTTTTATTTGTGTGAGCTGCTTGAAACCATGTTTCTGTATTATTATTTTTCCACCAGACAACCACTGTCATAATGCGTTGTGTGTTTCTATTAATGTGCTTTATCTTAGTCCAAAATCAGCCTGCGCACCAATACAGTAAATGGGTAGTGTGAGCTGGCAAGGGGTTGCCTACGTGTGCGCATAAAGGCATGTGCGTACAACTCGGCGCAGCCAGTATGGTTTCTTAGGCCACTGACTTTGATTTTCTGAAGAATGAAATAGTAATAATAGTATTCTATTTGCCCCCCCTCCCCGATGGAATTTTTGATATTTTTTGTCGTCTACTGTTGTTGTTTTTTGTTGTTGTTTTTTGTTGTTGTTATTTTTTTTTTCAAATCAACCTTCTCAAAACAATTCTTTTAACAATACCAACTGAGTGTCAAACAGATTGGATCTAGATTAGGCCCAACGTATTGTCGGACCTGATCTGGGTCCAATCTGTTTGCAAAGGTTATCAGCAAATGACACTCAGAAGGCAATGAAATAATTGCATGTCTTGGGAGCTAGTTTAAGACATGTGAATGCTCTAAACCAGGGCTTTGCCCCCTGGCCCCAATCTAGAGTGCATATTCTATCAAATGTCTCCGGTACGCCACTGGCTGGTATCAAGCTGAGCTGCCACCTTTTTGATTAAACACCACTTTCTTTTTTTTTTAATACAAAACAATCTTTTACGCTCTATTCATAGTTAAAATCAATACAACTTAATGGACTCTAAAAGCTTTTATTAAGGCGTTTAAAAAGTAACAACTCTTCTAAACTCCAGCTGTAATGCTTTTATAACTGTTTTTATCATATGACGTCGCGTCTTGGAGTGAAATAACGCTATGCACTAAAATCGATAAACCACTAGTGGTTTATAGATTTACGGGAAACGTTATGACGTCCATAACAACGTTGCGTACATAACAGTCAGCCGGGACGCGTAGTGAAGGCGTATGAATATTATCAAACATGCATAGCAACAAAAACGTTCGAATTTTTCAGCTTTCTCGGCGAAGCGAGGAACGACACCCCAAATTTAACTTCTTGTTTCACGAATGTCCAAAATCTTATTCTGTTAAAAATTGGCCTCTTGTGTTCGTCGTTTGTTCAAGTTTTCACATAGCGTATGATTTTTAATCTTCGACAACGCTCTTAAACAATGAGATGGGCTAAACAGAAAACTTGCAAGATGGATGTGACTGTAAAAAAAACTGGTTCACGTTTGATATCAAATTTCTCATTTTTTCGACTTGGTCCCGCTGTGGCATATATGTCATGAAAAATAATAGGGTTTCAACTACCAATGTGCCAATTTTTATCGAAATTCGTTCTGGAGACAAAATTCGTTCCATTATCTTTGAGAGGTCATACGGTCTTCAAACGGTCAAACTTCCAAGATGGCGGAAAACGAGGATTGGGTGCGAATGGCAAAGCTAGTTCATATCGCGCAAAACCAATCTAGGCTAGACCATAATAAATGTTATTAAAATTCAAATGAAAATACAGATCTATTTAATATATTGGATATCTAGGCCTTATTTACCTCTGATAAATTCATGTTTCACTAATATTCTCAATCAATGACAACGTTATCTTTCCTGACCGTCTGGTTAATGACGACAACATCGATAAATAAATGACGTAAGCAATCTTTTTTAGTGCACACGGTATAGAAAGCCGTTGTCTTATTGATTTTCAATAGTCTTGCTTACAATTCAGGAAATGTCTTGTACTATTCAAATATAACCCGCAGATTGTTTCTATGGGGGTTGAGAAAACTTGGGATAGTCAATTTTACACCCAATTATGCACTAATTAATACTTTACAAACTACTGATGAGGCCCTCCAAGGGAGGGAAGATGGTACCTGTTCCCTTGTTCCCCATACTTTCCCTGTTTCACAATGTTCCCCTTCCCCTCAAAATTAATTGGGCCCTTTGTTCTTCTGTTACCCTGAGATGAATGCTCTTTTCCCCCTGTACCCCAACCCCTGGGAGGGCTTCAGTGATGGACCCCCCACCCCCCAAATGACACAGACGTTGGATCGACATGAAAATGGTATACCAAAACATATTTGATTTCATTTTCAGAACAGGTTATGTGTAAGCTACAACGTTGTTACAGTCCCTATTATTAAAAGTGACCCAGGGTTTTTTCTCTCTATTTTGGGAACATGACCTTTTCCCCAGAATTGGGAATTTTTCACATAGTTTTATACAAATTGGGGAAAAACTCACACCCATGTATTATAATTAAATCAAACAAAAGTTAGCTAATAAGAACATTTCAACATTATGAATTTAACAGGTACTTTTCATTGGGGTACATTGTCACAAAATAGTGACCTTGATATTGAAAAAACATACATTTTTGCAATTGGGAACATGACCCAAAATTGGTCTTCAAAATGTGCCAAAAAACTCTGTTTAGTTTATCAGAAATATCAAGAAAACAATTACATCTGTATCACTATACATACTCTAGACAGATTTACATTGCAAGACAAAGAATTTTCTGGTCCTAGTTACTGCCTGATTCTTTAAATAGGATGAATACCCATGCCCTAATCATATTTAAGTGTTTACCAGACTCCAACAAATACAAAAGTTATATGATCGAAATATCATATTAACATATGACACTATCTTTAGGGTGCTCTTTGAGACGGTTCTTTTGAGTACCCACAACATATGTTTGATTAAGAAATAATTCAATCACACATTAATAGTCTTATCTTGGGGATAGGTGCTTTGGGGAGGGAATGCTATAGAAGCTTGGGGTATAAAGTATCCTTCATAATAAGCATACTTAAATTCATTTAAATAGATACATGTCTTTGTTGTAAAAGACCTCCTAAATGAAAAAAATCTACAAATATATTCTTCCTAGAGTTTGGTTTAACTCAAAATATGTGTTACACACCCTTTTTTGGACAAAAACAAACTCAGTTTACTCTTTTATCATCTTAATCCTTTACTTCATAGGCTATATTTAGATCATGACATTATTTTCTATTTTTAGACAACATTGAAAAAATTCAAGAAAATTGAAGCTAATTAGTCTTGAATTTGAAAATATAATGGAAAATGGAGCATTTGCTCCAAAAGAGCAAATGCTCCATTTTCCATAATATTTTCAAATACATGATATTTCAAAGGTGTAAAAGGTTAAAGCTGGTTAGATCTCTCTCAAATTTGAGACCATAACTAGCTGGCATCAGTTTTTGATTCCTATGATCAATTTCCGGGGTCTCTGACTCTCAGAAGCACTGTGTAAAACCAACAGATCATAGAAAAAAAAAATAACAAAACAGACTTAATACTGATATAACAGACTTTTTCTGCAACTTGCAGTAATTGAAAGTAAACAAGTTATTTTGACATCTAATACTCTCATAGGGCCAGTTAAGCACAAAAATGCGTAAAATTATGATTATTTTCTTATCCATCAGTTTAAACATGTGTTTTGAGTACCCACAACATATGTTTTGGTTGAGAAATAAGAAAATAAATTTCAGTTACGCACTCTTATCTGGGGGCCTGAAGTCTCTTATAAATATTGGTTATAGATGCTGTGGGGAGGTGGGCTATAGTAGCTTAAGGTATAAAGTACCATATTCTTCAAAATAAGCATACTTTTGTACAAATGATGTAACTATTTCAAAAATGAGGGAAATTGGTGTTCCGGAACAGCTGGCTTCATTCTGATTAGGCCTAAATGAAATATATGTGTGGTTCCTGTTGCATACCAACAAAATTTAGGGTAGGTAGGTAGGGAAATTATTAAATTTTGTTATAACATTTAACAAAGAAAATAGTGACAAAATCTGAAAAAGTGCCCATTTTAGTAATTTTTTCGTCAAAGAGCATTTTAATGTTTAGGGTAGTGTTAAAAAAATAGGGTAGGTAGGCAACAGGAACCACACATATATTTCATTTAAGCCTTAACTGTAAATTTTACAGGAACTTTATTCTGTGTAAACAATCATCAGATCAGTTAACAGCTGATGAAATCTCTCTAAAATTTTAAACCAGTGTTTAATTATACTGTCATCCAGTTTTTGAAGTTCAAGGCCAATTAATGTTTGAGAGTCTGACTACGATTCCTGTAAGACAGTTATAAATTCTTATTTTGAATCCTTTATCATTGTTGGTTTATAGCTTACATGTATATAGTGGTTGGTATGCTGCAACTGGGAATACATACTTAAACCTCTTTTTATCCAGATTGAAAGCAATATTAGTCTACACTTTACAAAAATAATATTTATGAGGCTCAACCAGTGGGGTTTGTGATATGTTACATAATGTTTACCTGAATACATTAGCCTGCTTCCCTTTCCCCAAGAAACAGTTATGTTTTCTTACTAAAGTTATCTTTGTTCCAAGCCCCTAGCACCTCATTTTAAAAAAAAAATAAAATGAAATAGAAAATAAAGCAAAAACATTTTTCTCTTATTTAGGGTTAGGTCTAGTTTAAAGATTGAATATTGTATGATTCAATATTAATCATATGATGTATTAATTGGGGTCTGGGTCATAATGGGATGCTTTTATCGATAAATTGTATTTTAATTTCATATTTAATGGCATAGTTCCCACTGACTTCTGAAATAAGGGGTATACTGGCTCCCATTTTCTTAGTTTTTGTACCCCCAATAGAATGTGAGCTCTGCTATTAGGCATGAAATTTGAATATTTTATATATGGGGCCAAGCCAAAAGTAAAGTCCATTTTCTAAAAGCAATAAAACTTTCTCACAAAATGGATTAGGCCCATCCAGGATTATCCCTGCAAAAATAAAGAATATTGGGGAACAGCTAGGAAAAAAGAAGACATAAGAGCAAGAGGAGGATTGAGGGTGGGGTGTAGGTTAGTAGTTGGTGAGGCCTACCATGGGTTTTGGGAAACAGGGTAAAGGGGCATTTATTTCAAGGGAACAGAGGAGGTAAGTGCAACTTTTGAGGGGAACAAGCAAACAAAGAAAATGTTGGGGAACATGGAACCCAGGAAAACAAATTTTCGATTTTTTGGGAACAAGCAAGTTTATTTTAGCCTCCCCCCCCCCCCCCCCCCCGTGTGATTGCCTCAATTGTTAGTGGATATTTCAGCCAAGGTACAGACATAGTTCCTTCTTACATTGGGCGAGCCCGGGGGTGAGCGGTTGAATAATCAATGCATGCGCAGATCCAGATTTTTTTTTTTGTCAGAGAGGGGGGGGGGGGGGGGGGGTCCAAGCCAAACGGCGAAAAAACAGCCTTGATTTTTTATGTTTGTTTTGGGTTTTTTTAGTCCAAAATTTTCCGGGGATGCGGGGTCCAACTATTTACGGGGGGGGGGGGGGGGGGGGGGGGGGGGGTCCAAATGCTAATTTGCTATAGAATTTGATAGAACTTGTGATTTACCAGGGATGGGGGTCCGGACCCCCTACCCCCCCCCCCCCCCTCTGGATCCGCACATGCATGACATTTAAAGACTAAAGTCGAAAGGGGAAGAATCGGCAGCCCGGGAAGAAGGGAATATTTAAGATTTCTCATTTCAAAGTAACGGGAAAGCCCATTTTCAGGCGAACGAAACGATTTAAAAATGAAATCTGCATACCTATAGGATGCACATCTGGGGCCCCAGAGATAAGGTATTTGAACATCACAGTTCTTCGCCATTTTACAGAAGAATATGTATTGGCATTATTCCTTTAGAATCACATTTTTATAGATAAAACAAATCGATTACAACACGTTTACTCGTAATGTTGTGACGTAAATATGGGACAACTTTGACTAGTGACTACGTCATTTTAGAGCTTTGTCCCGCGTTTATACTCAGCTGAAAGATGGACGGGGCAAAGGTGAATATGTTTTAATTTATTTCATCAAAATCGGTTCTGGAGACAAAAAACGTTCCATTATATGCCAGAGCTTACATTTCATTTCTGTTTTTAAGCGCCTGACAGTGGCGCATTTCAGAGCTTGATTTCATTGCAAAGCAATATATCATTAAACACTTTCAAAAAAGGAAATTGGCGATTAAAGGTTGCAGAATCTAAATATATAGCGAGAATACACTGTCATTAAATACAAATTAAGAATAAAGAGCGTTTAAAAAAGGGAATTTTTGGCGCCATTTTTCGGCCGCCATTTTGAGGGAATATTTTGCGTCGCGCATTTTTACAATTTTAAAATACTTTAACTCAAAATACGCTCTTTGCGTTCCTACTGAGTAGGAACGCAAAGAGCGTATTTTGAGTAAAAGTATTTTAAAATTGTAAAAATGCGCGACGCAAAATATTCCCTCAAAATGGCGGCCGAAAAATGGCGCCAAAAATTCCCTTTTTTAAACGCTCTTTATTCTTCATTTGTAATTATTGACAGTGTATTCTCGCTAGATATTTAGATTCTGCAACCTTTAAACGCCAATTTCCTTTTTTGAAAGTGTTTAATGATATATTGCTTTGCAATGAAATCAAGCTCTGAAATGCACCACCGTCAGGCGCTTAAAAACAGAAATGAAATATAAGCTCTGGCATATAATGGAACGTTTTTTGTCTCCAGAACCGATTTTGATGAAATAAATTAAAACATATTCACCTTTGCCCCGTCCATCTTTCAGCTGAGTATAAACGCGGGACAAAGCTCTAAAATGACGTAGTCACTAGTCAAAGTTGTCCCATATTTACGTCACAATATTACGAGAAAACGTGTTGTAATCGATATGTTTTATCTATAAAAATGTGATTCTAAAGGAATAATGCCAATACATATTCTTCTGTAAAATGGCGAAGAACTGTGATGTTCAAATACCTTATCTCTGGTGCCTCAGAGGTGCATCCTAGGTATGCAGATTTCATTTTTAATTCGTTTCGTTCGCCTGAAAATGGGCTTTCCCGTTACTTTGAAATGAGATTCTTAAATGTTCCCTTCTTCCCGGGCTGCCGATTCTTCCCGGGCCCTTTCGACTGTATTCTTTAGTCTTTAAATGTCATGCATGTGCGGATCCAGAGGGGGGGGGGGGGGGTAGGGGGTCCGGACCCCCATCCCTAGTAAATCACAAGTCCTATCAAATTCTATAGGAATTAGCATTTGGACCCCCCCCCCCCCCCCCCCGTAAATAGTTGGACCCCCCCGGCATCCCCGGAAAATTTTGGACTAAAAAAGCCAAAAACAAACATGAAAAAAATCAAGGCTGTTTTCTCGCCGACGGGCTTGGACCCCCCCCCCCCCCTCTCTGAACAAAAAATCTGGACCTGCGCATGCATTGACCATTTAACCGTTCACCCCCGGGCTCACCCAATGTCAGAAGGAACTATATGGTTATGTCTGTACCTTGGCTGAATTATCCACTAACCATCGAGGCCCTCACGGGGGGAGGGGGGGGGGGGCTGAAATAAACTTGCTTGTTCCCCAAAAATCGAAAATTTGTTTTCCTGGGTTCCATGTTCCCCAACATTTTCCTTGTTTGCTTATTCCCCTCAAAAGTTGCACTTACCTCCTCTGTTCCCTTGAAATATATGCCCATTTACCCTGTTTCCAAAAACCCATGGAAGGCCTCACCAACTACTAACCTACACCCCACCCTCAATCCTCCTCTTGCTCTTATGTCTTCTTTTTCCCTAGCTGTTCCCCAATATTCTTTATTTTTGCAGGTATAATCCTGGATGGGCCTAATCCATTTTGTGAGAAAGTTTTATTGCTTTTAGAAAATGGACTTTACTTTTGGCTTGGCCCCATATAAACTATTCAAATTTCATGTCAATTTTGCTCTAATGTGGATATTAACTTAAGGATTCTTGGGCCCATCAAATTTTGCTATGGGCCCATAAAATTTTTAAAAGGCCCATTGAAATTTTGAAATTTGCATGACTTTGAATGGGATATATGGGTCATTGGCCCATTTTAAGGGCCCATCAGCATTTTGGGCAAGGATTATCTCTGTTTTTGTTTACTAAACTTTATCTTTTTCTCTTAAATAAATAACCATTGATTCTTTTGATAATTGAAAACTTTACTTTTAGGGAACATTTTTAGAAAGGTATAAATCTCTTTTGGGGGGAGGGGGTGTGGGCATAGAGGAGTAACTTGTGGGTAATTTTGGTATGGGTGTGCGAGCCAGTATTTTCAGACCAACCCCAATCCGAATCATATACCAAAATATCCCTTCATATACTTAATTTCACAGAATGTTGACCCATTCATAAACTCCCTCCCTCCCCCCAAAGTAAATTTTATAAAAAGCCTAATAGCAGAGCTCACATTTTATTGGGGTGTACAAAACTAAGAAAATGGGAGCCAGTATACCCCTTATTTCAGAGTCAGTGGGAACTTTGCTATTAAATATGAAATTAAAATACAATTTATTGATAAAAGCATCCCATTATGACCCAGACCCAAATTAATACATCATTAATATTGAATCATACAATATTCAACCTTCAAACTAGACCTAACCCTAAATAAGAAAAAAATATTTTTGCTTTATTTTTTATTTCATTTTATTTTTTTTAAAAAATGAGGTGCTTGGGGCATGGAACAAAGACAACTTTAGTAAGAAAATATAACTATTTCTTGGGGAAAGGGAAGCAGGCTAATGTATGCAGGTAAACATTATGTAACATATCACAAACCCCACTGGCTGGGCCTCATAAATATCATTTTTGTAAAGTGTAGACTGAGATTGCTTTCAATCTGGATAAAAAGAGGTTTAAGTATGTATTCCAAGTTGCAGCATACCAACCACTATATACACGTAATAAGCAGACATGTTCTTATCATAAACCAACAATGATAAAGGATTCAAAATAAGAATTTTTAACTGTCTTACAGGAATCTTAGTCAGACTCCCAAACATTAATTGGCCTTGAACTTCAAAAACTGGATGACAGTATAATTAAACACTGGTTTCAAATTTTAGAGAGATTTCATCAGCTGTTAACTGATCTGATGATTGTTTACACAAAATAAAGTTCCTATAAAATTAACAGTTAATCAGAATGAAGCCAGCTGTTCTGGAACACCAATTTCCCTCATATTTGAAATAGTTACATCATTTGTACAAAAGTATGCTTATGATGAAGAATATGGTACTTTATACCTTAAGCTACTATAGCCCCCCTCCCCACAGCATCTATCACCAATATTTATAAGAGACTTAAGGCCTCCAGATAAGATTGCGTAACTGAAACTTATTTTCTTGTTTCTCAACAAAACATATGTTTTGGGTACTCAAAAGAACCGTCTCATCTTTTGAGCACACAAAACACATGTTTAAACTGATGGATAAGAAAATAATGACAATTTTACGCAATTTTTTGTGCTTAACTGGCCCTATGAGAGTATTAGATGTCAAAATAACTTGTTTACTTTCAATTACTGCAAATTGCAGAATAAGTCTGTTATATCAGTATTAAGTCTGTTTTGTTAAATTTTTTTTCAATGATCTGTTAGATTTACACAGTGCTTCTGAGAGTCAGAGACCCCCAAAATTGGCCATAGGAATCAAAAACTGATGCCAGCTAGTTATGGTCTCAAATTTGAGAAAGATCTAACCAGATTTAACCTTTTACACCTTTGAAATATCATGTATTTGAAAATATTATGGAAAATGGAGCATTTGCTCTTTTGGAGCAAATGCTCCATTTTCCATTATATTTTCAAATTCAAGACTAATTAGCTTCAATTTTCTTGAATTTTTTCAATGTTGTCTAAAATAGAAAATAATGTCATGATCTAAATATAGCCTATGAAGTAAAGGATTAAGATGATAAAAGAGTAAACTGAGTTTGTTTTTGTCCAAAAAAAGGGTGTGTAACACATAATTTGAGTTAAACCAAACTCTAGGAAGAATATATTTGTAGATTTTTTTCATTTAGGAGGTCTTTTACAATAAAGACATGTATCTATTTAAATGAATTTAAGTATGCTTATTATGAAAGATACTTTATACCCCAAGCTTCTATAGCATTCCCTCCTCAAAGCACCTATCCCCAAGATAAGACTATTAATGTGTGATTGAATTATTTCTTAATCTAACATATGTTGTGGGTACTCAAAAGAACTGTCTCAAAGAGCACCCTAAACACAGTGTCATATGTTTATATGATATTTGGATCATATAACTTTTGTATTTGGTGGGGTCAGGTAAACACTAAAATATGATTAGGGTATGGGTATTCGTCCTATTTAAAGAATCAGGCAGTAGACCAGAAAATTCTTTGTCTTGCAATGTAAATCTGTCTAGAGTATGTATAGTGATACAGATGCAATTGTTTTCTTGATATTTCTGATAAACTAAACAGGGTTTTTTGGCACATTTTGAAGACCAATTTTGGGTCATGTTCCCAACTGCAAAAAAGTGTATGTTTTTTCCAATATCAAGGAGAATATTCCCAATTTAAGAAACAAAAAAATGTCACTATTTTGTGACAATGTACCCCAATGAATTGTACCTGTTAAATTCATAATGTTGAAATGTTCTTATTAGCTAACTTTTGTTTGATTTGATTATAATATATGGTGTGAGTTTTTCCCCAATTTGTATAAAACTATGTGAAAAATTCCAAATTCTGGGGATTGGGTCAATAGAGAGAAAAAACCCTGGGTCACTTTTAATAATAGGGACTGTAACAACATTGTGACTTACACATAACCTGTTCTGAAAATGAAATCAAATATGTTTTGGTATACTATTTTCATGTCGATTCAACGTCTGTGTTATATGGGGGGGGGGTCCATCACTGAAGCCCTCCCAGGGGTTGGGGTACAGGGGGAAAAGAGCATTCATCTCAGGGTAACAGAAGAACAAAGGGCCCAATTAATTTTGAGGGGAAGGGGAACATTGGGGAACAGGGAAAATATGGTGAACAAGGGAACAGGTACCATCTTCACTCCCTGGGAGGGCCTCATCAGTAGTTTGTAAAGTATTAATTAGTGCATAATTCGGTGTAAAATGGACTATCTCAAGTTTTATCAACCCCCATAGAAACAATCTGCGGGTTATATTTGAATAGTGGAAGACATTTCCTGATTGTAAAATCAATAAGGCAACAGGAACGGCTTTCTATACCGTGTACACTAAAAAAAGATTGCTTACGTCATTTATTTATCGATGTTGTCGTCATTAACCAGACGGTCAGGAAAGATAACGTTGGCATTGATTGAGAATATTAGTGAAACATGAATTTATCCGAGGTAAATAAGGCCTAGATATCCAATAAATTAAATAGATCTATATTTTCATTTGAATTCTAATACATTTATTATGGTCTAGATTGGTTTTGCGCGATATGAACTGGCTTGGCCAGTCGCACCCAATCCTCGTTTTCCGCCATCTTGGAAGTTTGACCGTTTGAAGACCGTATGACCTCTCGAAGATAATGGAACGAATTTTGTCTCCAGAACGAATTTCGATAAAAATTGGCACATTGGTAGTTGAAACCCTATTATTTTTCATGACATATATGCCACAGCGGGACCAAGTCGAAAAAATGAGAAATTTGATGTCAAACGTGAACCATTTTTTTACAGTCACATCCATCTTGCAAGTTTTCTGTTTCGTCCATCTCGTTGTTTAAGAGCGTTGTCGTAGATTAAAAATCATACGCTATGGGAAAACTTTAACAAACGACGAACACAAGTGGCCAATTTTTAACAGAATAAGATTTGGGACATACGTGCAACAAGCGGTTAAATTTGGGGTGTCGTTCCTCGCTTCGCTGAGAAAGCCGAAAAATTCGAACGTTTTTGTTGCTATGCATGTTTGATAATATTCATACACCTTCACTACGCGTCCCGACTGTAATGACAAAATTATAACGTTTTTACGCCAAAAATAAGATTTCAAAGTATTTGTCATATAATAAATAGAATCTAACATTCGTGCTCTTGTATTATTGAATTTATTAAACTCGTTGCGAAAAGAAATAAAATGCTCGGCAAGCCTCGCATTTTATGTCTTTTCCCCAACTCGTTTAATAAATTCAATAAAACCTGAGCACTCATGTAAGATCCTCTATTTTCGCGCTGGCTTTTTACTACATCACATATTGAAAAACTCCCCATGAAAAGTTTTCAGGAACAGCTCCGCCTACTTCTCCAATTCAAGATGCTGCCGATTACCCTGTGCTTAGATGCACTCTTAGAACATTTTTAGCAGAGCGCAAAGAAACCAAGTCCAAGATGCTAGTCAAAAATTACATTGCACCGCCTGGCTTGTTCCCTTCTCGCGAGACCTGACGATACCTCATCTAGATCTCTCGCATTTCGCCCTTTGCATTATGGGTAATTAGCGACATTTGGCTAGTCCCGTTCAATTCTCGCACTCCTGTAGTGACAGAATTTATTGTTTAAAATAGACAAAAGTTATTTTTGACAGTTTATCATTTCTCATTTAGTCAATATTTTCTGAATGTTAACCCCGTGAGTCATGCAAGCAGTGGTCGCATAATATATTTTTAATAAAAATGGCGGTTCAATCCCAGTATGTACCGAGTGAAAGGCGACAATTTAGTACCTGTACATGCTAGCCTGCTTCCTGTCCGCGACAATGTGGCTAATTCAAATATAATGAGATCGCGCCTAACTTCAACCCAGGAAGACCCGTTCCTACATAACTGAAAGATTGTTGATGGTACGTAAGGAATCAAATCAAACTAGAAATAATGTTTATGAAACATTATGCCCCCAACCCTTTCCTTGTCAAGAAGGGTTCGTAAGTTTTCAATGCCCAAATTTACAAAGGGCAATAAATAAAAAAAACGCAATAACTTTTTTTTTTATTTTCACTAGGTAATCTACTCATCATCTTCTACCAACTGACCATGTTTGAAGTCCCCAAATACAATAATTTCCTAGATATCTTGATGACAAGTTTTCAATGACCAAATTTGCAAAGGGCAATAACTCAATAAAATAACTTTTTCTTTAATTTTCACCAGGTTATCTACTCATTATCTTCTATCAGCTGACCAAGTTTGAAGCTACTTGTTGTAATTGTTTTTGAGATATCTTGATTACAAGTTTTCAATGACAAAAATTTGCATAGGGCAATAACTTAAACAAAATAAAATATCTTTTTTTATTTTTCACCAGAATATCTACTCATTATCCACTATATCCTGACTTAGTTTGAAGCTCACAGCTGTTTTAGTTTTTTAGATTTCAAATTTCCTATGTCCAAATTTGCAAAGGGCAATAACTAAAAAATGAAAAACTTTTTTTTAATTTTCACCAGGTTATCTACTCCTTATGTTCTATTAACTGACCAAGTTTGAAGCTCATAGCTGTTATAGTTTTGAGATATCTTGATTAAAAAATTTGTAAACAATATTTTATTCAAATATAAAGTACATCGAGATACAACAGATACATCATATATACAATACAATACATTTGAAAGGGATACAGAAATAAGTCTAAGACTTGTTTGAATCTGCTTCCCTAAAGGAATCATCTAAATAACATAATTTGATTAGCAGTTGATTTCTTGATGATGTTTCTAATTGAATTATATGTGATTACATTTTATGCAGATAGTAAATGATACTAAGAAGTGTGTGTGTGTGTGTGTGTGTGTGTGTGTGTGTGTGTGTGTGTGTGTGTGTGTGTGTGTGTGTGTGTGTGTGTGTGTGTGTGTGTGTGTGTGTGTGTGTGTAATCTAGCAGTTAAGATAGAGAGAGAGAGAGAGAGAGAGAGAGAGAGAGAGGTTTCCACGGTATCGGCCTTATTGGATAAGAAAAAGTGCCATTATATTGGTAGTTAATTCTCAAATCGTTTTAAATGGGTGATAAACTCCTGAACAGCTTTGAAGATAATACAATTGGCATTGCTGTTTAAGCTTCGTTCACCGTACAACAGCACGTTTAGAGTTGGGTCACAGTGTCTTTGAACCTTTTCTAGCATAATTTGACGCTGGGCAGTGAACCTTGCACAAGAGAAGAGGAAATGCTGGACGTCTTCAAATTTCGCCACATGTACAGAACTTGTCTTGTATGATGTTTTTACTGAATAAGGTGTAATGTAAACTGCTACAATTTGTCCTAATTCTAGCATGAAATATCTGTTCGTTTCTGCTGCCAGTGAGATAATAATAATTTGGAACAGGTTGTCGCGTTGACATCTTCGTTTTGAAAGAAGAAACTGATGCACAGGACTGAACTGTGTTACCCAGAGTATTCCACTCACGTATGGTTGAGGGAAGAAATGAATTATTGTACAGTTGGGATTTAGCGTCAATTGTTTGATATTGTTCGCTGTTTCTTAGTGGATACCTGGACATGGCACCTACAAGGGGAGGAAGCAATGAACTGAGATATGCTGGAGTTAAGTAGTTGGTCATTTTATAGTACAGAGACAATTTATGTTGCCTTCGTCTTGAGCTAAGAGTCTCCCAGCCAGTTTCTTTATACAAATTCTCAATGGATACTAATTTGGTTGTTCCAGTCACTATCCTGGCAGCTTCAAGCTGAATATTCTCAAGTTCGTTTTCCTCATACTTGGTAATATTGCACCAGACAACGTCAGATTATTCTAAGATTGGCCTAATAAATGCCATATATATAGTTTCTAGTGCTTTTCTATCTAAACGAAATTTAAGTTTACGCATAATGTGAATTCGCTGCCATGCTTTTGTAGTTATTAATTGTATGTGCTTGTGCCAAGTACCACTATTTTCAAATGTTACTCCTAAATGTTTGTGACTTTCGACTTCTGTGATTACTTGATTATTCATAATTACAGGTGGGTGAACAGGTTTATTTAATTTACGAGACAGTAGTATGTATTCAGTCTTATTTGGATTAAAAGATACCAGCCATTTCTCAGCCCATGCAGATATTCTAAGTAAATCCTGATTAATGGTTTGTGATGCTTCCTCTGGGGAGTCAACTATAATATAAAGGCTAGTATCATCTGCAAAAAGACGAATAATTGAGTTGATATCTTTTACAATGTCATCGATATAAATAAGGAATAAAAGTGGTCCTAAAATAGAGCCTTGGGGTACACCCGCATTTATGCTTACCCAGGTGGAGGACCCCCCTGGTAAGACAACCCTTTGTTTGCGATCGCTCAAGTAGTTTTGAAACCATCCTAACAGGGAGCCACTAAGGCCTACAGATTTAAGTTTTAATAATAATCCCTTGTGCCAAACACGGTCGAATGCTTTGCTTATGTCACAAAAAACTGCCTTTACTTCTAAGCCATCATCCAATGCCTTTGAGAATGTATTGTAGATATCAACTAGTTGATTGGCGGTGGAATCGCCAGGGACAAAGCCTGATTGCAAGGACGTTATAACATTGTTGGCACTAAAGAAGTTAAAGACGTGTTTATGAACTACTTTTTCCATAACTTTTCCCAATGTACTAAGTAATGATATAGGTCTGTAATTTTTACAGTCCGTAGGATCATCTTTTTTAAAAACTGGCGTAACATTAGCTTCTTTCCATGCCTTAGGTACTTTGCTCAATGATAAAGATAAGTTAAATAATTTAGAAAGAGGATGAGAGAGTTCTGAAGAACAAGTTTTAAGGACATAGTTATTAATATTATCTGGTCCAGACGCTTTTCCCGTTTGTAGTGTTTCTAATATGGATTTAACTTCAGTAGGGATTGTTACTAATTGTGTCAAGTTGTTTGGGTTTGATTGAATGATATGTGGTAATTCCTTGCCAGCATCATTTAGATCAGATTGTGTTTTAAAATATGAATTAAGCAAATTAGCCTTTTCTTTGTCATCTGTGTATATTGTATCATTTTCTTTTAGGGGTGGGGGTGATGCTTTATCTTGAGTTGATAAAAATGATTTTAGAGTCTTCCACCAATCTTTACTGCTTAAGTTATGGCTGGAAGTTAGTTTATTTGCTAGATTGTCAAAGTAGGTTTTTTTGGAGGATCGTAATAGTTTAGTTGTGTCATTTCGCAGTCGTTTATATTGGTCCCAGTGTTGTTGTAATTGTGTGCGCTTAGCTTTGTTATAGGCTCTTTTACGTTTTCTCATTAATTTTCGTAGTTCATTATGCATCCATGGAGTTTCAGAAGGACGTACACTTGCAATTTTGTTAGGTATGCATTCACTGCTTAGTTGAAATATGTGGTCCGTTACGTTTTTAGAATATATATCAATGTCTTCATTTGCGAATGAGTTCCAGTCAGTATTGCCAAACTTGTGCTTGAGATTCTCATAGTCCCCATCTTTGTACTTCCATATATGCCTTTTAATTGATTTTCTATGGGGTTTTGTAAATTTGAACACACTAAATATAGGACAATGATACCGAATTTCTTGGTTTAGGAATGGATCGCCTACACCACTTAAGAAAATGCTGTTGGGGTTAGAAGTTAGTATAATATCAATTAAGGAAGATGATCGCTCGGTAAAGTGTGTATGCTCATTTATAATTTGGTGCAGATCATATTGCCGACAAATATTATTAATTTTACCAGAAGAGACTGCCTTGTTCATATCAAGATTAAAATCACCCAAGATAATTATTTCAGGTATATCAGTATCTCTTGCAAGATCAATAGAATTTTCAATGTTATTTAAGACGGTGTTGTCTGAGTTTGGGGGCGATAAAACGTTCCGATGAGGAGACGCTTACTTGGCAGTCGGATTTCTATCCATACGCATTCCAAATTGAGAATTTCCAAATCGTGACGCCTAATGCAAGGTATTTCACTTTTAATGTAAACTGCAACACCACCATGTCCATCTCCAGGCTGGTCTTTACGAAAAGGTGGTCGAAACCCATTTATTTGAATATCGGAATATGTAGTGTTATGGGTAAACCAAGTTTCCGTTATTGAAATGACATCAAAATTTGATAACTCAGTTTCAAGGAGGTCAATTTTATGAACTGCACTTTGTACATTGTAATGAACAATAGAAAAATTGTGTTTTATTATGTCTGAGGTTTCATTTGTAATGTCAGATAAAAGAGAGTCAGAATCAGATCTGGGTCCCGGGTTAAGTTCTATATCGCCCGCACGTAAGAGCAGCATTCTTAAGAACGTATAGTATTCGAAGACGTTCAAGGAGCCAACACCCTTCAATTTATGGTGTCTACAGTAGTGCAATCCTATTCTAATTCTATAAGTACAAATGCCAACCCCAGTCATCTTTCAATATGCAATAATATGAGTAGATATAATGTAAAACCAGATTGCAATACCATGTAGAGACCAATATGTACAGTGCATCTTAACCATAGTGTTAATCAATGATCAATGCTGAGAAAGAGAGTTGAAGAGATACCGTGGAAGAAAGTGAAAAAGCTGATGTAAGAGAAAATAAAAGGATGTAACAACAGTGTATAAACATGTTCGAATTTAGATTTGGATTGAAACTTACAATGGTTAATAAGTTATGCTTGGTAACATTTCACAGCCAGAGTGATGTCTAAAGGAACATTTAGCACCTGGGGATGGGAGCAGTTAAACTAGCGCAGCACCGGGCCAAGACTCCATTGACTTATAGATTTGAGGATGAGTTGTTTAGGGTCTGATGGATGCATCGTCCGGTGCAGCCCTTGAATAAAAACACTCCAATGCTCAGGTTTAATAATGTCTTCAAATGGTTTGTTTGCGCTGCATTTCACAGCAGGCTATGGCTAGCCCTAAACAGTGCCCATATTAAAAAATTGCATTATGACTCTTTAAAAGGGGCATAACTCCACAAAGGGGGATAATCCAGACATAAAAAAATACTTGTCAATTATTTTTAGATGAGTAATCCATATATAAAATTTCAAAACTGTATCTTAATAAATTTTGTAACGGACGCACGGACGAAAGGATGCACACAACTAAAAAGAACCACGAAATGCAGCAACATGGTAGCAAATATAGCAGACCCTAGGGATGGGGTTGGTAGATCATAATTCAACTTAGTTCAGAACATGGTCATGTTGCATATCAAATTAAAGAGAATCACGAATGCAACAGCATGGTAGCAAATATTTTGCCCTCTTACCCCAACCCCAATAACCCCCCCCCCCCTCTAGGGATGGGGTCAGTAGCTCAAATTCAATTTTTTCAGAACATGGTCATGTTGCATATCAAATTAAAGAAAATCACGAATGCAGCAACATTGTAGAAAATATTTAGCACGCGAACCCCCTTCCACCCCCCCCCCCCCCCCGACTCTAGGGATGGGGTCAGTAGGTCAAATTCAACTTTTTCAGAACATGGTCATGTTGCATATCACATTAAGGAGAATCAGGAATGCGGCAACACTGTGGCAAATATTTTTCCCTGCAGATCCCCCCATCCCAGGGACAGGGTCAGTAGGTCAAAATTCATCTTTTTTAGAAAAAGGTCATGTTGCGTATCAAATTATCGAGAATCAAGAATGAAGCAACATGGTCGTAAATATTTTGCCTGCAGACCCCTAACCCCACTCCCCCCATCCCCTAACCCTGGGGATGGGGTCAATAGGTCAAAATTAAACTTTTCCAGAACATGGTTATGTTGCATATCAAATTGAAGAGAATCACGAATGTGGCATTATGGTCGCAAATATTTTGCCCGCATACCCCCCCCCCCCCCAACCACCGACCCTAGGGATGAAATGAGTAGGTCAAAATTCAGCTTTTTCAGAACATAGTCATGTTGCGTATCAAATTAAAGAGAATCAAGAACTCAGCAACATGGTCGTAAATATTTTGCCTGCAGACCCCTACCCCCACTCCTTCTCCCACCCCTAACCCTGGGGATGGGGTCAAAAGGTCAATATTTAACTTTTTCAGAATACGGTTTTGTTGCATATCAAATAAAGTAAATCACGAATGCAGCAATATGGTCGCAAATATTTTGCCCGCATACCCCCATCCCCCTTACCCTAGGGATTGGGTCAGTAGGTCAAAATTCCATTTTTCATAACATGGTCAAATTATCGAGAATCAAGAAAGCAGCAACATGGTCGTAAATATTTTTCCTGCAGACCCCTACCCCCACATCCCTAACCCTGGGAAAGGGGTCAATAGGTCATAAATCAACTTTTCTTGAACATGGTCATGTTGCATATCAAATCAAAGAGAATCACGAAATGCAGCAACACGGTAGCAAATATTTTGCATCTCTACCTCCCCCGTGGTTCGAAGGATTTTAGCCCATCCCGGATGTGGCTTGGGAACAAAATTACGTTAACACAATTTCGTGGTAAGTCCTAGGTTTACCACCCGTGCCGACCCTGGAGATGGGGTTAATGGGTCAAAATTTGTCTCTTCAGAACATGTTCATGTCAAATTAAATGGGATCACAAAATGTGGCAACATGGTAACAAACATTTTGCCCGCAGACCCCTTCCCCTGACCCTATGGGTCAAAAGGTCAAAATTCAACTTTTTCAGAACAATGTCATGCTGCATTTCAAATTAAAGGCGATATACGAATGAATCAACATGGTCGCAAATATTTTACCTGCAGAACGTCACCTAACCCCCACCCCCGACCCTGGGAGAGGGGTCAATAGGTATAAATTCAACGTTTTCAGTACATGGTCATGTTGCACAACGAATTAAAGGGAATGGAGCGTAGAGCACCATGCAAGCACATATTCAATCCTTACACAAAACTTCAACCTATTGGTTGGATTTAAAGGTAAGGGAAAAAGTATAGACTTACATAGAAGCAAACACTTTTACCTTACACACCCCCTCACCTTTGGATCAGGTTAAAGTCAGATATTGAAATTGTACAGTAAAGTTTATTATCCCCACGCCTTTTTTAAAAAAGCGATGGGGATATTGCATTAACCTCTGTCCGTCTTTCACGCTATCTCCTCCTAAACCATTGGACGAAATCCAACCAAATTTAGTGCGTGGTTTGTTCACATGAATGGGGTGCGCAGCAGCACACTTTTTTGGCCCCGCCACCTACAACAAAACATAAAACAATTATAGACTCCCACAATGGGAGCAACAATAAACAACAAGTCAACAACAACAGAACCACCACCTTAGAACTGACAGCAGCCTAAGCCACTGGGACAACAAAACATAAAACAATTATAGACTCCCACAATGGGAGCAACAATAAACAACAAGTCAACAACAACAGAACCACAACCTTAGAACTAACAGCAGCCTAAGCCACTGGGACTTAAATGCATTTTACTGGTACCAAATCTTCGCCCTTGATTATGCTGTTGTTGAAGTACAAGAAATGTTCAGCTCGCATGGAAGCCTTCTAACTATTGCAATGTATTGTCATGGAGAAGCACACTTATCAAATTAACTCACTTTTACCAAACAAAAAATAGGGCGCACGACTCACAGATAGTCAGGGCTAAAGAAAACCTCAAGTTGAACCACGGTGGGTCCAGCTACAGATAAGCATCAGGCATCAACCCACCTATTAAAGCTTTACGCCAGAGCCGTCATAGAGTTGACCCACCGTCGTGCAATTAAAGTTAAAACTATAGCTATAATCCGTGATTGGTGTTAAACCAGTCATGCAGACTGTCGCATGACATCCAAGTTATAATCAACCTTTATATAACGTTTGATAATCTTTATGAATTGATCACTAAATAAGGTTTACAACAATTCGTTTGAGTTTATAAACTAAATCACCATCAAATATAGGTTGTGATATGCCTTGTTACAGAATGTCTCCAAACAATGTATTTATGCAAGGGTGGTGAAGAAACCCTACTGGTTCAGATGACAGAGCTCAGAAAAGCTGAGTTGACAGTCTTTAAGGGTGATGACCTTGAAAATAAGATGACCTTGAAAGTTAGATCAAGGTCACTCAAATCATATCAACTCTTCATTTTGCCACAATGACACAATGCATTAAGTCAAGCTAGAATACATTTTCAATTCAAAAGATATAGTACAAAAGTACTATTTTTGCCAACATTTGACATTCCAAAGGTCGCCCAAATCTGATCAATTCATCCCCTCCTCTTAACACTGTACACTGAACATGCTGAAGGACT
Organism: Loripinus fragilis; assembly: GCA_964019695.1. Classification (NCBI taxonomy): domain Eukaryota; kingdom Metazoa; phylum Mollusca; class Bivalvia; order Lucinida; family Lucinidae; genus Loripinus; species Loripinus fragilis. The sequence goes on from OZ026516.1 coordinate 70,457,346, forward strand.
TGAAAAAACGCAAAAAAATGGAAAAAAAATATTTTTGCATCCAGAGTTTTTTAGCCTTTTTAACAGATAAAAACAGATGGTAACGACACTCTGCCTCTATACCCAATACTGGTGTTTTTTAAAGACACTGGCTACCACCAGCTACGCATCGCTGGTTTACTATGTTTTGCACGTGGCGTCCCCACAAATCAATGAAGCAAAATATTTTATCATTTTACATGTAGCTTGTAAGTTTACATATATATATAAAAAAAACACACAGCAGCCGTAGTTTTATATGAACGTGAACGTTTATCTGAACGTGAATGACCTGGCGCAATCGGAATTTTGAAAGCTGGGGTGGGTGTTTCTGGCGTCGCCAGATATTATAATTGCCATCCTTCAACTAAACAGCGCCTCAAAGATCGTTACCAGGCTACTGGGACAGTTAAAGATCGACGCAGGTCTGGTCTGCCAAGAAGGGCGACCGCCGTTAAGAGGCAACTTACGTCAATTGTTTATTGACGATATTTACATCGACGATATCCGTTCCAGACGGCTGCTGTCAGTGCCAGACGAATAGTAGGGCTCCAAGGGCAATTTGTTTCTGATTTTTGATAAAAATATTTTATAACAATAACTTAAAATCATGTCCATTTTCTAGACAAATTTCAAATTGCAACTTTCGAATCATAGGATATTGCTAATTGATAGACTGTTGCGCTAACGTTATCCATTATTTTGACATAAAATTTAAGACATGTTTTGCTGACATTTTGATGTTCACTTTTGCACGTTTGGTCAAAATCAATCAACAGGTTCAGAAAATAATGTATGGAAATGAAAGCCAACACCAACAGGATCTGTACCAAAAGCAAAACGTCTCCCACAAAATTATTCATAATCTTCTTTTCTGGAAAAATATCATTTGCTTTAAATATAACCATTTCATGTGATATGGGATATTTCCACATTTTCTTGAAAAGATAAAGTTACTATAACGTGTCCGAAATATCTAGTGACGCTTTATCAGAACTGATTGTCTTACATGTATCTATTGACTCCTCATCAGAACTGATCCGTTCAGTACCAACTATAGATAAATGTGACAGGCGACATCAACAATGTAAAACATTTCGAAGTTTTTACTCTGTATGCGAATACGAATATGGCCGATACTTGGATGTACTGTTTTTCGAGCCGCGCGTGTCTTGACATCGTGGCCTAGAAGTTATATTCTGTCTTTGTTGACAGACTGTATTATTGTAAATATTTACCAAAAACAAATATATTTTTAGATAACTATTTATAGAATTATACAGGTATTTTGATGCGAATAAAGCTCAAAATATCTTAAAGTTTGATCGTGTGTTTTCCTAGTGTAGTGGATAGGCCTCTAAACCGTTATCCGTAAGGTTGATGGTTCAAGCCCCCTACATGGGGATTTTTTATATCATTTTTATCTTCATTACTTTGTTGTGCGCAAAAACAAAGGGACAGATCAGCATGCGCACCCACGCAGTCTGGTAAGCGTCTTTGTTTTTTCGGTACCTGTAAAGTGTACTGTTTCAGCTTGCTTCGCTCATTTCGCTATTCTAGCTACTCTGTAGTTGAGTTGGCTGGTTAAAGCATGGCCTTAATGCCAACCCCAAAGACAGGTTTTCTAGGGACGGGACCCATGTTATATGTTTGTGAAATTGTGTTTTGTTTACAAGAAACACCAATATTTTGCCACAATTTATCATGTATGTAATTAACCATTTATGCCATCTTGAGCCTCAAAGCCATGGTTGGATCTGTCTGCTGCTCATTGTGGCCAAACTACTTCGGTTGTCGAGTATCGCGTTTGTAAAAGCAAACTGTGTAGACCTTGATGACATGCCATAGTCTGTGGAATCTCACCTGTGTGTTCTTGTTTGCTGATGAACAATTTAAGGAATACTTGGCATAAGTGGATGTATTGTTGTGCAAATATGATTAAAATATATATAAAGGTACAATAAATACAATATAACACGGTGAAGAATAAAAAAAAGAGAGAGAAAAAATCCGTCATTTACGGGGACTCGAACCCCCTTACTAAACATATTGCAGCTCTGTTGTCCGAGTCGTTACCTACTGAGCTATCCATGATGATTACCAGTAAAATTCTAAATACCCACTTAAAGCCTAATTGTGTGCAGCCACCAGTTACAGGTATAATGCCTTCAATGTTTACCGTCGTGAGTTGGCTCCCGGTACTGTTAGTTTAACAGGTGACAGGGCCCAGGGCGACGACAGTAAACATTGGGCTTACAGTAAACAGTTCCAATGTTTTGATTTCAATGTTTACAAACACGAAAATGTAAACATGGCCATAATATCGTGGTAGTTTTATAGCGTGTCAGACTTCGGAACCAGAAGACCAGGGTCGATTCCCGGTGGGCACTTATTACAATTTTTTTTCTTTTTTCGCCTTGTAATGCAAAATTACTTCATAAAATTAGTATGGAATTATATAAATGACAAAAATTACACTCATAAACGTTTTATATTGAATTATCTTCGAAATATGTGGGGGTGGGGTTAAATTTAGCCCTCCTGAAAGATAATTTGCCTGGCGACCCCCGATTTTTTTCTTTTTTCTAAAATGTCAAATGACATTCCATGAAATAAAAAAATTAATGTCAGATTTTTTAAAATATAATTTACTCTAAAAATCGAAATCCTTTTTCAGGGAATTACCAAAATCTTGATACGGCTTGGGAAAACAAATGAATTATCACATTTTCTAGAAAAAACTGGTCATGAGCAATAATTAAAATTAAAAAATAAAGAAGCTGGATGGCGATTACAAATATTTTAGCTTACTATTGAGGACTTGAGAACTTTTTTTTTCAGAAAATTTGTAAAATGCTGAAAATTTCAATGTGAGATTATGAAAAATTTAGCGTGGTGACATATCCATTTTATTTCATAAATTAACAGTCCAAACATAAAACAAATTGTATGCAAAGAGTAAAAAAAAGTTTTAATGTGGGAAGTATTATCCTCAATTGCCCTTAAACTTTCATCAGTTATCTAAATTTGTAAATACTAAGTCCTCTATATATATTGTATGCAATAGATACAATGTAGTGCCATGCCTACCAAAAATCAAGAAAAAGAGCAAACAAATCATATTTCAATATTTTCAAATTCAGACCCCCTACACGCTCAACCAGCTAAATCTTTTGAGTGCGTAGGAATTTTTAAGATAGTTTTTTAGTTGGCTCTTGACATTAGATTCACCTATTGTACTGATACAATATGACCCAGGGATCAAATTTAAGATTTAACCACTTACTAAAAATCGCAATTTAATATTTTCCTCACTTGCTAAAGGTGTTGGTCAACTTGCTTTTTAACTGAAAATGACGTTATAACTCATTTCTCTAGGTATATTGCTATTTTAAAAAGTGAACTAAATCAAGGACCTCTGACACTTTGATAGGGTATCTGCCTATTTTTCAGTTGCTTCCCAAAACTTCTCTATGCATAAGATATCACTGGTATCCTTTTGAATAGGATGCTTGATGTATTAGGAACGAATTAAGGTTATAATTAGACAGGCAGATCCCTACGACAAAAAGGAGACCTTTCCAAAGGGGGTAGGGGTTGCAAAATTTGACTTCACCAAAAACATTTAGAAATCAATTATTTTCACGTGTAAGGGCATTATATCATCAATACTTGATTACAAATCACAGTGAAAGTATTTCAAAGTCCGAGATCATGAGCATTTTAATTATTATTTTTGTTGTTGTTTTTTTCTATCTGATTTGTAAAGAAATATTTTGAAGTGCTACTGTAGTCCATATTCAACCTTGATGACAATGTATACTCAGAAAAACAATTGAAGGATATTTGGATTCAGTCCCATCTCTAACATTCAATACAATAAAAACTTTACTAATTATGCATGCATTTCACAGTTCCAGACATCTGCAATCAAAATGGATGCTTTATTTTAGTCACGCTTTAATGGCTTAAGTACAGTACAGATCCAAATGGTTCAACCCTCTATACTGAAAAGTCACAAACGTTCAAAAATGATTGAAACCCATTTTTATCGTTTGTATTCCATAGTGACTGGCTCCAAAATCATCGCTGGTTCTCCATCCAAAATATGGCACCTTATTTTGAAGCTGTTTTCAGTGTTTTACGTCAAATTTGTAGTCAAATTTACCGGGGTATGCCATATTTGTGTATTTTTGTTGAAGAAGTTGTCCCATTATTAGGGACGATGACGGATAAATTGGTGTTAACTTTTGTCTGTGGTCGGAATTAGAACATAAGTAATGACCTGGTAAAGGTTGCAGCAAAAATTGAGAGTGCTAAAATTTTTGCTTGTGAACTTCGGATAGAGAGGGTCGGTACATTTGGTGTAGTACTGTATTGTAACCAATGACCCGTGAATTTCAATTTGCACTTTGGTGAATTGCATAGTGATAATTCTATCAATGACAAAAATATTTTTCTTGAAAATTATTTTCCAAAATGTTATTAAAGTCAAAACAATTTTAATATCCTTCAATTGTTTTTCTGAGTATATTTACCTGGTGCAATGTTATGCAGCAATGTACTATAACCATTCATCCATGCGTAAAGTACACCTAGTCGATTGTCATGTACACTTCCACAAAAGGCTTTGAGGCGTGACACTAGCAGTAAATGCATTGAATGAATCGAGGGTCATTACTTAGAGGTCGTGGTAGAAGTTTAGTTTATGTGTATTGGATAGATACAGTATATGAGCAAATAATCTACCAACTGAATTAAGTAAAGGGACAATTTTCATAATCTCAAGAAAAATATGCTAAAATGTTGTAATATTTCATGACTAAGGGGCTATGAAAAGGAAGCTTACTGGTTCTAATTATTTCATTATACTGGGAAAAAAAGATTTTCAAGAGAGCACACCAAAAATCCAAAATTGTTAATGTTCCGGCTCGCCCAGACGTCACATTTTGGGCTGTGGGATATTATTCCCCCCCCCCCCCGAGTACCAACTAGCTTTTCACATATATTATGTTAAATATGAGAACACACTTACGTGCAAAAGGAATAGTTGGAACTGGGGGGATGATGTTTTAAAAATATTTTTCTATTTCCTATATGTATAATACAAAAAGTTACCATTTTAGCCCCAAAATTAAGCCGTACATTTATGGAAATAGGTACTCAAATGCAAAATCATAAAATAGAGACCAACAGCGAGCTTATATATGAAGATGGAAGCATTTGATCGACTTAAATTTTTATCAAAATTATAGGCAGCGCTACACTGTGATTCCCATTACCACCGTCAGAGGTCCTTTCCATTCAGGTCTGAATTACATCATATATTGTGACAAAATATTATAATAATATCGTTAGACCATATTTATGTTTCAACATCAAACAGTGTGGGTCCAGATCAGCCAGCTTCTGAAGAAGCTGGCTGATCTGGACCTACACTCTTTGGCTTGCAGCTCATTGTGTTGCATAGTTTGGACTTGCTTTCACTTGCTAAAATAGCAAGTGATGGCAATTTCTACTTGCTTTCTGGAGAAAACTTCTAGCATTTAGCAAGTTAGCAAGTGCTAAATTTGATTCCTGCATGCATCACACCAGAAGCTCCAAAATGGCGTTCTGCGGGTCAGAAAAATGGGCGTATAAGGCTCGAACGTTCATCTTTTTCCATAAATGACTTTTAGGGAGATTCACGCCTTAACAGGGCATCTCCTTAGACTGGGGTTTAGCCTCAAAAACACATCGTTACTCAGTATCTGGTATGATCTCCGTTAATACCCAAAGCAGCCACACTATGTCCAATCATGCTCGAAATGAGCCTCTGAACCACGGCAATAGGGATTCGAATCCATTTTTTTTTTGTAGTGCATGTTCAAGGTCCACGATTTCATTGACGTCATTTCTGGTCGAAGAAATAATGGGCGATTTCGCTGGTTGTCCATTACAAGGTCGTCTAGTATACACCTACAATGTTGTGGTTCAGTCTAATCGCACCGGTCCTGACATAACTGAAAAATTGTTGACCAGTGCGTAAACAGGTCTGAAACCTGCATGACAGCAGTGTGAGGACTAAATAGTTTATACAATGTTTTGGATTGTGTTATGAAATGTATATATTCCATAGTGCAAAACCTACATGTATGCTTAGCCCATGGCCCGGCCACTTGCTTTTGTTTTCAGCCATTTAAAAAGTGGATTTTTAGCCAGCGCCAAATGTGGAGGGATATAGGTTTGGCATTGTCCGTCCATCTGTCCGTACATGCCCGCGATACATTTTGAAGTTGTAAACTGTACAGACGACTATAGTAAGGTAAGGGTAAGGTTAACTGACTGAATGAAATACTGTTGACTGGGACGTAAAGCATCAAAACCACCAAACAAACCGAATGTATTTTGAATGTAAATATCACAATGACAATGTATTCTGAGGGGGTGCATGCTAGGCCCTCTGGCTCCCAGACCATAAAGAGTACCGTTAAATACCAAATTCTAGCGAACTGACACGAGTGTATTCTTTCAGATTGCTGGAAACAAGCAAATACAGAATATTATCAGCAAGTCGGGGAATTGTGTTCAAAACAACAAAGGGAATGGTTTACCGACGCATCATAGGCGCAGTCATATTTATCCTTACAGCATGCCTGTATGTATTATTGGTATGTATACATGAACACATACATATAGGCTACTGGTCAAATTCAGGAGCTGGATACCAACTAAATTCAGACTTTACTACTGATCACGACGGTTTACCAGCTGGAGAGTACAACATATTTTCTAAAAGTATTTCTTGTGAGGATTATAAACGGAGACTGCCTAACTGCTTAATCATCGGAATATCAAAATGTGGAACATTTGGATTACTTGAGTTTTTGAGTGCACACCCTCAGGCGGTAAGAAACAGGGTATATAGTGAACTTAATTTCTTTAACGGTTATAATTACAACCGTGGACTAGAGTGGTATAGGGAAAAGATGCCTCGCAGCTGCCCGGGTCAAATTGTGCTCGAGAAAACACCAAGTTATTTCACAGTGAAAGAGGTACCAGCTCGTGTGTTTCACATGAATCCGAACATTCGATTATTGCTTATAGTAAGGTCTCCAACACGAAGAACATTGTCAAAGTATGCTAAGGATAAACGCGAGGCTGAAAAAGAAGGGAAAAGTCAAGAATTTATTCCTTCTTTTGAGGACTCTTGGAGAAAGTTTACATATAAGCAACATTATGACACATACCTTAAGAATTGGCTTCAGTATTTCAAGTTAGGTAAACATATACATGTAGTAGACGGTGATGCGATGGCAAAATATCCTGTTCCTGAACTGAACAAGGTTGAAAACTTCTTGAACCTTGAGCCTTATTTTACCGACGAAATGTTCGTGTATAATGCAACCAAGGGATATTATTGTCTAAAACAGTTGAACGAAATTGATTGTTTACATACGAAAAAGGGGCATTCATATCAAAATATCAGTTTGGCGGTTATCAAAGAGATGAACGATTATTTCCGGCCATCTAATCAACGATTCTTCAATTTGATTGGTAAACAATTTGATTGGGATTACAATCAGGAATTTAATTAAGGATGCGTAACAAAAAGTTTTTTTTTGTTTCTCAACGAAAACATTTGTTGTGGGTACTCAAAAGAACCGTCTCAATTAGACGGTTCTTTGAGCACTCAAAACATATGCTAAACTTATGGGTAAGAAAATATTAACAAGTTTACGCAGAATTTTTTTGTTTATCAAAAACTGTGTACAATGTACGTCGAATCTTGTTTCTTGCACACCGGATAAGGAAATTTTACCCTGTGATGCAAAATCTTATCTTACCCATGCCATCTTATTCAGGGCGTCAAATAACGTCATCATGTGAAATTGCATCTGAGCGTATTCAGGGACTTCTGGAAGCTTATTTCAAAATAGATAAATGAATAAAAACAGTGGTGAGCAAAAAGAATCCATTATTCGTGTGAGGGTAGGATGGAAAAATCCGTCCCTCGGGATCACCGTTTGTCATCACTCGGCAAGCCTCGTGATGCCAAACGGTGATCCTCGGTACGGATTACTCTATCCTACCCTCACATTCAAGATTGATTCTTATAAGCTCCTGAAAGACAACGCTCCTTGTGCTGACATCTCGTATGATAAAGTAACCTGACAAAGTCGGGTATATTCGGACAGACAGCTAGATTCGGACAGCGACCTTGTTTGTTTCATATTTAAAATATTGGAATAAAAATAAACTAACTAAGCAAACAGTGAAAATCCTGATGAGACGGCTCAGAAGGAGCCGTCTCATCTGGATTTACACTGTTTGCAAATGTGTTTCCGAATTTACCTGATGTCCGATTTTATCCGACTTTACCCTATGTTAAGCACAATCAACTTTAACCTATTTTACCTAATGGATTTTCCCATCATTATCAATTGAATGAATCCTATTCGAATTTAAGGGCTGTTTGGTAGTGAATTCCAATTTCCTTCAAATTCTAAAAGTACATTCTGGAAGCAAGAAGTGAAGAACCTCAGCAGACGCCGCGTTCTACGGCGTCTGGTCTGGCTCTGCACTGTTTACCGATGTCCCATAAAAAGGGCGCTAGGCTTAAATGGGTTAACTCATTTTAATGTAATTTCCCAACCTTACCAATTGAACTACTGCATTTCGAATGTAAGGGCTTATGGTTAGTAATTAGCCGCTAATATTTGTGAGGCTCACATAGTTTAGTTTAGTTTTAGTTAAAACGTATTTATTGCCAATACAAAGCAAGGGGTCGGGCCACAAGTTTTTCCAACATTAGTTACGGCCCTTCCCCTACAGTATACATACAAAGCATTACATAGACAATGGCGAACATATTTGAGCCGGGACATGAGATTTCCAACAATGAGGTATGTGCGACCAGCAAAGGCTCAGACCAGCCTGCGCATACGCACAGTCTGATCAGAGCCCTTGTTAGTCGCTTGATTGCTCCATGACTGCCGAGCCACCGACGAATATCATTTGAAGTTTCTAAGCTCAACAGAAGGCCGCACAGGCCCGTCTGAGTCCACACCTCTCAAAATGCCACATTTTTTGAAATCACGTGTCGCGGCTCATTTCTTTAAGAACAAAGTGATGAAATCGTTTTCTTAATATTAGCTAATGATATGAGGCTCACATGAGCACAAAGTGAGCTATTTGAATCGGCATATCCGTCGTCGTGCGTCGTCAAAAATATCCAGTAAATGACATCCTCCTATACCACTTGGTCAATTTTAATCAAACTTCACAGTAATGTAGGGATCGCAGTTGCTCAGTGGTAGAGTGCTCGACACGAGACCGAGTGGTCGCGGGTTCGAGCCTCACCGGCGTCGCTGCGTTGTGGTCCTTGAGCTAGAGACATTTATCCTAGCTTAGTACTGGTTCCACCCAGGAAGACCCGTCCCTGTTTAACTGAAAGATTGTTGATGGGACGTTAAGAATCAAATCAAACAAATTCACAGTAATGTTCCTCAGGTGGCTCTCTGCATAAATTGCTTAAAATATATCCGTCAAAATACATGGCCGCCAGAAGAAGGAGGGGAGGGGAACTTTTTTTTCAAGATCTGCTCTGAAACCGATGGTCAGAATAGTTAGAAATTATCACTGGGTGCCTTTTTACAAAAATAGCTAAAACGAATTTGATCCGTCAGAAACATGGCCGCCATGGGGCCTTGCTAGTTCCAGTATACCTATATAAGAAATTTTAAACATCAGAGATTTCTGCTCCTCTGAAACCAGTGGTCAGTAACATGCATGTGAAATTTGAGGCAGTTTGAAGTTACAATTTTTGACAGAAAAATGCCGTCAGCGCCGGACCTTAGAAATAGGATGAAATTTTGACGTTCTCTCAAAGTTCTCCAAAATTCATGAAACTTACAGAATTTATTGGAATCACTACCAGGAACATGCATGTGTTAAAACTGCATAGTCTGTAACTTTTGATCTTCTTATTATAGAAATAAAGTATACAGTAAAAATACTCAAATTCAGGTAAACATTTTATACCATTTTCTTATATCTTAACAAATTATCACTATCAAAACAACAGCGTTTATGTTAAAATTTACAATCTAGAATTAATGGAGGGACGTAAATAATTCCTAACAATAGAAAAATCACCTGTTTTTATCAGATAATCCATTTTTCCATCCAGTTTTTGGTTGTACTGAACATATTAATTGTGAAAACATAACTTAATTCTCTTTTTACAAATGATTTCAAAAGAAACGAAAAATTTTCGATAAATGTTAATAGTTACAGACCAGGACCCAGAATTACAATGCCTCCTTAAAGTTAAGCAAGACCTAAGTTAAGTATTGATATTCCAACATGCTATATTTAAATGCTAAATAAATTGCCTGGATCGATGTTGTATTTGTGGACAAAGATATCATTTTGATCTTCAGAAAATTAAAACTATTTTGATTTTAATCAGTCTGGAACGTTATTTTTCGCGAGACCGAAGGGCCGCGGGTTCGAGCCTCACCGGCGTTATTGCGTTGTGGCCCTTGGACAAGACACATTTATCCTAGCTTAGTACTGGTTCAACCCAGGAAGAACCGTCCCTATATAACTGAAAGATTGTTGATGGGACAGCCCGGTGTGTACATATGCAACAGACGTAAAAAAGCAGACATTTTATGACGAAACTGGCGGGATAAGGGTTAATCTTCACTATCCATGACAACCGCCGTTGTATTTGGTAGCCGCCATTGTTTGTGGGGTTGTGTCAGTCGGAACTGTCTCAGCCAATTTCGTGGAATCAGACCTCCGATGTACATCGAGGATCTACTTTGATAACGTAACGCTGGCGTCACAGAAACCATTTCAACACAAGTGTGATTGCAGCAAAACAAACGGTTATAAATGATGTTTATGTTTTTTTCAATAAAATATCGCAATAGCGATATTTTATTGAAAAATACGTAAACTTAATTTATTCTGCTGATTAAACTTTTCTGGTAAACAGAAGAAAGGATTTAAAGAGGACTGAAGTCACATGTTACAGAATTAAATTTCCTCACGTCAGTTCCGGCTAACAAAATTGAGATTTTTCATACATAGTACTACGCATAATGCGCCTTACGTTCACCCGAGGCTTGCTTCGATTCGTCGGGCTTTCCCGATTGAGGTTGAGATTGATCTTTTATTGTTATACAGTACAACCATGGGTTGGTATGTGATTGGTTCATGTCCTGTTCATTCTCACTTGCGTTTTAAATGAGTAAAGATACAATTCAAAATGTATTACATATTTAATATCAAACTAATGGCACAAAGTACCTAAAATACATTAAATACACTCAGAACACCTTGGTCAATTCCTCGAATCAGATCTCGGATGTGGCTAGGACTACTTTTAAATCACAAGTGATTTCATAATTACATGACACTGTCCTCATAGAAAATCAGGCAAGCAATAAAATATTCTTTTATAAAATGACAGCAATGAGAACTTATTTTTTCCGATATAAGCCTTCAGAACTTTAAGGTGCAATACATCACCAATACCAGGTAAGGTATATGTATAAACCCATATAAGCCTAGCATCCTTTTAATATAACATATTAACAGTGCAGGCCCGGATCAGACGCCGCAGAACATGGCGCCCGATTATGGTCTCCAATGTTTGCTTACATAGAGCTCTATTACAATTTGAATACAAATGAAAAATACCACCCCACAACAACGAAATTGGAATTGATAAAATTGGGAAAATTCATTCGGCATACGTATGTTAACAGTGTAAAGCTACTTTTAGTTTTAATTATGTTTCACCCTACACACATAGGAGGCCTGGTTCTGAATGGACAAAGGTAATTCCGATTGACATAAAATGAGCCGTGACATGTGATTTCCAACAATGTGGCATTTTGACAAGTGTAGACTCAGACGAGCCTGGGCAGCCTCCTTTTAATCTTAAAAACTCGAAATGATTTTCAGTCAATAGCTTAACAGTCATAGAATATTCAAGCGACTAGCAAAGGCTCTGATCAGTCTGCGCCTATGCGCAGGCTGGTCTGAGGCTTTGCTGGTTGCACATACCACTTTGTTTTAAATCTCATGTCACGGCTCAAATACTGTTTGGAAGACAGCCAAATAGAAGCTGGTATTCGTTGGTACATGTACAGTAAAACCTGTGTTAAACGGCCAATCTCAAAAAGACAACAAATTAGGTTTCAAGACCAATGCAGGTCAAAAGTATTGCAGAATGCCCCAAGGGGGGATTCTGCAATGCTTTCGACCTTCATTATACCAGCGTATTCAAACTACCAGTGTTTTCAAAACACCAGCGTTTCGCAATACCAGTCTTATACAAAACCAATATGTTTAAATAACCATTGTTTTCACGAAACCATCACTTTTACAATACCGTTGATTTCACATTATCATTGTGTATCACAAACCCGTTTTTTCACAATACCATTGTTTTCATGATACCATTATTGCCACACAACCAGTGTTTTATACGATTATGTTTGTTTTTTCAAAATACCACTGGTTCTGTTTACCAGTTTTTTTCAAAATACCAGTGTTTTCAAAATGTTTTCAAAATACTAGTGTTTTCAAAAACCAGTTTTATTAGGATACAAGTGTATTCAAATAACCAGTATTTCATGATACTAGGGTTTTCATGATACCAGTGTTTTCATGATATCATTGTTCTCAAAATGCTCTTCAAAATACCAGTGTTTTCACGATACCAACACTTTCGAAATTACAGTGATTTCAGGATACCAATTTTTAACATTACCAGTTTATTCACGAGACATACACATGTGTAAATTAATTTACAATCATATATACAGTGAAACCTGTCTTAAGCGGCCACTCAAAATAGACAAAACAAAGGTCTTAAAGACAAATGATAGCTTAATGCAGGTCGAAATTATTGCAGAATGCTCTCTTGGAGCATTCTGCAATACTTTTGACCTGAATTGAGTGATAATTGGTCTTGAAAATAAATTTTTGGTCTTCATTTTGAGTTGCTGCTTAAAACAGGTTAAACTGTACAAAAGTGAATATGACCAGTAATGTCACAATCACAGACCACAAAGCAACCCTTGGACATAAACTTAACTTAAAAATCAACATTTCATTTTTCATTCTGAATGATGTGATGAAGACAGTGGACAGAGCTAAAAAACACGAAGTGCTAGTTTAGGTCCACCCACTGTCTTGGTGTTTTATGCAGACATTTAGCTCCGCCCACTGTCTGGGTGTCTAATGCAGACTTTTAGCTTGACCCACTGTCTTGGTGTTTTATGTAAACTTTTAGCTCCGCCCACTGTCTTGGTGTTTTTGCAGACTTTTAGCTCCGCCCACTGTCTTGGTGTTTTATACAGACTTTTAGCTCCGACCACTGTCTTGGTGTTGTATGCAGACTTTTAGCTCCACCCACTGTCCTAACCACATCATGAAGGTTGAAAAATATAATTTCATTTTGTATATTTACACTTAAGATTTCACACGGGCAAATCGCTTCATTGGCAAATGAAGAGAGTTGCTTATAAAAAGTTCATCTAAGCAGGCCCAAAGATAGGAGTGCGTACTGAACATTATTTACTTATTTCTCAACCAAAACGTACGTTGTGGGTACTCAAAAGAACCGTCTCGATGAGACGGTTCTTTTGAGCACCAAAATACATGCTTAAGCTGATGGATTGGGAAAAATCGCAATTTTACGCTAAAATAATTTGCCTAACTATCCCTATGATCTTAGGGAAGACCGTGGCAAGTGAAAATACTGTTTTATATTGATCGTTGCCTCTTTCTCAATGTGTTCTTTTCATATTTTAGATATCTTAGACATTTTACCAAAGCACACGTTAAATATGTTCAAGGATCGAAATATACTATACCTCTCAAATAACTGAAGGACCAATACACCAATACTATCTGAGCCGTGACATGAGATTTCCAACAATTTGACATTTTGACAAGTGTAGACTCGTACGAGCCTCTGCAGCCTCCTTTGAAGCTTAGAAACTCCAAATGGTGCTCAGGCAGTAGCTTAACAATCATAGAATACTCCAGCGACTAGCAAAGGCTCTGATCAGACTGCGCGTATGCGCAGGCTGATCTGAGGCTTAGCTGGTCGCAGATACCACATTGTTGGAAATCTCATGCACTGGCTCATCTATTTTCTATTGATGCTTTTTTGCATTAAACTTTTGAAAATCAATTTTACCACCTAGTCTAAATTTAGTGGGCAAATTTGAGGCTAGAAGAAAGAAAATGGTAGAAAAGGTTACTGACATGAAATTTGTGTCATTTTAAACTTTTATCTAACTGTATTTGAATTTTCATTTTTGGGTCTAAGACATGGGCCACAGAACTGCATGACATGAATGAATAATGCTTTTAGATACTGATATCTCCGTTTTCGCATGATTTCATGGTGTTTGAAACCCTGTTTATACTACACATTTCTTCGTTTTGGCTGTGAAGCAATGACCATCCTACAAGTTCAGGCAGTTTGTTTTGGCATTTGTCTGCGACAATCTTTGTACAATTCGTCAGGACATCTTTTTCTAACGCTCAAAAGCATAGAATGACGATTGAAAATCTTAATTCTTCATGGCCCAGTACAAGCTTTGTTTTCAGAAAACAAAACAATCTCAAAATTCATTGCCCGAGGTAACTGTCTGCTTCTCAGTATAGTGAAACTGTTTGAAGAAATGATTCACATGTAAGCTGAACTGTTCAAAACAATGTTTAATTTCATATCACTTTCATTCTACTCGAATCACCACATAATAATTTCTTTACCCCACCCACTGCCTTTTTAAAGTGTGTTTTGTGGGTATGAGCATTGAGACATAGTTATGGCAGAATTATTAATAGAAAATATTGTCCTGTCAGCCAAGAGTGACAGTGACTTCGTGTTTTGTTTACAAAGTTATCAGGGACTTATAATCGATAGATTGCTTGTGTATTAATCCTATCCTCAATATAGGATTTATACACGAGTGATCTATCAATTCGCGTTAGCTAAGTGAAGTGTACATGTAAGTGTTTTACTTAGCAATTGTAAACAAAGTAAGACAGAACTGTCACTCTTGGTCGGCACGACAATAGTAACATTGATTATTAATTTATGGACATAAACAGTAGAAAGATCTGGGCTACGTTTTGCAGAATTAAAACTGTTTGAGCTAATTATGCCCTCGTTTGAAAGTCTTGGTCCCTCAACTATTTTGAGGAGTATATTTTACATAGTTTAAGATTACATTTATCAATGAAACTGAACTACACTGCTCACTGCTCACTGAGACCAAATTGTTTCATTGTCATAGGATATAAAAAAAACGAACAGGGAGGGGGTTCGAGCAAACCCCCTGAACCTCCTCTGGATCCGCCACTGTGTTTAAGTAGAGGAAAAAATGGAATTCCCTGTTATTTTGTGGGCTGCATTAGTGATCTTTTATATACTAATATTTCATTGAGGCACTTCAACTGAATATCTAAAACACATATGTTCTCGTGACCACAGAAAAATATAATAACAACATATCTGAAATCTTGGACATTGTTTGTATCACAAATTTTAAAAGTCTCTATCCCAGCCTGTTAGATCGTCAGGGGGCGGAGCTTCATCGTCGTCAGGGTAATCGTCGAAATTTGACGTGTCTGTAGAGCCTTTTATCTGAAATTGTAAAAACACTAACGAGTCAACAATTGATAAGTTTTCCTGTTAAGGCGTGGACTCTCCCTAAAATTCAATTGTGAAAATGTCATAGTTTCAAACAGTGATTTTTGAAACACTTTTCATGACTATTGATTATTCAAAAAACATATTAATGATTTGAGCCAATGCATGAGATTTCCAACAATGTGGTATATGCGACCAGCAAAGCCTCAGATCAGCCTGCGCATACGCGCAGACTGATCAAAGCCTTTGCTAGTCACTTGAGTATTCTATGATTGTTAGGCTACTGACTGACACCGTTTGGAGAATCTAAGCTTAAAAGGAGGCTACAGAGGATCGTCTGAGTCTACACATGTCAAAATGCCACATTGTTGGGAATCTCATGCACTGGCTCAAATTTTTGTAAACGAGGGCAAAGGGGAGATAACTATGGTTTAACATAACTACTCAAAAAATTGTATTTTGATACTATATTGATCAGTAGAAGAGCTAACAAGGCATGTTTGTATTGATTCCGGTATACTTACAGTTGGAATAATAGGAGCTTTTAGTGTTCTTTTTCTGAGACCTTCTAAATTAAAGCCTTCAAACCATTTATGTTTCTGGATTTCTCTCATTCCCCCTCGACCAAAACCTAATCTTTCTGTGGGTATATCTCTGCAAAGGAATGGAAAATGATATAATCTGGAGTAATCCGATATCCAGCAAAAGTTACGAGTTTGTAATCTCTTCAAATCAGCCTGTGCATTCGCACATTCTCATTGGCGTAGCTCCCATTACACAATTACGCACGTGCGTTATACAAATAATAACATTCAAGGGAGGTCACCTAATGTGGTAAAATTGACTTTCCATGCCATAAATAACTGCTCTAAAGGAAAGAATTCGCCCCCTCTGGGGGCCTATTCTTTCCTTTAAGAGAAGTTCCCAATATGAAAAGGGGCACAATTGAAGAGAATCATCGCTTGATCCAGTAGTCTCCCTTTGATGTGCGTAACTTTTTCAGCGTTCTGGCTACGCCATCATATCAGCCTTAGTTCTCCCTCTGAAAAAAAACGTTGAACCATTGACTACCCATAAAGCACACAAAGAAGACGGCACAGATGCACAGGCTGATCAGAGTCTTAGATGCACGCGCATGCCAACTTGTACATTTTGCTGGACATTAGCTCAATTGGAATGGACGTTCGGTTTAGTAACTTGCATGCGCCGATCAATCAATATTGGAGATATGCTCCGGACATGATTATTCTAGAAATAAGGTCAGACGTCAAGGACACAGTGACTTGAAATGATATGTGACACTCCACCATCCTAAGAAGCATCAACACACCACATTTATGATTCCTACAACTCTAAAATATTAACCTTATTCTGGCCTTTATCATTAAAATAATTTCACAGCTGATTGAGCATCTAAATATATCCCCGGCCTTCATCGTAGTACAAATACGGAAGTACACGTGGTACTTTATTTCACAATAGATGTATTTACCGCAATAATGAACACATGCCTATCGTCAGTGGGTAGAGCACGTGAATATAGCACAGCTATTGTAAGCTCTGCGTTGTAAGTTCGAATCCCGTATGCGACACTTATTATTGTAACTATTGTAAAACTTTTGTTTCTATTTTTATTAACCCATGAGTGTCCTTTTTGTGGGACATAGGCAAACAGTGGAGACCCAGACCAGATGCTGCAGAATGCGGCGTCTGATCAGGGTCTCCACTGTTACAGAATGTTGTATTAAACTTTGAATAAACATGAAAACTACCACCCAACAACCCTTATAGGAGATATATTATTCTAGAAACGAGGTCAAGGTCACAGTTACCCAAAAATGGAACTTGACACTTTGTCATCCCAAGATGTATCAACCAAATTTGTGATTCCAAGCTCAAATGTACTTGACACGTTTCAGAGGTCCAGCTCAATGTCACGGTGACTTAACAAAGGTATGCGACACTCCGTCATTCCAAAATGCATACACACACCAAATTTGGGATTTCTATTTAAAATAATGTAAGAGAAATGCTCTGGACACGATTATTCTATAAACGAGGTCAAGGTCAGCGACACATAAACGGTACGCGACACATTGCCATCCCAAGATGCATCCACACATTAAATTTTGGATTTCCTACCTCATATAATGTAGGAGATATGCTCCAGACACGATTATTCTACAAATTAGGTCAGCGGTCAGGGTCAAGGTCACAGTGACCCAAAACTGGCATGCGACACCTTGCCATTCAAAGATGCATCAACACGCCGAATTTGGGGTTCCAAACTCCAAAAATTAAGATGTGGTCGGGACACGATTATTCTAGAAACAAGGTAAGAGTTCAAAGTTAACAAAATCATAGTGACCCAAAATTGTACACGACAATCGCCTTCCCAAGATGCACCAATACACAAGTGTTTGGATTCTTATCTCAAAAAATATAGGAGATACGCTCCAGACACATTTATTCTAGAAATAATGTCAAATGTCAACGTCACAGTGACCCAAAATGGCACATGACACTCCGCCATCTCAAGATGCATCTATATACCAAATTTGGGATGCATATCTTGAATAATATACGAGATATGGCCCAGACACGAAAGTGTTATTGACAGACGGACAGACAGTATTGAGCAAACCTATATATAGTCCCCCGAAACTGTCTCTGACCGGTAGGGGACTAACAATTTGAAGAATATTATTTTTGACACTTTGTCAAACACCCCAGCTAGCAATCTATATGTGTCCCATATGGGCAGTGCAGCCAGGTTCCATATGGGTCCCATATGGGCTGGCCCATGTGAATAAATAAAATAAATGGTAGAAGCAGGGGTGGATCCAGGATTTCTTGCTAGGGGATTCAAATTTACAAAGGAGGTTTGATTTGAAAATTGTACAGGATTATTTGATAGTTTATGCTGATTTTGCTTGAAATTCCTCATAAAAATGGAATAATTTTGTCTCAAATGGGGGTTCAAGCAAACCACATGAATCCCCTCTGTATCCGCAACTGTAGAAGCTAGCCATGCATTATAAACAAGGAAATAAGTTTATATAAAGATGATTATAACATTTCTTTTTTTTTATGGGACTGTTATATGGGACCCATCTGGGTAACCCGCATATTGGCTAACCCATATGGGACCCAAGCGGAACCTGGTTGCACTCCCCATATGGGTCCTATATGGGTAGCCCATATGGGACCCATATAGGCATGTTTGCTGGGACCTTAATGACAATAGAAGGTTGTTCTCGCTCAACAATTTGCATATTTCTGATCATCATCATCATCGCATTTTCTACTACTACAACAGTCATCATCATCATTATCATCATCATCATCATCATCATCATCATCATAATCATCATCATCACCTACTTCAATAGAACGACCATAAGTCACCAGCACCCCATCGTTTTCATTATCACAAATAGTATCGTCATCGGATTATGTTAAACTATAAATGGGCCGCGACGCGAGAAAACCTGTCTTAGGGGAGACTCAAACCAGCCTGCTCAGCCACAGAGACTAGCTAGAAAATTTAAATTTCGCTTATGTCAAGCCTGGGTATAATACTTTACAATAAGCGAATAGCAAAGGCGCTGACCAGGCTGCGTGGATGCGCAGGCTGGTCTGCGCCTGTGTTGTTCACAAACCACCGAAGACAGGTTTTGTCGCATCGAGGCCCAAATTCTGATGACATTATTAAGAATGTTCTTACCTGCAGAGTTTCTTAATTAGATTTTGAGCATTCTTGGTGATTTTTCTTGGAAATTCTATAGCATCTATGCCTTTCAAAATAATATTATAGGTTTTCATTGGATCTTGGCCAGTAAATGGAGGACTGAAATATACGAAGAATTTTAAGTCACTATAGCATAGGTTTAGATGAAAAAAAATTGAGCGTAAAATTGTAAATATTTCCTTACCCATCAATTTCAACATGTGTTTTGGGTGCTCAAAAGAACCGTCTCAAATGAGACGGTTCTTTTGAGCACCCAAAACACATGTTTTGGATGAGAAATAAGAAAATTAGTTCTTAGGTACACACTCTTAACTAAAGGCCTGCTATAGAAATGAAGAACGTTCCTTTTTGTTGTTTTTTTTTTGCTACAAATTATCAGTGCCATTTTTATAAAAAAAAACTAGGCTCTGTTTAACTATAAAAACATCAAAAATATTTTTTAAAAAAAACGTCTTTTTGAGATTTTATACAAAAAATACAGTAAAACTTGTCTTAAGAAACCATTCAAAAGAAGACCAAAAATAAGTTTTCAATAACGATTATCGCTAAATGCAGGTCAAAAGAATTGCTGAATGCTCCAAGAGAGCATTTTGCAATACTTTCGACCTTCATTAAGCTAGCATATGTCTTAGATACCTTTGTGTTGTCTATTTTTGAGTGGCCCCTTAAGACAGATTTTACTGTACAATATTTAAAAATGCTTAATTAATGGTATCCCCTGTATGGGTTACATGTATTTTGATGTCATTCGTTAAAAATGTGCATTGCAAATCCATGTGCACTTTACACATATTTTAATAAATGAGCTACCAACAACGATTTTACAAATGCAAGAAATGTACAACTTTAGAAGAAGACAATGGACTATTCTTACATGTACATGGCGTAACTTTTGAAATTGCATATTTTGTATTTATAAGCTAAAAATTAAATTTGAGCATACACATGACAAAACCAAGGTATTGAAATTGTGCGAACTGTTTCAAGGCTCAAAACTTGTCATTTATATATACACTGCTCAAAATATTTAAAGGAACACCTGTTAATTTTCCATATGTGATCATGTTTACCTCTGTATAATAGACAAGTCATGCATTTCACTAGATAGTAGGGCAGATCCCCAGTTTATTTTGCTATCTTTGCATGGATAGTCAAAGTATTGGACCAAAAAAAGCTTTTGACAAACAACCGTTGCTCAAGTTCATGGCTCAAATGTTCACGGGTGGTAAACCTAGGAACTACCACGAAATTGTGTTAACGTAATTTTATTCCCAAGCCACACCCGGGACACGCCGTGGTAGTTTCCAGGCCGAAAATTGGATAAAGAAAGATTGGTGTCACTTTCATTTTTGTTTTATTTTACAACTAAGAACGAACAATTGTGAAATCCGACAATGTGATTCCGTGTAAATATGTTTCAGCGCTCCATCTAGCCCAAATTTTGTTTGAAAAGTTATTTTCTTTCTTTAGATTCGTGCTTCCCCACTGAGCATCGGACCAACTTTTCCCAAAGTTCAAAGGATTTTAGCTATCTGTCAAATTAAATGGAATTTGATATCATTTGAAGATGAAACTGATAAAAAGACCCTGAATAAACATTCCTACACAGAAAAAAAATCTGAGCATTTACTCGTAAACGATTCATGCCCCGTTCGTCCTGTGTGGTAGTTTCCAGCTCATCGTGGTAGTTAAAATGCTATCGTGGTAGTTTCCAATACTGTGTAGGATAAGTTTCTGAAGTGTTACAAAACATTATAGTGGTTGTTTGTTTTGCATGATAACCCTCGAACTCGTCAATTAATTACCACGGTAAACAAATAAATCACATTTCAACACCATGAAGAAGCTAAGTTGAGGACTCAATAGATTCAATGTGATGCTTGACAGGTGGAGATCATGCCCTGGACTGCCAAACAACTCCTCTGGAAATCTAAAGCAAAAGAAGATCATCAGTTGAGCCGTGGTGGACCAAGAAACAGACAAAAAAATGATATAAAAAAAATTGCGTCACTCGGTACATTGTTGCATGTTCAGTCAACTGTTAGATAAAATGGCAGGCTAAGACTACAGGCCCAAAGTATCGTTAGTACTTGCGCTTCAGAAAAAAAGGGAAATATCCTCGGGTTGGGACACTTTTTATATACATGTGAATGTGACGATGAACGGGCATGTTATTTGATAATTAAAAAGCATGTTTATTCGAAAACAAAATATGAGAATATCCCTTCTTTTCATTCTTCTCATCATTTCAATCGCCCACTAAAATTAAAATTCAGGCAGTCGACATTTGTTTAAGAAATAGATCAGCTCCAGCAGTGAACTGTTGAGTAATAATTCACTGTTTTGAGGTCAGTTGTAAAGAAGATCAAATCACGAGCGCACAGCGCGAGTGATTTATCTTCGTACAAGTGACTGACAAACAGTGAATTATTACTCAACAATTCACGCACTGGAGCTGATCTATTTCGATTCTAACACACAATAAATGACGAAAACACGTTCAAAGTCTTTGGCTTCTTCTAACTTTCAGCCATTGCACTGAAGAACTCCCGCCAATACTTAGACTACGTCGCATACGTTTAAATGTAATTGTAACGTCTTTTAAGCGTAAAAACGACGTTACACCGCCTAATGCCATGAATGACGTCATTTTCCAGTGACGTCAGCTATCACACACTTTAGCAGTAAATTATTGTCCGATATATCACAGTTTGTTACCGTTGGCTCTATAGGCGAGGTGTGTTAGAATATTTGACAAATTGTTGTATGAAAAGGTCTTCGTATGAATAAGAGGTGTATTCAAGGTTCTGCCCGCACACCCTGTCTTTATAAAAATGAAGTAGCCCCTGAATAATGAACATCTGCTGATGTGAACTACTACTAAAGTCTTACAAAGTATTGGAAACTACCACGATAGCATTTTAACTACCACGATGAGCTGGAAACTACCACACGGGACGAACGGGGCATGAATCGTTTACAAGTAAATGCTCAGATCTTTTTTCTGTGTAGGAATTTTTATTCAGGGTCTTTTTATCATTTTCATCGTCAAATGATATCAAATTCCATTTAATTTGAAAGATATGGGCTAAAATCCTTCGAACTTTGGGGAAAGTCGGTCCGATGCTCAGTGGGGAAACACGAATCTTAAGAAAGAAAATAACTTTTCAAACAAAATTTTGGGCTAGCGGGGACTCTGAGACATATTTACACGGAACCACATTGTCGGATTTCGCCATTGTTCGTTCTTATTTGTAAAATAAAACAAAAATGAAAGTGACACCAACCTTTCGTTATCCAATTTTCGGCCTGGAAACTACCACGACGTGTCCCGGATGTGGCTTGGGAACAAAATTACGTTAACACAATTTCGTGGTAGTTCCTAGGTTTACCACCCGTGATGTTGTCATTTCTGATTTTCTTAAAAATGTCAAATTTTTCTGAAACTCTGTAGAATCTTCAGAATGTGTTAATAGGGCAATCTAATGATTTCTGCAACGTTAAAATGCTATTGAGAGAACTGTTATGGTGTTTGTATGAAAAATTAATCTTAAAATTTGGATTTGAAAAAAGGTAATTTTTAACAAAATTCAATTTTTACATAAAGCGTTCCATGGACATTTCTGGAAAGGGATTACTTCATTATTATCAACAAGCAGCATCACTGATGGGTAACCAAACTAATCACAGGACTAACATGTTTTTGCCTTTTAATCCAACTCTCGCTATAAATCCGCTTATGAGTGCATTTGTATTATGATCTATGGCAAAACACGTAGTGTTCCTTTAAATATTTTGACCAGTGTATAGTTTTATATTTTCAAAGCAAGTTATTGACGAATCTTTATATTTTGCAACCGTTCATAGCCTCTTGACTAGTCAGTAGGACGATACACCACGCTTCATTATCCTCATAAGTAATTGCTCAATTCCTGTAAAACTTACGGTAAATAACGAAAGAACGAAAGTCGACCGTAGTCACAAATATTTTGTGCATTAACCAAGAAATTATGCACCTGTGTCAGGTAGTTAAAATCATAGAGTAGGCATTCATAATAAAACGTAAATAAGCAATAAATTCAATTTTTGATCTGTTCATGGAATCGTGAATACTTTGGGTCTCTTGCGAAGGACTTCACGTTAACTTTTGCAAGAGAACCGAAGTATTCAGGATTCCATGAACTTTCCGAAAATCGAATTTATTTCTTAAAAGCAATACAACAAGGGTTGAAATTCTTAGTAATAAATACCTTCCTGTGAGTAATTCATACATGAGAATTCCTAGTGACCAGTAATCTGCCGTTATGTCATGACCTTTGTTCAGAATGACCTCTGGAGCAACGTACTCTGGGGTTCCACAGAACGTCCACGTTTTTCGCCCTAAACCAACCTTTTTAGCAAAGCCAAAATCGACCTAGATATAAATGAAAAATATATACATCATGGCAGTCAAATATAGACGGGCCTGAATGGTCGGATTTGTTATATACTTGAATGAAAACGAAACACAACGGTTTTAAAGCGCTATGTATTTTTGTAAATCATAATGGCGTTTTTTCATAAAAAATTGAAACGTTTTCGTGCAAATTTCTGACAGTATTTGACAGAAACGTATAATAGCAAATAGCATCCATTGTTAAGCGTCGTATAAATGAAAACACATTTTACGACGTCAGGAGCGAACCTGAACTAAAACCTTTTAAAATTTTGATTAATGTTGTAGTTTATAGTTTACTCCACCCCTTCCTGTGCTTCACAACCAATCAGTTCGCACAGAAATAAAAAATGGCCAGCTTAATCACATTTTGTCAAAATTTGTAATATCTATTAAGTATATCATTAGGTAAACCCCCCATTCCACTGGGCGACGATTCCGCTACTATTCGAAATTTTGGTCAAAATGACACGAATCATAGCAGAAACGGCAAGAACGCAGTAGAAGCGTAGTTGAAGCGCAGTAGAAGCGCCTTGGTCGTAGTAGAAGCGTATCGTAATATCAGATTCTATATAGAAAGGATATAAAAGCGCAGCGAAAGTGTAGCTCCATCGCCAAGATAGTAGCAAGGTCGTAGCTACATCGCCATCAGCGTAGACTAAGCGTAGCCAGATCTTCATTGTCGTAGAGGGATCGTAGCAGCAGCGTAGCGGAAGCCTAGTAGAAGCGTAGTGGAAGCGTACTTGAAGCGTCAAGTCCCCAAATCGTGTGGCTGTCTACGCTTCCGCGGCGATTTGGAATAAATTTAGAGAACATACTAAATCGCCATGAGCGTAGCGGAATCGCCGTCCAGTGGAATGGGGGTGTAAATCCGTGAAGCGGTCAATGCGACCATTTCTATAGATGACGTTATGTAAGAGAGAAGAAAACTATAAGTAGGTCATAGATCATATATTACAATAATAAAGGAATTAAGTGGTTCGCTCGCTGCGCTTGTTCCCACTTAATCCCTCTATAATCGTAATATATAATATACTTGAAGAGGACAGCAACATGGGAAGCAAGCGTATCTGAAATGCAAGTCCTTACTAAATTATGCAATCTGCAAAATCATGATCGAAATTGGATGTTGAATAAGAACGTTATAACAATTCTAGTAGGCCATATTCATTTGGGCCTCGACGCGAGAAAACCTGTCTTCGGAGGTTTGCGAATAACACAGGCGCAGACCAGCCTGCGCATCCGCGCAGTCTGATCAGCGCCTTTGTTATTCACTTTTTGAAAAGTACCATATGTAAACTTGCTATAGGTGAAATATCAATTTTCTAGCTAGTCTCTGTAGCTGAGGAGACTGGTTTGAAACGCGCTTTGTCGGAAATCCCGAAGACAGGTTTTCTTGCGACGAGGCCCATTTATCTTCCTGTAAAATTACAAATTGGATTACAACTCTACAGATTTGTTTTCAGAATCAACTATACTTAAAACCAAAAGTAACTTTACACATTTAACTACTGAATATATCTATACTTGTTTCGATTTTAACCATATAAAATTTTGCAATTAGCTGCTGGCACTCGCCTTTACACAATTCACGATGAACGACTTGGGCAAATTAATCTGCGTTCGAGTTACCTGTGCTTCTATTCAAAGCACAAAATCAGCACTTGCACAAAAAAAAACCTTATGTAAATCCAAGATTAGAACACGCTATTTTAATGACCACCGATTGCCCATAAAATTACTGCCAGACATTTTGTTTTTGACGTATATGGTTGTATTGGCACCGCACATTGAAATTATCTCCCTTTGAATTAAAATCGCATATTTTTTTAACTTGAGTCCTTTCTAAAAGCTTTATCTCTAATAAAATTTGATTTTTTAATCAGCAATTAGTTTAGACCTCTGCCGAGAGTGTGCGACAAGTTCAGCTAATAAAAGTATTTATCGGGTTGGAACAAAAATGGCAAGCAATTTGTAATGGGAAATTCCATTGAAAGCACTGTAAAATATGCAAAAAAGGACTTAGACGTAAGATATCACTCTAATGTGAGTTACTTGTAGGATGATCCTGGCTGATTTGAACTGTAAACAACAATTTGATAGCATGTTTTTCAGACTGGGTCTTTAAATTTCAATAGTGTCCAATCTCAAAGCCACAGTAAAACATCAAAAGTGATGCGTTTGGGAAAAGTATATTTTGCCCCCTTGCATGGTTCATTGGGGCCTCGTGGTTGTATCTTAGGCAAAACAACATCAAACTCGACTGTCGTATGAATAACTAATTAAACTTTAATATGAATCAATTTCATTTAATATGTCACTCACAAACACCCGGAAAATGTAAATATATTAACAGTGAAAAATTACTTTTGGTTTTAAGCATATTTCTAATAGAAGAATCAACAAAATTGCATACCAAGATAGAATGAATAGCACAACTTGAAAATCTGTCTATGCATATTTGATTAGGACTGTATGACGTCAAATACCTGAACAAGGAGACCAAGTGCCCTGAATTGCCCACCAGAGTGTCTTTGGAAACCGACAATGCCTCTGGTTACACATTTATGGCAATACTTTTGACCTGCACATTCTGCAACATTTTCGACCATCAAGCGATAGTTGGTCTTGAAAACCAATTTTCGGTCTTGTTGAGAGCGGCTGTTTTACGAAGGTTTTACTGTATAATATACTACTTACTAGTTTTGCGTAACTGTTATTTAGAAGTAGATTTTCTGGCTTGAGATCTCTATATACAATACCCTTATTGTGGAGGTATGTGGTATTACACTACTTACTAGTTTTGCATAACCGTTGTTGTCTAGAAGGAGATTTTCCGGCTTGATCTCCATATACAATACCCTTATTGTGGAGGTATGTGGTATTATACTTACTAGTTTTGCCTAACCGTTGTTGTCTAGAAGTAGAATTTCTGGCTTGAGATCTCTACATATACAATACCCTTATTGTGAAGGTATGTGGTATTATAATACTTACTAGTTATGCGTAACCGTTGTTGTCTAGAAGTTGAATTTCTGGCTTGTGATCTCTAAATATACAATACCCTTATTGTGGAGGTATGTGGTATTATACTACTTACTAGTTTTGCGTAACCGTTGTTGTCTAGAATTATATTTTCTGGCGTGAGATCTCTATATACAATACCCTTATTGTGGAGGTATGTGGTATTATACTACTTACTAGTTTTGCGTAACCGTTGTTGTCTATAAGTAGTTATTCTTGCTTGAGATCTCTATATACAATACCCTTATTGTTGAGGTATGTGGTATTATACTACTTACTAGTTTTGCGTAACCGTTGTTGTCTATAAGTAGTTATTCTGGCTTGAGATCTCTATATACAATACCCTTATTGTTGAGGTATGTGGTATTATACTACTTACTAGTTTTGCATAACCGTTGTTGTCTAGAATCATATTTTCTGGCTTAAGATCTCTATAAACAATACCCTTATTGTGGAGATATGTGGTATTATACTACTTACTAGTTTTGCATAACCATTGTTGTCTAGGAGGAGATTTTTGGCTTGAGATCTCTGTGTACAATACCCTTATTGTTGAGGTATGTAGTATTATACTACTTACTAGTTTTGCATAACCGTTGTTGTCTTGAAGTAGATTTTCTGGCTTGTGATCTTAGTATACAACACCGTTATGGTGGAGGTATGTGGTATTATATTACTTACTAGTTTTGCGTAACCGTTGTTGTCTAGAAGTAGATTTTCTGGCTTGAGATCTCTATAGACAATACCCTTATTGTGGAGGTATGTGGTATTATACTACTTACTAGTTTTGCGTAACCGTTGTTGTCTAGAAGTAGATTTTCTGGCTTTAGATCTCTGTAGACAATACCCTTATTGTGGAGGTATGTGGTATTATATTACTTACTAGTTTTGCGTAACCGTTGTTGTCTAGAAGTAGATTTTCTGGCTTGAGATCTCTATAGACAATACCCTTATTGTGGAGGTATGTGGTATTATACTACTTACTAGTTTTGCGTAACCGTTGTTGTCTAGAAGTAGATTTTCTGGCTTGAGATCTCTATAGACAATACCCTTGTTGTGGAGGTATGTGAAGGCTTCGAGTACACAACCTGTGTAGAAGCGTGTTGTTGAGTCATCAAAAGACCCTCTGAAATGACACACACTGCCAGGTAAATTCCATTCATGTAAAATATGTCTTTACGTTTATATCTACTAAACTGGTCAAAATAAATTAAGCAGCACAGTATAATTTTCCATAGACTAAATGTAAATACCTTCATGTTTTATTTAGCATTTAACTGAATAAAGATTTTTCTATACAATTATCAGCAAAATAGCAGCAATATTTCCCTCTAATCATTTGTTAGGTTTCACTTTTATTGATATTTTTTCCATAGAGCATTACACATTCCAATAATAAGATATCGTTGTGGACGGAGTTAGAATAATCAACTACCTAACCTTCCATATTTTTTTTAAATAAAGAAGTTAACTTTGGGAATTTAACATTTAGTGACATGGGGCTTAACTTATTTTGGCCAGTTACCTTAAATCTGTACAATAACTGGAAATTTACATAATATTAAAAAGTGGAATTCGTTAACAATCAAATCAATTAACCCTTTGTATTTGGGAAACCCCTAACGAGTATTTTTTCAAACAGTGAAGATCTAGACCAGATGAAATGCAGCATAATGCTGCATTTCATTAAGGTCTACACTGTTTGTAAAGTTTAAAAATATCTTCAGACAAAAGAATTCATTTGTTTTTTAATATATAACCTGACACCCTTAGATATGTACAATGGACTAACCCAGTTTATTTATCAAACCAAAAGGAAGACTTCATTACTATACAGAAGGTTAAAGCTGCAAAACAACTGGAAAGTTACAAAATATGAAAATGTGGAATTTGAAAACAATCAATTTGAAATAAATTTACATACTTTAATGGCTCTCAACTCACAGATAGGCCGAGCTGAAGAAACCTTGAAAATCCCATTCAGTAGCTCAGATAGAATGATAAGTTGCAAGCTATAAATATCATATTTAAGCTTCAGGATAAACATAGAGCTTAAATATGATTGTGGAATTTCCTGTTTACATTCACTTATATAATTTCCATGTTTCAAATCTACTTTAAAAGACATCAATTACTCCTAATAGGTACAACTTCAAGTAATTTGCAATGACATAAATGTGAAAATGTTCTCTTACTTAGAGATTGCAGTCAAATCAAGTTGCCCTTTACAAGAATGAGATGAGAATATGGTTTAAAAGGTGGTCAAGGCCCCGGATCACTCACTTGATATTTTAACCACAGAGGAAGTTATGATAAGCTGAATAAAATTATTTGGACAACTTTGGTAGAGACCAATATAAGGAGAGCTTTACCAATGTCACTGCATTGTGTCCTTGAGCTACATGCGCGGATCCAGGACTTTTCGTCAGGGGGTCCAGATCAGCCTGACCAAAAAAAGCTCTGACAGCGTTTTTTTAGCCCTCAGCTTACTTTACAGAAGTCAAATGGTCGATTTCAAAGTAATCTGTCATTTTTCAAGGATCCAGAGGGGGTCCAACATTTTCCAGGGGGTTCCAACTTTTTCCAGGGGGTTCAATTGCTTATTCCCTATAGAAACCCATATAACGTGATTTTCCAGGGGGTCCGGACCCCCTGTCCCCCCTCTGGATCCGCACTTGATCAAAACACATTAAATCCTGCTTAGCACTGGTACAACCAAGGAAGAACTGTCCGACATTACTGAAACATTATTTACTGGGACGTTAAGAATCAAATCAAACAAACAAAAGCAATATAAAGAGCCTGAACAATTTAGCAATTGTGGAAGAGGGCATTATCAGAAACATTTATGTTATATTTCAATGTTTTACCATACAACTACCCCCATATTGTGCAATAATACATAAAACTTACTTATCCCTGAGAACAGTCCATAACTCCCCACCAAGGCAAACTTCTAGAAGCATATAGAGATACTTTCTGTCTTTAAACGTGCGAAATAATCTGAAACAAGATAATAACAAATATATTGATGAGGCCCTGGAAGGGGGGTCCCAGTATCCCATATCACTTTAATTATTTTGAAAAATATTCCATACCCTTAAAATAAATATGGCAAATATCCCCAAAATTCAGAAAGCATTGTATCCCCATATCCCTTAAATTGATCCAAGTATCCTTTTGAATATTCACAAAAATATCCTGTATCCCTTTCATTTTTGGCCAATATCCCCGTATCCCTATAAACCCTTTCAGGGCCTCATTGATCCACTCTAGAAAAAACAGTCTCCCAATTTTTCATTGGGACAAATCAACTAATCAATGTAGGTTTGAAAAGTGGTATTTTTTTATTTTTATTCATTTTCATGGAAATTGATATAAGCAAAAGCCCTTCAAACAAATAAGTGTAAGTGAAACATCACAAGAGTTGGCAGCTACTGTCCTGATAGCCAAGAGTGACAGTGACGTTGTGTTTTGTTGATAATTGTTAAGTAAAACATTAACTTGTACACTCCACTTAAGCTACTGCGAATCGATAGATCACTTGTGTATTAATCCTATCCTGTAGACAGGATTAATACACAAGTGATCTATTGATTCTAAGTTCTTGATAACTTTGTAAACAAAACATGACGTCACTGTCACTCTTGGCTGGCAGGACAGTAACCTGCCATCCCTTTTTTGTGTTAACTTACACTTACATTGCTTCTGAATCAACTAAAGGCCAGCATTTCTCCAGTGATAATGTTTAACTATTTTTACCTGTTATTGGTGTATAGTAGTGATTGTTGGGATCAATTCAATCGAACAGAACATAGATTTTACAGTAGGTGAAAGGTTGCACCAAAACCAGTAGCAGTTCAGCTGCCACCTAAATTGTGTAACGTTACATTTGAGCGTGACATGAGATTTCTAACAATGCGACATTTTGACAAGTGTAGACTCAGACGAGCCTATGCAGACTCCTTTTAAGCTTAGAAACCTCAAATGATGTTCAGTCAGTAGCTTAACAATCATAGAATACTCAAGCGACTAGCAAAGGCTCTGATCAGACTGCGCGTATGCGCAGGCTGATCTGAGGCTTTGCTGGTCGCACATACGACATTGTTAGAAATCTCATGCACTGGCTCATTTGTTTTTAACAGTGCAGACGCTCCTTTCTGTTGTGTCTAATCAGGATCTTCACTGTTTTATATTGGTTAAATGAATCTAAGAGTCCAAGAGGTAAACCATAGTGGACCAGTAACCCCTAAATAGGTATTTTGGCAAACAAATAAATAAGCAAAAGTCTATCCTTCGGAATGGATGAAATAATCATATGGTCTTTAATATAGAAATATCAAAATTTTGACAGGGAACGGGGGATCCTGGTTGCAATCGTTTTCAATAAAAAAAATTCATAAAATATTCTTTTTCAATATATTATTCTTTATTTTTTACAAAGACACCTTCCAGTTCAATTTTTTAATAAGTATATCACCTCCCATCTGGCACATAACCTTACAACAACGCTGTATCGACGTCGATGCGACGTCCTGACGTCGCTTTGACGTCGATAAAGCGTTGTTATGACGTCATGGCCTGCTGGACTTCATACAAGCGATAGATCTGAATCTTTAAAACATAACGAAAAGTGACCTACCTTACAATAAATTCAGATCTCGCATCCTGCATAATTTTTTTCTCGTTCATGATATGTTCCTGTTGTCGAGTTTCCACTATATGGTGTTTTCTCAAAATTTTCAGAGCGTATGTTCTACTGCTGTCATTATTTATCTGGACCTGTGAAGAAACAAAAAGATAAGAAAAAGTATAGATGTACCACGACCTCTGAGTAAAGACCTTTGGGTATTTCTATTTCAAAAGATTGATGCAGAATGCATAAAATGAGTCTGTCAGGCTGGAGCAGATATGTTTGTCAAATGTTTTACAGTAAATGTAAATAAATGCCTGAAACCCATTTTTATAGAGCAAAATATCAATATTGTAAATACAGTCACGCTTCAAAGCCTTTTGTTGATCTGTAGACTAATTTTCACTCTTTGCATGCAATGGCGGATCCAGAGGGGGATCATGGGGTTCCCTCGAACCTTCTCCCCGCACCATGTTTATAAATATCCTATTAAAATGAAACAATTTGGTCTCAGTGAGACCAAATTATTTCATTTTTATGGGATATTTAAGAAAAATGAGATAAGATCAGAAAAAACGAAAACACCCAACCCCCACTCACACACATACCTTTATACATTTGAGCCCCCTTTCCAGAAATCCTGGATCCGCCCCTGGCATGCTGGATTTAAGGACTGCTGATTTAAAAAGAATAAAATTACAGTCCAATCTCACAAATTCAAAGCTAACGGGACTATAGATTTTATTTCAAATTATCAATAGTTTTAATCATAGGGGGGCAGAGGCACTAAAATACATAACCCCTAAAGGTGATTCTTAACAGTTTCGTAAGATGTTTCTTTTGGGCACCGAAAACATATGTTATTATAGACAGTAATTTAAATTGATCATGAATAGGTCCTATTCTCCCCAAATTTGATTCGAATAAGCGAGTACATAATGTATTTAGAAGTATTAATGAATATGATCAGGAAATACCACAAACACAAACTGCAGACAAACCCATGGCACAGCGAGGAAGAGTCACACAACAATCACGAAACAACAGGAAGACAAACTAATGAAAGCAACCAGCTCTCTCTTCCCAATCAAGACGATTGCAAAACTGAATGGACATGAAGTAACATACAACAAAACAAAGAACATCGATGGTCGATTTTTTGAGGATTTTTATGTTATTAAATGCTTTATCTGGTATAAAAGGAATAAGACGGTAATGTGACATTGTGTTTTATACCAGAATATACATTGATTCATAACATGCATTGTACAGCTGAGGCGAGTTCAATGATGCGAGCGCTCTCGGGCGCTAGTTGTATTGAAGCCAGGCTGTACACATTTCGAATAAAGATGGGTACCAGAACAACGAGCGCTCGAGAACGCTCACGTTGTTGAACTCGCCTTTGGTTACTTTTCTTTGGTTGTGCTCTTGCTATCATGTGACTTCTATTGTTCTGTATCTCTACCTTGTGGTGCCATGATTTTGATTGTTGCAATTTGTAGTTCCGCTCACTTACTTATCAAACTTGAATAGACCAAAATAAATTTGGGCCGTGACATGTGATTTACAGCAATGTGGTATTTTTACAAGGGTAGTCTCAGACGAGCCTGTGTAGCCTCCTTAAGCTTAGAAGCTCCAAATGCTTGAACAGTTATAGAATATTCAAGCGATAAGCAAAGGCTCTGATCAGACTGCGTGTATGCGCAGGCTGGTCTGAGCTTTTGCTGGTTGCACATACAACATTGTTGGAAATCTAATGTCATGGCTCAAATTTAATAAATAGTTGTGCCGGTATAAAATAAGCAGCATGTTGTTCTGGTAAACCAAACCACAGTTGACTCCCATTAGCTTAAGCACAACAAGACAGGGTTTTTTTTCGAATTTTCAGTAGTTTGAGCTGAAATAAGTTGGTTTGTAAAAAAATAATTAACCACACTGTTTCTAATGTATCACATGTTTAAGTACAAATAGAATGGTACATCAAGCTTGCACAGAGTGTGAGTTACAGTAAAACCTGTGTAAAACGGCCACTCTCAAAAAGACAGAAAAATTGTTTTCAATACCAGTTATCGATTAATGCAGGTCAAAAGAATTGCAGAATGCTCCAAGGGGAGCATTCTGCAACACTTATGCCCTTCATTAAGCTACCATTTGTCATTAAGCTCTTTGTTTGTTTATATTTGGGTGGCCGTTTTACACAGGTTTCACTGTATCAGGTTTTATTGAAAAAGATTCAGAAGATATAAGTGTTACAAAAAATGAAAAATAGCTCTTAAGAATTAAATTGATGCACGGTACCTACCAGTTCTACTCGACCAAACCCACCAACCCCTAAGGTAGATATTATGCTGAGGTCCCCCAATTTCAACTTGACAAACTCGGCGTCGACGCTGTAACAAACACAAAAAGATGAAAAAGTTAACACAACTATAACATGAAAAGATTTGGCTTAAATGGGTTAAAATATACATTTTCTTTCACTGGATATCTCGTTACAAAAATTCTCTGAACGTCACAACGGCTTCATAATGAGCAACATTTACCGCGAATAAACGCATACATGTGCAGAATAATCAGAACTCGCTGTATCTCAGTCTCTGATAGTTGAAGAAATTATGAAAAAATGCACAATCAAAATGCCACGTACTCCAGATATTATAAACGGCTGTTGTTTATTCAGTTGCACTATTTTTTATATCAACAACTGATGTATTAACTCTGTTTTTTTAGATGCATAATAATATGAATATACAGTTTTTCAAAGAAACGGGTAAATAACGGTAAATATGTTTTTACATATGAAGGCAGGTATGGTTTACAAAACATTTAGGAAGTGGAAAATTGCAGCATTACCTGTACTATAAAAAGGAGATTCCGACTGTGAGGACATAATATGTTTTGGCACTAAATAAAAAGTTACCTGTAGATTTTAGCTATGGACTTGGGGATATACCCTTACGCCACAGACATAAACGTCTTATGGAATAGTAGAACCCATAACAAGGATTAGTTTGTTAGTTGGTTCTGGGATATTTTTTGGAGGGGCCTGAACCATTTTTTGAAAAAAACTACGAGTGATAGTGTAATTCTTATTTCATTTTTGGCTGGGACCCATACATAAGCTATTCAAATCTTGAGTTCATTTTGCAGTGGATATTAAGGTTTATTGGTCCCATCTTTTTTTTCCAAATGGCACATCAAAATTTCAAATGGCCCATCAAAATCTTGATTTTTGCATGCAAATGAATGGGGCATACCATTGGCCCATTTTTATGGTCATTTAATATTCTGGACCGGACATATTCCTGTTAGTTTGTTCTCATTAAGCATTAAACTACCGTTTTGTATGCATGTTAGCTAACTAGCAAACTGAACGGTTAAATTTCATAATGGAATGCTACATAGGTCGGATATAAAATGATAAACACACTGATATGGAGCAACAAAAGGACTACCCACCCCGTTTTGATTTCCTCATCCTCGTAGGCTCTCTGTAATTCATCGAGGTTGCTAATTAGTTGTGTATACGATCTGCAAAATATAAAAGCAATTTTTTTATAATCTCAGCCAGAATGCAGATAAAAATAGGCCATCACACGAGACTTGGGGACTTATCGCAACAGGCAGCAGTCAAGACTCAGGCGACTCTGCGTACGTGCGCAGGCTTGCCAGAGCATTCGCTGCTCGCATACACAAAGTCTGGAAATAGAGGAAGGCTCAGTCCAAATTTCAGACCTCTAGCCCCACTAGATAGCTGCGCATGCGTGTTTAAAGCATGATGCTACGCGTATGCGATAAGGCCTTAAATCTCGTGCAATGGGCCAAATAACGGAGTATGTTAAGTAATCCATCATCATTGTTGTATGGAAGCCAAGTATTACAGTAGCACTTGCATTACTTGTGTAAAAAAACAATAAAAATAGATTTCCTGTAACTACTTGTGTCATTTGTGACGAGCTCAAAGAACAGATTAAATGTGCTAAGTGGTTAAAAGGTACAGTTGTTTGATTTGATTCTTTACGCCCCATCAACAATCTTTCAGTTAAACAGGGACGGGTCTTCCTGGGTTGAACCATTACTAAGCTTGGATAAATGTGTCTTCCTCAAGGACCACAACGCAGTGACGCCGGCGAGTCTCGAACCCGCAATTGTACATTGTAATCATAGGCGTAGCTCCCAAGACGCACTTACGCACGTGCGTAAGAAACATTGTACTTATTCATGTAAAATGTTATGCATAATGTGGAAATCAGTTTTTCCAATCATAAGGGACTACTCTCAAATAAAAGAATTCGTTGCCTCTGGGATGGCCTGCTTACAGTGGTATTTGGATGCTTCCTCCCCTCATCAAACTAAAAAACCGTCAAAGTTAGACCCCCTCTGACCAAACTTTCTGGATCCGCGCATGTAATGGTACATGTAATCGAAGTCATAATCAGGTTTTTTAGATATTGTGGGCAAAAACATGGCTATTGATGGATATACTCACTCTCTGTCGATAACCAGGCAATCAACACCCGCTGGGTCCGCTGCTACAATATTCGCTGTCCGTAGATCTTCCCTGAATTAAAAGTAATGAAGATTACTGTATGGTTTGTGCGTCTGTGTGGGAAGATAATCCACGAGCTTTAACGAGTGAATTATCTCCCGTTCAGATGCTTAGATCACATTTGAATACCAAAAAAAGGTGCGATTCAACTTTAATTTGACAGAACATAGCTCTCGTTTTTTCGCTGTCCATATCAGTGAGTACAATTTTAAGACTAGTGAAGCAAATGATACACCATTCCCCGTTAATAAAATTTCAGGGCATACGGTACCCATAAATGTAAAGACGCTGATCAGACTGCGCGGATGCTCTGGAAAGTATAAATATCAAAATTGCTTTCGCTCTATGCAAATTGCAAAATCCAAGCAAAAATTGGTAATTGAGCAATTGGCTTGCGCTCCACTTGTTCAGAAGCCCTCAAGACAGATTTTCTGACGTCAAAGCCGAATTACAAAAGTATTTCTCTGATTTTATATTGCATAAGAATGCAGATAATGCGACTTGCAGGCGCAGACACTTCATTCTCTTATTGCATTTTTGTCAAACTGCATAATTATGATTGCCTTTTTTTCATTTCCTTATTATTTAATTTTGCTCTGTATTTTCGCAAACAAATTTACCATAGCGTGCATTGCTCCTTGCCCTGCTTGAATATGTTGTGTGGGCGGCCTAAAAAAATATCAATTTTTGTTGAATTTTGGTCATTATTTCAGTGGTAATTTTTTAAACATGAAGGGGCCACGTGTGCCACTGTCAAAATGACTTAAGGTACTAGTAGTTTCGGTAGTGGAGCATTAAAGAGCTACGTGCATTAATAGGCAAATGTGGCCAAAAATAAAAAAGCTTTTCTTATCAATTTATTAGAACATAAGCCCAAGTGTAAAAGTCTGGTATTAATTTGACATTTACCGTTGCTATAGTAACACAAATGGCTGCCAAAATAGGCTGAGAATAGGAAATTGACCATTGGAGCATTCTTCTGCATACTTTTGACATGCATTTGGCGATAATCGGTCTTGGAAACCAATTTTTGTCATCTTTTTGAGTGGCCGCTTAAGAAAGGTTCTACTGTACTCTATTTTTACAGTGCATGGCTGAGGTTATGAAGACGTATTGCAACTATCAAGATAAAAGAGAGGACCCGATTTTAGCCAAGAAAAGTTAACTTTGCATACTGGGTAATTTTCCATGTTTGCTGACTTTTTTTCCAAATAACCTTTTCCAAAAAATCTTTCACAAACACAATCAGAGTGTCAAACGGTTTGAATCCAGATCAGGACCGACAGAACGTCGGTCCTGATCTGGGCTCAAACTGCTTGCAAAGGTTAACAGCAGTCGACAAAAGTCGCCGTTAGCGCTAGCAAGGAAATTGATAATCAGCATAGTTCTATTCTTGTACCCAAAGCTGACAGAGATGTAAAAAATAAATTTATCATCTAAAAGTGCAAAAAAGTCTAAAAAGACAGTGATATATTATTTTATCATTTCTAACAAATATGTATGGACAAAACTAGTGTATTTGATAATGACACTTAATTATCGCATTTGCGTCATAGAGACGAGTATTTGGCTCTGCTGCAGATTGGAACCAAATACTCATTTGAACAAAGTGGGGCATAGATTAAGCTCCAGTCCAAAATTAAGGAAGCTAGATCCGCTAGATAGCTGTACATGTATATCGAACGAATGATTTTACACGTGCAGTAAAACCTGTCTTAAGCGGCCACTCAAAAATAGACAAAACAATTGTCTTAAAGACATTGGTAGCTTAATGAAGGTCGAAAGTATTGCAGAATGCTCTCTTGGAGCATTCTGCAATACTTTTGACCTGCATTAAGTTATAATTGGGCTTGAAAACCAATTTTTGTCTTCTTTAGTGTGGCTGCTTAAGACAGGTTTTACTGTATGCGATACATGTACAGGATGTAAATACCAAAATCTGTTGAACTAGCTTATTTTATTTCTGTTCGTTTTATATTGTTGCCGTATCATTATAGCATTAACCAAGTAGCTTCGTATTGGCCCATTTACTGGTCCGAAGTCAGCCGTATTGGCCCGAGGCATTCGGGCCAATAAAGCTGACTCGGGCCTGTAACTGGGTCAATACGAAAACATTTGATTTATGACATTACAACGAACATTGTACTTTTGATTATATAGCACTTATGTCTGTGTCACACTGATTTGACCTCAGCCTAATACAGCTAACCTGATACCAATAGTGTTGACCTCCAGTCAATATTGGTTGACCTTCGATCAATACAAACATCCATGCAGTATAGTCAATTAACCCATTTAAGCCGAATGGACTTTCCTATACTTATCAGTAGGACGAGCTCATTTCCAATTTGAGGGGTATTGGGTGGTATTTTTCATTTTTTTCGCAAATTCTATAGAACATTCTTGTAAACAAATTGTGAAGAGCCTGATCTTATCGGGGTCTGCACTGTTTGACTTTGTCCCAAAGGACGCTATGCTTAAATGGGTTATCATTAAGACGAGCTCATTTCCAATTTTAAGGGTATTGGGTGGTATTTTTCATTTTTTTACAAATTCTCTAGAACTTTCTTGTAAGCAAACAATAAAGAGCCTGTTCAGACAACGCATCATGCGGTGTCTGATCGGGGTCTGCACTGTTTGCCTTTGTCCCATAAAAGGACTCTAAGCTTATATGGGTTTAACGTCTTTTAATATTGGCCTACAAACTTACCCTTGCAAAGCCTTTTCGCCGAAAAACTCTCCTTTTTGAAGAAAGCGGATAATTTGGTCCTCGGCTCCCTTGGAATTTTTCTTCGTCACTTTCACTTTTCCCTTAGAAATTATGTAAAACGTGTCCCCTCTGGCCCCTTGTCGAATAATATACTCGCCGTTGGAATAGTGGGCCTAGAATGTAGAAAATAAGAGCTGACACTACTTAGGTGCACGACCCAGACCTACATTTTTAACTGCATTTGATTTATTATTAAACGCCTGAACTGTACTGTTACATTGTAATTTGGGGGTGGGGGCATATAAATGTTCATTTCAGCGTTTTACTTTCACAACATATGTTTTGGATGTCTCACTGAGACTTTTCATTTAAACACACATAGCATATGTTTTAATACTAAGGAAATACGTACTTCCTGTTACATGAATCAGAATCCAATTTATGGACGGCGATTCCGCTAAGATTCGAAATTTTGGTCAAAATGACACGAATCGTAGCAGAAACGGCAAGAGCGCAGTAGAAGCGTAGTAGAAGCGTAGTAGAAGCGCAGTAGAAGCGCCTTGGTCGTAGCAGAAGCGTATCGGAATTTCAGATTCTATATAGAAAGGATATAAAAGCGCAACGAAAGCGAAGCTCCATCGCCGAGGTCGTAGCAAGGTCGCAGCTACATCGCCATCAGCGTAGACTAAGCGTAGCCAGATCTTCATTGTCGTAGTGGGATCGTAGCAGCAGCGTAAAGGAAGCGTAGTAGAAATGTAGTGGAAGCGTACTGGAAGCATACTGAAAGCGCCAAGTCCCCAAATCGTGTGGCTGTCAATTATTCCGCGGCGATTTGGAATAATTTTAGAGAAAATCCTAGATCGCCATGAGCGTAGCGGAATCGCCGTCCAGCGGAATGGGGGTGTTATATAACAATTTATAATTTTAGCGCCCGGATTACTTCGAGTTATCAATGCTTTACTGTACTTGCATAACAATTTTTAGTGTGTTCCCTGCTTGTCAATATTCAAATGTGTATAAGGCGACATCCGCACACGAACTTATTTAAAAATGTATGTACATTGTATATAAAAACATTTTCGAATGCAAAAATGATATGCTCGACTGCGAAAACAACGATCGTCGAACGCAAACTTAACGTTTTCGATCGCAAAACTGTGCAATTCGGGGCTCGAAAACGTTATTTTTGCTACATATATCAATTACAGTTTTGCGTTTCAGGATTGTCCACCACGCTGTGTGACGATCGAAATTGCGAATACGACCGACAGATGGGTTCGATGCATGTCTCGACAATAAGCAAAGACAAACGGACCACCGTCGGCTCGCCAACGAAACGCCATTCGAATGGCGTTTCGCTGGCGGGCCGATGAAGGCTCGAGATTGAATGCTTCTGTTGTAACAGTTATTCACAATTTCACAAACGTGTTTTATATTCATGGTAGTGTGGCTTTCTGCAAACTTTCTACACGTACATCAAATTTTTAGTATATGTCAGACATTTTGAGATTGGATTCTGTTTGAAGCCTGACAGGCATCACCGTAAAAGCAAGCCATTCTTACATCTTGTCAGGTTAATTAAGTTTGCTATTCCATCGGCTCATAACATAAAGGCAAGTTCTGATCTCCGTTAACATGCATGTGCATCTGCTAATTATGACCTCATGTCCTATTTTTAGCCCGAAAGATAGGGTGACATTTGCATATATATTTTTTTCGCCGAACTATGAGTAGCTTTTGAACTTAATGCTAAATTCCATTAAATTTCCGGCTGGTTATCCGGTATTTTATGTAAATTCCATTCAAAAACCTAGCCTAGGCCTTAAGTAGGGTTAATTAAACTGCTTTGCGCATTTCATATATAAACTAGTCAAAGTAAGCCCCAGCTACTTGTCCAATAGGCTTAATACAAAAGCTTTCATGTTTGTTTCATCATTACTTTTTACTGAATAAAGATTTTTGCATGAAATTGCTTAGCGAAGTCGCATTGGTATTTTTCCTCAAAACGTGCTAGGTTTCATTGACATTGATACATTTTCTATACAGTATAGATATTCACACAATTCAGTAAATGCCCCGTCATTCCTTTAGTAAAATCGGCAAAAAACTGGGTACTCTTTGAAAATTTAGCACATATCGAAAGACAATCGGTATTTTTAATTGAAACTTTGTGTAATTACACTTGGGTGGAGTTAGAATTTTCATTTTTATAGATGTTTTTGAAATAATCAACTAAACTTTGGAAATTTAGCACTATGCCTATAGATTGAAAGAAGACATGGGGCTTTGACCAGTTTAATTTGGGGTCCCAGAGGCTGCACTTATATTTTCTCAGGGGCCCTAGACAGGGTTTATTGCGTCTAGGTACTACAAGCTGGCTCCTGCAAAGTTGCAATGCATTAACACCATAGCTTATTAGTTAATCCGCTGATACCATCATTCAGACACGTTATATAATAGACTAGTCAATTAATTAGCCATATTGTTTTTGTACCGATGTATGAGAAAATGCGACCAGCAGGCTCGTAGATCAGTCTACATTTGCGCAGACTGATCGGTTAGTCTACATATCCGCACAATTTGATTTGTGTCATTGTAAATAGAGACAGTATTGTATAAAATAAACCCGAAGTTTCTAGTTTTAAGATACATGTAGTCCCTGTAACTGCAATGCATGTGTATTGACTGTATACAAAGTTAGGCAAATACAATAATTTTATTGTCCTGGTCCTCATAAATATTGAAGCATTACATGATAAAATCAAAAAAATGAGTAAAACAGAGCCATCAGAGTTAGACTAACTTCAAGTATATGATATGGCACATTGATGAAAAATTGTTTAAGGACTGGAGCATATCTACAGATTGTGTTATGTTAATCATAACACTACTACATCAAGACGCTGTAGCAGTTGCTCCGTCCGACACTCATTAATAATTTATCAATACAGACAGAACTAGGTAAACGACATGCACGTTACATGTTATGAGTAGCCCTAATGCACTGAGAAAGACCAAATGTCCTTAGAGTTTTGACCTTTTTGAGTACATCTAGAGTTAAGGGGTTCAAATGTCACCGCAGAAGTCTGACCGTCGTTTATGTACTTTTTTATATTTTTATTTATTAATTATTTTTTATTTGTTTATTTATTCTTATATCTTTATTTCATTTTATTATTTTATCTTTTTCCTTATTTTAAAATATTTATTGTATCTTTAAAGTTTAACATTTTTGCAATGTAAATTCAATTATCCTTTACGATTAAAGTTTTGTTTTGATGAATAAATCAAAGCAGGACCCTTGATTCAAGGGTCCTGCTTTGATTTATACATCAAAAAGGACCCTTGATTCAAGGATCCTACTTAAATTTATACATCAAAAAGACCTTTATCCATCATGATGTATGCTTGGGAACCCTTTTAATGGAGAAAATGTGAGTCCCAGGGACACCAGTTTCATAACTGAAGTAAATCCATGTGAGCAGATGTGTTACAATGTATGTTATCTTCAGTGGCTTTAATATTTGTTTGTGAATCGGCCAGACTGACTGCTTGAACTCTAACCGACATCTACCTGGCCATGAGCATTTCCTATGATCCTATGATCTGTAATTCTGAATTAATATCTACAGCACATCATGATTATTTTTGTCATCTGTTTTGACGTCTATGCGTGTTCTTCCTACCATGTACAACATGCAACAGCGTCATAAATTCGCTATTTAACGTGCACCAGGCATACATGTTGTGTTTTTCCGTTGTTGTTTTTCATTTAGTAAGTTTGTACTTGATAACCACAGCATGGTCATTCTTATCATCCCACCCGGCCCCATGGGTATAAAGCTTTTTTTCATGTTCAACTCAGCTGAGCACGAAATTTCATCTACTTATAAAAGCAAAATTTCATCTACTTATAACAGCAAAAATACCGACAACTTAGGACGTTTCTTAGATGTTGTATTTATCATGCTAATGAATGTTAAAATGCAAAAAATTGTTGGCATTTAAATATTTATGAGCAGGATAAATTCCGTGCTCAGCTGAGGCGGGAAAATGTGTGATTCATCAAAATTCATCTGCTCCTTATCCCCATCTCCAAAGCTTCTCGGCAGCCCCTCATTGAATCCCCTTGGTCAACATAGTATAGTTTTCGCAATGATGAAGTAAAATAATGGGGTCGAATTGTTCAGCCGTTTCCAACTAGGTCGAACTGGTGCATTATTAGAACTGATATGTAAGGAGTATTCGCAGCGTTGTCATTCTAAGATGGCCGACCGGATATAACGCCATTTACATAGCTGGCTGTATTTGACATTTTCTAAGATATCCAACCGGATGTTAAGTCAGAAGGGTAAATCTTGTCCTGACGACTAGAATGCATTCACCCACATAATATACTCGCTCATTGCATAAAACGATACATTTTTATATGTAAATGCATATTTTCAAATTTTCAAGTATAATATATTCATTGTGATCCGCAGCGAAGACCCTAGCAAGAGTTCAGTTTCGTAAGGATGTGCGCTGACAATTGATTGTTGATGTAAAGCAACTCTTTGAATGCCCTAGTTTCATTTCCACTTCAGAAAAATAGGTCGGCCTATCCAATACTGGTAAGCCATAGGCTGATAAAATAAACTTCCGTAAGCCAGACACCGGCTAAAACTCTTCGAATTCATTTAGACTTTAATGGATTCCATTAAGATCGGTGTCTTTTATCTTAGCAGTTGGCGCAGTCGAAAAATTGTTCGAGCCAGTTCATGAAATTTTGGTACTTATCGCATTTGCGAGCATCGAATGCTCAGACGAGCCTGCGCAAACGCGCAGGTTCGTCAAAGCCTTCATTGCTCGTAAACAAAAAGAAGGGACATAGATGTAAACTCAGTTGAAAATTAACATTTCTAGGCCCACTAGAAAGCATTGCAGGCTCGATGGAGAGTGATTTGAGCATATGCGATAAGTACCAGAATTTCATGAACTGGCATTTCATCAAGTGCTGTAGGACCTGGAACAGTTGATCTGAGTCACGACCAAGCTTATCTCCAAATGCGCATGTCTGTACTCTGCATCTGCAGTCCATCAGAAACAATATTGGGAGATCTAATGGTATATATGCTGTGCATGCTCAAAAATTTGTTCGTATGATAATATCGCCAGTGCTCGCCGGGCCAGATCTTTGTGCATACCGCATCCGTAAATTAATGTAAAACCCATTTAATCCGAATGAACTTGCCTGCCCTTATCAATAGGATAAGTCCATTTCAAATTTTAGGGGTGTATAGGTTTTTTTTTATTTGTTTGTCCCCCGCCTTTTCGAAGAAAAGCGGAGGGACTTAGTTTTTGCCTCTCCGTCTTTCCGTCCGTTCGTCCGTCCGTCCGTCTCCCTATAAAAGTAGGTACCTTGTGGGCGCAACTCCTCCTACAGTTTTATACCGATTCTTTTGAAACTTCACTGGTGCTTTGGTCATGGTCTGAAGATATGCATGTGGTTTGGATATAATCCTCAGATGATTTTTGTCACTTTTTTCGCAAGTTAAACTTAGCCATTTTTCGGGCATTATCTATAACAATGTGAATGGACAGGGAATACCTTGTGGGCGCAACTCCTCCTACAGTTTTACATCGATTCTTTTGAAACTTCACTAGTGTGTTGGTCATGGTCTGAAAATATGCATGTTATTTTGGATATAATCCTCAGATTATTTTTGTCACTTTTTTTGAAAGTTGAACTTAGCCATTTTCCTGGCATTATCTTTAACAATGTGAATGGACAGGGTATACATTGTGGGCGCAACTCCTCCTACAGTTTTATACCGATTCTTTTGAAACTTCACTAGTCTTTTGCTCATGGTCTGAAGATATGCATGTGGTTTTGATATAATCCTCAGATTATTTTTTTTTTTTCACAAGTTGAACTTAGCCATTTTCCAGTATTATCTATAACAAAGTGAATGGACAGCTAGTGGGCGCAACTCTTCCTACAGTTTTAAATCGATCATTTGAAACTTCACTTGTGTTTTGTCATGGTCTGAAGATATGCATGTGGTTTGGATATTATCCTCAGATTAATTTTATCATATAAAACCTCAGCTTAACGTGTATCGCTTTTTCCAGCATTTCCCCC
This sequence comes from Loripinus fragilis, assembly GCA_964019695.1. NCBI lineage: Eukaryota > Metazoa > Mollusca > Bivalvia > Lucinida > Lucinidae > Loripinus > Loripinus fragilis. Next base: position 70,502,263 of record OZ026516.1, read on the forward strand.
TTCAGTGCTATCAATATCATGAATGTTTATATATATGTAGTACCTTTGAGTGCAAATGCTTCTACAAATTTATAGAATACTTTATGAAACATCTGTATGTGCTAATGTCATGGCCTGAAGATATGGATATGCTTTGGATAAAATTCTTAAGTTTTGTTTCTGTTTTCTTTTCTTCGAACTTTAATTGTTTCATGATAGTTCATATAGACAAAAAGTGGCGGGGGACATAAATTCTCTGAATTTGCTTGTTGTTTTTTGTTTTTCATTTTCTTTTTCACATTTTGATAGAGCATTCTGTAAGCAGACAGTGGAGACCCTGGTCATACGCCGCGTTCTGCGACGTATGATCTGGGACTCCACTATTTGCTAATGTCCCACAAAAAGGACACCAGGCCTATATGGGCTAAGCCTGCATGCACAGCTACAATTTACCAAGTTGGTTAATGTGCCTTATTTTGTCTGATACTTTATGTACTACATGTAAGCTTCTTTTTGTATGCAAAGCAGCGTAGGCTCTAGCGCGACTGTGCGAATCCACAGGCTCGCCTGAGCCTCTTGGCTGTTCGCCGATGCGACAAGTATCAAAATATCATGTGTTTCCGGCCAAGTCAATATGTATTCGTTTTTTTCGGCTGCAAGCCGTATGATATCACATTGCTTTTCTAAATTTCAACCAATCCTGAACAGACAGCAATTTGCATAGTGGAGCATATGAAACTCTCATTGATTAATAATCAGAATGTCCACACAAGCTTATTCTGGGTGACACTACTGCAAAATCTAGGGATACAGACTGTTTTCTTCTAAGAAAAATGTCAGCCTAACTGAAAGTAGACTTCTATTTTTAGACAAATGTATTCATTGCAATGCCAATCAGAGAGGTCATTGTTGAAGAACATAAATAAATCATGAAAATGCACCATTTCACTAAAGTTTTAATACCCCTATGTGTAATCCAATACTTTCATATCATCAAATTTCCAAACAATTTTAAGATGTCGTCTGCAAACCTTTGGAACAATTGACATATTGAGTATGAGTCTTCAGTTACGTTTAAAGGGACTGTTCTTTGTTTAGCAAGTGTACCAAAGTTGTGATTTTGCATTAGTGCCCTGTACTGGTTTTAAAACCCTTACAATAATAAAAATATAGGACTGTTTGCGTTTTACATGTAAGTGTATTAGCCGTTAAACATATTTTTCCAGGTCGGGTGACCCTAGTAGGCAACAAACAGCAATACATATACATGTACATGTAAAACAAATTCCACAATTAGAATGCAGCCGAATATCTTTTAAAAGGATGTTTCTAAATTCCATACCAAATCATGCGTGCTGGCTTATTTGTGCTAAATTTAGCCATGAGATGCGTTACTCTGCAGCTTCTCTTGCAAGTACGAAATGTACAAGGCAGAGTCAATTAAGAGCAAACAGGGGGTCTGTTAGTAATTCAACGTCGATCTAAGCATGGAGAACACATTTTCTGCATTAAAGCACACCGATCAACCTGATCAAAGGAGTAATTAATGAATGATTATTTTTATTCATCCTAGAAATAAAATTTGGAATGCACTCCAGTCTATCAAAAAGCGACCTATCGCTACATGTACGAGCGATGAATGCACATGCGAGAAACCAAATCACTTTTCCCTTCCCAACCTCACCCCGCCTCTCTGAGCTGGCTCTTTTAAGAAAAGCCAACCCTCTTTACAACGACACTGTCCCAAAATAGTTTGACGTTAAACTGAATTTCTTTTGTAATGAATTCAAATCCAAGCTTAACTGGTACATTAGCTGATAAGAGCAAAGAAAAATTGACGTTGTAAAAAATTTTGCTGTCATAAAGAATTTGCTGTAAAGAGTCTTCACTGTGCCAGCAACACATATTATATCATTTAATAGGGAGTCATAACGCAGAAAAAAAATTCTCTGATATGAATATAATGCCTCTCAAGTAAACTTCTAGACTTGATGCGGTAATTCGAGTTATCAGATTTCGAACTATCCAAACACCAGTTATATGTTATAAGGAAGCGAACTTGTTTTCTGTTACTGCAGCTAAAACGCTAAAGTTGATTTACGATCAAATGTAAAATGATTATATAGGCCAATGACGTTACTCGCATAAGGGTAAAACCACTCTTTTTATGTGCATACACAGCTTTCTAGTGGGACAAGACAGCTAAATTTTGGTATGAGCCTTCATCTGGTACCATACTTAGTGTGTGCGAACAGTGAGGGCTCTGGCGAAACTGTGAACCTGCGCAGTCTCGCCTGAGCCTTCGCTGTTCGCATACGCGTTAAGTACCAACTCTCGCGTGCTGGTTCTGTTTTCATTGCGTTTTCATACCTGTAGATATGCAACAGATGCGGCAACCAGTTGCGTTTTTTGTAGTTATCATTAAAATGAATAAAACTCATTCAATTAGATCTGATCAAAAGATTTGATTGCAACAGCGAAAGGAAACAAAAATAATAAGAACGGCAACCAGGAAACGTGCAGGTTTAATACGGGAACCATTTCTCGACTGGTAGATTATTGCAATACAATTAAGATTGGAAAGCGCAGTGGCTCAGTAGTAGAATGCTTGACTTGAAATAAAGGGGTCGATGGTTCGAACATCAAACATCACTTGACTGAGGTACTGTGTTTGATCCTTCAGCAAGACACGTTATCCTTTGCTTAGTACTGGTTCAACCCAGGAAACATCCTGGCTTGATTGAAATATTGTTGAATTGTTCGTGAAGCATCATCACAAACAAACAAAAGCATTCTCAACATGAGAATCATTACCAGACTGGATGAAAGAAAATGAAAGAAAAATTGTGTATAGGCCTTTTTTACATATTCCTATGATGCATTTATGGTATGTATTTTCAATTTTAAAGGTGTACAGCTGCATGAATTGTAAAGATATGAAACCTGTACATATTGCGCAGGTTTCCTTGAACATTTCAAGCGATGTTGACCCCAAATCGAAACTATCATCTGCATTTTTAGCCTGTCTTCAGGCCCTGTATTAAGACACCCAAATGAAAGTCCTTTAACTACTACAGATATAAATATATGATATTTTATTACTTCCCCATAGCTCAGAATAAATAACACAGTCGGTGAAAAATTTTACAGAGGTGTATTTGCTTGTATATGTATATGCACATATTTAACTATTTTTCTATTTACTGGTCTGATTCCAGACTAATGCATTTTAAGCAGTTATTTTTTCAAGAACTGTTGTCAGCTCATACTTGAAGATATCCACTTCTTATTAAAATGTTAGTTAGTCGCATGTTTTAACTTGTACCTTTTTTATTTCATTTTTTTAAGTTTTTGGAGAAAATGACCTACCTCTTCGAGTACATCAGCAATTTTGCTTAATGTTTCATCTGGCAGGTTCTTGAATGTAGGCACGCTGGAAATAGAAAAAAGACACAGGATCTAAGATAGGGCAATATAAACAAAAGTTTTAAACGTAAAATTTTGAGTATTCTCTTATCACTCAGTTTTAGCATATGTTTTGGGTGATCAAAAGAATCGTCTCAATGAGACGATTCTTTTGAGTACCCACAACATGTGGTATGATGCAGAAAATAGAAAACGCTCTCTCATTTACAAGTGTTATACAATTGGATTCCCACAACCATCTGCTAGGCTGTGCAATAAGTTGTCAAAGTTCTTTTCAATTTCATTGATGAATTCCTTTAGTTCTTGTTTTTATTTTGTTGAACTTAGCATTCAACTAATTTCCATTCTGTATGAACAGATTGGTTTTAACCCTTAATGCGCCATTCGCAACAAAAGTCGTCTGCTTTTCTCGTCTACTGAAATGTTTAAGAATCCTCTATGGCAAACAGTGTGGACCCAGATAAGACTGCTCCTGTAGGAGCAGTCTGTTCTGGACCCACGCTGTTTGCTTCTATACTTAATTTGCCAGTAATGTTGGGCAATTATTAGCAGCAGACGACTTCAGCAGATGACATTTTCAGATGCATTTTTTCTTGACACTTTAAGGATTAAAAGTAACTAAGGAAATTATCTACCTCATTCATTGGTCTATTAACAATATGGTCTAGATTGCCACTTTGTCATGTTTGTGGTTACTACAAACAGTATCGTTAATGTAAAACAACCACCTTTGAAATGATTTCCCTAGTTTTGAGCAATGTTTGGGTATGGGCTATGAAGATTGTTGAGACAATGTTCAAATAACTTGATATGATGATTAACAGCTTGAAACCTTACTTGTCGCAAACGTTGCACCAAACTAATTAAACCAAATTTGGTGAGCTGCCTTTGATATTGGTGTAACCTTTTAACTGCTTTAAAACTATGTTCTGTTCGATTGTATTGGTCCAGAGAAGAATTACATCAACTACAGGTAGATACGTTTAGCAATTTAACTTTTAAGCAATTTTCACTGTTTAGCAATTTCCACTTTTTAGCAATTTTCACTGGAGAAATGTTTGCCCAGAGTCGGCCTTAGTAGGAATGTAAGCATGGTAATTGTAAGGTTTGCGCCATGAAAACTTACACGTATTTACACAATATACTTTACAGTAAAGCCTGCATGTGTAAAACGGCCACTCTCAAAAAGACAGAAAATTGGTTTTCAAGACCAACTATCTCTAAATGCAGGTCAAAAGTATTGCAGAATGCTCCAAGCGGAGCATTCTACAATACTTTCGACCTTCATGAAGCTACCATTTGTCATTCAACAAATTTAAACAAGTCTGAGACTATTTCCTGTATCCCTATCAAATGTAATGTATTGTGTAGGCCTATATAAAATGTTTGTATCTTGATATACTAATATTTGAATAAAATACTGTTTGCACTAAGCTCTTTGTTTTGTCTATTTTCAGTGGCCGTTCAAGACAGGTTTTACAGTAGAAAGACCCAGGAACACAATAGGATGGCTTAGAACTAAAAGACTAGGTCGATTCCACCTAGAGTTTGCACTCAAAGAAAGCATTATATAGATAGCATTGTCAGGTTGTTTGATAATAAAGTAATATAAACGATACCAATACGCCACAACCAGACAGACTATATCTCTTACATCAGTTGTTAAACTTCACAAACACGTGATGCGGATGACTCAAAGAACAGTGTTATTTATTGGTACATGTAACATGTGACTTGAAAACCTTCTGATTTGTGTCTACTCGGTTAATTAAAATGACCCCTCACAGAAAACGGAAATATATTACAACGTAAATCTAAAATGCAGACCACACAAAGCAACAATCAAATATCAAAATATACATATGACAGCTTGATTGAATAAGACGAGGCAATTCAACAATAACAGAGCACAGCATGCATGCACCTATGACTATTTTCATTGAATAAAATCGGGCAATTCTCAACCACTGCACACTGAAAAACTTATATCAACGTGACTAAAGAAGACCCAGCATTTAAACAATCACAGAAGTTGAGCACACAGAAAACCTATGATTACGAAATTGAATAAGACCAGGCATTCAATAATCAAAGAACACAGAAAACCTATGACAACTTAATTGAATAAGACCAGGCAATACAATTATTACAGAACACACAATACCTTTGACAACGTAAATGAATAAGGCCAGGCAATCCATTATCACAGAACACAGAATACTTTTGACAAAGTAAATGAAAAAGGTCAGGCAATCCATTATCACAGAACACAGAATACTTTTGACAACGTAAATGAATAAGGCCAGGCAATCCATTATCACAGAACACAGAATACTTTTGACAAAGTAAATGAAAAAGGTCAGGCAATCCATTATCACAGAACACAGAATACATTTGACAACGTAATTGAACAAGACCGGGTAATTCAATTATTACAGAACACAGTAAACCTTTGCCAACGTAATTGAGTAAGACCAGGCACTTCAAATATCACAGAACACAGAAACCCTGTGACAACGTAATTGAATAGGAGCAGGCGATTCATTTATCACAGAAAACAGACAACATTTGACTACGTAATTGAATAGGACCAGGCAATTTACTTATTACAGAACACAGAAAACATATGCCAACGATACTGAATAAGACCAGGCAATTCATTTATCACTGAACACAGAATATCTTTGCAAACGTATTTGAATAAGACCAGGCATCTCCATTATCACAGAACACAGAATACCTTTGACAAAGTAATTGAATAATACCAGGCAATTCAATTACTACAGAACACAGAAAACCACTGTCAACGTAATTGAATGAGACAAGACAATTCAATTATCACAGAACAAAGAATATCTATGCCAACGTAATTGAAAAAAAACAGGCAATTTCATTATCTCATTACCAAGAAAACCTTTGACAACGTAATTGAATAAGACCTGGCAATTCAATTATTACAGAAAAAAGACAAAAATGTCAACGTTATTGTATAAGACCAGGCAATTCAAATATCACAGAACACAGAGTACATGTGACAACGTAATTGAATGCGACCAGGCAATTCATTTGTCAAAGAACACAGAAAAGATTTTACAACGTAATTGAATTGCACCAGGCAATTTAATTATCATAGACCACAGAATACCTATACCAACGTAACTGAATAAGACCAGACAATTCAATTATCACAGAACACAGAATATCTAAGCCAACGTAATTGAATTAAACTAGGCAATCCAACTATCACATTACAAAGAATACCTATGCCAACGTATATTAATTAGTCCAGGCTATTTAATTATCACAGAATACAGAATGCCTATACCAATGTAAATGAATAAGACCAGGAAACTTAATTATCACAAAACACAGAATACCTATGACACTGTTGTTGAAAAAGACCAGGAAATTTAATTATTACAGAACACAGAAAACCTTTAAGACCAAGCAATTCAATTATTACAGATTACAGAATACCTTTGTCAACGTAGTTGAATAAGACCACCAAAAACCTTTGTCAACGTAAGACAATTCCATTATCACAAGACACAGAATACCTTTGACAACGTAAATGAATAAGACAAGCCAATCCATTATCACAGAACACAGAATACCTTTGACAACGTAATTAAATAAGGCCAGGCAATCCATTATCACAGAACACAGAATACTTTTGACAATGTAACTGAACAAGACCAGGTAATTCAATTATTACAGAACACAGTAAACCTTTGCCAACGTAATTGAGTAAGACCAGGCAATTCAAAATATCACAGAACACAGAAACCCTGTGACAACGTAATTGAATAGGAACACGCAATTCATTTATCACAGACAACAGACAACATTTGGCTAAGTAATTGAATAGGGCCAGGCAATTTAATTATTACAGAACACAGAAAAACTTTTGCCAACGTAATTGAATAAGACCAGGCAATTCAATTATTACAGAGCACAGAAAACCTTTGTCAACGTATTTGAATAAGACCAGCAAATTCAATTATTACAGAGCACAGAAAACCTTTGTCAGCGTAATTGAATAAGACCAGGCAATTCAATTATTACAGAGCACAGAAAACCTTTGTCAATGAATTGGATAAGACCAGGCAATTCAATTATTACAGAACACAGAAAACCTTTGTAAACGTAATTGAATAAGACCAGGCAATTCAATTATTACAGAGCACAGAAAACCTCTGTCAGCCTTATTGAATAAGACCAGGCGTATTTGAATAAGACCAGGCAATTCAAATATCACAGAACACAGAATACATGTGACAACGTAACTGAATAAGCAAATCTATTATTACAGAACACAGAAGCCCTTTTACAACGTAATGAATAAGACCAGGCAATTAAGTTATTACAGAACACAGAAAGCCTTTGTCAACGTGATTGAATAGGACCGGGCAATTCAATTATTACAGAACACAAAAACCTTTGTCAACGTCATTGAACAGGACAAGGCAATTCCATTATCACAGAACACAGAATACCTGTGACAATGTAATTGAATTCGACCAGGCATTTCAATTATTACAGAACACATAAAACCTTTGTCAACGTGATTGAATACAATGTAGGACCAGGCAATTCAACAACCACAGAACATAGAATACCTTTGACAACGTATTTAAAAAGACTTAGTCTGCAACTATGAACATTTTTCGAAAAAATCTGTTTTTGTAAATCATTTGTAAAAGTAGAATTAAGTTATGTTTTCACAATAAATCTGTTCACCATAGCTTAAACTGCATGGAAAAGTGAATTATCTTATAAAAACATGTGTTTGTCTCTTGTTGGTAATTATTTGCGTCCCTCCAATAATTAAAGACAGTTAATATTTAGCATAAATGCTGTTGTTTTGATACTGATAATTTGTTAAGATTTACGAAATTGGTCAAATATATACTTAATTTTTTTTTTGCTGTGTTCTTGAAAAATAGAAACATTATTTCTAAAATTAAAATATCAAAAGTTACAGACTATGCAGCTTTTATAAGACCGGGAAGCAAATTCAACCATCACATATCCAAGCATACATATGAAACCTATTCTAAAGCTATTCGTTTGAAGTGACAATCAAAATGTAAATGTATATCTTTAAATGAAAACTTGCAGCAGATGGCACCCACGGGATGGCACCAGCAGGCGACAATATAAGCTTTGTTTTCAGCTAACAGTGTAAAAGTGTTTAGATATAATCGACTGTAACAGTAACGCTTCAATCTCTAAGACAATTACTATTAACTCTTCTCCTGTAAGTGTCGTCTGCTGATTTCCTTTACGAACAGTTTGGATCCAGATCAGGCCCGACATTTTGTCGGGCCTGATCTGAATTCAAACTGTTTGACACCCTGATGGTATTCCTGAAAGAATTTTCTGAAAATCTTGATTTTGAAAATATTCAGCAGACGACAAAAACATGCTAACGTTCCCAGCATGCAAAGACTTTATGCTGCACCTGATGGCAATTCATCAATGCAAGTAATAAGACTCAAAGTGCACAGATGCAAAGTAATGCACCTTAATCTAGCAGATCTATGCAAGGTGCCAAATAGTAATCCTTTTCTTATGTTAAACATTCAGTTGCCAATCGGAGATAAATTGCGTGTGAATCTGTTAACCATGTTATACCGCAGAAAATTAACTGCATTTTGTTCGCGTGATATCAGATTTATCATAGATTTTCTTTGACGGTTATTAAACAGCGGGATAAAGCCACAATGATATAATCTTTTTAGGAAAAAATGACAATTTTCCAAATTGTGAATGCATGAGAATAGGAACTTAATTTAAGTGAATAGCATGTATACTGACGGGCAAAAGAAACGCTACAATAGAATTGTGTCATGTTAGACATGTGGTTTACAAATACGAGCTGCACAAGCTTACCATGACCAGAACATCGGGTTATTTGAATTTATCATTTTTTGTTTATCAGGCATGTTGGCTGATATACATGAATATTTTAACTACTGTCGCTAATTTTATTTCCTTCTGAGTAATTTATCGACAATTTTGCATGTAACGTATCTTTTGCCCGTCAGTATATAAAATATCAGGCTTTGGGGATAGAGATATTTTAGAAGTATGGGGGTCATACGTACTTATGTAGCATCATCTAGTAGACATAAAGCTTTTGGTTTACTGTACCCCCTTTGTATTTACGAATTTATTTGTTTTGTTTTTTCCTTAGTGTAACCATTGCTTGATATGATTATTAACCGCATTTTATAAACACTTTGGCAAACCATGAAGCCTATAATTACAGAATCTCTTTTAACTGATAGTTAACAGATCATGCATATGGTGCAGACCCCCCGATATTACGTCACAGTGATACGTACTGATAATTTAAGACAACCTTCAGTTTATTGTTTACATAAGAAAACATATTTTATCTCTCAATAAATATGATCAATAAATAGGCCAGTTCCTTGAGCAAGACACATTTATCCTAGCTTAGTGCTGGTTCAACCCAGGAAGACCCGTCCCTATTTAACTGAAAGATTGTTGATGGGACGTAAAGAATCAAATCAAACAAACAAAGAAAAATAGGCCAGCTTATACCATTTTGGTACTCATCGTTGATATTCCAATATCTCGCGCTCAGAAAGTGCAATGCATGCTGGTGCAACAAGCAAGTTATCGTATGGTTTTGCATCTGATCGGGCGATAATACACTCGCTTTCTTCCCGTACAGACGCACAAACCATATAATACTAAAAAAAATAAGTGATAATCAATAGCTGGATTGGAATTTATCTCAGTATAGAAAAAGAATGTTTTTTCATTTTTGTGTTGTGGTTATTTTGCTTTCAATCTTTTTCAGTCAGTGATAATTTGGTTGGATAATTTATGTTTTTGAGCTAGCAACTGAACGGACAAGAAGCTTGACTGAGGCTGGCAGATAGATAAAGTAATGTAAGGCTTCATTCGTATTTAATACCAGGAAACCTCGAACTATTTAGAGACATAAAACGATGATGATAACACGTAACACAAACAAATAAAATCTAAAAATATTACTAATCTATCAAAAGATCTTGTCAGAAATCAACAACAACAGAGAATCTGATCTATCATGTGCTGTATCTAATCATCTCTCTCATACGTTTATGAAACGGTTCCTTTAGATCAATATGTTGCTTGCCAATTGTACTCAAAAGAATATAAAAAAATACTAGCCCATAAAGACGCAAGGGAGTAAGTATGACCAGAAAATCCCACAATCAATCACATCCAATAGACCAACCCATGGCACCGCGAGGAATAGTCAAATATCGATAACAGCAACATGAATTCAGAACACAATGATAGAAGAGAAGCAAGCCCTCTCTTCCCCAGCGAGATGATTGCAAAACTGGAAAGGACAAAAAGTACTGCAAAACAAAACAAGGACCTAACTCTAATCCCCACAGACAATGGGAGAAACAACAAACAATGAATAAACGACAACAGCAGAGCCACCACCTGCTCAACAGCCGAAGCCACTACTATCGTGCCAACCAAGTGTGACAGTGACGTAATATTTTGTTTAAAATTGTTAAGTAAAGCATTCACTTGTATGCTCCACTTGAGCTAACGCGAATCGATATTAATCGTATAATGCGGATAGGATTAATTCACAAGCGATCTATCCATTATAAGTCCATGATAACTTTGTAAACAAAACTTGACGTCACTGTCACTCTTGGCTGGCAGGACAGTAGAGGGCTTAAGTTAATTTCACTGGCCAAATCTTCACCCTAGATTCTGCTGTTGTAGAAAAACAAAATTAGCTGGCCAAAAATTGCGGGTTTTTTTTTGTTTTTTGTTTGTTTGTTTGTGTTTTTGTTTTTTTTGGTTTTATCGATAACAAAAATTCAAAGTTAATAATGGCCCGGACGTGTGTATTTGGTTATATGTGCTGTTTGCTCTTAAAGATAACTGTGCATCGGAAATATACAATGCAATTTACCAACACTTTAATGAATGAGCGAGCAACAAAACAACCCGCTTTTAAAATATGTATTTTATAGTTGTATTTGAGTTTCTTCTGTAGCATGACACGTACAACACGCAATTTATTGGAAATGGACAGAAGGACATATTTTGTTCATTGTAGCGGTTGTATATGTCTAACCCGATTGCACTCTCAGAAACAAAAAGCCAAAACTCTTTATAAGTGCAAGAGGGTTAAGACTTAAATATGTGTTGATTATTATTATTTAATTTTTATATACAAATAAAATATGTGACGTCATAAAATGGTCATTTGGGAAGACCATAACGACTATAAACGGAAGGAGGGGATGGTAAAATGGCTTTAGACCATGCCCCAAAAACTTTATTAATAGAAATCTTATCAAATGACCGCAGATATCCTGAGAGAATACTGACAGGACACGTTCCTCATCATATATGATGCTAATTATTAACAATGGTAACGAATAATTATGATAATATACCGCTAATACCAGCTTGGCTATGAATATAGAGCAATCTCAGAGACTCTCTTGGAATTCCAATGACTGTCTAGACGCAGAATGCAAGATGTGCGCGGTGGCATTTATTAGCACATAATGCATAAGAATAACGCAGAGGTATTGATAAAACAAGGAATCGTGTTTGGGATCTCGGAGACAATTTCAAGATACGAAGGAAAAACAAGAAGCACTCTTAAAGTGTATAGATGCACATGTTAGCAAATTTTTCATGGCCAAGTTTGGCAATCAAACCCAGAGAAGTCGCAGCACATGGAAAGGGCCCCTTAATCACATAAACCCATTGCACGATACCATAAATAAAATGATATTATGATTCGTATATTGTCGAAGGGCAATTTCCACGAAGGTAAACGATAAACGTTCATAAATTTCGAACACTTTTATCTTTCAGTTCTCAAATAATTGTTTGTTTCAAGGACTGAAAGGCACAGAACGGGTGTCCAAATAGCAAACAGGGAAGGCCCTGATCAGACTGCTTCTTCAGAAGCAGTCTGATCTGGGTCTGCCCTGTTTGTCTAGGCTATTTTAGCTTGCAACTAGTGTTCGAAATTTTAGAATGCTATAACAAAGTAAGAAAGAGGGCAAATATCAGGAATCGATATAATCAAGCACCAAACCTGACCAGGATACCAATGGGAAAGTGACAACTTCACAATCAGACATCATAAACGAGAGCCAAGAGGTCAGCCCTTTCCCAGTAAGTCTGATTTTGCATGTACATGCTTCCACGGATTAGCAATGATTAATGTATGATGTTTTCTTGATGCTGCTGCTGGCATTATGTTGTTGTTGTTGCTGTTGTTGTCGTTGTTTGTTTTTTTTGTTATTTGTATCTTTATTAAGTCTTCCAATCAAATAGTACAATTCTATGCATGACACTTAACAATATACAATAATTTAATTGTAACGATTACCCAGTGCATAAATAGGAATATCGGACTGGCAGGCTTAACAATGATCATTTTTAAAAAAAATAGAAAGAAGGAAGAAAGAAGTAAAAAAAAAAGATAGAAAGGGAATATGTGACTGTGACGCATTCTATAAGTAGGCATTTTATAGTCCGATTTTTGGACATTGAATTTTTTCAGGTGTTCAGAGTCTGGTCAAATATCTAATAGTTCATATAAACTCAATCTCAGGTCTCTTAAGCAAATAAGATTCATATTTATGTTTTTATTAAAAGCTTAAAATTTCAACATTGATTTTATCTGTAAAATAATTATTCTGCATCAAAAAACCTAACCAATACATATAACAGCTCATGTGCTTTGGAGTAGTTGCCATTTTTTCCTGTGGACCTCTAGTTTATCTTTGGAAAATGCAATGTGTTCTTCTATTTCTCGTGTTTGATGCAATAATTGCAGGAAACCATTTATAGTTGGTCTTTGTAATTTATATTTCGAGGAAAAAATGTAGTATTTTACTAAAAGTACAATGAAATTAAAAACTAAATTTTTTGGCTTGTTTTTACAATTAACTCCGAAGCTTATATTGAAGTAACTCAACTGGATTTCAATATTGTTAGAAGTCAGTATTTCCTGAACGTTTGACCACAGATCCTGTATATACCAACATTGCCAAAACAGGTGGAATTGGTTTCCTCTTGCATTGAACCAAAATCACATAGTACAGACGGGACTAATTTACATTTAAACAGATATCTATTATTTGGTATTATTCTCATGAGATATTTATAATTAAAATTTCTAAGTTTAACATCATCAGTGCAACTAAAGCTCATTTGATAAAATTGAGACCAGTTCATCTCATGTTGAGGAAATTCCTTTGCCCATTTTTCTTCTGCTTTTATTGTAGGTACTTTTTCAACGTCTAACTGTAGTTTATATAAGAATTTATTTATCGAACCTTTTTGTTGAGTAATAATATGCAGTGCTTTGTTTATTTTTTTAGGTAAGTTGTTATAGTTTTCATCTTTTAGCTTATTTTTCCATTCTTTTGATATGTTAGATACTATATTATAATATTTAAGGAAATCTTTTTGATGGATATTATACAAATTTTGTAGTTGTTCTAATGTATAAAATCTTTGAACTCTAAAGTCATATATATGTTCGATTAATTTTATCCCCTTTTCATACCAGTCATGGTAAAAGAGAATCTTATTATTACATTTTATTTGAGAATTATTCCATATTATTTCCTTTGTTATCACATGAGTGCTTTCAGAGTTATTAATTTTACACCACCCGGCTAAAACATCCCGCAGAAACATATTTTCCTTTGTAATTTGACTGCAATCTTGAATGTGTAGGTTACTTTCTAGTATTAATTTCCCCCCAAAAGTGTTTAATTTTTCAAGATAAAACTCTTTCCATATACCTTTGTTTTGTTCATCAAATATCCGTCTAACCCATCCAGCTTTTAGAGCTTCAATAAAATAATCTATATTTATCAACCTGAGTCCCCCGTTCTTATAGTCCTGCATTATGACTGAACGTTTGATTTTGTCTGGTTTTGAGTCCCATATAAAATTAAAAATTTCGAACTTTATTTTTTTCAAGATATCTAGTGGTGGATTATTTAATACAGTTAATGGATAAATAAGTTTAGGTAAAGCAAAGGTTTTCACTACAGTGATTTTTCCCATTAAAGATAGCTTTCTATGGTTCCAACGTTTAAGGCAGTTTACAAAATCATTTAGCTTTGGTATTAGATTATTTTCAATTAATTTTTGTTTGTCATTAGAAAAAATAATTCCTAACGTTTTAGCTGAATTAGAAGTCCACAGGAATCTCAAATTTTTCAAGTGTTGAATGTTTGTATATTTCAATGAGCCTACTCTCAAAATTGTAGTTTTGTTTACATTTAGTTTTAGACCTGATATTAATTTAAAGTCGTCAAGTATGCATAAAAGCTTTTGGAACGATTTTAATGACCCATCCATTGCAAACGTGGCATCATCTGCAAACATGGTGCTTTTGAATTCTCTTCCATTTATTTTTATACCTGTTATTTCACTATCGTTTAAAAGTGTTGCGGATAAAATTTCAATGCATAAAATAAAAAGATAAGGGGATAATGGACATCCCTGCCTAACACCTCGACTTATAGAAAAGAAATTGGACATAAAACCTGCATTTTGCACACAGCTATTTGCTCCCTGGTAAAAACATTTAACCCATTTTATTATGTCTGTCCCAAAATTAAAAGACTCTAAACACTTTATTATATATTTGTGGCTGATACTGTCAAATGCTTTCTCAAAGTCTGCAAAAAATAAAAGTCCAGGCATGTTTTCTTTTTCTAACATTTCAATTGTTTCTTGTATGAGGCGGATATTCTCGCCAATATATCGTCCCTTAATAAAGCCTGTTTGAGAACAATCAATAATTTTAGGTAAAAATTTCTTAATTCTATTTGCTATAGATTTTGTTACTATCGTTACTGTTACTGTCGTTGTTGTTGTTGTTGTTGTTGTTGTTGTTGTTGTTGTTGTTGTTGTTGTTGTTGTTGTTGTTGTTGTTGTTGTTGTTGTTGTTGTTACAACTGTTGCTGTTGTTGTTGTCCGCCCTTTCCATGTTTTGATTTCCTTCGATCTTCGCGCACATACATGAAACAAAAACATGCAATGCCATAGTTAAATGGCGTATGGTAAGATGTGACTACCAGAAGAGACTTGATGTACTCTGCGCCACCATGACTACATCAAACAACCTATAGTGATACGTGCCTTGATTTTGGTGAAAAGTGAGGCTTTGGTATTGCATGTGAATACTCTGTTGGCAGATGATTCACATTAATTGTTTATCCTTATTCGGTGATGCTTGAATCGTCAAAAAGCAATAAATGCACGATTGTCTAACCACCCCGTATGTGCTCAGATTGGTCATGTAAGCCCTGGTGGAAATATGATTGGTTTGTGTTTCAAGATGGCGACCACCAAAGACAACTCGTGATGGCAGCAGATAATATTGGGGATGGGGGTTACCAACTAGAAGTTATAATTTTCTTGCAGATGGCTTCATTCAACTTATTCGTCTCTTCATTGCATTTTGAATTCACCAGAAATTGTGCATATCCAAAAACCTCTACCGTTTTCATTAGACGAATATTTGACACTAAGAGCCATAACGTCACCAGTATCAAAATATGTACGTGTATCGTCCCTTGGATTTTTCATCTGTCTTGAAAAAAGTTCTTATTTGTAAATTCGAACAATGGCACAAATATTTTCTGAGCACCCATTGGCTTCTAGTATATACTTCATATCAGATGAGAAATACTATTTCAAGGACCGTTTTGGATTATGCGAACATTTTGATTTAAGGTAGTGCCTTAGCTTATAAATAATGTTTGCTGCATTTGGCGCTTTATGGTAATTTTCTGAGTCTGTATCTTGAACCGCATAGCTATGTATAATGCAGCCAGAGCTGTTTTCCCGTTCACAATAGAATGCCATTACCCAGAATAGAACTCAATATTAGTGTTGGCTTATTTCACACTATATTAATTGATACTTCTGGCATGACGCATGTGGTCAGTAAACTCTCCAAGACACAAGTGCGAAAATACATTTGACTTTTATAACTAAAACGTTTAAGAACCTGATAATATCGCTTCCCACAAAATTTCAAATGAATTTGTGGACTAAAAGGGGGTAAAGGGATAAAGTAATTAAGACTATAGGGACCTGTACTCCAAGGCCATATCCCTGGCGAAAGTATTGAGCTGAAAGAATAGTTTAACAAACAAATATCTTACAAAATGTGCAATGCATTTGATACATGTATAACAATCGCGGGAAATGTGCAAAATATGAAACCTGTGCAAAAATGCACAGGTTTCATATTTTGTGCACTTTCCGCAGTTTTTTAAAAATGTTTAATATTGAACGGAAAATTTCACTAATCTTCCATTTACTTTCATAAAATAAAGTTTGTACACATTAGTTTTAGAATACACAGACAGTGCTGAGGCAGATCAGATATGTCATATGTCAATCAATGCATTCCAAAATCCTGAACGTAAGGAAATAAATCTAAATCGTATGCATACAAAATATCAATAATTTCAAGTTTAAATGGCACATTGTCTTTAGATAAACTGAACAATATTCTGAGAAACTGTTATAAACTGCTTAATCCAGCATTATGAGGCTGGGAAGTCAGACTCAATATCCTGAATTTAGGAATAATCCCGACAACTTCCACCCATGACAATGTACCCGTTCATGGGTATCCATCAAAAAGAAATAGCCTTTATAAAGAGGTAATGATAAAAATGAGCAATGCGTGTAAAACAGAAAAAGGGGTCACAAATGTGAGATTTATGTAATTTTGTTAAGCCTTTTTCCAATCTACTGTAGCAGGGAACTTATTAATAATACTAAATAATACGTTATTTCATTTATTGCTTATTTTACAGACAAAGTAAGTAAGGGTGCAAAAATCATGAATCGATACAATCAAGTACCACACCTGACCCAGGATACCAATGGGAAAGTGACAAACTCATAGCAGACACCACAAACGAGAGCCAAGAGGTCAGCCCTTTCCCAGCAGGTGACCACAAAGCACATATAAACAGACGCGCACAAAGACATAGCAAACACAAGACAGAACAAAAACATAAAAGATCCACAAAAGAAGTACCGCCTTGGAACGGTCAGTAAAATATTTCACTGGAGGGCTTAAACCGGTTTAACGGCGCCAACCTCACCCTTAATTGAGATGTGGATCAAGACAACTAGATATTTGGTTTGCATGAAAGACCCCTAACTTATCAATGCATCATCCCCTAAAACATATAAATCAAGATATAACAAGGAGATAAAGCAAAGATAAGGACTCAACAGTAAATAAAACTGAATACCGGAGCAAAAGAAATCCAACAGGTAAACCTCGGTGGGCTACTTCACAGCTACATTCAAAGCTACAGTGTAAAAATAGTGTAACTTTGGTGTGGTATTTCCATTGCTTTAAAACTATGTTTTATTTGATTGTATCAATCTGGAAAATAACTACAACAACAACAGGTAGAAATATGTCCTACTATTCGCGAAGAATGTTTGCCTGAATCTTATTTAGTAGAGAAGTAAGTGTTTGTCAACACCAAAAGCGGTAGCAGTTCAGTCGCCACTTCTTTTGGTGTAAACTTAATTTGTATTTTATTGCGTATTTGCATGCTTGGTAAAGTTTGCATATTTTTGTCGTCTGAGGATGTTCTTTATTACAGGGTTCCCACAAGCTTTTGAAATCATAGAAAACCTGTAAAATCATAAGAGAAAGTTCCATGCATGAAAAAAAACACGGAATTTGATAATATCTGAATAATCATGGAAAAATCATGGAATTTAGTGAAATAATTTGATGAAACCACCAGTAGCCAGAAAACTAGCTGTCGGACACTTGTGTCCGACAGCTAGTTTTCTGGCTACTGATGGTTTCAAGTTTTGATCATTTCCAAATGCATGCATGATCTACAGCATGCTGTTGTTGCTGCATTCCACATTTATGCTCATCGTGGGGAAAATGCAGTTTAAATGGGAGGTTGGAGGCCGTGCATTAAAGCATGGAATTGTGATTTTGAATTTCTGTGGGAACCCTGCTATTAGCTTCTTTCAAAAAAAGTGATCACCATCAGAGTGTCAATTTTTATCCTATAATCCAGATTAGGCCAAACATTTTACTTACTAAATTGACAGACAAATGAACAGATAAATATTAGCAAAAATAGTTGTGTTGTTTTTCTACAAATCTAAGTGACTTACGTTTTTGCCACCCTCTCGAACCGCCTCTTCTTTAACGAACTTTGCACTTTCATGCCAGTTCGCCCGCCAGCCGCCGTGTTTAAAACTACTTGGTTTTTAGTAATATCCTGATATGACGGGTAACTAATATACTACTACATAGTAACAAAACTCTAAATGATGTCACTCAATGCACGTTATTCACAACATATCTAATGGCGACATTTTCAGTCTGTAGTGTTTAGTCACATATTTAAAGTTAAACTGTTCCAGCAACTTGAATGGTAATTCCAAATATCTAGTACGTAGCCAACAAAGTCATAATTCAGGAAAGTTTTAAACTTTACAACACGATACTATTTTTTTTCTAAACCTATACTTGATATCACCATCACCATCTGTTCTATATTGTTGCGTTATGATAAATTGCTAAAAATAATACTTCCGTATGTTTATTACGTGAATAACAAAGTCAAAATCCAGTGCTGTTTGAATCTGCAACAGGCACATGGAAATATGCATTACTATCGTTCTATATCACAAAATGTTCGATATTTTTGAGTAAATTGATAAATCGCTATGTTGGTGAAAACATCATTATCCAGAAAAAGTAACGGTCATTTACGTGTGCATACTGTTGATTCAATCAACAGTATGCACATGTAAATGTCCGTTACTATTTCCATTCATATAAACTTGAAATCACCAACTATTCTTTATTTTTGTAGAAGCAAGTCGCTAACACAGTACGTCCAAATGCTCAGTACATAGGCTCAATGCTTTCAACCTGTAATAGGCACCTTTATCATATGACGTCGCGTCTGGGAGTGATATAACGCCTTGCATTAAAATCGATAAGCCACTTGTGGTTTACAGATTTTGGTAACGTTACATATTGACGGGCGCAATAATGCTGCGTGTATATGGCAAAACACGATTCCAAAGCAGTTTTAGGGTCAAATGATAAATTAAAACTAACATTCGGCCCCTGTATTATTCAATTTATTAAACTCGTTGCGAAAAAATAGATACAACAAGCCTCGCATGTTATCTCTTTTCCCAAACTCGTTTCATAAATTCAATAACACATGAGCACGTATGTAAATATACGATTCTAATTCCTTTCATCTAAGCTCCAAATCAACAACTGTTCTATATTTTTTCTTTAGGAAAAACTGCTAAAATGTACGTCAGTAACAAACTGTTTGAAACTGCAATATGTACATGTAAATTTTCTATCTATATCTAAGCTCCAAAACACAAACTATTCTTTATTTTGCGTTAGGAAACACTGCTAAAATGCTACGTGCGTCAGTAACAAACTTTATGATGCTGCATTATGCACATGTAAATAAACGGTACCACTTTTTCTATATCTAAGCCTGAAATCACCAACTGTTACATATTTTTGCTGAAGGAAAAACTGCTATTAAAAGTAAATAAAACATGACGGCAACTGCTGCAGATAACGATGATAGAGATGGGGCAATATGTTTTGTGTTATCTCAGGCAATCACTGAATCATTTTGCAATCTTTTCGACTCCGCTAAAATTCATTAAAATATCTTAGGTAAGAGCAGGAAGAGCAGGCTCCAAGGTTATAAAACTTGTTCATGCTCAACTCAACTAAGCATATTTATCATGCTCATAAATGTTAAATACACATATAAGAGTTTTAAAGCAAGAAAACTATTTTAAGAATTTTAGTTTTAATGAGCAGTTGAAATTTCATGCTTAGTTGAATATAGCATGAAAAAAAGTTAAATAACCTCGGGGTCTGACTTACAAGTTGCTTTTGATTAAAAGGATTTAAAACCCCTCCAAATGCACTTTTCCTCTAAAAAGTAATCCCAAAGTGTCAGTGGCAGCTAGTAGTCACAGCAATATGAGAATCTGCTGAATTTGTGACATTACTTACTTTTACAAGGCTGCATAGCAAGCTTTGTAGGTATAAAAGTATATTGAGATCAACTTAATGAAAACATCATGAAGTAAAATAATACTGCCTTTTTATGTTGCTTTTAGATGTTACAAAAATGATAGACTAAGTTGGTCTGGAAAGAACACTGAAAGTAAATTTTTATATAAACACGAAAATGCAATTGAAATCTATGAAATTCCTAACGTTATGGAAATAGTTTTGGTCCCCCTAGTCGGCAAATCATTATAATTGGGCCTCGTTGCGAGAAAACCAGTCTTCGTGGTTTCCGACAAAGCGAGACAAACCAGTCTCCTCAGCTACAGAGACTAGCTAGAAAAGTGAGATTTCGCTTGTAGTAGGCTAAGATATGATACTTTCCAAAAAGCTAATACCAAATGTGCTGAACAGTCTGCGCGGATGCGCAGGCTGGTCTGCGTCTTTGTTCTTCGCAAACCCCGAAAACAGGTTTCCTCGCTTCTGTGATCCCTGATTAACCCTTATATACCAGAAACTGTAAACGGGTACTTGATACTTGGGCAAATAGTGAAGACCCAGATGAAATGCCGCAGCATTCAGAAATGCATAAATATTTGGAAATTCCGACTCGTGGCCTCTATAATTATATAATTAATGATCCCATCTTTATTTGATCAAAATGTGTGGGAAAACCCCTTAACATGTTAATGCTAACTTGGCTAACCGAACAGAAATTAATTAAAATTTCTGTTGAGTCAAAATGCAAAGTAACACCTGTCAGGCGACACGAACTAAAATTGGTGCCCATCGACATTGATGCACAGCTTTGTGCAATGAAGATAAATAATTAAATCTTTCGTTTTCTACCTTTGTATTTCTGCTTTACATTAGAGAGAGATTGTTCTAGTTTAATTATTATATAATTAGCTCTACGCAGAGTCTTTTCAGATTTATTCTTAACTCATTAACTTATTTATTTTGTTATTTCTAATAAAATTGAAATTCAATTCAACGGTTTCACTTTGTTCTTGTTCCCAGAATCCACAAGCTTTGCGATCTTCACTAAATTATATAACACCAATGTGCGACGTCTTGTCGCACGCCTTTATAATGTTTCTGTTCCTTATAGAAAAATACGACGACGCCTTTTGTAGTTAAACCACAGATTAACAGAAATGTTCCAACAATTATTACAAAATGTTAACGCGTCTCCCTAGAGCAATTAGCATGTCTGCGACGATGTTACTGAAATCTCCAATCATCACATATCGTAAGCCGTTAAATACCTTAGCGGTATACCACAACATCGAAAATAGATCCTCAGAGAATTAGAGAAGGTGATAGAATCTCACATTAGCTAGTTGAAGACTGCGGTTACCTACATATCTACCTTATATCACTGATGTTATCATTGCGGATCTCAGACGTGTAAATCGAGCAAAATCAAAGATGATAGTCCGATAATTACCGTTTCATACTAGGGTAAAGTCGGGTATGTTCGGACAGACAGCTAAATTCGGACAGCGATCTTGTTTGTTTCATACTTCAATTATTCATATGAAAAATAAATTAACAAAGCAAAGAGTGAAAATCCTGATGAGACGGCTCGTAAGCAGCCGTCTCATCTGGGCTTCCACTGTTTGCAAATGTGTGTCCGAATTTACCTGATGTCCGAAAGTACCTGAGTTTACCCTATTTCCTATACTCAGACAGGATACAGCCTTGGGCCACTTAAACGCCATTCAAATGTCCCTTAGCTGGCGTACCAATAGTGGTCCCCTTATTCAGCGGTAGCTGACTATTTTTGCTTTTGACCCAGATGATTCACCAATTAGAATCAGTGTTAAATTATAATATTCAGCGCACCGGCTAGAAAACGCTATTCTCATTGGTTAATACTCAGACTGTCGCACGAACCTATTATTCCAACTGCTACTTAACATGAATATTAGAAGTAAAAGGCTGAGGTACAGACTGCTATTTAAAGATACACAATGTTCGTTTACAAACACAGGCATTACGAATGTAAGCCAGCTCATTGCAGCAGCATTTAAAAATAACTATTATCACTCTTTGCATGCCTTGCATAATTGCACATTGTAAAGAATTGACTTATAAAAGAACTCATTCAACTAATATCCAACGAAGCGCTAAAGCAAAAAACTTTTTAAGCCATTTTTCTCTGCCCTGTGAGGTCATGGTTATAGTCTGTTTCACAAAACTGTAAAAAATGAAAAACTATCTATAGTCTATTTCTTAGTTATAGTCTTATTGGTGTTTCTTATTAGGTATAGATTTAATGACAAAATGGCGTCAATATTTTGAAAGCCACAGAATATCTTTTTAGAGACATTTCTTGTCTGTGCTAACATGTACGAGGTAACTTAATCATTTATCCCTCAAAATTTCTCTAGAACTGTTGTTATCATATGCGGATCCAGAAAGTTTTTTCAGAGGGGTCCAACTTTTTTTAGTTAATGAGTGGATCCAAATACCACTCAAATCGTGCCTTCATCGGCCCAACATTGAACGCTGGCTTGGTAGCTTTGTAATTTTTCAGGGGATCCCGATCAGTATTGCTAAGAAACCCTATATTTTTTAGATTTTTTTTTTTTTTTTTTTTTTTTTTGGGGGGGGGGTAATCAGATTGTTTATCAGCACGTGCAAACATGCAACAGGTAACTGATAAATAATGAAAAGGGGTAAGCAGCCAATATGGAGAACTAGTCCTTTCTGTGAAGCTGCAGATCCAAAAATATCAAGCCGCATTTCCCACCCCAATTTGATTTGCTCGATAATTGGAATATATAATGTTCAGAACAGCCACCTTTAATCATTTATACGAGCAGATAAACCCGTTCAAATTGGCGTAGGTCACATTACGCAGCTACGCACGTGCGTAGTAAAATAGAATCATTCGAGAGAGGTCACCTAATGTGGTTCCATACCATAATTAACTACTCTTAAAGGAAATAATTCGCTCCCTCTGTGAGCAAAGAATTTCTAGCGATAAGGCGAGCAATCTCCCTAAACGAGACGTTCGTTTTATTTTGTTGAAATGACGACTGGAGAAACTAGGCACATTAAACAAATATATATAGACGGGCCGTCGATGCACCATTGCCCCCGAATTTGTATATTTAAAACGGGATTTCCTTAGTGCATGTAATAACTCTACTTCTTATTGAATGGGAATTTATTTCGAGCATCAACTGTACTTGTTATTCAGTAACATATATGGGAACTAGACCGTTAAACAAGGGAACCAATCGTCCTATCACGCTATGTACAGTAAAACTATTTATACAGTTGATGTACAATAAAAACGACCATCTTGCAAAGTGGTCTATTTTTTGTCAGATATTTGATGTCTTCTTTCGCTTATACAACCCCTTTGCCCCCCTAGACCCAAGACGCCCTTTACATATGTTATGTATTTGTATAGCGACATTTAATTGTCCAAAGGGCATCTTGGGTCTAGGGGGGGCAAAGCATCTAAAAACAAACTGAAAGACGCCAGTTTCATCTTTTCCATGACAAACGTCACAATTTTAAGTATATTTCGTACGCATGCGCAGAAGAAAAACCGCAAAGTTTCGAAAATGAAGGGTACTTATATCCTTAATATTTTAGCACTTTTACTTTTTGAAAACCTGCAAAGGATTTACTAAAACTCTCGTCTAAACGGCACCCAGTCTAAAGACGTAAAATGAGGGGTGGGAGTAGAAGGTGCAAGTTTTAACGGTTTTGTAAACGATGAATCGCTTTGAAACCTATTTTGATGCTTTCTATGTAAATTTTACTACCGGAACAGACCAATTTTAAAAACATTAGGGCAATTTCAAAATTTAGGTTTTGTAATCATGTCAACTAGGGAAAATATACGCCTTATCGCTAGAACTCCTTCTTTCCTTTAAGAGAAGTTCCCATTTAGAAAAGGGGAGCAACTGAAGACACTTGCTGATTGAGGCAGTAGTATCCCTTTGATGTGCGTAACGTTTTCAGAGTTCTGGCTGCGCCATTGCGTTCATTCATACAATTGTGCAGTAGAAATGCATAGGCTCTTTACCAATACTTCATGTATTATAAATGAGTTAATTCTACTTTCAAAAATTAAACTTCTAAAAATGAATTTTTATAGTACATCCGCGCGAAATGTACCGAATATGGTAACTGTGCACAATTGCACCTGTTGTATACACATTTGATTTTCATGAGCAAACTCAGATAAACCGAATCAGCTGTTTTCAATTTTGTAACTGGGCCAATATGATATCACTTTATAAATGACATTTGTTTTATTAATTAATTATTTTATATACTCGCAATGCACTTTTACAGGCAAATGAGTTAAACTTCAGTTTACTACACAGCTGTCCTCAGACCAAAACTTCGCAGGTTTGATCCCCGGCCTCTCCATAAAACCAGTTTCGGTGAAACTCCGGGTGCTCCCATCAATTAATAAACACAAAAAATCATAAGCCCTCCCAGCGGTACTGGTTACATGTACTACATGTACCCACGGAAAGCCATAAAAAGTGCTTTTTACTTCAGACCTCATATAAATATTGATTAACCATCGATCAAAAAGGAAGTGAGTATGATCAGGAAATATCACATTCACACATTGCAGACCAACCCAAGAGGAAGTGCCACAGGGCATTCACAGTAACAAGACATCGGTAAGATAATAAAAGCAAGTCCAACCAGCTCTCTCTTCCTCATCAAGATGACTGCAAAACTAGAAAGAACACATAGTAATGCATTCCAAAACAAAGACAAACTCAGAACCCCCACAAACAATGGGAAGTACTTTAAAAATAGGTCAACGACAACAGAACCACCGCCTTAGAACGGACAGTAGCCTAGGCTATCGGGGGGGGGGGGGGAGGGCTTAAATGCATTTTACCGGCGCCAGACCGTCGCCTTAGATTCTGGTGTTAAAACACCAAATTGCTTAGCCCGCATGGAGGCTTCCTAACTAATGCAATGTATCATCACAGAGAAAAATCGAATCAAATTAACACTCTATGATGAAACAAGGATAATGGCTCATGACTCCCAGATAGTCAGAGCTAAAGAAAACCTCAAGTTGAGCTACGGTGGACCCAGCCAACGACAAGCATCAGGCACCAACCAGCAGATTTACGTCGAGGCCGTCATTGGGTCTGAGACCTGACCCATCGTCGTGCAAATTAAGAGGAAACCATACCTAGATCACTAAAATTAGGCTTTCCAACAATCCTTTTAAATTTATACAGATAAGCTAAATCGCCATAAAACATGTTCTGATATCCCCTGTTGCAGAAGAGTCTTTGAGCAAATATTGTATTTAACAATCAACTCTGAGTGTCGTAATTTAGAAAAGCTTTACGAAGTTTATGGTATCGCTAACCTTGTTTTAGTAACTTAGAAAGCAAAAATGTGTCTGTTTTTTAAGTCATCAACATTAGAACATACCCTAGAATACTGAAATTCGTGCAGTGATGTTGAGATCGGCATTACGATTTCTATCCTAGATATATAGATGCATGTAAATATTCAAGGTCGCTAGTGAAAAACTGCAAGGCAGCAGATATAAATGCAAAAACAAATGATCTAAACCAATTATCTTGAAAACAATCATACAGTTCGTGAATCAATTAACCTGGGCGTTCGAAAAAAACTGAAAGGCAACAAGTGAAACGTACTGAAGATTTGAACTTTTCTATGAGTCATGAAATCCAGAAATCTATTCTCTGCATGGGATTCTATTCCTATCACGGAACACGGAAAATATCTATATCTTCATTGATAACAATTTATTGGAGCCAGCTCATGTGATTTTAGTACCTATCGCATTTGCGCAACCTTGCACTTTAAACGTGTGTGCGCAGCTATCCAGTCAGGCAACAAGTCTAAATTTGTGTCTGAACATTTGTCTACTTCTATATATTGGCATGCGAGAAGCGAAGGCTCAGACGAGACTGCGCACATATGCAATAAGTACCAGAAGCGTACCTGCTGGCATATTTGAATACCGTTACGATTTCGCTGTTCGATATACGTGGTGCCACGTCGCGGGGTATCCTTCTTATAGATAGGACACACAGTCGTCCCTGATCAAACGGTACAAGAAGTGTACATGTCGTTCTGCACCTTTGTTAAAGTAAGTAAGGGTGCAAAGATCAGAAATTGATACAATCAAGTACCACACCTGACCCAGGATACCAATGGGAAAGTGACAAATTTACAGCTAGACAACATAAACGAGAGCCAAGAGGCCAGCCCTTTCCCAGCAGATGACCTCAAGGCACACAAAAAAGACGCGCACAAAAAACTAGCAAACACAAGACAGAAAAAACATAAAAGACCCACAAAAGAAGTACCGCCTTGGAACGGTCAGTAAAATATTTTACCGGATGGCTTAAACCCTCAGTTAGTCATGTACATGTACGACAAAAAGCACGATTTCGTCAAATGCGCAAAATGCGAATTCCAGTAGGCATTGACTGGGTGTCATTTTTGTGAGTCTTTCAATCAATGCACCGCATATGCGTAGCTTCGATTGTGAAGCTGCAGTGAGAATATGATCTAATAGCGGTTGTTTTGGGGAACAGCCAATTCATTTTAGCCAAAACAGCCTGGTTTTATCTTTTTTATTAAATCGTTTATAATGCAGAGAAATTGGTATGATAAACTAGGTTGTTTTCATGGAATCGGAATAAACTTGTCGTGAACTGAAAATAAAATCGGAATAAGAATGGATCATACCCCCCCCCCCCCCCCCCACTATTATTATCTTATTCCAAATGCATACAACTTATGAACACTTCAGCTTATCCTCAGATATCCAGCTTATCCATATTTTCTCTGCAGCAGTTAAAAGGAGACAGCAACCCTACTGATTGTTTTATCAGAAAGAGCTCTGTGAACAATGAATTTTGACACAAGTAACATCAAAATCGGTTGAAAAATGACGAAGATATGGGCATTTAAAGAATTCAATATGGCAATCATTTAGCCGCCATTTTAAATATTTAATTTGTTTTCAGATTTTTTTTTCAACTGCTTAATTTATAGTTATCAATACAATCACAGCAACTGTGTTTCAGCAGATATGCAGCTTTATACATAAGGAAAATGTTTTATTAAAGATAATTGCAAGTAACCCATTGGTTTGTCTTTTATTTTGATTACGCATACTTAATTAGGCTGTGTGACGTCACTGAGCCTAAGCCGCAATTGCAAATGTTCAAATGTCAACAACTTCTACAATTTTCAACCGATTTAGATGAAACTGGTATCAAAATTCATGGTTTATTAAGGTATTTCATATAAATTAGGGTGCAAAGATCAGGAATCGATACAAATAAGTACCACACCTGACCCAGGATACAAACGGGAAAGTGACAAACTCACAGTTAGACACAACAAACGAGAGCCAAGAGGTCAGCCCTTTCCCAGCAGGTGACCACAAGGCACGTATAAACAGACGCGCACAAAGGCATAGCAAACACAAGACAGAAAAAATATAAAAGATCCACAAAAGGAGGACCGCCTTGGAACGGTCAGTAAAATATTTTACTGGAGGGCTTAAACCGGTTTCACGGCACCAACCTCACATTTAATTCAGATGTGGACCAAGAACCATATATATTTGGTTTGCATGAAAGACTCCTAACTTATCAATGCATCATCTCCTTGAACATATAAATCAAGCTATAACAAGGAGATAAATCAAAGATAAGGACGCAACAGTAAATAAAACTGAATACCGGAGCAAAAGAAATCCAACAGGTAAACCCCGGTGGGCCAGACAAACAGCCAAAGCATCAGGGCCCTACCATCTCATCAATAGATAAGTCTTTAAGTCGCAACCGCCATAGAGTCTGAAGTCCGACCCACTTGCGTGCAATTAAACATGAAAGCAAAGTTGCCACCCGTGATTGGGTTGACCACCAAGCATGCAGTCTGTTGCAATACATTAATGTTATTGCTAACCTTTTTATAATGGGAAATTATTTGAATGAACTTCGCTGAAAAACTATTAGAGCCAACAAACTTCTTCAATTTATACACCAAGTCACCATTAAATTTAGCTTTTGAAAGTCCTTGGCGCAAAAGAGATTTAAGTCAAACTTGGAATTGGATATCAAATCATAGTATTGTATATAAAATTTAGAAAAGGTTTTGAGAAGTTTATGATACCGATAGCCTTGTTTAAGAAGTTTCTGAGTTAACAATTCATTGCGAGTGTTGAAGTCAGTAACATAACTAGATGCTCTAGCAAAACGAACGTATTTAGAGATATAGACTCCATAGGATGTAGAGCGAGAAACATGACCATCTAAAAATGGGAAATTGACAATTTCAAAATCAAAGTTAATCGTATATTTTGGTAGAAAAATATTAGAAATTGAAAAATGCAAGTCTAAAAATGCGGCTTCGGTATCAGAGGTATTGGCTTTATTAAGTTGGAGCTCTGAAGGGTATATTTGACTTAACGTGTTGTCAAAATAAACGTTATTAATGTTTAAAATATCGTCCAAATATCTTGATAAAGTATTAAACGTATCAATAACATCAGTCTGCTTATCATCAAAAAGAGACATCATAAAGTCCCTCTCATAACAAAACAGGAATAAACCAGCAACCAGGGGAGCACAATTAGTGCACAAAGGAATCCCAACTACTTCTCTATACAGCTTGGAGCCAAACCGAATAAAATGTTGTCCAACAAAAAGGTCAGCGCATCACATACATTTTGACATGACCATGCATGATATGTTTTAGGGCTTTCTGAAGTAAAATGCATTTCTGTCATAACATGCAAGGTAAGGAGAGCCTTCTCTCTGGAAGGTTCTTTCAATAAGATCAATAACGTATCAATAACATCAGCCTGCTTATCATCAAAAAGAGACATCATAAAGTCCCTCTCATAACAAAACAGGAATAAACCAGCAACCAGGGGAGCACAATTAGTGCACAAAGGAATCCCAACTACTTCTCTATACAGCTTGGAGCCAAACCGAATAAAATGTTGTCCAACAAAAAGGTCAGCGCATCACATACATTTTGACATGACCATGCATTATATGTTTTAGGGCTTTCTGAAGTAAAATGCATTTCTGTCATAACATGCAAGGTAAGGAGAGCCTTCTCTCTGGAAGGTTCTTTCAATAAGATCAATAAGTTTATCTTCAATTAAATTATGAGGTAAAGTTGTGTAAAGAGTAGAAAAACCATAAGTAGACAAACTGGTCGCATTGAAATCTCTAGCTTAAGTTTATCTAAAATTTCACTAGAATTTTTAATAGACCAAAATAGGTTTTTACCCGATCTCTCATATACCTTTTCACAGTACTTGATAACATGTTTTAAAAGCTGTAAGACACGAAGTTAACAATTTAGAAAGTTCTGTTGCCGTACAAGAACTAGAATTAGCAATATATATTGCTTTATAGGATTTTATGGAGTCAAGGCAACCAGTACCACATAGGAACTTTGTCTTGATTTTCTTTAGATTTGACACCGAAATGTAGGGCTGTTTGATGACCATGCCCATCGACAATCGCCCTCTCACTCAAAGAAGGCTGCAGTCTATAGGCATTAGTGTCAACAAGCTCGGGACTAAGAGTATTAATATAATACAATCTTCAAACAACTACAACATTGCTAGCAGCTTTCAAGGTTCAACATTTTCCCATTTGCACCAACGATTACTTAAGTCATTTAAAGAAGCAGCGATATCTCTACCACACGTAGGGACGTCAATATTAGAGGGCAATCTATATTTTGGACCTTTAGAAAATAATATTGCCAACTCTAGCGTCAGGAATGACTTTTAGATTACCTGTAATCACATGCCCTGCAAAGGGATATAAATAATTAGAAGTTTGAAAACCTCAGGAGTCAGGAGTATTTGAATCTATATCTATATCAGTTACAATTTTATTAAAGTTAAATATAGTAGACCTAATTGGGTTGTTATATTTATAACAATGATATAAAATTCAGAATTATTAAAGTAATTTGGAATAGATGAAATCACTAAATTATCCCTAAAGATACTATGTAAATCAATAAACTCCATACTTTTGTTAATGTATGGAATTTTGACATTATGTCGTTTATTATGTCGACCTCAGAATCGATATAAGGACTAAGGAAAAGTTGAACATAACACCTTGCTGCTTTGTATAATTTGCTTGCTCTATCGTAAAGTTTATTAGCCTCTAACTCTAAATTACGTAAAACTGATATAGGCAAGACACTTTAAATGAAAATAAACCATGCTGACCATGATTTCTTAAAGCTATAGAAAGATCCTTTAGAGAATTATTTAAACGTTTTTCAGTTCAAATTTTGCGCTTAATGTTGTCATTTTTACGTTTACCATGAGATCTACTTTTACAAACGAAAAAAAAACACAATCAAAATCTGGCTTTTTAGAAATGTTGGTTATAATTTTTTCAACCGGCTGAATTACAATTTTACTAGGTAAATGACCATTACTTTTGAAATGACGATAAAGAAATGTGTCAGATGTTTTAGGCTTTTTCATATTAGGATAGAGCTCACGAAACCTAGTCTTAAGGGATAGGCCAGATTGTCCAACATATTGCATTCCACAATTACTTTCAATTCAAGTTATAATAATAACATAAATCAGATCAGAACTTCACTCCATTGAATTATTATTGATTATGGAAAATTGCCTACCATTTACAGATGATGTAATGGTAGTTTTAGTACATAAATGTGTGCAACAGACACACCTCTTGGCATTGCACTTAGAAATATTAGGATACATTGCGCGTCGTTTGAATGCATTAAATGGTTTGATATTCTTCCTGATAATAGGTTACCCAAGAGGAGATAACCTAATGGTAGGAAGCATATCCCGAAAATTGTTAACATAACTACAAATAAGAACAGAGGACGCCGAATGTAAACTAATGGGAGATATTTGTAATTTTGTAAATTAAGTTCTTATCATAAAAGTTGTGTGGCTAAGTACCATCCCAAGACGAGCAATGAACACACCGGTTATTAAGATGACAAGCCAGTATTAATATGCGTCCTGAAAAGCAAAGGAAGGCATAACAAATGCAAACGATAATCCAAATGGATAATACAAGTGAGTAAGGGTGCAAAGATCAGGAATCGATACAATCAAGTACCACACCTGACCCAGGATACCAATGGGAAAGTGACAAACTCACAGCGGACACCAAAAACAAGAGCCAAGAGGTCAGCCCTTTCCCAGCAGGTGACCACAAAGCACATATAAACAGACACGCACAAAGACATAGCAAACACAAGACAGAACAAAAACATAAAAGATCCACAAAAGAAGTACCGCCTTGGAACGGTCAGTAAAATATTTTACTGGAGGGCTTAAACCGGTTTAAGGGCGCCAACCTCACCCTTAATTCAGATGTGGATCAAGACACATAGATATTTGGTTTGCATGAAAGACCCCTAACTTATCAATGCATCATCTCCTAAAACATATAAATCAAGATAAAACAAGGAGTTAAAGCAAAGATAAGGACTCAACAGTAAATAGAACTGAATACCGGAGCAAAAGAAATCCAAAAGGTAAACCCCGGTGGGCCCAACAAACAGCCAAAGCATCAGGCCCCTACCATCTCATCAATAGATAAGTCTTTAAGTCGCAACCGCCATAGAGTCTGAAGTCCGACCCACTTGCGTGCAATTAAAGAGGAAAGCAAAGTTGCCAACCGTGATTGGGTTGACTACCAAGCATGCAGTCCGTTGCAATACATCAATGTTATAGCCAATCTTTTTATAACGGGAAATTATTTTAATGAACTGCGCTGAAAAATTATTAGAACCAACAATCTTCTTCAATTTATACACCAAGTCACCATAGAAATGAGGTTCCGAAAGTCCTTGGCGCAAGAGAGATTTAAGTCCAACTTGGAATTTAGAAATGAAATCATAGTATCGTCTATAAAATTTTTAAAAAGCAAGTCCACAGGGATATAGAACGCAGAAGTTATACAACGGGGTATAAAATTGGTCATCGAGTGATCTTAAATGCGGTTCAAGATATAGAGGATATCAAGGGACAGGAATAATGGAAGGAGATTGTACACACAATCCTGAGGATTGGAATAATAAGAGCATTAAATGAAAGTGCGGGGAGACTTTAAAGGGCCGCCACGCAGCACAGACAAAACAACTCTGATAATCAAAGTAAGTAAGGGTGCAAAGATCAGGAATCGATACAACCAAGTACCACACCTGACAACTTAGTAATCATCAGGGTTGTTGTCCCCTTTAACTTATGACCCTACCAGGCGATCTGTATTTCTACAAATATATCTAGGACTGCAATCATATATCTGTTAATTTGCGCACTGTTAGGTGTTTTGTATGCATATGCTATTAACCTTGTTTAACTTGAACCAATTGCTTCCGAATTATACTACTTCATGGCTGAAAAGATGTTTGTAAATTATTGCAATCATTTCATTAAGCTCAGGGTAATTATAGATCATAAAAATATTTTTGGAAAAATAAAAAGGTTTAATGCTGATGATAAAGACAGTGTTTGTTCTGGTTTTGTGAAGTGGGTAAATACAGACCCTGAATTCGGTCTCGACTCGAGAAACCTGTCTTCGGGGATTTGCGAACAACAAAGGAGTTTCAGAATTATTAAAGTAATTTGGAATAGATGGAATGCATCTGCGCAGTCTGATCAGCGCCTTTGTTATTCAATAATTGTAAAGTATCATATCTAAACTTGATACAAGCGAATTTTCATTTTTCTTGCTAGTCTCTGTAGCTGAGAAGACTGGTTTGAGTCTCGCTCTGTCGGAACCACCGAAGACAGGTTCTGTCGCGACGAGGCCCAATTAAAGGTAAAATTGTTGAAATTGATGATAAGCTTTATTCAAAGCAGTTTATAACAGATTTTTGCCTCATAGCAGTAGACTTAAATTGATCAAGTTGACCTATTTGCACCAACCTTCGCCACCTAGTATGCCTTTCAGATGTTATTCAGAAGTGGGAACATTGTAAGCGGAGTTCGAATAAATGTCACGTTTTGCTTAAACTCGCACTACATTAATTCAATAAACATGTATTTACTTTTATATGGGCTGATTATACTCTGCAATATGTCTCAGCAAGATCCACATCTGTTGGCGCCGTGAAACCGGTTTAAGCCCTCCACTAAAATACTTTTACTGAGCATTCCAAGGCGGTCCTTCTTTTGTGGATCATGTATGTTTTTTTCTGTCTTGTGTTTGTTATGCCTTTGTGCGCGTCTGTTTAAACGTGCCTTGTGGTCACCTGCTGGGAAAGGGCTGACCGCTTGGCTCTCGTTTATGGTGTCTAACTGTCAGTTTGTCACTTTCCCATTGGTATCCTAGGGCAGGTGTGGTACTTGATTGTATCGACCCCTGATCTTTGCACCCTTACTTACTATACATACTCGTATATATGAGCACACTCACGCGCACACATAACAAGCTCTTTATCCAAACATCGTCCAGCATGGACTCCCGGGAGGTTTCACTTTATGCATTGCTAACGTTTCTCGTTTTGACAGTAAATCAAGCAATTTGGCTTCCGTTTTTCATGTACTTGCTAACATTAAATTATACATCCAGGTAAATATAGCTAAGATTTTATTGAAAATAATGACAGATGAGTTATGGCAATTTTAAGCTTTAAATTGAGCTGAAAGGTTTATCTGATATCTAAGATAATCTGTTCTTAATCATCCAGAATCGACCTACTTGTTCAGATCTAGAGCAATCCACATGATAACGTCAACGCTATTCTAAATACTAATATTTCAACAAGAAAGTATTTTACTTGGTTTAAAACCTGTCTTCTGCGGCCACTAAAAAGAAGACCGAAAATTGTTTTTAAGACCAATTATCATACCTTCATTCCTTCATACCGCTTTGTAGAAGTGGTGTAAGCCCATTTGGGTTTGTCTACTTCTTCTTTAAAATCTACTTTATAGTCTTAAGCTTCCGGACGGCATTTATAAATTAAAAATACAACTAGTATATTATTAAACATGAATCTAATACACTTTCATCGAAATTTACATGTAGGTCAAACACCTCAAACGTCAATGCATCTATGTTCTGAATACAAGTTGTCAAAATGAATATTCGCTTAATGCAGGTGCCAAAGTATTGCAGAACGCTCCAAAAGAGCATTCTGTAATACTTTCGACCTTCATAAAGCTACCATTTGTCTTTAAGACCTTTGTTTTGCCTATTTTTGAGTGGCCGCTTAGGACAGGTTTTACTGTACAATAGGAATGATGACTTCTCTCAGAATAAAAAAAAATGTTAAAAGATAGTGCCAACATAATGCTCTTTAAACTTATCTAAAATTTCTATTCTCATAGGGCTAGTTTTAAAGGAAATAATGTGGTCCCTATTCTATCCTTTAATTTGTAGTCCGTAGACGTGGCTTTCCCACACGTTCATAATTTGGTTTTTGACGATACGAATACCAACATACTAAGGGTATGTGTCCATTTATTTGCTAATTGTGTAACTGAATTCGAAACTGTATTTCGCGATCTCATATTTTAGCCACTTTAGTTTATACAGTAAACCCTGTCTTAAGCGGCCACCCAAAAATAGACAAAACAAAGGTCTTTTAAAAAGACAAACGGGAGCTTAATGAAGGTCGAACGTATTGCAGAATGCTCACTTGGAGCATTCTGCAATACGTTTGACCTGCATTAAGCGGTAATCGATCTTTTTGAGTGACCGCTTAAACCAGGTATTACTGTATTTAAAATTCACTAAATATAAGTGTTTTACAGTATAATTTTAGGGGTCTGGGGCTGACCTTCTGTGGAAGATAAGGCAGTGGAGGTGAATTATGCATTGCTTTGAATTATTTTAATAATTAATAAAAGTTGCAAATTAGCATAGATGTGTTGCCTCTGATTAATATAAATGTTAGATAAGCAATAACAAATATACATGTCATGCAAGGGTGTCAAGGGTGAGGTTGGCGCCGTAAACCCGGTTTAAGCCCTCCAGTAAAATATTTTACTGACCGTTCCAAAGCGGTACTTCTTTTGTGGATCTTTTATGTTTTTGTTTTTTTCTGTCTTGTGTTTGCTATGCCATTGTGAGCGTCTGTTTATATGTGCCTTGTGGTCAGCTGCTGGGAAAGCGCTGACCTCTTGGCTCTCGTTTGTGGTGTTAAACCATTGGTAACCTGGGTCAGATGTGGTACTTGATTGTATCGATTCCTGATCTTTGCACCCTTACTTACTTGGATAACCACACACGATGTCTAATAGACAAACTTTGACTCCACCCTGTTAAAAATCTACAATCTTGTAATTCGTTGTATTTTTTTCTTTTTCTTTTTTTTTTTTTTGTTTGTTTTATCATCTACAGTAGTCTGGCATCTTATCTACATGGTCCGATCTCGTTTGCTTCCAAACATTCAAGTTTGCCTCTCGTTCACATGAACTTTTGTGTAACATTGCGTGAGTGTGCCAGAATTCAGAGACCTGTGACCAGGTGTGGCTATATTTGGGCCTCGCCGCGAGAAAACCTGTCTTCGGGGGTTCCGAAAAAGTGAGATTCAAACCAGCCTGCTCAGCTACAGAGGCTAGCTAGAAAATTAAAAACTCGCTAGTAGCAAGTCTAAATATGACACTTTCTAATAAGCGAAAAACAAAGGCACTGATCAGACTGCGCGGATGCGCAGGCTGGTCTGCGCCTTTGTTGTTCGCAAACCTCCGAAGACAGGTTTTCTCGCGTCGAGGCCCATTTGTGAGATATGGATGTTCTTTGGCACTGGCAAGCAACGTCTATCAGTTGAACTTGATGCGCGAGCTTTGTGGTGCATATGAATGATAAATACATTGTCTTGAATTAACATGCCTCAGTTTTTGAAAAAAGGTGAACATGACAAGAAAATGCTATTGTCAAAGGCCAATCCCTGGCAAAACAAACCAAACAATTGAAAGCAACCAGCTCCATCGTTCTCATGTGCGGATCCAGAAAGTTTTGTCAGAGAGAGTCCAACTTTGGCAACGTTTTTTTTTTATTTATTTATTATTTTTATAATTTTTGATGAGGAGATGGAGGATCCAAATACTACGATAAACCAGTCATCATCGGCCCACCACCGAAACGCCATTAAATGGCGTTTCGCTAGCGGGCGGATGATAGCCCAACATTGTTTGCTGGCTTGGTAACTTTGTGAATTTCCAGTATTGCTCAAAAATCCTATTTTTGCGATTTTTCAGTGGGGCCCGGACCCCCTTTCCCCCTCTGGATCCGTCCATGGTTCTCATTAAGATTGTTGCCAAACTCGACGAAAGGACACAATGAACCACAGCACAAACTGTGAACCCCAGTCTTCCTACACTCAACAAAAGCAAAAGGAGATAATGAGATGTTTTGTTAATTTATTTATTTGGTAAACAATGACGGCCGACCCAAAATAAACCACACAGTATTTCAGCAAAGATACACGAAGTAATGCTGTCCTTGTTATCATGTATCATACCTTGTTATCATAAATATGAAATACAAGGTTAAAAGTCAATTGATATCAAGTATACCAGGCAAGGTTTCGAGAACCCTTGGTAAATTACAAGGCTCTGCCATGCGATTCAAACGCGTTCTGGAAGCAGAGCCTGGTATCTAATTTGATATCAAAAGATGCCAACCTGGTATTCTGTTATTAGTTAACAAGTTAGTTCACTCTTGCACTAGCGATTATGACTCAATTATCAATTTTCGTGTCGATTCAACTTCATTGACGACGTCATTCAAAAACAGCAACATCATGAGGATCTGATAGAGACACATGATGTGAGAAAGACAACGTTTATCAGATCAACGTGCAACAATGCAGTAAACGTGAGAAGTAACTTAATACTTACGTTAATCGCCATCTGGAGAAATCCAACAACAACATTTTATCTTTGAAATAATGGGTCTAACTTATCCAGATCATCTCTGACACAATTGTAGTTTAAGTCACGTTTTTCAGTTGTTATTTGGAGACAGTAGGTTGAGATTTAAAGTAATTATGTTTATTATTGGCTTTAAAATCCAACTATTTGCTAATATATATGCGTATCTCCTTAATAGTATAGTATTATTAACATTCTGCTCGTTT
This sequence comes from Loripinus fragilis, assembly GCA_964019695.1. Classification (NCBI taxonomy): domain Eukaryota; kingdom Metazoa; phylum Mollusca; class Bivalvia; order Lucinida; family Lucinidae; genus Loripinus; species Loripinus fragilis. The sequence continues at coordinate 70,539,908 of OZ026516.1, forward strand.
CATCGAATAGAGCAGAATATTTGTCTAGTCGGTACTAGCATTAACAAAGGTTGTGCAGTATATTATTACTCAGTCGTCATGCACGGACTGAGAATAATCAGGTATTTGTGAACGAAGTGTCGTGAAAAATCAGTTCTAAGGCGGCTTCACAGACGTGAGCAACACACAAAAAAGCGAAGGACGTTGGTCTATATTTCTGGAGTAAGAAGATAACATGGCACCGACCTAGGGTATTAACAGCAGACAGAACGAGATGAACAAGTTGGTTTCTACAGAATTAAAAAGATAAGTGAAACTCAAAAACTTATTTTGTGAATTTTAGTTAGCAAAAGTGCGTCTGTCGCATCTGCAGATTATAACGCAAAAGGTAAATGCGTTCAATGTGTAGAAGATGGCATGTTCAAAAAATAGATGATTGTGACAGAAATCTAAACTATTATTAAACGGTATATGAAGATGAAGAATTTAGCGAAAGGTACATTTTTATCTGAAACGCCTTTAAGCGGAGAATGTTGTATACTATAGAGCAAATAAAAATAACGCAACACCCTACATATATATTATGAAAGAATATACCAGGGATAACCCGATCATATTTTCAAACACGTTCATGTATAAAGATGTCAAGAGCAGGCTATAAAAGTTTATCTGAAACGCTCAAAAGCGGAGTATGGTGTATAATATAGAGCAAATAAAAAATAACGCAACACACTTTATACGCATTATGAAAGAATATACCAAGGATATCACGGTCATAGTTTCAAACATGTTCACGTATATAGACGTCAAGAGCAGGCTATACACGTTTATCTGAAACGCTCAAATGCGGAGAATGTTGTAAAATATAGAGCAAATAAAAAATAACGCAACACACTACATACACATTATGAAAGAATATACAAGGGATATCACGATCATAGTTTCAAACACAGTCACTAATTTAGGCGTCCAGAGTAGGCTATATATCCTCATGAATTGGGGGCATTTCCTGGTTTTGCAAAGAAGATACATTAATAATAATAATAATAGTTATAATAATAACAAAATAAAATTGTTAAGTGAACGATGGAATCAATCACAGTTTTACATATAACGTTCTTACATTTCAGTTTCCAATATTTGGAACAACGACAGGTTATTAGAACCCACATTGGCTAGAAAGTAGTTGACGATTATTCACATCTGGAGGTCGCCAGTGATGAGGAGGATCAGAAACACATTTGAAGAGCTCAATCCAAGTTGGTATTGGAAATTTGAAAGTCCATATTTAAAGCACATTGTAAAGATAAGTACAGACAGCAGTTTTTCTTGTTTTCATCAGACAGACATTTCAGATATAAAGATTTTTTTTTAAGATGCGAATCTTGGCGCTATACAAAGGTTGGTAGTACAGATCAGTTAGATCATGAGAGACGATAACAAAGGTGGGTGGATTTGCAGAGAGTAAGTACAGATGAATCCCCATGAAATAGGCTAAATATTAATATAAATAGATGCATGGTCATATTAGTACTTTACGTTGGTCTATCTATTTCTACTTTATCTATCTATTTGCTGTACTGATCGCGACAAATACTGTTGTTGTTTTTTTTGCCAGAGAGTGTTTATCTTAAAAAGATGGAAATTTCTGGCATGTAAAGAGGTCTTACAGTAATAAGACAACCAAGAGATCCACTCATTACTATCTTAGAAATGTATTCTCAAAATTGAAACGTAGCCTCGTGCTATTAATACTCTACTGTAAAAATAACACGGCACAAAGCATATATTAGTACTGGATTGTAATAGCATAAGCAATAATTTGCATTAATCTAAGTTTAAAATACAAAAAAGTTGCAAGATAACATGACAACAATTTCAAAACGATATTTCATGATCTAATTTGAAAATGGTGAGGCTTATATTAATTACATGGATAAAGCTCAGTCAAATGGAACGGTTTTGGCTTTCTCATGGTCAGACGCAGGTAAGGAAGCATTTTACATACAGAATTCTTTACTGGAATTGGCGAGCATTGGTCAAATATTGTGGAAAGTTTTAACAGTGATGTTATTATGGTGGTAAACGGTCAAAGAATAACTGCATTTGTAAATGACTGTTTGTGTGGAATCAAAGCTATATCGCAATATGTATTTAAATTTTGCTCATAGGCAGCCCTTATTCCTGATATTGATTTTTTTTCTTTATTTAATGAAATTTGGATTTCTTCTGTTTGAAGAAAATTATCAATTGAACCGTTTATGCATGTTAAATGATTCATACATTTCTTCTGCTTGAAAAATGGGTAGGTTTATGTATGCTGGAAGATGGAGAAAATGTAAAAGATAATCAAAGAAAGGAGATTTCAATTAGAAACATAAAGTTATCAGAGTGTACGAGCAGAAATCGCTGCATCCACAGTAGAATATATGTTAGAGACATGTCAGTTAAAGGTACGCTTGTTAGAATAAGAATGAGTCATTCACCTTTGAAAAGGGGTCAGTTGTTTTAAAGGCGTAGTCGTTAAAAGCTAACGTCAGAGTATTGAAAGAGAATACTGCATTCGATTCTGAATTATTTGCAAACGAAAAACGGTGATATATGTTGGCTATGCAGATATGGACAATGTTATAAATAGTGAGACATAATCAAAAAATCAAAATACACTTGCAGTGTAATTGATTTTCCCAGAAGTGGAATTTCAAAGGTTATTTCCCAAGGTAAGAATATATATCATAGGAGCAGTAGATTTATGTGAGAAGAGCAAACTTTCCTCATAAGAGAGCTCTAAAAATCGGTTGGTGACTAGGTCACATGTCATTTCCCAGAAGAGGAAACAAGAAGTTCCCCAGAAGTGGAAAAAGGTATTCATCTGGTATAAGGTGATTTTGAGATTGCCCAGGAGGTGGAAACGATTTTCCCAGAAGTGGGAAAAGTATTTACCTGGTAGAAGGTTATTTTCAAAGGTAAGAATATATATAATAGGAGCTGTAGATTTATGTTGGAAGAGCAAACTTTCCTCAAAAGAGAGCTCAAAAATCAGTTGGTGACTAGGTCACATGTCCGTTCCCCAGAAGTGGAAATATGAAGTTCCCCAGAAGTGGAAAAAGGTATTTATCTGGTATATGGTACTAATTGAGATTTCCCAGGAAGGGAAAGCGAATTCCCCAGAAATGGGAAAAGTGTATTTATCTGGTAAAAGGTAACAATTTGAGATTTCCCAGGAAGTGGAAACAAATTCCCGGGAGGTGGAAATGGTATTTAACTGGTAGAAGGTTATTTTCAAAGGTAAGAATATATATCATAGGAGCTGTAGATTTATGTTGGAAGAGCAAACTTTCCTCATAAGAGAGCTCAAAATTCGATTGGTGACTAAGTCACATGTCATTTCCCAAGAAGGGGAAACATGAAATTCCCTTGAAGTGGAAAAATGTATTCATCTGGTATCAGGTTATAATTGAGATTGCCCAGGAAGTAGAAACGAGTTCTCCCAGAAGTGGGAAAAAGGTATTTACCTGGTAGAAGGTTAATTCCAAAGGTAAGAAAACATAACATAGGAGCAGTAGATTTATGTGGGAAAAGCAAACTATCCTCATAAGAGAGCTTTAAAATCGGTTGGTGACTAGGTCACATGTCCATTCCCCAGAAGTGGAAATATGAAGTTCCCCAGAAGTGGAAAAAGGTATTTATCTGGTATATGGTACTAATTGAGATTTCCCAGAAAGGGGAAGCGAGTTCCCCAGAAATGGGAAAAGTGTATTTATCTGGTAAAAGGTAACAATTTGAGATTTCCCAGGAAGTGGAAATGAGTTCCCGAGAAGTGGAAATGGTATTTAACTGGTAGAAGGTAACAATTGAGATTTCCCAGGAAGTGGAAACGAGTTCCCCGGAAGTGGAACGTGGTATTTACCTGGTAGAAGGTAATATTTGAAATTTCCCAGGAAGTGGAAACGAGTTCCCCGGAAGTGGAAAATGGTATTTACCTGGTAACAATTGAGATTTCCCAGGAGTGGAAACGAGTTCCCCGGAAGTGGAACGTGGTTTACCTGGTAGAAAGTAATAATTGAGATTTCCCAGGAAGTGGAAACGAGTTCCCCGGAAGTGGAAAAAGTTATTTACCTGTTAACAGATAATAACTGAGATTTCCCCGGAAGCGGAAGTCAGGTTGAAAATGCAGACTGAAGGTTTTGATTGTCTAAAAATGCAAAAGTCCCTTAGAGCAAAATCAATGAACAAATAAAAAAAAAAATAAAAAAAAAAATAAAAATCTCAGATGAAAATAAGGGTAGACTTTCAAACAACGAAGTATTTGGTTTTAGTATGGTTTTGGAAGAGAAAATGTCCTCCATATGAACAAAGATGGAGGAGTAAATATGGTTGTATAGAGCAGTATTTAGAAGATAAAAAATGAGGTCAATGTTTATTACAATAAAAAAAAAATGTATTCACTCATAAAAAATCAGGAGTAGAAAAGGAGATTTTCAAAATATTGCCACGATGGTAAGTTACGTGAAATATCAAAATTAAAATGTCAGTAAAATGGATATGGTATATTTCTAATGAGCAATGCGTTTATTTATGTCAGAGAAAGAAGAAAATTAAATTGACTGATATATGGGATCACAAACAAATGACAAGTTCAGTGTTTATTATAACGTAGATACAAATAAGTTAATTCCAGATGAGTTCCTAGTATAGAAGTTGCCCGATTATTAGCTCAGTATCAGAGTTAGCAGAGGGGAACTGTTGAGTATCATAGATATGGCAGTTTGTTGTAGTTTAAGAGTTTCAGACCAGCCGTTTGCACCTGATTATCTAATTTTAATAGGCGATACATTTAGCAAAACAAAAGTAAATAAATAAGTAACTAAAATGAGTACCAGATACAGCCATTTTAATCAGACAAAGTATTATATGCAAATGGGCATGAAAACAATGATATTTTTGGAAAATAAATTTTAGATTCCAGCATGATTGCAATGAAAATAAGAATAATATGTTTTGACAATAAGGCTATTTGTATATGGCTATTTGTTTTCATTTGTTGCAGGTATTGGCTCAATCAGAAACATACAACATCATCTGTTTTGACAAAGGGATTTAGAAGGGACTTTCTGAGCAAATCTCAACACATTGTGTCCTGAAGCAAGCGGAAGTACAGATAAGTACACGTATACCACGTGTTTAAGCACTGTCCGCTGGAAGTCACCTGACAGTAAAATAAGTACATTAAAGATTTTGGAGACAAACTGTTAAAAATGACAGAGGTGTTGTCTATGTGAGGCATTGTGATGTGACTTATTAGAATCTATACAAAATTTTGTCGCTCTCTTTCTAACATTTGTATTTTCTAAGCGCGCCAACATGCAAACTGTGTTTGTTTTCTTTGTTAGAGTAAAGAATGGACTTAACATTCTGCTCGTTTCATCGAATAGAGCAGAATATTTGTCTAGTCGGTACTAGCATTAACAAAGGTTGTGCAGTATATTATTACTCAGTCGTCATGCACGGACTGAGAATAATCAGGTATTTGTGAACGAAGTGTCGTGAAAAATCAGTTCTAAGGCGGCTTCACAGACGTGAGCAACACACAAAATTTTGTATAGATTCGAGCAAGAGATCTTGCCGTGTTGATTTGCACGTCGTCATTGCTATGTGGTATACTGCACTGTTAAAATCACAGCAAGTTTTCGCCAAACAAAAAATAGAAAGTTTGGTGTCATGTGGGCTGGACGGCAGGTACTTCGGCAATGAGAAGATCTAAGGGTTAAGTAAGCTGTGTTACTGGCAGGGCTTTTACAAGCACTTCTTAAATAGATCTCATCAAGGTCTACAACGTCCTTCCATGTCACGCTGCTCATTTGCTCACATTAAAGCGCGCCAACATGCAAACTGTGTTTGTTTTCTTTGTTAGAGTAAAGAATGGACTTGTAATTCTAATGCTATAGTAGTTACTGTAGACTGTCAACAGATTGATACCAAGTGTACAAATACTTAATCCTTAAGGCATCAAGATTATCACATTCAAAACATGGTTTTCATCATCAATAACATGTATATCATGGTGATTTAAACAATATAATAAACTCTTTCCGCTCTGGCTATTCCCCTATGACGACTGAGCTGATTATTGAATTTGTGGCTAGAGCAACGAAATTTTGCAAATTAATTAAATGCCTTTCTTTAGAAAAAATGTATATCTATGATTAAATTAGTTTCAACATTTAATAATGACTTTAATTTTTATATGTATCACACAACTTAGTAATATCTGCGAGCAACCTCTGGGTCATGCAGTCTGTTAATGTACGTTTAAATTGTGATATGAACAATTTACTAACACATTGAATAACCCAAATATACCTAAACTCATAAGTGAATAATAAGTTACGAAAAATGAAGCCCAGAGTATCCATTGGGAACATGACTACATTCTACATGATTAACGAGATTCGACTGCATGTCCTTTCTTTTCATAGACAAGTTTTGACAGAAAATGCTTGCCTTTATTCATATATGTGGGTCAAAGTTTTATACTTTTTATGCTATATCTAAGCAATCTAAGCAAGGTTATAATTGACATAGATTATGTCAACCAGCGTCTTGGATTTATATGCAAAGGATGTCTGTGTAAAATACTTCCATACTAATTTACTGCGCGTGCTTGTAGCAGAAAGGACACGATTCGACACAGCGGATGCACATCTCCTACGGAATCGCTTTGTTTGAAAAAGATAGATGTAGTATAATAATCTCGGATGTCAGATTATATCAAAACACACCAAAAATACTCACAGCGAGTGATTCTGAGAATAAGAACATTCCATCAATATGTTTGCTCTATTCATACAGGGCAGAACTGATCGTGACTGAAATAAAGCTATTTTACAGGCTAGTCTTAGAAAACAAAGGGTGTCATTTTGTGTGCCAATGGGGTCATACAAGTGAACCTCAATTTCTTGTCGAAAATATTCCAATACTCTTATTGCACCCAAACCCCAGCAAAAAAGATAGTTTTCAGTTATAGTTGATTAACCCTATTGCACTCAAGACTGATCACAACTCTGTGAAGAAGTTTTGGCCAGTCAGAGGGCAATAAGGCATTCTTTTACACTAACATCTCACCTTTGCGCATTGATACAGCAATCTTAGACTTCACTTTTCGTCCTTTGGGATCATGGAGTCCAATGTGGAATAAATAAAAATTTGCACACTCTACACTTTCAATCCTTTGGTGTATATTTTGCTTCAAAAATATTTCTTTCAACTGGGAATACCCAACTAAAAAAGTAAAGCAATCTCTTATTTTGTTCTGACATGAGCTAGAAAGAACCTCATCAGTATACAAAGTTTTTCAGTGTCTGCTATCTGTCATTCTTTCTAATAAATGCCAACCATTTATATCAGTATCTGTGTGAACTTTATCAAATGGGTGCGAGAGTCACTCCCTTTCACCCTTTCAATTATGATCTAGTTATACATATGTTCTGTTGTGCTAACGATGTTTCAAAGTCATGATAACGTTGAATTTTCAGAATTTCTGGGCTGGCGATAAAATCAACTTATTGAAAACTTGTCAATAGGGAATTGCCTTTTTTATCTTAACCCATCTAAGCCGAATGAAATTTCCCACTGCTATCAATTGGACCAGTCCATTTCCCTACTAAGGGTTGTTGGGTGGTATTTTTCTGTTTTACTCTAATTTTAAAAGAAACTTCTGTAAGCAAACAGTGGAGAACCTGATTGGACGCCGCGTTTAGAGGCGTCTGATCTGGTTTTGCACTGTTTGCCGATGTCCCACAAAAAGAACGCTAGGCTTATATGGAATAATTCCAAATGCGCCTTAATAATGATCTCATTTATGAACCTACAATATGCTTAAACACATAAACAGCTTTAAATGTTTGTTGCCTTAAAAGTTGCAGGAAATTAAGGAAATACGATCGCTATTATTGCATAACATCATTTTGTTGCTTAAAAACTTTGGAGAAACATGCCTCGAAAAATTCGAGTATTGTGGTACCTTTAATGGCGCACAAAAGCATGCATTTTTTTTTCGGGGGGGGGGGGGGGGGGGGGGGGGGGGGTTGGGTTCCAGAGAAAAACCTTACGCCATCCTGACGTTACTAAATTATGTTCACTTCAGGAGTTCACTACTATGATTGAAGTTCTATTTCATATTGAGCATGCTTTAGATGATGAACAAATTGTATTCCATGTAAGCAAGATGGCAAAGATCAGGAATCAATACAATCAAGTAGCACACCTGACCCAGGATACCACATGGGAAATGACAAAATCACAGTTAGACATTTCAAACAAGAGCCAAGAGGTCAGCCCTTTCCAAGCAGGTGACCACAAGGCATCAATAAACAGACGCGCACAAAAGCATAACAAAAACAAGACAGAAATAACAACGAAGCACAACCTTGGAACGGTCAGAATAAATATTTTACTAGAGGGCTTAAACCAGTTTCACGGAGCGCCAACCTCACCCTTAGTTCAGATGTGGATCAAGAAACATAGATGTTTGGTTTGCATGAAAGACCCCTAATGTATCAATGCATCATCTCCGAGAACATATAAATCAAGATATAAAAAGGAGACAAAGCAAAGATAAGGACTCACCAGTAAATAAACATGAATACTGGAGCAAAAGAAATCCAACAGGTAAACCCCGGTGGGCCTGACAACAGCCAAAGCATCAGGCCCCTACCATCTTATCAATAAATAAGTCATAAGGTCATTTTGTTGCTTGAAAACTTTGGAGAAAAATGTCTCAAAAATTCGAGTTTTGCATTACCTTAAATGGCGCACAAAGCATGCCTGTTTTTTTATTAAATAAAGAACAGCAAAAAAAGAAATATGACAGTTCCAGAAAAAAAAAACCTTTAGCCATCCTGGCGTTACTTAATTATGTTCGCTACCTGAGTTCACTTCTATGATTGAATTCCAATTTCATATTGGGCATGCTTAGGGTGATACAATATTTACATGAAATGAACAAATTGTATTTCGTTTCATGCTAGGTAGAACTGTTGGATAGGCTTCATCTCTAGAACTAATGGCTAAATTAAATGTTGGTCATGATGTGAACCATTAGGGATATGTGTCTTGCAAAGATTGTTCAAATGATGGTCCTAGGTTGATCTTGACATTGTAAAATCTTATATCTAGGAGATACACACTCGTGCGAGTCAGTGTCAGGTGAGCGCTTCAGGATCTTATGTTCCTCTGGTTATTGCATGGGTTGATGCTGGTTAAAACATGACAATTAATAGCATGTGACACAGTGTTTATGCAATTATAGCATGTTTGCGCATTTGGTCAACATTTGCAAAGACATTGGTTTCGAGACGACCTTGCTTATATATGGATAACCCAGCACAAGCTGTGCAGTTCCAGCGTTTTAAATTTAATGCATCTGCAATAATGCTCTTAGCAATTTTGAAGTCAAAACTCTCTTTGGACAACGTTAGAATGCTTTGAATTGTCACAATCCTTCACACAGTGAACCATGGGCAGTGATATTATTAAATTCTCTTTAACCTGATCTTGTGTCTGCTGTCTACTAGTTTTGAATGTGCTATCCATTTTCGAGGAATCTTATTTTGAATTTTACTCAAACTCCCAGCTAACTGAAAAATAGTTTGTAGTTTGCTGTCAGACTTTTTAGTATTTATTATGGTAAGACCTCTGACATAAAAATCAAATACGATACATATTATCGTTTATATGCATTTTGTTTCTCTTTAAATCTTTGACCCCTCGCTGTTCCGTCTTTAAAAACATTTTCCTTCTGTTTAACTTGGCTCACTTTTAAGTATATATGACATAAGAGATTACGTAAGATATTTAGTTTTAAGCATTGGGACTCATTTTAACGTCATTTTCTTAACATTCTTAACAAATAGATAAATCTGATAGATGAGTTAAACGACATTATGTAGTGAATGAAATAAAATGTTTGATTCTGTTAAACCCAATTTTGATATTTTTAAGTGTTTTGTATGCCCCCCCCCCCTTCGCATTCAGTGGGGATATATAGTATCAGGGCTTTCTTACGTACGTCTGTGCTTTTCGTCCATCCATACTTACAAGTACATTCGAACAATGGTTTTCGTTCAATATCTTGTATAAGAAAATAAGAAGTTTCGATTGATATTTTAAACTCGTGAATATATTCATATACTGTTTGTCAAGTTCGGTTTCGGTCCAAATCTACCTGCCCTTACTGGATTCTTAGCTATGGTTTTGTTTAATTTTAGCAATATGGTGAATTCTGTGCCATATCTTTTGAAAGTTTAATTTGATTTTACTAATATTTATACTAAGGTATATAATCATAAAGTGCAGGACAATTCGATTTGGGTTACAATCAATTTTAGTAATTGTGGGGTTTATGACGCCGACATTTACCCGCATTGACTAATATACTTAACCGGTTCACTGATGTAGGGGTACAGCTAATGATATAATGGAAACATTTCCAAAAACTTAAAGATGTTGTTGATTTGAAACGATAGCAATTTCATGAAAATCTTCATTCAAAACCACTGATATATGCAGATGTAAATCAGGAGTTTTCATTTCTGGAATGACTGGAATCGTTCTCTAATTTCATGTTATGCCATTACAATGATAATAAATGATTCATCATAAAGTTTTGACATAATATATAAGTCAGCATTGTTCTTTCAGATTATTGCTCATAGAGCGTTTGTGCGTTCATTTAAGAAATTAATTCGAATTTTGGAATGTTAATGGAATCATGAATACTTCGGGCCTCTTGCAAATGGGTGAAGCCCGAAGGGGCAGTAGATGTAGCCTTACTTTTTGGGTCACCATCTTTGTGACACGGTTGGAAATAACTGAAATATTGTTGACTGGGCTGATACACAGCAACACAAGTCAATAGGCGGCTATATTTAAAACCTGTAAAATTATCTTAAAGGAGGAGTTCCAAATCTGCCCACGCATGGATTTGGATAATATTTTGTATGTTGAATACCTACGGTATAACAACTACAAAAATGAAATTATTTTATTCCTCAAACCCTGTTAGGCCACAGGGGGACACCTTGAAGTACACCTTCTTTGTACTTATATATGACCTATTAAATATCAGTCCCAAATCATTAACATTGTTGACTGCTACATTCTTTGATTGGAATATAAAAGAAGACTTCCAAGGGTATACCTTACTACCATTAATGTATATGAGTACATCTAGATAATTTTTTCTGACCCATCAAACTTTGAATTATCCACAATTTGAACACTTAAGTTAGTGTCTATAGGGGATTCTGTCCTAATATTTACCATGTTCCAGTTTTTGTCAACCCATAATATTTTCAGAAAAGTAGGTCAAATACATCCTCTTTATGCATGTAAATTTTCATAAAATTTGGACACCGGTAAAAGTGTTATAATTTGCATGAAATGAGTTAAGTCAGTTTTGATTCAAAATTGATTTCAAATAAAATATTCCAGTTAGGTCTTACAAACCGCGGTTTTTCCATCAGTATTATACTAAAAGCGTATTGACTATCACTATTTAGTATCTTCATCCAAATTAGGTTCAACAATTTGTTGGTGTCAGAAGTTTTAGCTAATAAAATAGCATAAAACCGGCATTTCTGTAAGCAGCACTTGATAAGTAGCACTCAGTCTAGAACTTAGGTGTGCGGGTTGATGTCCAGTAGGTACCATTTGTGAATTGATCTTCCACTGCTTTCCAAATTATTTTTGGACTGAAGCCAACAGGTGTTTATGCTCTTTGTGTCTTTTAGCCAATAAAAAAAATAAAAAAAGATTAGGATTTATGCTAGGTAATTCATCGTCTCCTTCTACATTCTATGTTCCTGTTGCACCTAGAATTTCCTCTATCTTATGTCACTCTGAATCAAATATTGAGGGTAAATTGGTTCAGGACTATGTGCATACTTTCATTAACTCTCATAAACTAAGTGAAACCAGGTCAAGTGTTTAAGAAATAGTGTACGTTCTCACTATTTTGGTAGGTTCTTTTTTCAGAGAACTTGGATTTGACACCAGCTGTCTTTGTATCTGGGAAAACTTTCCCCTTTCATTGATAAAGTGTTGTATTTTCATATTCTGGTCCTTCTTGAATATTGAGTTTCAGCAGAAAGTAGAAGACCTTTTAAGCCAGTGCTAGGAGGCACGCGAGCTGCAGCACTTTCCATTTAGTGTCATGCAGAGCCTGAGTGGTACTGAGTCTTAAGTTTTAAAATTCGATAGTTAATTTCTAGTATGGAATGATCCATTTTCCCACATTACATAAATAGTATCCTTATTTTGCAGTCCCTTAGTCAATCAATATGTACATTTTAATGAATGGTTTACAGAATCTTTTTTGAATTGCATTGTATCTTAATTGGTATTGATTGTGGTTATTTCTCCTGCATTAAGTTCTATCTGCCAAAACATTTCAAAAGAGTATCCAAAATACTTATCATAAACCCCATTTAAAATCATTAATATTCCAACAAAAGTTTTAAAACTGCTCTAATAAATAGAAATGGATTTGATGAAAATAAAAATGATACTTTTTAAGATTATAAATGGATTTTCAAGCATTAAGAAACACTTAGCGAATTTATGAATATATACATACTGAACATCTGGCATTAGACGAGGTGAAACAGTCTTTGTGCTGTTATTTCCATCGTGGTTATAGAATCACGAATTTGATTCTCAAATGACCTCATAACCATAATGCTGACATACTGAACGTTTTTGTAAAACCAAGCATAAATATTTATAATGAATTCAATAATATTTATTCATTTAACAAAAGTCTGACTCACCATTCAAACAAATATATTTCGGGGCTTCAAATCTTGTGAATATTATCCTTATACATTATAGATGGGAAAGGTTGACAAGAACTGTAACACACCACAATGAAGCCCAAACATTGTTGATATAATTTGTACAGCTGAATTTGAGTAATTATTCTAAATGAAACATTATTTTAACCATTTTATGTGATAGATTTGGTATGTGTGTACCGCACACATGAGCTAGAACTCACAGATCATTTTAATAATTATCAATTTTAGAAATTCTGATTTCTGATAGATGTAAATTGTGCTGCTTTGGGGGGAGGGGGTACCCCTATAATCACATATTACACAATACCAAATGTTTTAATCAACTAATAAAAGCGATAAAAACATGATACTTATAAGCCAAACAGTCAATTTGCATAATAACATGAAGATCACAGAACTCTATGTAAATTGAGCATACTGCTGGAAGTTTACATAAAGTCTTGATTTTTACATTCTGCAAAATTTTGACCATTAAGATTGAAATTCAGAAAACTTTATTTTACCGGTTTTATTTTTTCTTCAGATTTTATGATTATAACAAACACATGTGTGGACAAATTTGATATAAATTTCAAAGGTTGACAAGAACTGCAACTAGGCAAAATTGAAAATTTAATTTGTTGAAAATATTTTCAAAATGTTAAATTTAGGGGAACCTTCAAACAAAATTTGATGTGGACTTGTTCATTTTATACATTGAAATATATGTATGGTACATACGTAATTACAAATTACTAGGCATCATGTTGAGAATAAATTAGGCTGAAAAATCAAAAATCTTGTCGCATAGGGCCACTTTTAAATAAGGTGTCCATTTATTTAATTTTAAAATTTAAAATCATTTAAATTCTAACAACTAAAATAGGTAAATGGGTAAATATCTCACAAATGGAACACACATGTAATAGACAATCTTTCTACAAAATTCTATCAAATTCTGTGCGTGGGCAGAACCCTATGTAAATTCCATATAGGGTGGAACTCCCCCTTTAATTTCATGCAATGAGTTACCTGGCATACTGCAGTATCTAATGAGGCTACAGTCATGACTTACAAATTGGCATGTTATGCGTATTCGATCGAAGATCTCGTCGATTGATGATTGCCATACTCTGATACATGGATGTTTTAAAATGGTTATGCTGTCTGTTTATAAAAGGGTAATTCGGTTTCATAACCTTAAACTATTGACCGCGGTCAATTACAGTTTTTCTAGCCAATTAGATGAAATATAAACTGTTAATGATATCTAGATGTGTTGGGCAGATAGTTTGATATAATTGGCATTTATTTAGCTGTCTGCTTTTGCTGCCAGAAGCGCTCCAAATAGGCAAATTAGAGAATTTCCTCTTGCGAGTTCTGATGTATGAAAATAATTCTTTGAAGTGGCGCGGTACTTTAATCACCACTGTAGACCAAGATGATAAAATGTGTCGGACTGTTGCTTGTGTCTGCACTATTTGTTGATATAAAGTAAGAAAGAGGGCAAAGATCAGGAATCGATACAATGTACACCACATCTGACCCCAGGATACCATGGGAAAATGACAACTTCACAATTAGGCATCACAAACGAGAGCCAAGAGGTCAGCCCTTTCCCAGCAGGTAACCACAAGGCATCAACAAACAGACGCGCATGAAAGCATTACAAAAACAAGACAGTAATAACATAAATGATCCACAAAAGAAGCACCGCCTTGGAACGGTCAGTAAAAATATTTACCGGAGGACTTAAAGACGAAAGTCGGGGATAGGAGGCAAATGAATAGTTAAAATCAAAGTCGTCATTTACCGTTTGTCTGACTGTAGTGCGTACATATGTACCGGGCCGAAATTCGTGGCACTGGCCCGTGTGTGTTTCTGTCGATACGAGTGCAATAAGGTTAAGAAAAGGATTCTAAGATCAGTTGTCTAAAGTGACTCATGCTTCATGTGCTTGGGGATATTTAGACCAAATCTGACCGTGAACCTAGGTTACTCGATAGTTATCTGAATATATCACGCCTGTCTTCCTCCAAGCTCTTCTTCTGTGCCAAGAACAGCTGTCTGTCTTATACTTTCAAGATTATCAACCTATTTATGCCGAAATGAATCAAATTAATTTGGAATGATATTCTGCTATTATAGATGTACAACCGCAAGAAATGTTCAACTATGAAACCAGGCCTCATGATTATAAAACTGTTTAATGCTCAATGCAACCGAGCATGACATTTATTAATGCTCATAAATATTAAAATGCTAACCATGATAAAACATGTGTATGATAAATACAACATTTTAGAGTTTTAAACCAAGAAAAGTATTTATTTTTCAGCATTTTCGTTTCATGAGCAGTTGAAATTCATGCTCAGTTGGGTTCAGCATGAAACAAGTTTAATGATCTCGGGGCCAGTGCAATTTTGCACAGGTTTTATATCCTGTGATTGTAACACCAGGATGTTAAACCATCGCATTTCTTTTAGCAGTTTATATTTTAACCCGTTTTAACACTGGTTATCTGCTGGCGAAGGGCTTTACATTGTATTTTAGCATAGACAGTTATCATATTAAGCAACACCATACAATCGTCACTTATTTTCATAGCCTCACCGGCGTCACTCCGTTGTGTCCTTGAGCAAGACATTAATCCTAGCTTATTACTGGTTCAACCCAGGAAGACCCGTCCCTTTATAACTGAAAGATTGTTGATTAGACGTAGAGAATCGCCCACCTCGCGTTTAAACAAGAAAGCCTCGGAAAAGTATCCTTTATCTATTACTTATACATGTAAGTGCAGAAGTATTTCGACTAATACTGGAATCGTCAGAAGTTGATTACATAAGGACGGCCCTGGAGATCCCCAATTAGTTAAACAGTTGTATTATGACTATGTTTCCATTTCTGAAAATCGTCGCTAGTATTGACGTTTTCGCTTGCCGCCTACCCGGTATGATAATGGTACAGTAACTTTATTAGTGCAGTAGTATGTGTGCATTGTGAGATACTTGATGTAAAACATAAAATATGCAATAAGGCTTTATATTGTATCTTCGTGAGCTACATACATTTGTAGCCGTTTGGAATAAAAATTATAACTTATTGTATCATGGTTAAGCATTTTTTCTTTGATGATCTGGTAGCAGAGGTTACCTAGTAGTATCATACGCCTCTGCTGGTAGTTTATTTAAATAAACAATGGCTTTCAAGTAACCTAGTTTTCTTAGTGGAATAGGCGGAGCTTAAAATACATTCAGTTGTATTGAGTCTTAAACTAGGTTTTAATATACTGTAACAGAGGCGTATGTATCATCCGCCTCTGACTCTAACTAATCAAGGTTTTTGTTAGCGCACGGTGCCATCAAGTGAACAATATTAACTCTTTAAAAGCTATCAAAATGCATCCAAAATGACATATGCTCTTCTGGTGTTTTATATTTGCTAACATTATTGTCTTATGCAATTGTAGGCAAACAGTGTTGATCCAGATCAGCAGCAGTCTATTCTGTGTCTTCACTGTTTGAGCTAGCGGATGTTAAACATTTCCGCAGATGATAAAATGATAAACGCTTTAGGATTAAATAAACTAAGGAAATGCTTCTCTGTGTTTCTGGGTCAGACAATAACTAAAACCTTAAGTGCTAAATTATTATCTGACTCAAGCCCTTTATGCTGCAAATATTGTGCTGACATTATTGATTTATGAATGTATGGAGGGAAAACAGAGTGGATCCAGATCAGGAGCAGTCTGATTGGGTCCACACTGTTTGCTTTTACCTACATCAGTCATATATCCAGCAGACGACATAAACAGATGACATTTTCAGGTGAATATTTTTTCAGTGTTTAAAGGGCTAAATCTTCAGCAGGAAGTTGGCTGTAATAGATCTGTCAGGCTTGGTGGATAAAGGTGGACCACTGTTTAAACAGTTAAATCTGGTTGGACAATGATACAAAACATTTAGAAAATGCTTTTTTACTCGTAATTTTTATAAACTTACTCGGGGCTCCCCCCTCGTCAGTTTTATAAAAATTACTTGTACAAAGCATTCTCTAAATATAACTTATCTATCTCTTTTTTTCATTTACCTTCAACTGATAGTCACAATTACTTTTTGTTGTTCCGAGGTCAGAAGAAGATCAGATCTAGAATACTGACGTAAATAGCTGTCATTCAGACTGGAACTGGGTCAGATGCTTTTCTTTTGTTTACGAAAGGTACGAATTTCCTGTCCATCAAAGTTTAAGATAGAGAAAACAATTATTAGACAGGCCGTGAGAATTCCTGCATTAATGTTAATATTTGCAATGAACAGAGCTCAGATCCGCCTGTGCACCAGCAAAGTCTGATCACCACATATGTGCTACACCATATTTTTGCGAAAAGGTTTGATAAAAGTGTACCCATGAAAATGTGGACCCATATCACATTCAGATCCTAGTCATGTTTCCCCTGTGGCAACATCCATTAACTGTTTACTGTTTTAGCAAATGCCAAGGGCCCGGAATTTCAATGCCTCCTTAAAGTTAAGGAAGACTTAAGTTAAAGGCATAGAAAATTGACCAATAATACTGGTACCACTCATTATGATTCTCTCCAGGGGTCATACTGGACAGATCAAAGGCTAATCTTTTTGAGGTGATTATGACTTCTTACAGGGGGCAATAAAGTGGTCCCATGAAGGGATTAGGTATTTTCAGATAAAATATTGATCTTTATCTTAATGAAAGAAATTGTGTTGTATACAGGTAAGTCCCCTCTTAAGAACCCTTTAAGTTTGTGAGATACTGAAACTGTCCTTATCAGTAAAGTCACTAATGATTCCATATATCACAAAATATATGTCTTTAAGTATTGATTTTTCAGGATGCGACAAATAACGTTTCAAACTGATTAAAATCAAAATAGTTTCATTTTTTCTGTAGATCACAATGATACTTTTGACCACAATTACTGCATCGATCAAGGCAATTTATTTAGCATCTAATATAGCATGTTAAAATATCAATACTTATCTTAAGTCTTCCTTAACTCTAAGGATGCATTGTAATTCCGGGCCCAGATGGTTGCGATTGTATAGCAAAATCTAATATTTCCATATATTGGATGGCAGCCACCTTGAAAATGGCCGCCATTCTAAAAAATTCAGGAGGCTAACAATTTTTTTTTATCAAAGAGCTTCCCCTGAGGAACATTTGACACCAAAAGCATTATCTAAAATATGTTATGTGCTTGTGATTTTATAGCAAAATACAATATTTCCATATAGTGTATGGCGGCCATTTTCAAAATTTTAAATGGCTGCCTCTTTTAAATTTTTCAGGTGGCTAACACAAAAGAGCTTCCCCTGCGGAACATGTGTGCCAAGTTTGATGCTTTCTTCCAGATGCGAAAGATTATTACAGTTTTCTGTTCGGCTAAGTCTTTAGACATTGAATCACGCTGTTATCTGATTTCAAAGTAAGAAAGAGGGCAAAAGTCAGGAATCGATACAATCAAGCCCTTATTTCGTTGTGTAGATACATAATCAACAGTTCAGGAGTAGTGTTTTCATTTTTTCCGTATCTACAGGGGTATTTTACTGATTTCGTTTCACCAAAAAATATTAGAGTCTTTCATGTATGACAGTCATGCTTCTTGGAAATATCAGACATAAACAGGTTAACATACCTGTCAGCGCTACATACACTGATTGTTTTTTCAGACATGCCAATGTCCAGTTCTTAACAGACAAGTTACAGAAACAAATTATTCACGGACTTGTGAAAGAGGCCTGTATTGCTCAGCCGGGCAGTTAGGGCTCATATCAGACATGCCCAACTGCCCATGAATGATATGATCTTTGGCACAATACGAAAATTATTATAATATGCAGTTTATCTTCATGCGCTACCAAGAGATGGAGGCCTTTTAATATGCATAACAGGGCTAGCACACGAAATTTAGATAATAATTGCATAGTCGAGCAGAGAAGGCTCAGACGAGGCTGTGCATATGCACAGCCTCGTCTGAGCCTTCGCTTCTCGCATACACAAAGAAAGGAAGTAGAAGATGACTCAGACCAAAAATTAGACCTCTAGCCCAACTGGATACAACTCCGCGGGCTTTTAAAGGAGGGATTTGCGCATGTGCGATAGGTACCAAATTTCCTGAGCGTTTCAAAATATGTTTTGACTGATAGCTATTTCTATATTGCTTCTTTAACATGGAGTAACAACATATCAAGGCCTGTTTATCTTTACGATGTGGTAGGTATGGTGGTGTCAACATGATGAAGGTCTTACCTTTTCAACCCTACTGTAACAAGCATAGTTATATTGAATAAGCATGTACCATTCTATCAAATATATGCACCTGTAAGACTTGAAAACTGAAAACCTAAAACGGACCCTTGACCTATACTACAATAACAGAACAATAATTTAATCTGACATTCCGATTGTATTATCGACAAATACTTTAACACGAGGGCACAAATAGCCTATATTGCCCGCGTGAGTTCCACTGACCCTCTAAAGATCACTACACATTTCACTTTATGAGCCCATGTCAATAATCATTCCACAGAGCGGGACTACATGTATCCCCCTGACATCATTACATGTGGCGTCACGGGATGTGGCCACCATAGCCATGTTTGGATAATTTGAATAAGATTGGTAACATTAGAGCAAAGGACCATTTTTGGTAGAGGGTCACCCAAGGACCATTTGTATCAAATTATTTTCAAATTAGCCAAGTTGTTTTTGACAGGAGATTTTAAAGGTTTTCCTTTTGGTTGCCATGGCAACCAGAATTCCGCATGGAATGAAATTTTTAAACAACTTTAAAGGGGACCACCCAAAGATCATTCCTATGAAGTTTTGTGATAATCCACAAAGCGGTTTAGGAGGAGACATTATTTAAAAGGAAATAGCTGACGGATGAATACGAACTGATGTACAACCACAATAGCTCACCAAGAGCCTATGGCTCAGGTAAGCTAAATGATTTTCATGTGATTGTCATGGCAACCAGATTACTGCAAGGAATGGAAATCTTTAAAAAAAAGTTTGAAAAGCGGATCACCAAATGATCTTTCCTGTAGTGTTTGGTGATGTTTCAAGTGGTTTAAGATTAAATGTCATTTGAAACAATTGTTGACAGACGACAAAGACCATACCAGGGAGATCTAACTTCCTTAAAGCTCACCTATAGCACGTTGTGCCCAGGTGTGCAACAAGAATTATCCGAATGCAAGGAGTTACAAGTGGGCAAATTCTTCAGAGCACTGACTGATATTAATAGAGCCATTCTGGTAGAAGAAAATGTTTCCATTTGCACTTGAAAACTCATACCAACCTCATCTCGAGTGCAGTACTTTAATTAATTACTAGTGTTTCGTAGGTGAAATGTGAGGCTGTTGCTCTGTTACATAACAAGACATCCTAAAATAATTGCAACTACATCTTTAAGAAGAAAGAACTCCTTGAATTAATTGCCTGTCTTCATTCCAATGATAACTTAGAAATCGCAAGAAATGTTCGTGCCGTCAGTCGGAATTATTAAACATACCTACCAGGTGTACTACAGTTAGGAATGAACGAAATATGAAACCTGTGCAATACCAATATTGCACAGGTTTCATATTCGCATATTTCCTGTGGTAGTAGCAACAAAACAGCACGAATACATGTATTTATAAAGAAAAGCTTAATATTTGTCTTAATATATCAGTATAATACACGTATAGGTTTTCACTGTACAGTTGTAGAGAAGGGCATGTTTCATTATGTCGAATACTACTGTAGTGTAGCCCTTAAAATGGAACACTGTTTTTGGCAATAACATTTAGTCTTAAAAGTGGATTTTAAATTCAATTGGAGAAATATATTTATCCCAAAAAACATACATCAAAAATATTTTTTGAACATTGCAAACGTTTTCATAAATGCTATGATAGGATGGAATTTTAACGTTTTATGCATAATAATATTCCCATACAGATACACATGTACAATACATACAGATAGGTAGACAGAAGATAGTAAACAAAATGATAGCGTTTGGTAGGCGTTACATGCAAATGTAACCCATTATTCGTAGACCCATATTAGCAGCTTGGATTTCATTGTAAACCGTACCATTTGATCCTTAAACAAGATAATCGTCTGCTTGTAATCTCTAATACACATTTATAGATGAGCAAATACTGCGATCTCTATACCATGCATTTTGCACTGACAATATCAAAATTGGTACTGAAATGGTATTTTCATACTTATGAAGAAACTTTTATCTTAATTTTTTTTAAACGAAAATTTGGGTTCCATTTGAAGGACTACACTACAGTAGCTATTATACACTTTTGAACATTGTACTAATTAATATAGAAAACTCGAAGTTCTGTCAGGAAAATTTATATTGTTACCTGACAGGCCTCCAGATAAGAATGCGTACTGGAAAATTATTTTTCTTTTTTCTCAACCAAAACATATGCTGTGGGTACTCAAAAAAACCGTCTCAATGAACCGCACCCAAAACACATGTTTAAATTGATGGTTAGGAAATAAATGCAATTTAAATGCACAAACTATCCTATGCCCCAAGCATCATTCAGCCCTTCTTATCAATATATTAACTGGCTATTCTGTCAGAACCGGTGTATTTTTATAACAGAAAAATCAACCTCAAAACCTACGTTATTTTTAAGCGGATATAAGATCATCACAAGCTGGTATGTTCATGAGAAAATATACTTTCTTTAAGTTATCAAACCAATACAAACTAAGACTCAGTCCAGACTACGTTTTCAGTCATTCTGATCAGTGCCTTGACTTCCCCAAACAAACAGTATTTAAATTGATATCTAATAAATATTTGCTGTGCAAGTACATGTACAACGTGGACACAACTTACATTATCCTATGGTGCAACATTAAGGACTAAAATAGCTGGATTATCACGAGTGTCAATAAACATCCTACATAATGGAATCTAAACAATACAAGAACCATTTGTTTTCCTCCTTCAATTAATGTCTTATTATAAACAGTCACTATTGTTAATACACGATATACCCTATATCTGGGTTTGGGAGAGAGTGAGCTAATTGCTTTGTTTATGGTATGCTTGCTTTGTATGCGATAAATTTATGTAAGTTTGTTAGACCGATGATGGAACTTCCTAAAATACCATAAGATGACACGTTTTAAACATGAATATATAGATAAAAAAAACTTGTGAAAAAATAAACGTAGTTACCGTTGACCCAATTTCTCTGAGATTAAACCAAGAACATACCGTTTCCTACCTCCAGGTGACCACAAAGACAGGTCAGGTTTCAACTTTCTCAAGGACGTGTAGTTTAAAGCTATTCTAGCACATCTGATTCTATCTGACATACCCTGTACCAACCCATGGGCAAGATAAAACTCGTACAGCCGCACGTCGAAAGACAAGTTACTTCGTTGTTATGTTAAAGTGACGTAATCAGTTTATGTCACGTCTCAGCGTGTACAGAAACTTCTGGAAATCTTTTTTATAAATATAAAATGCAGTATTTAATGGTGAGTAAGAATCGTGTGAGGATGGGATAGAACTATCAGTCCCTCTCGGTCACCGAATCTTGTCATCACTCGGCAAGCCTCGTGATGCCAATCGGTGATCCTTGGGTTGGATTTTTCTATCCCATCCTTACACTCATGATATATCCTTATTTTGCTGCATAATCTGAACATATCGAAGAATTATTATTCTAAGCAAAGATAGAGTTTAGCTTTTATATTATTTTTGCTTATTTTCTTTTCTTCAAGTTACTTAATCATGTTAGGGAGCGCAGTGGCTCAGTGGTAAAGTGCTTGACTCGAGACCGAAGGGCCGCGGGATCGAGCCACACCGGCGTCACTGCGTTGTGGTCCTTGAGCAAGACACATTTATCCTAGCTTATTACTGGTTCAACCCAGGAAGACCCGTCCCTGTTTAACTGAAAGATTGTTGATGGGACGTAAAGAATCAAATCAAACAAAACAAACAAAACAAACTAAATCGTGTTCAGGGAATGGTGAAGTACTTAAAGTATCTTTAGTTTTAAGGTGAATAATTGTTGTGACTGGCCAAAGTATGAATGGCGGCAAAGATCAGGAAACGATACAATCAAGTAACACACCTAGCCCAGGATACCACATGGGAAAGTAACACAAATACACTAAACATCACCAAAAAGAGCCAAGAGGTCAGTCCATTCCCAGCAGGTGACCACAAGACAGCAATGGACAGACGCGAAGGCATGAGAAACACAGGACACACAAAACACAAATGAAACAAGATGTTGTCTGTTCGAGCATTGATTGGCCAGGAGGTTAACTATTTGACTGATGGTTGATCAGGTGGACAATATATAGTTTAGCCTTCAAATTGGTTGGTCAAAAATGATATCTTTTTCGCATTGTATAGTCAATATGATACCTTTTTGAGGCTTGGATGCTCAAAAGAATATACAATAGAGGATTGGCTGGTCAATATTACATTTGTTTGTCAAAATGATATCTGAGCATTGGTGATAGCCGATATCCATTTGAGCATTGTTTGATCAAGCTTCTATCTTGGTTTTTAATTGAGCAGTGATTGGTGACAATTATATCTAGTTGAACATTGTTTGTGCAAGATTATATTTATTTGAACATTAGTTGGTTAAAATCTTTTCTTTGTGAGCATTGATGGGATTATATCATAACTATTTAAGCATTTATCTGTCAAGAATATACCTATTTGAGCATTTTTGTGGTCAGTATTAGAGCTATTTGAGCATCGTTTAGTCAATCTTATATCTTTTTGAGCATTGATTGGTCAAGATGATATTTATTTGAGCATTTTTGGTAAAGTGTATATCTATTCGAGCATTGCTTGGTCAAGGTGATATCTATTTTAGCTTTGTGTGGTCATGATTATATCCTTTTGGGCAGTGTTTAGTCATTATTATATTTATCTGAGCATTGAATGGTCAAGCTTATATATTATATATTTGAACATTGTATGGTTAAGCTTATATCTAATAGATCGTTTTTTGCTCAAATTTATATATATTTGAGCATTGTTTGGTCAAGATTATACATGTATCTATTGTGCATTTTTTTGGTCTAGATTATATATATTTTAGCATTGGTTGGTCCATATTTCATATTTGTCAGCATTGGCCATCAAAATGGACTTGTTTACGTACTGGCATTCAAAAACAATAAAGAAAACACACTTGCCAAAACACATTTCTCAACCAGACTGCCTCAATGCAAAAAAGTGTTGTTGGCTTTTGACATTGAGAGTTTTTGTCTACGTGTGCTTTGATTAAGGCAAGTATTATATTCGTATCATGATTAGTGTTCGTGCTAAACTGTCTACCTACCTTCTACCTGAGCTTCGATAAAGAAATGATGATAAATTACCTAGCATGCGTGAGTCCGACGAAGGTTAAAAGGGTTACCCAAAAATAATTGCGCCATCGCATGCGATTTTAGCACTTATCGCAGTGTCAAGCAACAAACGTCAATGGCTGTGTTAAGTCTGAGCATTCGATGCTCACGTACACAGAAAACAAGTGAGTATGACTAGAACATGCCACAATTACACACCATAAACCAGCCAATGGAACCATAAGGAAGAGACACAAAACACATACAATCACATGGCAGCAAGAAAACGTTGAAGCAAAACAATCAGCTCTCTCTTCCTCGGCGAGATGATTGAAAATCTAGGAAACTAAATACTGCATTACAAAGTAAGAAAAAAGTACCAAACAAACAAAAAATGGAGCACCAATAAACAATGAATTATAGATCAATGAATTATAAAAAATGAGTTATAGAACAATTAATTATACAAAACTAGAAAGGACATTAAGAACTTCACAAAAAAGACCCAGCGCAAAAGCAAGCGAGTATGACAAATCGATACTGCAACAAAGAGCAAATATCCTTCCATGGCACCCCAAGAAAGAGACACAGAACACTAACACTAACAAGTCGTGATGAAATCACTGTTCTACTATATTTCCTGACTATTTTTTAACTTATTTTTTGGGGGGAAAAAGCTAAAGAAAAAACAGCATTGTTTTACTTGAATCATTTAACCTGTTTCCTTATTTTAAATTTCTCTATTACAAGCGCATTCTGATCAGGGACTATTTGTTTGCTACTTCAGCAAATAATTGATTTGTTAACTAGAAAAGTCTAAATCATCATATGTATATAAAAACATTAAAAGTTAAGCAGCCATTGAGGTTATCATATTATTGTCTAGTCACAACAGAACTGTGCTAAGCCTGTCTTGCTTACGTTTGATATACGTTTGTGTACAAGTATTACTTGACTTTTCGCTTACTGCAAAGGCGGTGCCTCATGAATGCGTAATTAGGACTGGTCAACCTTAGACGTAGGTAAACGCTGAAAATGAGGCGTGGTTTTATTCAAAAGTAACTTATCATCTTGCGCCATTACCTCAGTATAGACGCAAAGCACATTATTTAGTCCTTAAAACGCCAGCACAATTACTGCATCTGAAAATGTCTATTTAACATAAGCATACAAACATTGTGGATCCTGATCAGACTGCTCCTACAGGAGCAGTCTGATCTGGGTCCACACTGTTTGTCTATGGGGCTTCAAATATTTTAGTGGACGACATAAAACATACATTTTGTGATTTTGCGCTTTAAGGGTTAATAAATGTGAGTTCAGTGTGTATAAGGTTTGGATTTTCATGAAATGCACGCACGTTTGCGCGGCCCAAAAAGCTTATTAACTCTTGACCAAATTAT
Source organism: Loripinus fragilis (assembly GCA_964019695.1). Classification (NCBI taxonomy): domain Eukaryota; kingdom Metazoa; phylum Mollusca; class Bivalvia; order Lucinida; family Lucinidae; genus Loripinus; species Loripinus fragilis. The sequence goes on from OZ026516.1 coordinate 70,565,514, forward strand.
AAGTTAAGCCTGATTTCCCTTCCTTAGCAGATGAAATAGCCGAACCACACCCAGATATGAATATTAAAGTTGCCGCCTTTACAGTAAGCGAAAAGTCAAGTAGTATCATACTTGAATGTATATATGTTCTAAAACATCTGCCAATACCAAGTAGTCAGGCTCCATGCATACGCATCCAGGCAGCAATTGTTTTGTAAACAATTTCCATGGTGTTTTAACCCTTTGCATGCTGCGTAATTCTACATGCTTGTTTGTCATCTGCTGATTGCTTTCAGAATTATCGTTTTTAAATATTATTTGAGGGGGATAACAAGTTTAAATCACTGTCCATCAGATAACCATTTGGAATAGGTAGCTTTTATTTTGCCTATATCAATAAATTGATTGATTTTCACCACAACTTTTACTCATTACCTTGCACAAAAAATCTAAAATCAGCCTAAGATAGGTAGGTACGATACATATTTACATCCTTGATTGAACAAGCGCTGGCCGCAAAGGTGACGATGATTCAACCTAGACTACATGGCATTTATTTGTCTGTGTAAGGATTTTTTTCAAAAAAAGTCACCCATGTTGATAGTTAAATTTATACTGTTTACAAATGCTTCATCTATTTTCAGATAAATGTTATAGAATATTACCGGAATGTTACTGGAAAAGTATATAGTCAAACCAGGATCGGGGGATAAATACAAGCTGAAAGAGCTTCAGAATATCAGAAGATTGAAGTAAGCCTTGAAGTAAGTAAGTAATCTTCTATTCCGATACTGATTCACTCTTTATAGTTTAATAACAGATAAATATATTGAGCTATTTTCAGATGAACATCAAAGAGCAGTCTATCATGATCGTTATACAATCTATGATGTTTTTTAGATTTGTTTACCTATCTACAGATTAGTGTAAGTTATTGTTTGGTTTGTGCGTCTATACGGGAAGATAACCCACGAGTTTTAGCGAGTGGTTATCTCCCGTACAAACGCACACACCATACAATAACTTTCTTATTGCACCAGTATATGCATTTGCACTTTGTGCATTGCGAGATCGTTGATGTAAACAATTGGAATATCAATGAAAGGTACAATAAAGTGGTATTACGTAATGGTGTTAAATATATACTGTTTTTTTTTTATTTGCATATCATTAATTCAGAATAGTCTATAATATGGCCACAGTTACATAATTGATTTGTGATAAAATCAAAACAGATTGGCCCACATGATATTTTTGTCACATGTGTATCTCCCACTTACTGTTTTTCTGAATTGTTGGATGCAGTGTAGCCATTTGATCCCACTATACTGTAGATGGCCATGGCATCATATGCATGGCTGTGGATATTATACTGTCCATCATAACTATATTTGGTTACATTTGCTTTTCTGCCCAGTGGAAAATCTCATAGAGATGGTTGCACTGAGTACGAACAGCTTGTGTTTTCGCATATCAAATGTCAATCCTTATCATGCCAATAATATTTTTATACTGAAAATGTCATTTGCTACTGTAGATATGACAGATATGATTTGGATATATACATGTTTGAAGGCACTTTACTTAATTTGATTATCAAAGCAAACAGTGTGGTCTCGTATCGGACTGATCCTAAGTGAGCTTTCAGACCTGGGTTAATGTTGTTTCAATATAGGCTTAACCTTTTGAGATTGGCACTTTGGGGGTTAGTACACCAATGACCTAAGGCTGTGCCTATGAATTTTGCATTTATGTATTGATATTTATACTACACATGACCGTGTTATCGTTAAAGTAGAAATAAACTTACTTACTTACTTAAAATACAATTTGTAAGGTTGGCTTTTGTTATCTTGTCTTGTCTCTCTAATTTGTTAAGTAGTGCTGCTTTCGGATTAAATATCCATAATGCTGAGTCGTTACTGTTTTCTATTCTTTGGCTATTTTCAGGTAAATGTTACAGAAAAATCGCATGTGCTAGATATTGCTATAGTTTGATAAATGTTGGAGTTTTGAATGGTTCATTGTTTTGCCTATGGGGAGCATATTCTTTCCTTTAATAGTAGCCCCTTTTAAGACGTGGTTTCCTCTATACTCTACCGCTCAAATATAGGTTTTCGACGATACAGAGGATGTGTGTCCATTTACTGCTTATAACTGAACTCATAACTGTATTTCGCGGTCTCATATTTTGGCGATTTGTGTTTTACCGCAAATAGCGCCAAATAAAAATACCCGCGAAATATAAGTGCTTTACTGTATAAAAATGTGAACGATCACTGACACTGCATGCATACTTATTGAGTTTTAACGAAAATCATTTTGTGTGGCATTATTGTATCCTCTTTTATGACAGCTTCTCTCAAAACTGAAATGTTTAGAAGCAGCTTCAAATAAAGTGCAGCTCTCTTTGATATTCTTTGGCATGGTGCAAGCATGCGCCAATAAGATTAAAACCTGTTGTACAAATGTTTGCGTTAAGATTAAGAGATGTAAGGCGCCATAGAAAATGTAAGCAGTCAGAAAATAAGAATTCTTATTTACACACAATACAATTAACTTAGCACTTTTCAAGAGAAGATCAAAAACGAACCCCATTTAACTTTCTTAACAAAAGTCTTGGTAATATGACAATTGACTGTTTGCATGCTGCTACGTATTATTTCATTTTTGTCGTTGCAGAGTTTTTCACGTCTATTGATTTTAAAGAACACAAAAACAAAATTAACGTATTTCTAGGAATACCACCAGAGCGTTAACCAATTTGGATAAAATTCTGCCCCCAACGTGTACCGCAGGGCTGATTAGGTGTAAACTGTTTGTGAAGATCATCACCAGACGACAAAAGTGGCCACGAGCTGAGATAATGTTAAGACACCCATATATGTAGAGTACTGCAGAAATAACAACATATTTTACTATATTTTTGACAAATGCATGTTGGTTGTAGATGGTAATCAGTAAAGAAAAAAAATCCAATTGCTTTGTTTTTGTTGGATCAAACTAATGAAACGCTAACTGCATGGCTAGTTGCATAAAACAATGCAATGCAAATCTGACAAATTTTTGGAAAATGAATTTAAGCCGTGTGCAAAAAAACAAATACCTCCTCAATCCAAATAATTCTCGATATTCAGTAAGTTTCCGTAGCTTAACAGGCTCCATTGAGAGTATTAACCCTTAATGCGCCAATCACAACAAAAGTCGTTGCTTTTCTCGTCTGCTGAAATGTTTAAGAAGCCTCTAAGGCAAACAGTGTGGACCCAGATCAGACTGCTCCTATAGGAGCTGTCTGTTCTGGGTCCACGCTGTTTGCTTCTATACTTAATTCGTCAGTAATGTTAGGCAATTATTTGCAGCAGACGACTTCAGCAGACGACATTTTCAGATGCATTTTTTTAAACTGGGATGTGAATGTTTGTCACCTGATGGGGCTTATTTTACTATTTGGTTATGTAACATGCTTGTTTGGCCGTCTACTGCCTTTTTTCAAAATGTACATATTAAAACACTTTTCATTAATACTAGCAGAGTGCCAAACAGATATGATCCAGATCAGGCCTGACCGGGGTCTAAACTGCTTGAGCAGAGGACACCAGCGGGCAAAGTAATAATCCCATCATGCAATTTTTATATCATAAAAACAAATACGATGCACATTGCAGCTGCAATGCTCCATTATGCTTTTGTTTATTTGGCATCCATAATACCTTGATTTAACTAATTCTTTTTCTTATGATTATTTGATATCCCTAAATCTATAACTAAAATGAAAAATTTACATTATGATAAAGTAATGAGGTAATAGATATAGTTGTTTTCATGCAATGCAACATTGTATGAACTGCCTGACAATAGTGCAAACAAAAGCGACTTCGTAGTATTTTCATACTATGAGTTCTAAAAGCATTTCCAAAATGCTGGTAGTAATGCATATTAAAAATGCTTTTAGTAATGCATATTTTGAAAAGATTTCTAAATCCTATCACAGGCTCTCAGGGATGGATTGAAAACTCTTCTCCAACAGCGCATATCAGAGGCAATATTTTATGGTGATTTATTTGTAAATGCATAACACTTGTTGGAAAGCCTTGTTTTTTCTGATCAATTAAAATATAAAAAAGAAATAGTAAAAGCAACCCCCCCCCCACATTCCACTGGAAGACGATTCCACAACGCTCATGGTGATCACGGATATTCTCTAGAAATATTCCAAGTCGCCACGGAAGCGTAAAACGCCCATCTCACTGGACGGCGATTCCGCTACGATTCGAAATTTTGGTCAAAATGAAGTGGATCTCAGCAGAAACGGCAAGAGCGTAGTAGAAGCACATTAGAAGCGCAAAGGTCGTAGTAGAAACGTATCGGAGTCTTCATGATGACAACCTCACCGCGACTGTTTTGACCTGCTTACGTAGCGACATTGCCGTGGACTCGAAGTGCAACGGAAGCGTAGTCACATCGTAGTAAGATCTTTATACGCATAGCTGTATCGCAGCGGCATCCTGAGCATCGTAGCTTAATCGCCGTCACATCGTGGCGTCATCGCGGAGTTATTGAGCTGCGATTCAGCTACACTGACGCTCGCGTATTTGCCCTGCGAGTTCGCGTTCTGTGCGCATTTTCAATGCGTTGTACGTACGTACGATTTAAAGTGTGTTGAAAACGCCAATCAACTCGTATCAACGCAAGGCAAGATTCATGAATATTCATATGTGCTGGGAAGCGTTAGTGCGTTAAACAATCAAAATTGCCTGTTTAGAAAAAATCGATATTGAAGTGTGTTGACTTTCTTATAGGTAAATCTAATCTAAACGTTGAAAGGATCATTGACGGTTTGGGCCTTATACGCCTATTTTTCTGATTCCGGGAACGCTGCTTTGGGGCTTCTAGTGTGGTGCATGTAGTATCAGTGAAATAGGTGAATCTAATGGCAAGAGCCAGCTAGCAAAATATTTGCAAAATTCCTACGCATTCGAGAGTTATGGCGGGTAGAAAGGGGAGGGGGTCTGAAATTTCATGAATATAAAAAGTGCTTTAAAAAGTGATTTCTGCAAGTTTTCTTGATTTATTTGGTAGGCATGGTAATATCTATTGAACATACCATACGCAGAGTATTAACGACTCACGATAATTGATGAAATTGTTTTAAAAACAAAATATGTTTTGTAATAAAATGATTTTGGGGAGATAATTTAGAGGTTACCTGTACATTTTTGACTACATGTACCGTAAATAATACAAAACTGAAAGCTCAACAAAATAAATAAATATTTTTAAAGGAATGAAAGTGTCCCATTTAGCATTGGAAAGTAAAACTTATTCTAACTAGTTCCGTTGAATATTGCTTTTGCTTAGTTTAAAGGGCATAGCATGTTGAATGTATTTAAAGTGTCCGAATATTTATGGTATACATATGCATGTATATCCCTATATGAGACAATATATGGAACACTAAAGTATTTACCTGTTATAACTCTTTACATGCCAGTGGATAATTTTGTCGTCTGCCAATAGCCTTTTGCAAACAGTTTGAACCCAGATGAAGACCAACAGAATGTCGGTCTTGATCTGGATCAAAACTGTTTGACACTCTGATGGTGGTCCTGGGTGGTTTATTTTCAAAAAAAAACTTAATTTTAAAGAAAGTCAGCAGACGAAAATAAAAACATGAACAATTCCCTAGCATGCAAATATATAGGTATAGGACGTTTGCAAAATAATGTGTCATTTAATAACAGTGAGATTTTTTCTTATGAAAAAATGCATAAAACCTTGCTAATTCTACTTTTAATCTTTTGTACTTTATATTAAACTAGCACAGAATACAAAGCAATTTAGGAGGATGGTTCTAGAGAACTTCATTACTGTCATTAATTTCTTATTTGGTAGAAAAGGCATTTTATGGGCTTATGCCCTGGGTTTTTGGGCTGCTGAACATCTTTCCCCCCCGTGTGCCAGCAAGCCACTTCCATACAATGTGTAAACTATGGTAACACATATACAGGCAAAAGCTTTTGCTGGCACACGGGGGGGGAATGATATTTTAAAAAATGTTTTCGGATTTCTATATATCTTAATGTAAAACTGATTGTTCTACCCAAAATTTTACATTCTTGAAGCATTTAATATGGAAAACGGATTTCACAGCCATAAAGTACTCAGGTCAGGGTAGCTTCAAGGTGAAGAAAGGGACGATTGACAAACTTTTATTTTTACTGAAAACCATAGGCATTTACCCATAGCAAGTGTCAATGATCCTTTGCTATAATATTGTGCGTAACACAATATTATTTCTTACCTTAATGATTTATTTGCTATTAAATCTTTTTAAACGTATTTTATCCTTCCTATAATGAATGACTAAGCAGCAATGCAATACAATGCGGATTTGCGTTGCTAAGCAGTGATAAACATTGATTCGCGTTGATAAATCAGCTGTATTGATTTGTAGACAGGTAAATGCGTTTCACTGCAGTTCAACGCATTATCGATAATGAGCTGCGATTGGCTATTTGGAATTCGCGTTGAAAATACAGTGCGTATTACCTGCGTTTTCAACGCGAATTTGAAAAGGACAAATAGGCAGGCGGTAGTGTACGCTTCTGCCACGCTCTTCGCGATCTGGTTACGCCTTGTACGCTCTCGCCATGACCAAAGCGCTTCCACAGCAACTGTGCCATTTAGGCATAGTCAACATTGGCGCTTCTGCCATACTTCCGCTATGCTCTTGGCGTTCTGACCAACTCCAGGTCTGGTTCAAGTGCATCTTAAAGTTGGTGTCGCTCTTTTGGATTCTAGGACCAACTCTGAGCGGTTCTTTTCTCGTGTAATTGAAATATGATGAGCTATCTTCCATCCTCATTGCTCTTTTTAGTTGGTCATAGTGCCCAAATTGTTGCCGTCTGTCTGACTGATTGATGCAATCTGTCTGCCCATTGTGAATTTTAAGGGGCCACAGGTAGAATTTTCTAAATCTTTATGTATTTCTGTCTCTGAAAGTTGTTTTATCATATGGTTAAAACCTGTTTCAGTAGTTGAGCACGTAGTTTGAGTGTAACCTAGTTTCAAACATAGCAAACAGGTTTTCTCATGTCTTGGTGTATTTTTATTGCTTTGTTGCATAATACCATGCAATAAATAAATAGTTAAACATACATAAACTGTCTTCATAAATCAGGGCATGAGCATTAGCAAAAGAACTATGCGGTGAAGTATGATAAAAAGTTGATGGCGGTTGTATTATATTTATGACACTGCATAAAGGTTACCATGGTAAAATGGTATAAATGTAATTGTTCCAATGCGCTTTGGAAATTATTTAACTTCAGGAATGTTCGGCATGTTGCATGTAACATATTTTCCTTTTCCGATCAAATTTTGCCAGGGCCATAATTTGAACTAACTTGGTAGATGGCCACTAGGTGATGCTGCATACCAAATACTAAGGCTCTATGCTTAATAGTTTCAGGCAAAGAGATTTCTTTCCAACCTATGCACCCCCTGTATCTGGACCTCTTTAGTCTGAGGGCCATAATTTGAATAAACATTGTAAAATAGACTATGTAATGCTACATACCATATACCAATGCTCTATTCTATGTCAAGTTGTTTCAGGTGAGTTTTTCTTATAATTTGCCTATGGCTTATGTAAAAAGCGTAACCACAGAGGAGCCATTTTTGGCCTCAATACCAATTTAATACTTTATTTGAACAAACATTACCACTGGTGCTCAACTCCGTCATTACGGAATTTGGATTTTACCTGTTCCCTCACAGATTTACACGATCAGCTTTGACGAGACGTTTAAGAAACGGTCACAGACTTTATATGAAAGAATGCCAAATGACAAAATAATCATGGTAATGAAATTGTATCATCCCTTTTATACCTGGGTTACATTAAGACTGACAGTGGGCTGGCTGGATTTGTTCATGTTGATCGTTTTAGTAGGCTGACTGGAGCGGTTACATTGAAAACAAACTTCATTGATTGACTTTATCAAACATAAAGTTTTTCAATCTGCTGACAATCGTTTTGTATATAGTAGTGGAATTGACAATTTGTACTAAGTCGCTTTCCGCCTATAGAAGAAAACATTTAGAGAAACAAGAAAGTTCAAAATAAGTTATACATGAATGCAATAAAAAAATATGGGGCATGGCTTATAATGGGCAACAATCAGGCGACTGGTCAATAATAAAGATCATTGGCCATCATTCAGCCAACTGTCGCCCAATAATCAGCCGACAGTCGGCCAGGTTTCAGTGACTAATTTGACAAATAGAAGTTGGCAATGATCTCTGTACATGCAAACAGCACAAGTTATGGTTTCAATGGACAGCTCCATCCGAACTTGTGCAAACAAATGCCTTTCAAAATAACCCTATATCCCCTACAACTAGTTTAAGATCGTTTTTAAAATATTGACTTTCACCCCACAAGTCCGCATTGTACTCATGAATCACCCCAAAACTACCCAGACGGATGGAGGGACAAAGCGACAACTATATGCTCTCCTTTTGAGCAGCATAAAAAGCACACCCAATGGGAGCAACATAGCAGAATAGTGCATAAAACGAACTTCGAGTGATGTACCTAAACGCACCACACAGATCCAGATAATTACACGGGTAAAAGCTTTCATGAAAAGGTTGGTCTATGCTAAGCATATATAAATTGTTACCATTTTTCTGAACAAGTCCTGATTTAAGTAAAAGAGGAACATATGTCTGTGCTAGACAGACAGACATACAGGCAGGCCAGCTGACAGACAGACAGACAGACAGACAGACTGACAGAAAGAAAGACAGGCAGGCAGGAAGACATACATACAAACAGACAAACATATATAATATGCCACTTGAATTCAAAGCAATGTTCGTTGACCAATCCAGTTCCCCCTCCCCCCCCCCCCCAAAAAAAAAAAAATGAGCAGTGATAAAAATGCATTCAATCTGCAGTTACACTGCCATTGCCAGACTGTGACAGTCTTAAGGAGACAGTTACCCTGTTCGTTATCCCCACGGTAACAATTATGTGCAAAATGCAGCAACTTTGACGGTATTGTTGTTTTTTCAGTTTGAAACGAAATACAACTTGGAAATTTGAAGTGGGAATGCAGTCTTTTCATGCTTTTGCATTTTTCAAACAATTTAAGCACTTCATTTTTAATGGATTCAATGACCGCAACATGTGCACAATGCAGAAAGTATACTTTCGACTAACGAGAGTTTCATTGGAATATCACGATTATGGTCATTACACTTAAATCAAAGGGTACAGAATGGTACGATATAGCCTGTATGACTTTATTATCGTAAATGCCATCTAGAAGGATTTTATTTTTATAAGAAATAAACCAACCAAGTCACTTACTTCTTTCCACCTTGCTTGTAAAATCGAGACTGCTTCACTACCATTTGACGGATTTGGAAACCAGTGATGATTAGTGACCACTGTGTGATTATACATACCACTATGTGAATACATACCACATTGTGAATACATACCACTATCATTCTCTTAATGAATCAAGGGAAACAACTCGAATATATTATTTTGATCCATCTATGATGCGTTATCTATTGATACAATACACAGACGAAGATCGTCTTCCCCATGTCCAAAAAGATATAGTTTTGGCTTGGATGGTTTTCCGCCGTGGAATAGACTGATAACAAAGGCTTGAAGTCGAATATCACGACAAACAGTTACCCTATAAGTAATCTCAGTATTCCTTCAGTGATATATGTTAAACATTTCTACCTGCTAGTGCTGTAGTTATTACAATCTTACTAAACATAGGTTTTAAAGCAGATGAAACGTTACACCAAGATCAGTGGAAGTTCAGCTGCCACCAAATTTGGTGTAAAGTTACACTTATTTTCTACAGAGTGGGGATATTCCTAGAAGGGGCTCGGTGCTAAAAACATATTGAGCCATGACATGAGATTTCCAACAATGTGGTGTTTTGACTCAGACGAGCCTGTACAGTCTAGAAACTCAAAATGATGTTCGGTCAGTAGCTGAACACTTTAGAATGTTCTAGCAACCAGCAAAGGCTCTGATCAGACGGCGCGTATGCGCAGACTGATCTGAGGCTTTGCTGGTCGCACATACCACATTGTTGGAAATCTCATGTCCGGCTCATATACAGTCGAATCTCGTTAATTCGAAGTCCTCCGGACTATTGGTTTTATTTCGAATTACCGGTAGTTCGAATTATAAGGAGATAGACATCAAAGTATATAGCCTCCAAAAATGGTTATTATCAATTTTTTATTTTTTTCCTATCAAACATATATTTTGGGTGTGTAAAAGCAACGTCTCAAGGAGACGTTTCTTTTACGCACCCAAAACATCTGTTATTACAGACAATGAGTAAAATAGATCACGGGTAGGTCCTTGTCCCTAAATCAAGTGTGTCTCAAATTTATTTCGAATAAGCGAGTATTTCGACAAAATCGAAGTTCGAATTTTCGAGGTTTTACTGTACGATGTGTTTCTAAAAAAAGTTGTACCGTATAGGGCTACCTTCGAATAAAGCTACTCTGTAGTTGTATTCGAAGGAAGCCTACGAATACAGCTGTATTCGAACGTATATAGCTATGTTGCAGCACGTTTTGTAATAATGTAATAATTATTACAGTTTGATTTTTTTATTACATTTTGCGTTGCGAATGTCGACGCAAAATGTAATAATCTAGATTTTTTATTTCATTTTGCGTCAATCATGTGCAGTTGGTTCAAAATGTAATAAGTGTTACATTATGCGTTGATAGTAGGCATACTTTTTTTATTACATTTTGCGTAAATGGAATCAGATCGGTTTCAAATGATAAACACTTTGTTTCATGCTATGATAGATGGCATAATTATTCAATTGTTTTGATTTTCGATGAACTGGTGATTATTTATTTTTTTTTTATTTTTTTTTATCAATATTGCCGTTGGATTTCGCCTGTTTGTTATCCACTGACGAAGTCAGAGGGATATATTTTTGCGTCGTCCGTGCATCCGTCTGTCCACTCCGTCCGTCCGCACTTTTGTCCGTCCGGAACCATATCTCAGTACTTATTTGTCATATTAGAATCATTCTTTGTACAAATGATATGTACCATGCACTCTCGATATCCTATAAGTTTCGTCAAAACCGACCCTTAAGCACTTGAGTTATGGCCCTTGTTTTAGTAAAGGCATTTATAGTGCAAAACCTATATCAGCTATTTTGTATGATGATCTTCACATTTCACCAAAGCTATTATATCTAACAACTTCTCACTATAGACCATAAGAGCTCAGTGCATGTGGCTTAGAATGGCAGTGTCCAAATTGTACCCCGCCCCCTTTGACCCCACCTTAGGGGTCAAAGGTCAAATATTTTAATTTCGTAATAACAAAGGCAGCTGTCAATATTTTTGCTGAAATTTTGCACGCAGGCAGAGCAGCAATATTTATGAAACATAAGGGATTTTAGTTTGAATGCCTGGGCCCGATCCCCTAGGGTGTACTTAGTGGGTGGGACCGAGGCCAAAATGAATCTTTTTTCGGAATATGGTTATGCTGCATATTAATTTAAGCTGACCATGGTAGCAAATATTTTGCCTACAGACACACCCTTGACCCTGGGATTGGGTCAAAAGGTCAAACCATGTCTTTTTCTGAAAGTAGTCATTTTGCATATCAAATTAATGGGAATTGAGCAAAGAACACCATGAAAGTAAATTTGCTGTCATAACACACACCATCGACCACATGTGGTGGGGTCAAAAGGTCTTTTTTCTTTTCTGAAAGAGATCATGTTGCATATCAAATTAAAGTGGAAGCATTGTAGACCTACATGCAAGGTAACACTTTGAATTTACACACACCCTTGACCCCTGGGGTTGGATTTAACGGTCAGTTATTGAAATTGTGTAGATGTAAGTATACTAATTCATTAATCAAAGCACTAAAACATACTAAAAAGGCGGTTGTTATGATCTGAATGATACCGAAGGTGAACTTCAGGTTAAGATAATTGAGATTTATGTTTTGTGATGTACATCGTACATGCTTTTCTAAAATAACCCTTCGTCGGTGGATATAGATTCGTCGAATTTGTATTGTTAATTCTGTTGGCTAGAACTTTGAAAAAAGCAGATAAGGAACATATTAATAGAAACCCTGCCTGGATGCATGTATAAAGGTACACGCAGTCGGATCAAAGGTTCAGATCAGTCTGCGCATCATCGATGTCTTAATTAACCAAAATTTGCTCGATGCAACGCTTCCTTAAATGTAAAGACCTAAAATGGCAATTGTTCAGTGCAGCCTGGTTTGCGAACTGCCCATTCGGTGTCTTTCGAAGACGCTTTGTCAAGTGATATCTGCATTATTTGTTAACAATACGTTTATGATTTTTTTGATGTCAGAAGCAATAACCCCCTTTCTGCTAAAAGGCACATGGGTTAAGTTGGAATTAATGATGGCCAGTAGTATTCTTTATTTTTATTATGAAACTGTCGCTCGGAGGTGCTAAACAAGCGCTTCCAGCGATATGTAAACTGTTTTTGGAAACGATGTTTTCTCAAAACATCTGTTTCCAATGGTATCATATACACAAAATACACACAAAATCCCCATACCATCGAACCCCCGTTCAACATTGCTACCCAGTCCGCTACCTAGACCGTTACAGCCTGTGTAAGCCGCTGGGAACCAAATGTCCTTAATGCAAACAACCCTTGTCCTGCTGCTAGACAAAAACAATATTGGTATTTTATTAGTTTGTTTCGGTTTTCAGCTCTGAAACGTAAACCCAATGGTCAGAAAAACGTTGTTGTGCTTGAAAACTTGATTATTGAAAGCTTACATATGATTGAAACAGAATTATAAGTTTATTTGTACATCAAACGGAGAGGGTCTCAACGGGGTACCTTAAAAATCAGTGTTTCGTTTGTTAAAATTACGCTTTAATCAGTTTAATATAAGAGAAATCAGTGATAAAAAAAAAAATTTGTAATGCTGAATGTGCTTACTGGTAAAAATGAGTTTTATGAAGACGCTAATTGGTAAAAATTTGGGACAAATTCGCAAATCAGTAAACCCCATTGGATGCCTCAAACGAGCGTCAGAAAAACAATGCCTTAGCATGAGAAAACCTGCTCTTGTACGACGAAGAACCGTTTGCAATATCTATGATGCAGCCAGATATTGCAGTTAAAAGCACAATATCTTGCAATCGTTTTTTATCATTATACTTTTCTTTGCTTTTAAACATTACGAGACGGACAATAAACGCAGCCCTGTCCTTTTGTCATAAACGTGAAGAAGACACGTTTTCTTGTGGATTGCTAATGTTTTCCCGCCCTTTATGAACCTGACCGCCACTAAAATAGTTCTAAAAATATAGTGCGCTAGGTATAAGTTTTTATGGACAGAATGATAGCAGTGGCGTTTGAAATCAAGTCAATTGCATGAAAAAACACTGTCGATAGACAGAAACGAATAATAATAATAAAATAAATACACCTTAACTTTCTTTTCGTTTCGCGCAACAATATCATCATCGATTGGATTTACACAAGTATTAACTTTTCAAAAAAGCTGGCGGTTGTTTAGCCGTATTATTGTATGTGTTCTTGCACACTGCATGCTTCCATTTTGAGCTTCTCGAGCATATCCATGTAGATTTGTTCTAAGATCTGATTATTAACGTTTGAACTGTATTTTTTTACCATTAAACACATTCTTCCAGCGAGTATGTTGCTTGATCTTAAGCACCCAGCTTATGCATGGTATGTTATGGTATTGTATCTAGCATGAACGTTATTTGACAACATTAGACAGCCCGTTTTTCTAAAACTGATGCCAGAAATCAAGGCCTAGTCTTATATACATAATGAAAGACTGAAACCATCAATAGTTGACTAAAAGTCGCGATAATCACTGTGTCTCAACTCGGACCAGGGTCCGAGGTCTCAACATTTGTTTTCCACTAACATATTGCAGAATCATATACCTCATCATGTTTTGAGGTGTCACTAGATGCTCCGGGAATGGAAAATGAACAATTGCATGAAAAAAACCCTGTCCTTCGGGATTGACTTTACTGTTGACTTGAAAATTTGGATATCGCAAGTGGATCTATCATACGCATACGCGGATCCAGAGGGGTATGGGGGGCCCGGACCACCTGGAAAATCACAAATTCTATAGGTTTCAATTGAAATTAGCATTTGGACCCCACACCCCCTGGAAAAATTTGGAACCCCCTCCCTTGAAAAATGATAGACCCCCTCTGGAACCTTAAAAATTATAGTTTTCCTTAAAATAAATTATTGGACCCCTCTGTAAAATTGTAAAAGGCTGATGCCTAAGAAAACGTTATCAGAGTGTTTTTCTCTGTCAGTTGAGCCTGGAGCCCCCTACCCCCCCCCCCCCCATGACAAAAATTCCTGGATCCGCGCATGATACTACCGTAAAGTCAACAGTGTTGGATGCACAGGCTCATCTTTGCCTACTAGCGTCTAATGCTCTTCACGTCGTTAAGAAAAAAAGTGAATTTCCGGTGCGATTTTTCGGTTTTGTGACGGTGTATCGAGGCCTTTTATGCACCCACTGCAAATTTAAAAAAAGGAGTTCTGGCTGTCGCCCGCCATTTGATAAAATTGTGGGGCATTGATAGTTTGAATTTGTAAAGTAAATTTCCGAGATCCAAAACAATTTATATTACATGTTTGCGAACGTGTACGCGATCACAATGAGCGAAAGTGATGAGTTTACAGAAATTGTCTTTTCATGCCAGATAGCTCATGGGCGGATCCAGAGGGGGACAGACCCCACACCTGAAAAATAGGGTTTCTTAGCATACTGGTCCGGTTCTCTTTAAAATCACAAAGCTACCAAGCCAGCATTCGATGTTGGGCCATCAGCGGCACGCCAGCGAAAGGCCATTTATATGGTGTTTCGCTGGCGGGCCAATGATGACCCGCATATAGTGGTGTTTGGATCCTCACTCCCATCATCAATTAAAAAAAAGTTGTCAAAGTTGGACCCCTTTCTGGATCCGCGCATGCAGCTGAGCAATTATGTTTTATGTGCGAAGTCCGCTTTTATGCGCCAATTACCCAACTCTTAAAACAGCACGTGGCATGAAAGCGGCGGATTTGATCTTCATGTCTGCGGCTGATATTATTAGCAGACAGGTTTGACCCAGACCAGGTCCGACAAAATGTTTAATGTTTGTATTCATAACAAAGGTGCTGATAAGAATGTGCGGTACCCCGGCTGATCTGCGACTTTGTTGGTCTCATACAACAAAGTCGGGGTAAAACATCTACAGACGTGTGGTAAGGATGTTTGCAAATTCTGATATGTATGTCACCGCGGATGATCTCAAGGTCTTTTGCTGTTTTCATAAAGATGGATGTTATAAAGACCTTCCAATTTTCTGTAAAAAAACTAAATGGAAGGAAAATCCATCCATATTGGAAGACTTTTCCTTCCAAAAAAGACACACGGTCTGACTGTTCATGAAAACTAATCTATTGAAAGTCGGGATACATACATCAATAGATGTGTGGTGGTTAAAATAAAGCGAATTCTTCCTGTTTTCAAATTCACAGCCACCTAGTGGGGCTATTATCCTAAAATTAATGAACGTACCTTCATCTACATTCCTTCTATGCTCGCAGTTAAGCCAGAAGGCGCTGAAGATTTTCCGCAGATGCACAGGCTCGTCTGAGCCTTCGCTGCTCGCATATGCGATAGGTACCATAATCTCATGAACTGGCTTATTTCATGGAAATGCCATTAATCAAGACCTAGAATCATGATACAATCAAATTATACTCGGTTTGTGCGTCTGTGCGTACACTATCTCGGTAATCATGAACTCTTAGGACCTTCAGTATGTAGTTTCATGAGGATGGCAAGACACGCCACGATCGGCTCAACAATTTGTTAAAATGTTCCATTTGTTTGAACCTAGGAAAAGCCGTTATTACTTCATTTATTGAGTTATTTACGCTGAGAAAACCGAAATTGATATTCAACTATATAAAACAAAACGTACGTAGATATCTAGAATTTGATTTGATCTGAGCATGCTGAGTCTTCATCCACTTCAAACTTTATGTTAGTGAGCAGCGGGACCCTGATGAGATTGCGCAAACGCACATGCTCTCCTGGGCCTTGTCATAAGTACCAGCAGGCTATTTACGAAATATTCTGGTACCAGTTTATATGAGACACCGCGCAAGTTGATTTCGTGTCGGGTCCGAGCTGTACAAGTATTAAAATGCTTTCCGGGTCGCACGCGGCTTGGCTTGGGTGTCCGATTATAAAAGATATATGACACAGAAGTAAAATGTAACTATCCATTATTCTAAGGACACTTTTTGTTATGACCGTACAGAATATATCTCCGACGCATCGGCGACATAGAGCGTGTAAATTAGCATTCGCTCGATTTTTAGAAAACAAATTTTAATGTTATTAACATGCGACGTCAATGCTGGATTTACGTTAGCGACCGAAGTCGTTAGATTGACAGACGAAAAGGTCTGTTTGGTGTAAGCACGCGAAAGTTAACAGGAACATATCGTAGACAGCCACGCTGATTAAAAACAAGCACCAATGAAGGAAAAAACGTTGTGTACGAACTAATAGAATTGCATATAAAAAATGACTAGTGTACGAACTAATAAATGACATTTAACGAACTATTCGAGTGTACGAACTAATACAAGATTTAGTATTATAAAATCCAACTATAACTAGGATTCCTTGGGATAATATATTAAGATAGATTCCCAGCAAGGATGAAATAGAAAATGACTTTGTGACTCTTATGTTTGTTCTTTGATGTGCTGATGGTACTTTAACAAGCAGAAATAGGGTCTCTTATTCCATTCGTTCTGTTTTATAGAGGGTCTAACACAAGTTATCATTTCATAACAAGGTGGTAGAGTGGGGCATTTTATTTTCTGCTGAAGGTTTCTGAGAGATGGTTCCTTTATTGTTGGCAGGATTAAATTTACTTGTCAAACTTTGTTGAGGGATGGGGGCCAGGAAGTATATTCTTTTCTTTGCGTTCCTCTGTGGGAGGAGTCTGACTAGACTGAATAATGTTGACCAAATACTTAAAGCTTAAGTCAATCAGTTTAGACAGCCTTAGGTTAGTTAAAAAAAATGATTTGAAATGGGCACAAATGGAAGATTCTCTCATCATATGAACTATTGCGAAATTAACACCTCCAAAGCTGGTTTATTTCAAAGAAAATTTACTTTGTTATTAACATAACTTCTTTGTATCAAAATTATGCAACCTGTGGCCATAACATTATTTTTTCATTTGATGTTACTGTTAATCAGTGGAATATATCATGTCAAAAAGGGAGCGCAGAGGCTCAGTGGTAGAGTGATTGACTCGAGACTGAGGGTTCAAGATTCACCGGCGTCACTGCGTCGTGGTCCTTGAGCAAGACGCATTTATCCTAGCTTAGTGTTGGTTCAACCAAGGAAGACCCGTCCCTGTTTAACTGAAATATTGTTGATGGGACGTAAAGAATCAAATCAAAAAACAAATCATGTCATGTCAAAAAATAATGTCATAGCCAGAAGTTAAATAACTCTTTGGTGACAAGAAACACAATTGGAATAAAAGTAAGTAAGGGTGCAAAGATCAGGAATCAATACAATCAAGTACCACACCTGACCCAGGATACCAATGGGAGAGTGACAAACTCACAGTAAGACACCACAAACGAGAGCCAAGAGGTCAGTCCTTTCCCAGCAGGTGACCGCAAAGCACATATAAACAGATGCGCACAAAGACATAGCGAACACAAGATAGAACAAAAAACAAAAGATCCACAAAAGAAGTACCGCCTTGGAACGGTCAGTAAAATATTTTACTGGAGGGCTTAAACCGGTTTAACGGCGCCAACCTCACCCTTAATTCAGATGTGAATCAAGACACATAGATATTTGGTTTGCATGAAAGACCCCTAACTTATCAATGCATCATCTCCAAAAACATATAAATCAAGATATAACAAGGAGATAAAGCAAAGATAAGGACTCAACAGTAAATAAAACTGAATACTGGAGCAAAAGAAATCCAACAGGTAAACCCCAGTGGGCCCGACAAACAGCCAAAGTATCAGGCCCCTATCATCTCATCAATAGATAAGTCTTTAAGTCGGAACCATCATAGTCTCTTTGACTCTAAACACTCTTAAACACTCTTTGAAGTAAAGCAATAACTTTTTTTAAAATTTCTCATGAAATGATCACTTCTGTAAGAGCCACTATGTATGACATGATGTTATCTACTGAATAACAGTAATGTCATATGATAGTTAAATTTATGTATAGATTGTATGAATGTTTCTAGTCATTTCATATAGGTCTGAAATAATGTATAGTCAATGTGTCTTTGCATATAGTTCTGAAGTAGATAATTGCACCCATCAAGCGTCACATCATTGTGTCCTAAGATAACCATTGGTAGCACATGGATTAGAATTTTTTCTCAGCAAAGTGTATGTTCATTATAAATAAGTATATTTTGCATATGCCAAGTAAAGGAAATGTGTGAAAATGCTTTATTCACATTTGCACAAACTTGATATTAAACTCTATGCAATAATCTTTTGTGCAAGATCTACTTTGTATAACATGATGTTATCTACTGAATAACAGTAATGCCATACGATAGTTGAGTTTATGTATAGATTGTATAAATATTTCTAGTCATTGTATGTAGGTCTGAGGTAACGCATGTATTGTCATTGTGTCATTGCATATAGTTTTGAAGTCCAGAATAATTTCACCCACCAAGAGTCACAGCCTTGTGTCCTAAAATAAACATTGGTAGCACAATGAGTTAATTTTTTTACATACAAAGTGCATGTTTGTTAAAGATATGTAAATGCAGTGGCTCAGTGGTAGAGTGCTTGACTCGAGATGAAGGGGCCCAGACTCGAGCCTCAACAGCGTCACTGCACTGTGTCCTTGCGCAAGACACATTTATCCTAGCTTAGTACTGGTTTCAACCCAGGAAGACCTGTCCCTTTATAACTGAAAGATTGTTGATGGGACGTAAAGAATCAAATCAAACAAAAAACCAAACAGTATATTTTGCAGAAGCATGTGAAAATGCTTTATTTGCTTTTTGACAAACTCCATATTATGTTTGATCTGTAAGAAGTCTAAATAGTCGCCGAAACCAGATATTATATTGTTTAAAAATTTTGTCAACAAATTGCTTGCAAATTTACAATTTGCTGTTGCTTGTACCTTTGCTATTTGAGCATACTCTGTGCCATTATGAACAAAACTCAACCTGGTGGTTGTAAGAATATTACAAATTACAAATGCTGATTTGGGTATAATTCAAGGAATTAGGTGACATGAGATTTCCTGTGACCAGCAAAGGTTCGGGTCAAGTCTGATCAGAGCCTTTGTGCTAGTAGCCAATACCACAACTGGTCCTGACAGCAAACTCCATTTAACTCTCCATTTAACTGCTATTCCTAGTAGCAAAGTTGCATATTTAGAATAGGAGCTTAAAATTGGATCAAGTGTGATGTTTTTCAAATATCATCGATAATTACCAAAAACACAATCAAACGACATCGATTATAATTGGTGTTTATAATTGATCATCGATGCAACGCTTGTCAAAATGCCACATTTTTGGAAATCACATGTCATGGCTCTTTTTTTGCTCTTTTTTTATTTTTAAGTGCTTTTTTTTTTACTTTTTATTGTCAATGTTCTTAATGAAACCTAAGTTTACCATCTATAAATCTTCTTTTTATATCTAAAGTATATGCCAGATATACACAGTTAATATTGCCAAAGAGCTACATGCTTCAGGGGGTGCTATTTTGGCCCACATATGGGCTAAAATGCTTTCACCATTTTGTTCTTATTGGTTTATTAGAACAATATACCAAGTTTAAAAGTAAAACTTTTAAATTGACGTTTATCTTTGCTATGGTTACCAAAAACGGACATCAAAATGGGCTAAAAAATGGAAAAGCGAACATTTTGGAACAAATTTGAGACATTTGACAGAGAAATTAACGTAAACTCAAACAAGATATTTTACCAGGTGATAAACATTATCAGAACACATAACATGTTAATGGCTTTTAGGTATGTAGCTATGCTGATATCTAATAATCCCTGACAAAGTTGGAGGGATATAGTTTTGGCGTCGTCCGTCCGTCGCATTTTTGTTCATCCACATCTCAGAACTACTGGTCAGATTTGATACATATTTGGTACACAATAAGTATCAAGTACTCTGATATCCTATAAGTTTCGTCAAAATCGACCCTTAAAACTTTAGTTATTGCCCTTGTTAGAATTTTTAAGCAATTATAATGCAAGTCTATGTTAGCAAAATGTTAACGGGTTGCTCCACTGAACAAAATGTTATCAAGAGCTAGGCAAAAGGAAATGGCTATAAACCACCTTTCCTTAACCATTGTTTCGTGTTTGCAATAATTCATCGCATTACCCTAAAAATAGGGCAACAATGAACCGAATGGAAAATCTAAAAAGAAATCTAAACTTCTTATCCAGTAATCCAAACTCTTAAAATAATTTCAGTGATGTATTCGGCATAATGCTCTCTGCTAAATATGGGCAAAAGGTTTGGTACCAGTAAAATGCATTTAAGCCCCCCGGTGGCTTAGGCTGCTGTCCGTTCTAAGGCGGTGGTTCTGTTGTTGTTGACTTTTTGTTTATTGTTACTCCTAATGTTTCTAAGTGCAATGCCAAGAGGTGTGTCTGTTGCGCACATTTATGTACTAAAACTACCATTACATCATCTGTAAATGGTAGAAAATTCTCCATAATTAATAATAATGATTTGGACTGAACTTCATCGGATCTAATTTATGTTATAACTTGAACTGAAACTAACTGTGGAATGCAATATGTTGGACAAACTGGCCGATCCCTCAAGACTAGGTTTCGTGAGCACTTTGGTAAAATGAAAAAGCCTAAAAAATTTGACACATTTCTTTATCGCCATTTCAAAAATAATGGTCATTCACCTAGTAAAATTGTAATTCAGCCTGTTGAAAAAATTACATATGATCCTAATTCATCAACTAGATTAAAAAATATTAAGAGACATGAAACTGAACTTAAATGGATTAAATTTTTGCAATCACCTTTTCCTTTAGGCTTTAATGATAATATATACCATGAAGGCAACATTTCTAAAATGCCAGATTTTGATGTTTTTTCTGTTTTGGAATGTAAAAAACGTAAAAGTAGATCTCATGGTAAACGTAAAAATGGCAACATTAAGCGCAAAATTTGTACTGAAAAACGCTTAAATACTTCTCTAAAGGATCTTTCTTTGGCTTTAACTAATCATGGTCGACATGGCTTATTTTCATTTTTAAGTTCCTTGCCTATCTCAGTTTTACGCAATTTAGAGTTAGAGGCTAATAAACTTTATGATAGAGCAAACAAATTATATAAAGCAGCACTCCTTACAAGGTGTTATGTTCAACATTTCCTTAGTCCTTATATCGATTCTGAAGTCAACCATAAACGACATTTTATCAAAATTCCATTCATTAACAAAGGTATTGAGTTTATTGATTTACATAGTATCTTCAAGGATAATTCAGTGATTTCATCTATTCCGAATTACTTTAATAATTCTGAAACTCCTATCATTTGTTATAAATATAACAAACCAATAAGGTCTACGATATTTAACTTTAATAAAATTGTAAATGATTTAGATATAGATTCCAATACTCCTGCCTCCTGAGATTGTAAAAATTCAAATTATTTATATCCCTCTGCAGGGCATGTTATTACAGGTAATCTAAATGTCATTCCTGACGCTAGAGTTCGCAATATCATTTCTAAAGGTCCTAAATATAGATTTCCCTCTAATATTGATTTCTCTAAATGTCGTAGAGAGATCGCTGCTTCTTTAAATGACTTCAGTAATCGTTGGTGCAAACGGGAAAATGTTGAACCTGATGCTTTGAAGGAATGGAAGATTAACATTTTTAAAATTATTGATACTCGTATTTCATTTTACTCTTGTAATACACATCTTTTGCCCCCTAAACCTAAATCTTCTTTTCGTCATCTTAAACGAGGTATCCAGGATTTTCATATGAACTATGTTTTGGTTCCAGCAGATAAAGCTGCTAACAATGTTGTAGTTGTTTGACGATTGTAATATATTAATACTCTTAAGCGTGAGCTTGTTGACACTAATGCCTATAAACTGCAGCCTTCTTTAAGTGAAAGGGTGATTGTTGATGGGCATGGTTGTCATACAGCCCTACATTTTGGTGTCAAAGCTAAAGAAAATCAAGACAAAGTTCCTACGTTGTACTGGTTACCTAAACTCCATAAAAAACCCTATAAAGCAAGATTTATTGCAAATTCTAGTTCTTGTACGACAACAGAACTTTCTAAATTGTTAACCTCGTGTCTTACAGCTATTAAAAAACATGTTATCAAATATTGTGAAAAAGTATATGAGAGATCCGGTAAAAACCTATTTTGGTCCATTAAAAATTCAGGTGAAATTTTAGATAAACTTAAAGCTAGAGATTTCAATGCGACCAGTTTGTCTACTTATGATTTTTCTACTCTTTACACTACTTTACCTCATAATTTAATTAAAGATAAACTTATTGATCTTATTGAAAGAACCTTCCAGAGAGAAGGCTCTCCTTACCTTGCATGTAGTGACAGAAATGCATTTTTTACTTCAGAAAAACCTAAAAAATATCATGCATGGTCGTGTCAAAATGTATGTGATGCACTGACCTTTTTGTTGGACAACATTTTTATTCGATTTGGCACCAGGCTCTATAGACAAGTAGTTGGGATTCCTATGGGCACTAATTGTGCTCCCCTGGTTGCAGATTTATTCCTGTTTTGTTATGAAAGGGACTTTATGATGTCTCTTTCTGATGATAAGCAGGCTGATGTTATTGATGCGTTTAACACTACTTCCAGATATTTGGACGATATTTTAAATATTAATAATGTTTATTTTGAAAATATGGTTAGTCAAATATACCCTTCAGAGCTCCAACTTAATAAAGCCAATGCCTCTGATACCGAAGCCGCATTTGTCAATTTCTAATGATATTGTTTCTACCAAAATTTATGATAAACGTGACGACTTTGATTTTGAAATTGTCAATTTCCCATTTTTAGATGGTGATGTTCCTCGTTCTACATCCTATGGAGTCTATATCTCTCAACTCATTCGTTTTGCTAGAGCATCCAGCTATGTTACTGACTTCAACACTCGCAATAAATTGTTAACTCAGAAACTTCTTAAACAGGGCTATCGGTATCATAAACTTCGCAAAACATTTTCAAAATTTTATAGACGATACTATGATTTGATTTCTAAATTCCAAGTTGGACTTAAATCTCTCTTGCGCCAAGGACTTTCGGAACCTGATTTCTATGGTGACTTGGTGTATAAGTTGAAGAAGATTGTTGGCTCTAATAATTTTTCAGCGCAGTTCATTAAAATAATTTCCCATTATAAAAAGATTGGCTATAACATTAATGTATTGCAACAGACTGCATGCTTGGTAGTCAACCCAATCACGGTTGGCAGCTTTGCTTTCCTCTTTAATTGCACGCCGGTGGGTCGGACTTCAGACTCTATGATGGTTCCGACTTAAAGACTTATCTATTGATGAGATGGTAGGGGCCTGATGTTTTGGCTGTTTGTCGGGCCCACCGGGGTTTACCTGTTGGATTTCTTTTGCTCCGGTATTCAGTTTAATTTACTGTTGAGTCCTTATCCTTGCTTTATCTCCTTGTTATATCTTGATTTATATGTTTTAGGAGATGATGCATTGATAAGTTAGGGGTCTTTCATGCAAACCAAATATTTATGTGTCTTGATCCACATCTGAATTAAGGGTGAGGTTGGCGCCGTTAAACCGGTTTAAGCCCTCTAGTATAAGTATTTTTACTGACCGTTCCAAGGCAGTGCTTCTTTTGTGGATCGTTTTTGTTGGTTATGCTTCATGTTGGTGTGTGTTGTAATGTTGTCTCTGTTCTTTGTAGCCTTGTTGTCATCTACTGGGAAATGGGTGACCTCTTGGCTGTCGTGTGTGTTGTGTTTTGTCACTCTCCCAAATGTGTCCTGGCTCACATCAGAATCAAGGGTGAGGTTGGCGCCGTAAAACTGGTTTAAGCCCTCCAGTAAAATATTTTACTGACCGTTCCAAGGCGGTACTTCTTTTGTGGATCTTTTATGTTTTTGTTCTGTCTTGTGTTTGCTATGTTTTGTGCGCGTCTGTTTATATGTGCTTTGTGGTCACCTGCTGGGAAAGGGCTGCCCTCTTGGCTCTCGTTTGTGGTGTCTTCTGTAAGTTTGTCACTTTCCCATTGGTATCCTGGGTCAGGTGTGGTACTTGATTGTATCGATTCCTGATCTTTGCAACCTTATTACTCTGTAATTGTTCTATGTTTTGTTGTACGTTACTTTATGTCCATTCTAGTATTATAATCATCTTGATGGGGAAGGGAGAGAGAGCTGGTTGCTTTGCTTAATTTGTCTTCCTGGTGTCTAATGATGGTTGAGCAGCTCTTCCTCCCGGTACCACGGGGTTGTCTGCGGTTTGTGATTGTGGTATTTCCTGATCATACTCACTTACTATTTTTGATCCCACATAACAAAATGGCCACCAGAGTTTAAAAGTGAAATAGGGTTTAAAGACACACCAGCCCATGTTTGAAATGATAAGATTGATATTTTGTCGCATGCCCCTTCAAAATTCTGTTATGCTAAAACTAAAAACTAAAAATAGAAATCATATCAAACTTTTCCTTCATCATTGGTCAGAAAAATATACAATATACAAATTCAAATATTCCTAAAATATCATCTACAAAAATGCACTCTGCTTAGCCTACAAGAACTAAAATCACAAGACATCGTTTCCATCAGTACTCTCAGTGCTTTGATATTATCTTGACTTGGACTTTTTACAGTTATAATGACGGTGTGCCGCGGCCCCAGCGCACTAGGCATATAAAGCGCACACGACCCACCTAGGTTTAATTATGCACCCACTGTGGCTTTAATAGAGGAATTCTGACAGTGTCCCGTCATTATCCTACGCCTATTTGTATTAAGTAAAAGTGTAGGGCATTATAAGTTTGAATTTTGGAAATGTTCTAAAACAGGGTCCAATCATGTAGGGATCAACGTGACAATTTCGTCTGCACAGTGTCACCGAAATTGTCATGTCGATCCCGATCCAATGGGTCTATAACCTAAATACTAACATATGTACTTAAATAGTACACATTTAGGTAAATCTACAACTGCAAACGTATTTCACACCTTATTCAAGTGCAAATGTTGAACGTTTATGGTGCTGTCACATATTAACGGCTAATGGTAACGGACGCTGAACGGACAGAAAAATGCAACATTTTTTTATCCGGTGTTCATCCAGTGATGAAAGTCGTCTCGGTGGCGATGAGGGTCTTCGCGGAGCGTGTGAGGAGCTCATAAAACGCATGAGTAACGCATATTTAACGGACAAGTAGCGGACAAAGAATGGTCAACTAAAGGACTTTGCAGTATGAGAAACGGATGTATAACGGACAAAGTGAATATATACCGTATATTCAACGGACAAAACGTTCGTTCAACGTTCACAAAACGCACTCGATCAGTCAGGTGACGGATAGTATAACTTTCCTCAGTTGAGTCAAAAATATGGTTCATAACTTCATGATGCCACCCAAAGGAAAGTCATCAATAACGCTGCAGAGGGCAGGGGAAGAGGGCGTAAGTCCATGGGGCTGGGGGATAGTACTCTGATACTTTCAGATATACGTAGGCTCGGGCCATTTTTAGGGGTTCAAATTTTGAATTTTGGGGGGGGAGGGGGGTTCAGAAAGAGTTATTTCTAAATTTAAGTTTAGATACAGAATTTGCATATTTTTGGGGGGTTGCAAACTTTCAATTATTTTGGGGTATGTCTGATACTTCTGATACTTTTTTGGAGTGGGGGAATGCTTGGTCCAAGTCTACGTAGCAAGAAAAAAAGAGAGTACCCCCCTCCCCCTACCCGGGGGCATAAGAAGACTCCATCACTTCCTCCTCTCATTCAAGGCCGACTCCCACACGACAGTCCATGGTTTTGTGTTTCTGTTATGAATCTCCTTTATTCTGAAACATCCTCTCATGTGAAGTTAAGATACAAAATGAGTTATAAGTATGTGATATTGGGCGGTGGTGGTGGTGGTGGAGGTGGGGGAGGGGATGCAGTCGAATATTGTTCCATAAAAATATAAACGTCATTGTTTTGATCTCATGAACCACCTTTTCGCACCCATCCGTTATTTGAACGTTATATGCGTTTCTTTTCCGTTTAGCATGCGGTACTCGTCTGTTTTAACCCTTACATGTCCAGGAGTTGACCGTTCCACAACTCAGGTCGAACATGCCCCCAACTTGCCAACTAATTAGACCGGGCAAAACGGATATTACCTGGCACAGAACGCATTCATGGGGAACTGACAAGAATTGCATGACACGAACGGGCAGAGAATTTTACTGTCCGTTACGTGTCCGTTAGCGCTATCACTTTACTGTGTAGAGCGCAGTGGCTCAGTGGTATAGTGCTTGACTCAAGACCGAAGGGCCGTCGGTTCGAGCCTCACCGGCGTCACTGCGTTGTGGTCCTTGAGCAAGACACATTTATCGTAGCTTAGTACTTGTTCAACCCAGAAAGACCCGTCCCTATATAACTGAAACATTGTTGATAGGACGTAAAGAATCAAATCAAACAAACAAACAAAATCACTTTACTGTCATGTAAACTTCCACAAAACGTTTTGAGGCGTGGCTGTAAGGGCTGTTTCACATATACACCGAATCCGAACCGAAACCGAACCGAAACCGTAACGGCCACCGAATTGCATCGTTTTGTTTTCGGCAGACCTTTCACATATGAACCGAATCCGTGGACGAAATGTAAGAAAATGCCTGTATAATTTGGACTAATATCCCTCTCAGATAGCAGAAATACATTTGCAATACAAATTGTTCCATGTCAATGCATTATGTTCGTGGTCTTTAAAGTCGCTCTGGGTATTGTCCCACAAAATTCTGTAGTCAATAGTATTGTGCTTGTAAAATAATTGCACAATTGTCTCGCTGGACAATCCAGCAATGGCTTTCATGATTACTAAGTTATATACAACGCACGTGGTTGTGTATGTGCAGATTTTATCAAAATTACCTGTCGTGTTTGCAGAAATTCGGCCACCGAAACCGAAAAAAATAAAATCAAATTCGTGCACGTTTTCGATTCGGCAATCGGTTTCGGTTCGGTTTCGGTTTCGGCGCACTATGTGAAAGCGCTCATAGGGTTCAAGGCATTTTATTTTTTTGGTTCGGTTTCGTTTCGGTTTCGGTTCGGTTTCGGTGTGTATGTGAAATGGCCTTAACGGTAAAATACATTGAATGAATCGAGGGTCATTACTTAGAGGTCGTGGTGGAAGTTTTTTTATATATACTTAAGGAATAAAGAAACGCAACAAACACTTCGAGTCATTGTAAGCATACAATATGCAAGTTTTTAGTGCAAATGATATTTATCCATAGGAGCAGTTTGTGTCCGTCCAATTACAGCAGGTTCAACGTAATTATCGATTACGTAATCATTTTGGTATGCGCGTAACCAGCCTGACCCCCGTAGTAAACTGCTGAAACAGGGTCAATAAAAGCAAAGTTTGGATCAACTATCTGTTTATTGTTTTAAAAAGTCTTGGTATAGATTGCGGATCAAGAAAATGATCAAATGGCGACGTTTCTGTAGGATTATGAA
This sequence comes from Loripinus fragilis, assembly GCA_964019695.1. Lineage (NCBI taxonomy): Eukaryota > Metazoa > Mollusca > Bivalvia > Lucinida > Lucinidae > Loripinus > Loripinus fragilis. Next base: position 70,593,366 of record OZ026516.1, read on the forward strand.
ACGGCTTAACGTTATTAACGTCAGCTCTGAATACTGCGTAAAATGCGTAAACTTTCTTTTCTGTTGGAGATTTATTCATTACAAGGACGTTTTGTTCAAGAATTATGACTTTTCCATCCGAAATGCTTAGGGGGTGCCTAGTTTGTGTAATCTGTAACTCCAACAGTATTCATTCTTTTATACTCAAACTTTTCAAAATGATTCTTCACACATTGAAGATGTATTCACATTTCAGGAATATTTTTATTCATTTTTGGGAGTCTTGAACTTAGACATTTTTCGTTAGAAATCATTAAATGGCTTCTGGTTTGTGTAATATGTAACTCAGGCAGTTTCTATTCCTTTAGATTCAAACTTAAGCAAACTATAAAAACAGTATATTTACTTAATATTATTACATTATTTCATTTTGCGTTGTCCTAGCATAACGCGTTATGAAATAATGTAATAATTTTAACAAGAAGGAACAACTGATTGATTTTTTCTTACAGCAATTTTTACAATGGTTTATTCACGTACAAAACATCTTTTTAATATGTCAGTAAATGAATCCTGTGAACATAATTCATAGTGTGTTATATTTGAATAGTATTCAGCCATTTCACGTTCAGCAAACTTTTCAAACATTATATTTACTTCAAATTATTACATTGTTTCATTTTGCGTTGTCCTAGCATAACGCATCATGAAATAATGTAATAATTTTAACAAGAAGGAACAACTGATTGATTTTTTCTTACAGCAATTTTTACAATGGTTTATTCACGTACAAAACACCTTTTTAAATATGTCTGTAAATGAATCCCGTGAACATAATTTATATTGTGTTATATTTGAATAGTATTCAGCCATTTCACGTTAAGAATACTTTAAAACAGTATATTTACTTCATATTATTACATTATTACATTTTGCGTTGTCCTAGCATAACACATTATGAAATTATGTAATAATTTAAACAAGAAGGAACAACTGATTGATTTTTTTCTTACAGCAATTTTTACAATGGTTTATTCACATACAAAACACCTTTTTAAATATGTCTGTAAATGAATCCCGTGAACATGATTTATATTGTGTTATATTTGAATAGTATTCAGCCATCTCACGTTAAGAATACTTTAAAACAGTATATTTACTTCATATTATTACATTTTTACATTTTGTGTTGTCCTAGCACAACGCGTTATGAAATAATGTAATAATTTTAACAAGAAGGGAAAACTGATTTATTTTTGCTTACAGCAATTTTTACAATGGTTTATTCACGTTCAAAACGCCCTTATTACTTTAAATACGCTCTTAAATAATGAGAAATAAATTCCATGAACAGAATTGACATAGTGTTATATTTGAATAGTATTCAGCCATCTCACGTTCAGCAAACTATAAAAACAATATATTTACTTCATATTATTACATTATTACATTTTGCGTTGTCCTAGCATAACGCGTTATGAAATAATGTAATAATTTTAACAAGAAGGAACAACTGATTGATTTTTTCTTACAGCAATTTTTACAATGGTTTATTCACGTTCAAAACGCCTATATTACTTTATATAAATAATGAGAAATAAATCCCATGAACACAATTGATATAGTGTTATATTTACAAAGTATACAGCCATCTAATGCAAATATACTTTAAAAACCCACAAGCTTTATTTCATATTACTACATTATTTCATTTTGCGGTTTCATAGCAAAACGCATTATGAAATAATGTTATAATTTGAAAAATGTGAAAAATGATTGAATTTTTTTTTTCTGACAGCAATTCATAAAATGGTTTATTCACGTACAAAACGCCGTTTTGAATATGTCTGTAAATGAATCCCGTGAACATAATTTATATTGTGTTATATTTGAATAGTAATCAGCCATCTCACGTTAAGCAAACTATAAAAACAGTATATTTACTTCATATTATTACATCATTTCATTTTGCGTTGTCCTAGCATAACGCGTTATGTAATAATGTAATAATTTTAACAAGAAGGAACAACTGATTGATTTTTTTCTTACAGCAATTTTTAAAATGGTTTATTCACGTTCAAAACGCCCTTATAACTTTAAATATGAGCTTAAATAATGAGAAATAAATCCCATGAACAGAATTGATATAGTGTTATATTTACATAGTATACATCCATCTAATGGAAATATACTTTAAAACCCCATACTCTTTATTTCATATTACTACATTATTTCATTTTGCGGTTTCATAGCAAAACCCATTATGAAATAATGTAATTATTTTGAAAAGTATGAAAATGATTGAATTTTTTCTGACCGCAATTCATAAAGAGGTTTATTCACGTACACAACGCCTATTTAAATATGTCTGTAAATAAATCCCGTGAACATAATTTATATTGTGTTATATTTGAATAGTATTCAGCCACCTCTAGATAAGCAAACTATAAAAACAGTATATTTACTTCATGTTATTACATTATTTCATTTTGCGTTGTCCTAGCATAACGCATTACGAAATAATGTAATAATTTTAACAAGAAGGAACAACTGATTGATTTTTTCTTACAGTAATTTTTACAATGTTTTATTCACGTACAAAACACCTTTTTAAATATGTCTGTAAATGAATCCCGTGAACATAATTTATATTGTGTTATATTTGAATAGTATTCAGCCATCTCACGTTACGAATACTTTAAAACAGTATATGTCCTAGCACAACGCGGCGTTATGAAATAATGTAATAATGTTAACAAGAAGGGAAAACTGATTGATTTTTGCTTACAGCAATTTTTACAATGGTTTATTCACGTTCAAAACGCCCTTATTACTTTTAATATGCTCTTAAATAATGAGAAATAAATTCCATGAACAGAATTGATATAGTGTTATATTTGAATAGTATTCAGCCATCTCACGTTAAGCAAACTATCAAAACAATATATATACTTTATATTATTACATTTTGCGTTGTCCTAGCATAACGCGTTATGAAATAATGTAATAATTTTAACAAGAAGGAACAACTGATTGATTTTTTCTTACAGCAATTTTTACAATGGTTTATTCACGTTCAAAACGCCCTTATTACTTTATATAAATAATGAGAAATAAATCCCATGAACACAATTGATATAGTGTTATATTTACAAAGTATACAGCCATCTAATGTAAATATACTTTAAAAACCCACAAGCTTTATTTCATATATAACATTATTTCATTTTGCGGTTTCATAGCAAAACGCATTATGAAATAATGTAATACTTTTGAAAAATGTGAAAAATGATTGAATTTTTTTTTTCTGACAGCAATTCATAAAATGGTTTATTCACGTACTAAATGCCTATTTGAATATGTAAATGAATCCCGTGAACATAATTTATATTGTGTTATATTTGAATAGTATTCAGCCATCTCACGTTAAGCAAACTATATAAACAGTATATTTACTTCATATTATTACATTATTACATTTTGCGTTGTCCTAGCATAACGCGTTATGAAATAATGTAATAATTTTAACAAGAAGGAACAACTGATTGATTTTTTACAGCAATTTTAACAATGGTTTATTCACGTTCAAAACGCCTTTATTACTTTAAATATGCTCCTAAATAATGAGAAATAAATCCCATGAACAAAATTGATATAGTGTTATATTTAAATAGTATACAAAGTAAGTAAGGTGCAAATATCAGGAATCGATACAATCAAGTACCAAACCTGACCCAGGATAACAATAGGAAATCAAGATAGAACACCACAAACGAGAGCAAAGAGATCAGCTCTTTCCCAGCAGGTGACCACAAGGCACATATAAACAGACGTTCACAAAGGCATAGCAAACACAAGACAGAAAAGACATAAAAGATCCACAAAAGAAGGTCGCCTTGGAATGGTCAGTAAAATATTTAACTGGAGGGCTTAAACCAGCCTCACGGCGCCAACCCCACCCCTAACTCTAATGCGAACCAGGACACAACTGAGAAAGTGACAAAACACAACACACACACTATAGCCAAGAGGTCAGCCCTTTCCCAGCAGGTTACCACAAGGCTACAAAGAGCAGACACGACATTACAACACACACCAACATAAAGCATAACTAACAAAAACGATCCACAAAAGAAGCACCGCCTTGGAAAGTATATGCATGAAGTAATGGTTAGTCGCTGCGTCAAGGTTCCCTATGTAAAAGGTGTGGTAAGGTGAAATATGAGTGAAAGTTCAAAATTTCCAAAATCCTGAATGGTCCTGAACTTTTAAAAAAAATGCAGTATGCCTACATAAACTTAAAAAACCAAGTTCAAATGTCTTTCGATAAACTAATAATAAATCAGAGAAGCTATCATAATCTGCTTAAGTTAGCATTTTGGTCTGACTTTCTATGGTAAGTTAGCCTAAAAATCTTGAATTCAGGATTCTGAATTCATATTTATTACATGTTTTACTGAAAATAGTAACAAAATGCTTAGTTACCCGAGCTGATGCTGCTCGTGATTTCAAACCCACAACAAGCCACTCACGGGAACCCATATTGTCCCTCGTGGGCCCTCCTACGCATCCATATCGACCCATGCATGCACCATCAGCGTCATATATAACGTCATTCACGTCGCCGCGATTTTCAGGCCAGCGTGTAAACATGTAATAATTTTTTGGACGGCTGCTGCATTAGCAGGCATATCAGTCGGTAATCTCTGTAATTGCACTCGGGACTATTTAACCTCTGGCATGCAAATAAGGAGACACTGGTCTGATATACTGTATCACTGGTAATGCGATGGTGACCATTGTGCGATATTGTGCTCCTCTCACTGTCTCAATCTAAGGGGCCGTTTCATCCTGGCTTTGTGATCAGGGATGAACTGATGTAAAACCATGTCACAATAGTGGACAACCTTGTCGAACCAGGATGAACAGTGTTGAACCGGCTCATTCCCTGGTTGTTCTAAGATGTTGAAAACAACTGGGAGTCAACGTGTGTCACCAGGAATGCTGTCAAATACCGTGGTAAGCCGGGACGACACCCGCAACGTCCGTGTCTCCACCGTTATTAGCCAAGCACGTTGAAGACACCCCCACGGTTTGCCCCTGTGATAGGACGGTAGAGCCCCAAATTAAGAACGGTAGCGTCACGGTTCGCACTGGTTGTGACAGGTATTGTCATGGTTTGAGCCGGTAAAGCCCCATTTTTACCCGAAAACTCGTTGCTACTTCGGTTGGGCACGGTAGAGGCCCAGTCTGCCCAGTTTAACAAATTCTGCATATGTATATACAACAATATGTAAAGTCTAGAAAAAAACAGGGCTATACCGGGGTAACATCGTTAAGGTGCGAATGCAATTCAATTTTTATGAAATGTGTCCCAGTGCATTACGGTATCGGGATGTACTGTGGCTACATAGGTATAGTCAGAACGAGGCTTAAACGTTCATAGGCTTAAAATGAGAGCATAAGTTCAAAATGTCGAGGAAAGAAGAAAAAATAGGTCATTTCAATTTCAAACTTATTTTATGAAATTTCAAGATTATATCTCTAATCTAACTCAAACGAGTGAAATAAGCTAGCTTCATCCAACATTATTTCATTTTGCGTTGACGCAAAATGTAATAATCGTATTATTACATCTTTATTTCATTTTGCGTCGACGTTGGCGACGCAAAATGTAATAAAAAAAAATCAAAATGTAATAATTATTACATTATTACAAAACATGCTGCAACATAGCTACCCCATCGAACAGTAGCTATATTCGAAGCATGTCATGTTTTTCACCGAAAAAAGCTATCCTTGCTTGGCTCTTTGAAATGGGCTTCGACGCGACAATACCTGTCTTCGGGGTTTCCGACAAAGCGAGACTATGGCTAGATAGAAAATGAAAATTTCACACGATGATACTTCGAAATAAGCGATAGCATAGACGCTGATCAGACAGCGCGGATGCGCAGGCTGGTCAGCGCAATTGTTATTCCCAAACCCCCGAAGACAGATTTTCTCGCGTCGAGGGCCCAAATATACAGCTGCAATGGCAACATACAACACATTTACTTTTTGATGAAATATTAGCTACAATGGTAACATACAATACACTCAGGGCTTCAGATTTTTTTCAAGATTGGTGGGCCAAAGTAACCCATGGAGCAAAGTATGGTGGGTCATTTTCTGAAATTCATTTTCTGAAACGATGGGCCGAAGCATATCAAACTACATGTACAGTAAACACGGTTGACATTTGAGTAGGATACTTTTCAACACACTGACACAGACACTTGTATGCATATATGATTATACAGTAAAACCTGTCTTAAGCGGCCACTCAAAAACGAAGACCAATAATTGCTTAATGGAGGTCAAAAGTATTGCAAAATGCTCCAAGGGCAGCATTCTGCAATCCGTTTGACCGTCGAATTCATTAAGCTACCATTTGTGATTAAGATCGCTGTATAAGATAAATATTTTTATTGGGAGAGCATATAATGCAGCTTTGTCCGTCCATCCGTCTGAGTAGTTGTGGAGTGATTCATGAGTACAGTGCGGACTTGTGGGGTGAAAGTCAATATTTTAAAAACTATCTTAAACTACTTGTAGGGGATATAGGGTTATTTTGAGTGAGATTTTTTCACAACTAAAAAGGATGGGTCCACTGGGCCCACTGCCTTGGAAAGTGATTGGCCATATTTTGAAATCATGGGACAATGACCCGGGCCCACCATAAATCTGAAGGCCTGTACATTGTACACTTACCTTTTAAGGAATTCTTTATGTTCGGTCTGTCGTAACAGTCCCGATCTCATCATAATACTTTGGAAACATGGTCTGTCGATAGCCCATAGTTTACAGGTAGATAATGCTGAAAAGCAAGTGTGGAATAATAATAATAATAATAATAATAATAATAATAATTATAATTGGCGGGTGGGCACCTATTAAACATTGTTTTCTTTTTCTTCTTTTTTTAGCGTTATAATGTTGAAGTACATCATACAAGTAATATGTGATAGTTAAATGACAAACAATTCACTCCGTAACCTTTCATATTGAATTATCCCCGAAATCTGTGGGGGTGAGGTTCAATTTGGCCCTCCTGAAAGATAATTGGCATGGTGACCCCCGATTTTTTTCTTTTTTCTAAAATATAAAAAGATATTTTATGGAAAAAATGAGATTTTCAATGTCAGATATTTTAGTATATAATTTACTCTAAAGATCGAAATCCTATTTTGGGGGAATTACCAAAATATATCATACAGTTTCTTGTTACGGCTTGGGAAAACGAATATTTTTTTCACGTTTTCTATAAACTTGAGGACATGAGCAATAATTGAAATTAAAATATAGAAGCTGGATGACGATTACAGCTATTTTAGCTTAACATTAAAGACTTAGGTTGTGTCCAGAAAATTGGGCATATGCTGAAAACTTCCATATGAGATTATGAAAAAAATGAGCATGGTGACATATCCTTTATATTTCAGAAATTGATAGCTCATGCATGAAACAAACTGTATGCAAAGTATTGAAAATATTTCAATGTGGGAAGTATTTAGTAGCATCTATCCTTAATCGCGCGGCACGAATTTTATGTAATAATTCCGTAATTATATCAGCTGATTTAAGGAGTTCGTATATCATAAACTGGCTTACCTTTGACACTGGCTGTTCTTGTACAGTTGTACAAGATAGCCAGTTCTCCGAATACTGTCGCAGGTCCCATTGTACACAACTTGGAGTTGTCCTTTGTTACTTCAACCTTGCCCTCTGAAACATAAAGACTAAATTTAACACCTAGTACACTACTTGTTCACTACGTTTAAACTAGGAACATACATCATAGTGCACTGGATGTTCACTACCAAGTGAACCAAGCAAATGTACAATATGAGAGAGGGCATGACCAAAACCGACAAAATTAGTGTTGCTTCCAGTTCTCCGAATACTGTTGCAGGTCCCATTGTACACAACTTGGAGTTGTCCTTCGTTACTTCCACCACAAATACAGTTATGTTTAGACTAAATTGTACCCCCGTATAGTAAACATCTTGTTCACTACGTTTAAACAAGTAACAGACATCAAAGTACACTAGATGTTCCCTACCTTATGAACACAGTACATGTACAATATGAAGGAGGGCATGGGCAAACCCAAAAAAGAATTATGCTTACAGCCATGACTGATAGGCTAAGGCCAAATAAAAAAAAATATACCTATGTTTAGGGTAACCCGATCCCAGCTAAATTTTCTGGTGAAACCCAGATTTTTATTTAGGTTTTCTGGACAAAAAATTAATTTTATGCATTTTGAAAGGCGAAATGCCTTTTAAAATGTATAAAATTTTATTTTTTCTGAGCCGTGACATGTGATTTCCAACAATGTGGCATTTTGACAAGTGTAGACTCAGACGAGCCTGTGCAGCCTCCTTTTAAGCTTAGAAACTCCAAATCATATTCAGTCAGTAGCTTAATACTCATAGAATATTCAAGCGACTAGCAAAGGCTCTGATCAGACTGCGCGTATGCGCAGGCTGATCTGAGGCTTTGCTGGTCGCACATACCACATTGTTGGAAACCCCATGCCACGACTCAGTTATGTGTGCCTTACCTACCTAAAAATTTCCGACCCATTACCCGAAACATACTTATTTTTTATTTGGCCTAAGCTTTGACAACTCAAACAGGTCCTAGGTTATGTTTTTTTCATGTTCATCTCAACTAAGCATGAACTTTCATTTGCTCATAAAAACTCTAATGCTGAAAAATAACAATATGTCTTACAATATGATGTTGTATTTATCCTGCTGATAAAGGTCAAAATGCCAACAATAGTTGCCATTTTGCTATATATGAGCAGGATAAATGTCTCATAGAGGCAATTCCAATCTGCACATACAACATATTTCCATTCAATAAATGAGTATTTTTCACCATAAAACTTGGTTTTCACAAACCTCTCAACTACTTTCTATGTTTCAGCGTAATGAGCATGTAGAAATGAACAAGTGTTTGTGTAGTTTGGCATGCATCTGGATGACAATAATAGATAGCCAATTTTATATAATTGACAGCTTATCTTTAGATGTTTCATTCGAATGAAATGCTAACTTGGTGGTTGCCTGGTTGTAGCATCCGCTGGCTCACATATGGGTAGGTCACAGAAACTTTACCAGTTGTATGGTACTAACCTTTTTTCAAAGATGGAACCTTCCATCCTGATTGCTACAATACAAATTTGAGTTTCGGTTTTTGAACATACACATGTACATGATATCTATCTACTAATGGTACTATTATTGGATCAGTCTAGCTAGCTCAGTTGGTAAAGTGTGGGACTCTCTACATGTACCGTAGGCGAGATGTTGTATCCTTGCCGTGAGCAGGTCACATTATCTTCATTGCTTAGTACTGGTTCAACTCAAGAGCCCGACATGACAGAAGAATTGTTGATATACACTAGCGCTTATAATACTAATACAAGGGAGACACTGCTTTCAGCGGTACTTTTGATTTTTATCAAAAGGGTAAACTCCCCTTATACCTACAATGCTATAACAAGATCAATGCATGCTATTTATTTGATTACTCAGACATGAAAAGCATGTGCCCATGAAATATTCCCAGAAAAGTCTGCTCGCTGAGGAGCAGTCCGATCAAGGAGTATTTGTTTGTTTTCTTCAAAAATCGTTATTGATATCTAGGATCGAATAGTCCATATAACCAGCCTTCGCTGACCGCATATACAAAGTTTGGATGTAGATAAAGACTCAGACCAAACTTAAGACCCCTATTCTCGCTGGATACGTCAGCATGCGCATGCGCATTTATTTGATGCTTTTGCGCTTTATGCGGTACGATACGTACAAAAATCTCATGATTGTATTGGCCAACATTCTCAAGAAAGTGGTGTGCGAAGACACAGCCAAACCTGCGCATATGTACAAACCTGTCCCGAAGTGATAAAAGTTTTTTCTATGCTCAACTCAACTGAGCATGAAATTTCGACTGCTCATAAAAACTTAAATGCTGAAAAATAGATACATCTTTTGCTTTCAAACCCTCAGATATTGTATTTATCATGCTAATAATTGTTAAAATGCCAACAATAATTGTTGGCATTTTAACATGCATGAGTATGATTAAGTTTCATAGTTGAGTTGAGCATGAAAAACGTTTTAGGACCTCGGGGCCTGACCCCCCTCTTTTGTGGCATAAACAGTTTTCTCACGAAGTGTCTCAAGCTTTTTTCTTTTTCACAAAAGTTCCACGGTTTTCAACAAAATGCTATCAGAAGTTGAATTGATGATTGCAAATTGATATTTTTATTGAGCTCTAATGTAAGACATAAGGAATAAAATTACTTATATCTGTAATTTCAATCCCCTTTATCTTTTTATGGCGATTCTTGTTAAAAATTGATTGCCAAGCTTTTAGCATATCTGCTAAAATAAGTAAGAAAACTAATAAAGTGTCATTCAAGACGATTTCTCAGTGTTTCAGTTTTCTTAGGTGTTCCGTCTAGTCACCTGTATACCATTTAAGTATGGAAGCCGACATGGGACAAGTCATAAGCCGAAAGTCACAAGTCAAAATATCTCCTTTCGGCTTCAAAGTCGAGAGTCACAAGTCAAAATGTCCCCTGTCGGATTCCAAGTCACACGTCAAATTGTCCCCTGTCGGCTTACAAGTCACAAGCCGAGTCACAAGTTAAAATGTCCCTGTCGACTTCCGAGTTATACGTCGTAAATCACACGTCAAAATGTCCCCTGTCGTCTTCCACGTCACATAACTCGAAAGCCATACATCAAAATGTCCCCTGTCGGCTTCCAAGTCGAGAGTCACAAGTCAAAATGTTCCCTGTCGGCTTCCATGGCGTAAAATTTGTGTTAAGTATTAAGAAAAACGACCCCAAAGAATACTGGAACATTATCAACTCAGCCAAAAAAATCAGATAACGTAAGTGCATCCCTTAAAGATTTCTACACCTTTTTCAAAAATGTTAATTTTCCAGACAGTTCCAATGGGACACAAAGTGATGACGCAAGCGAATCACCAAATTTCAATCTCACACCTGACATTGAGAACAGTAATGAACTAAATCAGCCTATAACAGAAAGCGAAATTGTATCAGCAGTCAAATCATTAAAAAATAACAAATCACCAGGTCTAGATAACATTGTAAATGAACACATAAAATCTACCTTACATATAATGTTACCTATATATATAAAACTATTTAATTTAGTATTTGACTCAGGGATCATACCTGAAAGCTGGACATGTGGAGTGATCAAACCTATTTACAAGAACAAAGGAAGTCCAAAAGATCCATCAAATTATCGGCCTATTACCTTGCTTAGCTGCATTGGAAAATTATTCACTGCAATTATTAATAACAGATTAAAATCATTTACTGAAAAACATGATTTGATAGGATGGGCTCAGTCTGGTTTCAGAAAAGGATATTCTACAACAGAAAATGTATTTGTACTCAAATGTTTAATGGATATGATGCAAGCTAGTAAAAAAAGGCTCTACTGTTGTTTCGTAGATTTCAAACAGGCATTTGATACAGTTTGGCGGGTTGGGCTCTGGAAAAAAATTATTCAACATGGAGTGACAGGCAAATGTTTCAAACTTATCTATAACTTGTATAAAGATGTTAAGGCACAGGTCAGAACTAAAGAGGGAAGTACATTATTTTTTGACTGCAATATAGGTGTAAGACAGGGTGAGAATTTATCCCTGATCTTGTTTATTTTTTATCTGAATGATCTTGAGTCATTTCTGTTCTCACGACAGGCCCAATGCATCAATATTAATGTTGACACAAATGATACTTTTGTCTATTTTTAAGTTGCTGATCTTATTATATGCAGACGATACAGTCCTTTTTAGTGACAATATTGAAGGTCTGCAACATGCCTTAAATGTATTCGAAGAATATTGTCAAACATGGAAATTACAGGTAAATGTTTCAAAAACAAAGATAGTAATATTTGGACGGGGAAAAATAAAAAAAATATACATTTTACATTTCAAAATAATGAACTTGAAATAGCAGAGTCATATAAATATCTAGGCATATATCTAAGAAGGACTGACACCTTTACGACAGCAAAGAAACATATTGCAGAGCAAGCAAATAAGGCATTGTTTTCTCTCCTTAAGAAGATACGCAGCTTAAGTCTACCTTATGATATTCTAATTGATCTGTTTGATAAGTTAGTAAAACCGATTTTACTGTATGGGTGCGAGATATGGGGATCTGGAAATATTGACATTTTAGAACGAATACAGCTGAAATTTTATAAATTCATTTTTAATCTTAAAACTTCTACTCCTTCATACATGATTTATGGAGAATTGGGAATAACTCCTCTATACATTGATGTACAAACGCGTATGATTTCATTTTGGTCCAACCTAATTGAGAATTTTGAACATTTTAAATTATCATCATGGATTTATAGTGCAGTTTATGCATTGCATAAAGAGAAAAAGATTAATTCACAGTGGATAAATTCTGTTTCAAATATTCTCTGTATGCATGGGTTTTCTGGTGTTTGGTATCAACAAAGTTTTGCTAATTCTGTATGGTTGCGGAAGGCTATCAAACAAAAACTAACAGATGTTTATATACAAAAATGGATATCCCAAATAAAAGTAACATCAGAGAGCAATTGCTATAAAATTTTTAAGACACATTTCGGACAAAGTAAATATATTTCAACATTGCCTAAATCTCAATGTAAATCATTAATTCGATTCCGCACCAGAAATCATAAACTGCCTGTTGAAGTTGGTCGCTGGAAAAGTGTGCCACTAAATGAAAGACTGTGCATATACTGCAACGAGCTGGGTGATAAATTCCATTATCTTATGTCATGCAAAGATTTTGAGGCAGAAAGAAAACAATGTCTTAAGAGCTATTTTTACAAACGTCCAAATATTATAAAATTTGAGCAACTATTAAATTTACAGGACGATAAACAACTGAAAAAGCTATGCAGATTTATTAATGTGATTGTTAAACAGGCTGGATGAGAGTAAACCATATGACAAATAGACGGAACAGTCAACTATTTAACATATACCACCCCATACGACAATACTCTGCAGGTTATATCTGCGATTTTAAGGCAAATACACAAATAAAATTGACCGTTACCAACAACCTTTTTGTTTTCGCTTTCGGAAAAGGTCTTGGTGTTGGTCCATATATTTTTTATCAGCTCTATTTGGGTTATTAGTTCCTTCCATTATTAGAAGAAGCTAAGTCCAAATTATGAGTTATAACATATACTATAACTAAATTGCCTATGCAAATAACGCAGGATAACTAAAATGTTGTTGTTCTTTTCTGCATAGTTTGGTTGACTCTTTTATTTTTGTGTTCTCTTGCTGTTGATATATACTGCTTTTCAATCACATTATTCTGCATATATGGGCTGTTCAGTGACGTCTATGGTTCATGTGGCCAACCGTCTTCTGTGCGGTAATTGAGCTGACATTGACGGCACATGAACCATACACGGCATCGAAATGTCTACATTACAATTAGTGATACATAGACTGTAATGTATATCTTGTTTGTTTTTGTTTTTTCCTGTCTGTTTATCCAAGTAGTTAACCTCGGACTGGTCAAAATAACCTAAAGCTCGAGATTGTATTATATGGTATATTTATGATATAGTGCCCCCTTTTCAGATATATTACACCTAGGCTGCTTTAATGGCGACTACGGTTTCTGTGACCAACCGTCTTCTGTGCGGCAATTGAGCTTGACGTTGACGGCACTCGAACCATAGGCACTATTAAAGCTTTTTTATTGCAAAATCTTGTATCTAAAATAGTAGGGAAATGGCGGCACCTGGTGTTCTGGGAATATATCACTGGAATAATATACGTGTACACAGAAGGAGCCTCAGTTTAAACTATCATATAAGTATGCAATGCTGTTATTTAATCTACTAACTTTAAACACAGACACATGATGTATGTTCCATTGGACGAACATGGAGGTGTCTGTGTTTGCAGATGAATTCACCCAATATAAAATATGAAAAATATGAAAACATAGTGTCCTATTTTGCGATGTGGTAAATCTAGGCGGCTTTAATGGCGACTATGGTTTCTGTGACCGTCTTCTGTGCGGCAATTGAGCTTGACGTTGACGGCACTTAAACCATAGGCGAGATTAAAGCTTTGCCACTGTAAGACACTGGTGATATATATTGTGTACTTATTTAAATATTTAAATTTTCATGATGCCTCAATATAATTTGTATGCACATGGCACAATGACAAAATCATTACTTGTATATCTAGTATGCTTCCTCTATGAGTATAATTGTGTACTGCGTCGGGACAGAACCACTAAGACGATTTAATTGAGCATTACAAGCGACAATGCTGAATGAAATAATCTTGAGTGGAAACTCAATTTATGCATGCTCATCTCCCGAGATGATATACAATTTGACAGTTATTCACTTTAATGCCTAAAACTGTGCCGGATGCAACTGATATTTACTGCCACCGTTTCGATGAAATATGTACTATTGTATCTCTTGTATTCTCTTGTTGTTTACCTATGTTGTAAACCTGAGACTAGTTGAAATAAACTTGTTGTAGACGGTGTATACCTCTTGTCCTTTTCACGAACCCTGTCTCAGTATGGAGCGGTAATCTTTTTCTCTATTGGTAGCATATTGCATTTTAATTACTGTAATTAAAACAATACTGCTGCTGACTGTGAGACGTCGCGTCAGATGTTGGTGTTAATTTTAAAAACGTAGGGGTCCTCTCTTTTGAAAGTTCCCTATTTCACTTATTCCATTATACATTTTTACAAACTAAACATCAAAGAAAAGGTTATTAATTATATTTTACATTGATGAAAAACGAAAGACAAATGAAGATACAAAGAAAAAGTTATCGCTAACATGTTCCGTACAAATTGCCGATTTTTTGCATGTAGAGACGTAACAGAAATCGTTTGGCGGAGTGTTTCTAAATCCAAAAGTTTTAACTAATAATGCATGAAATCTTGTAATTTTCCCCGCATAGCTACTTTTTGTGCTTATCCTCACGAAGACATGCGCGAAATTGGCGTTAATCGGCAAACTAACCAGAAATAGCCAATCAAGCAAAGAAACGGAACGTGTAGAGATTTAAAGAAAACGTTGAAAACATTGGGTCTGTGTATTTATGTTGGTGTACTACTTTTTAGTGCCTCGTGTTTTTGAAATTCGAAGTATATCACAAAAATGCGTTTTCAAAATATAATTAAAATTCGGATTTATTCTTGATTTTTTCCACATTTAGAGCAAAAATTTGTTATTTTTCTATGTCTAGCAAAAATGTCACACTCACGCAAAAGGCGTCTTCGGAAATATGAGAAATGAATTCAATACTATATGAAAAGATGTTTCTTCAAACTTATTTCTCTCTAAATAAGATATGTAAATGCGTTTTTCATATATTTTATGCTGTTTTAAAATTAAGAGAAATTGTTAAATATTGAATAAAATATCGCTAAAATGCTTTGTCTAGCAAAAATGTCACAGACGCCGTTTTTTTTACTTTGCTAATCGCGTCATAAATACGTTAACATTTTAAAAGCGTTATATTATGCGTAAATGCCAAAAACTTAATCGCTCATTTTCTTAAAACTCATATACTTATATACTGATGCATTAGCATTGTCTTGTAGGACATTGTCCTATATAAAGTAATATAAAATAGGTCACTGGCCAGAATTAATTCGAGAAATCTGAATATTCAGTGACCTTTACCCCTGTTTTCAAGAATATTCAGGAAATATATCACAGGAGCTTGAAATTCGATCCTTACTCACTCCTATAGCCCCTAAACCGAAAGCTCACAATGTCATTACGTAATGATGACATTTAAGCTTTTGGTTATGAGGCATATACATGTAATGTAAGGACCAAACTTCAAGCTCCTGTGTATACATTTATGTACAGCCACAGGACATACCCACTCTCCACCCAGTGACGTTGCCGCTTAAATCGATGTATTTCCAGATGTTTTGCAAAAAAATATTGTCCAAAAACTATAGAAGCTACAATTTTGAAAAAAGTACCAAATGAAAGCAAATTGATTTACGCAATAAACATTTTTATTGTAGCTTCTCGGTTTCTGTGTTTTCGTATGGTAGTAATTTAAACGCAAACACAAATTAAAATGACAGTTTTCGGTGACGTTAACGTTAGCGTCTACGGGAATAGTGATGTTTTAAAATTTGCATTCACTTTTAAATGCGTTCTACTTGAGAACCAAAAGTGTAATTATTTTAATTATCTATTGTATATTGCTTCTTTCTATTTGCTCTTCATCCTTGTAAGTTTTATAAAATTTAACCCGTTAAGTTTGTCATGGTATTTTTTACAAAATTCTAGAAAGGTCTTGTTTCAAGCGGCGACGTCGCAAAGTGGCAAACAACTACATGTCCCGAGACTGTACATCATATTGCTAGGTATTAGTAATATTCAACTCATTGGAAGCCAAATGATGAAAAGGGTGTGTCTGAAACTCAAACGTGACGTGCTCGAATCTCAAATAAATTAATTTCTTTGTTGTTTTCATTCATTTGTGTCTACTAGTTTGTTTGGGCCAACACTAACTCTTGGCGATATTTTGGTCATTATCGCATATACGCAAAAGCCTCGTGAAAATGTGGATGCTGACATACATGTATCAAGCGGTGACAGAGGACTCAATTCTACAGCTATTTATCATCTACATTCATACTTTACTCTGACGAGCTTGTACCATTACACAGACTTTCCCGAGTCGAGAGTCCTAGTAGCCAGACAATGCGACAAGTACCAAACGCTTACGTATTGGCTAATTTTAATATAAAACATGCAAAGGTGTGTGCAGCGAAGATATCCTTAAGACATATAATCACCCTGTCTGTCCGTCCGTCTGTCCATTGAAGTCTACTGCAACTAGAATAGATTTATGTAGTTAATTAGCAGCGATCGACCAATCGCATTTACTACTGAAAATAATTGTGCTTACTTTGCTATACCCTACTTTTCGTAATTCTACTCGGGAACATGTATTAATAGTCTTTTTCCCTACAAGCAATGTACGTATTCAAGTTTGGTGGAAAATGCACCCATTCGAAGTAGTGGTTACTTCGAGCTATCAAAGTTTGTGCTATCAATGTTTTACTGTCTGTATTTTTATTTAAGCTACCCGATGAGACAATCCTTTAGACCATTCTGTGCGCACATAACATATTAACGCATTAGTAAAGTTCGGAATCGAAATTTGGATTTTAACTAGATGCTGGTGCATGCAAAATGTAATAACATGTCAAAGATAAGAATTTAAATGTTCACAGTATCTATATTGACACAGAATACGCACGATTCCAGCGAAACCATAAAAACGGTTTTATTATACCAGGTAAAAGTACGCAGGAACTATAAGGTCACATTCTGCAATTCTAAGTAATACATTTTAGCTCATGAGATTTTTGTATTTATCGCATATGCGAGCAGCGAAGGCTCTGGCGAGCATGTGCATTAGTTTAGCTAATGTTCACCAGAGCCTCCACTGCTCATACAAACAAATTGGGGTATTGATAAAGGTTCTAGCCCCAAGGTTATAAAACTTTTTTATGCTCAACTCAACTGAGCACGAAATTTCAACTGCTCTTATAAACTAAAATATCGACAACTGAAGAAGATTCTTGCTTCAAGTCTCTCAGATGTTGTAGTTACCATGCTCATAAATGTTAAAATGCCAACAATTGTTGGTATTTTAACATTTATGAGCAGGATAAATTTCATGCTCAGCTGAGTTGAGCATGAAAAAAGTTTTATAATCTCGAGGTCTGGTCCAAATTTAGGACCCTAGCCCCATTTTAAGCTGTTTATACTTTTAATTTGAGGTCAGCCCATTCTTGACAGAATTGGTAATGTTGTATCTGGGTTCCACTGCAGAATTGTGTAGACGGGGAAATCTACATGTACCCATGATGCATACAAGCGATTAGACAAGATTGAACATTGTACATTGTCAAATACATTTATAGTTAAGATTAAATTGTAATTTGGACGGAAAATGCAATCTGCGATTGAATTCTGTACACAATTTATAATTAAACATATGTGTTTGTCATTCTGTGTGAAGCGATGTACAATGTAAAAATTAAGGACTGCCACACGCCTTGGTGTACTTTTTACATCTATTTTGGTGGCATCTGAACTACCACTCGCCTTGGTGTATCTTTTACATCAAATTAGTGTCAGCTGAGCTGCCACTCGCCTTGGTGTACATTTCACATCACATTTGGTGACAGTTGAACTGCCACTCGCCTTGGTGTATCTTTTACATCAAATTAGTGTCAGCTGAGCTGCCACTCGCCTTGGTGTACATTTCACATCACATTTGGTGACAGTTGAACTGCCACTCACCTTGGTGTATCTTTAACATCAAATTTCGTGACAGTTGAACTGCCACTCGCCTTGGTGTATCTTTAACATCAAATTTCGTGACAGTTGAACTGCCACTCGCCTTGGTGTATCTTTAACATCAAATGTCGTGACAGTTGAACTGCCACTCGCCTTGGTGTATCTTTAATATCAAATTTGGTGACAGCTGATCTGCCACTCGCCTTGGTGTATATTTCACATCAAATTTGGTGACAGTTGAACTGCCACTCGCCTTGGTGTATCTTTTACATCAAATTTGGTGACAGCTGAACTGCCACTCGCCTTGGTGTATCTTTTACATCAAATTTGGTGACAGCTGATCTGCCACTCGCCTTGGTGTATATTTCACATCAAATTTTGTGACAGTTGAACTGCCACTCGCCTTGGTGTATCTTTTTCATCAAATTTGGTGACAGCTGATCTGCCACTCGCTTTGGTGTATATTTCACACCAAATTTGGTGACAGTTGAACTGCCACTCGCCTTGGTGTATCTTTTTCATCAAATTTGGTGACAGCTGATATGCCACTGGCCTTGGTGTATATTTCACATCAAATTTGGCGACAGTTAAACTGCCACATCTCGAAACTGCTTTAAAAGCTACGATCTGTTCGAGTAATTGATCTGGCGAATAACTACAAGAATAACAGCTAGAATGATATAACATTTATCGCTGAAGAAAAGCTTGTCTCACGTGTTTTTTTTAGTACGATAGTAAGTGTGAGTTTACACCAAAGGGATGGCAGCCAGGGGCGTGCCTGCGTATACGCAAAGTACGCAGCTGCGTACTTTAATTTTTGAATGTCCAAAAAATAAAAACGTCTTAAATTGCGAAAAATGCAATAAAAACATGCCTCACCCGGGTTAGCTCTTTACATTACAAGTATACCGATTTTGTAAAAATCCTGAACCAAAGCAATAGGATTTTGACTGTTTTTCACTTTTGTTTTGGAAACAATTAAGTCGGTGTTTAGGTTCAGAAAATGCAGGAGAAGCCACCATTTAGTTCATATTTTGATTTTTTTCCTAACGTATGGGAGGGGGATACCCCCTCCCATACCCACCCCCTGCGTACTTTGATTTTGCCCTCAGGCGCGCCACTGGCAGCTAAGATGCCACCTCTTTTGGTGTTTGCAGTGAATGGCTTCAGACAAGTGTGATTATAAGGCCCCCAGATAAGAGAGCATTATAAACAATCTTAACACAAACATAATTGAGCTGCGACGTGTGATTTTAAACACTGTAATTGTGGCATTTTTAACAAGTGTAGACTCAGTTGAGCCTGTGCAGCCACCTTTTTAAGCTTAGACACTGCAAATGATGGCCGGTCAGTAGCTTAACAGTCCTATAATATTCAAGCGACAACCTGAATTTGATGTGTGATTTGCATGAACGGCAAAAGGGTCGTTATCTTATGGGCTGCAGGTTGAAACATGTCTGATACGCCAGGTATGATCAAAAGAAGGTCTGCAGAACATATCGTAATGCCCAGAGGCACGATGTTAAATATCAATATTGACATGGCTGCATGTTTCTGCTTCCGTAACACTTGAGACCCCCAGCAAGAAAACTGCTCTTGCAGCATACACAGACAACTCAGACCAAGGTCAGATTATCTCGCAGATTATCCGGCGCATCCGTGGATGCGCCGGATAATCTGTGGGGTAATCTGCGCGATGCCCCGAGCTGACCAGGGTCTGACTTGTTTATAATATTTCAAGATGTGTTAGTCACTGTTCCAGGTTTATACATGTACACGCTCATACATTTGGAATATATACGTATTTTTGGAGAATTTCAGCAGTTTTCTAAGTTTGTGCATTTTCTACGATCGTGACTGAAAACACAGACCCTACTATATTGAACATAGAATCCATGTAATATAGGATCCGTGCTGTAAATATAACCATCAAATACATTTGAAGCCCCTTTCAAGAAAGTATTCCCAAAAATGCATCTGGATTGAATTGGATGGCTAATCCTTTTTACGAGTATTAGCGATAATGCACGTTTAAACCATTGTTGTTGATTTTTTGCGGGAAATTGCGGCCCGTGGTTTCTATTTAATCTTTTCAACATTACTGTCTCCATATGGTCAATATTAATAGACTTTTCGCTAACTGTAAAGGCGGTAACTTTAATATTCATATCTGGGCATGGTTCGACTATTTCATCTGCTAAACAAGGGAAATCAGGTTCTATTTATAATTTGGTGAAGAATTAATAAGTTGCTTGGGCCGCACAAACGTGCGTGCATTTCATGAAAATCCTAACCGTACACACACTGAACTCACATTTTTTAACCCTTAAAGCGCATAATCACAAAATGTATGTTTTTTGTCGTCCACTAAAATAGGTGAAGACTCAAAGACAAACAGTGTGGACCCAGATCAGACTGCTCCTATAGGAGCAGTCTGATCTGGGTCCACAATGTTTGCCTCTATGCTTATGTTAAATAGACATTTTCAGATGCAGTTATTTTGCTGGCGTTTTAAGGACTAACTAATATGTTTTGCGTCTACACTGAGATAATGACGCAAGATGATAGACTATGATACAGTTACTTTTGAATAAAACCACTCCTCATTTTCAGCTTTTACTTATGTCTAAGGTTGACCAGTCCTAATTACGCATTCATGAGGCGCCGCCTTTACAGTAAGCGAAAAGTCAAGTAATACTTCCATTTATAATATATACTGATGGTTTTTAAAAACGCAACACTAACTTCAATATACGGTTGTATGTAAACTTTCTTTGCTTCGATAATGGAGTTGGCCTCGTCAGCCGACACTTTAGTTTAAATTTTACATCAGATCTCGACGACGTTACTGCTGTGGTGCGCATTTCGACACTGAAGCATTTCTTTAGTAGACTGGGAGATTTTAAGTAATCAAATGAAAGGGTACCAACAGACAAACGTCAAATAAGCAAACACGTTGTACCGCACCGGGCCGCGTAGCGCAGTCGGTAACGTGTCTGGCTACAGATGCGTGTCTGACTGCAGATCCAGGGGTCGCAAGTTCGATCCCGGCCCGGTCCCATACTTTCGTGGAGATTGATCATGAAATAGTTTCTACGGTCATTCTCCTCCCTTCCGCTGATTCATTCAAATAGGTTGTTGTCAGTTACAAGCGACAGTTAACAGCTTGTTCAAGCCTGCCCAGGAAAAAGTGTGGTTAGGTGAACTGACCGTCCCGCAATGACCATAGCTGTTGACTTGGGACGTAAAGCAACAAAACCAACCAACCAACGTTGTATCGCAGACCTACCAATCAGTATGAGAGTGATTCTTCGATGACTAACGAAGTCCATGACACACATTTGATGCGTCTCGTGTTTCTTGATTTAAAGAAGTATTGAATCTTTCACTGACAACATTTTGTCACATGAGAAAGTTGACCCTTTTCTCTAAAAGTTTTGACATTATCAATGCGTTAAATTTTATTTAATTGGACACATTTTTCATGTGTTACTCACCAACGAACACTCTTAAATATACATTATACAACCAAAAAGATCTTTTTGTCTTCTATTAAAGCTGCTATCCAAGTGTTGCGTGTTTAAAGTCCGTCATTATAGTTAACCCTCTTGTTTGAAAAAAGATTTTGTAAGCTGGATAATTGTTCATGATTTTGTTGTCGTTCGATATGTTTTTTTCTCAAAATTAACGTTTTCACAAATTCTTTCATGAACACTATCAGAGTGTCAAACGGTTTGGATCCAGATCAGGACCGACGTTCTGTCGGTTCTTATCTTGGTCCAAACTATTTTCAAGGTTGTCAGCAGCTACAATGGAAATAGTTAAAAGTAGAATGTAAGAGGCATTTGCGTCTCTTCGTATGCACTAAAAGAATCCTATTAAAATATTTGGCAGGATTTTACCACAAGGCGATTATCTTTCACAGTAATTTATGTTTGCACCTTTAAAACATTGTGAAACTGTTTGTGCATTCTTTTGTCTTCGTCAAACCAATTTATTTTCAGTATTTTCTGCCTGAAAATTCTGCTACACCTGACTGGAACACTGTGAAAGAAATAAAAAAGAAATAAACAGACTGACAGTCGCCAAAGTAATGAACTTTTTCACAGAATTATTTTTGGGGGAAACCTTTGTGTCGGCGAGATTTGTTACCAGCTCGTGCTTGTCTTGCAATCATAAAGACCAACTTGTTCTGATGGGACCAAAATGCCACTTTAAAGAACACCTTTATCATTTCTCGACTTCAGAACACTATGAGCTTAGTTTTCGTTCTAAGCCTTTTTGTATGTTTTCAAATGCATGTTTGTATACTTTATCGTTTTGTCATGTTGGTGATTTCAATTTTAACAAAAATTTGGTTAAACTAATTGAGGATCGTTGGTATCAAATTGACCTTCTATAACATTGTGTAGGGGGAAATCCACGTGCATGACTTTCCAAGGCGAACATTTTCCCAGTGATCAATATTAAAGAGACTAGGTCTGTAACTATGAACATTTTTTAAAAAAAAATATTTTCTTTTTAAATCATTTGTAAAAATAGAAGTAAGTTATATTTTCACAATAAATATGGTCAGTACAGCTGAAAACTGCAAGGAAAAGTGAATTATCTTATTAAAAGATGTGTTTTTTTCTCTACTTGGTAATTATTTACGTCCCTCCAATAATTCTAGACAGTTGATTTTTAACATAAATCCTGTTGTTTTGATGATGTTATTTTGTTAAGATTTACGAAAATGGTGAAATGTTTACCTGAATTTGAGTATTTTTACTGTATTATTGAAAAATAGAAACTTTATTTCAAAAATTAAAAGATCAAAAGTTACAGACTATGCAGCTTTAAACATTTCTACCTGTTGTCTATGTTGTTATTCTTTGGATCGATACAAAGAGAATACTAGGTGAGTGTCTTTTGATATCAAGTTTACCAGGCAAGGCTTTGAGAACGCTTGTTGACATCGCGAGGCTTGCCGAGCGATTCAACATGCGTTCTCAAAGCCGAGCCTGGTAAACTTGATATCAAAATACGCGAACCTGGTATTCTATTTATCAGTTTATCCCTTGTAACACTCTTCAAACTAGCGATAATGACGTAATTTTTAATTTTTGAATTGATTCAGTGTCATTAGCGACGTCATTCAAAAGTGCAACGTCATCATGACCTGATAAAGGTAACATGCCGTGAGATAGGAAACGTTTATTAGGTTATGTTGAAACAATTCAATTAATATTAGAGGTGACTGATAAAATTAAACATAACACAGCTTTTAAAGCGGTTAAAAGGTTGACCCAGACCAGTGGCGATTCAGCTGCTACCAAGTAAGACTTAAAGTTACACTTATCGTTTACAGTGGTGTAAAGCGAAAGTTTTTTTTTCAGAGATTATTTACTGGCTCAAAAGATGTCTAGGATGCATGTTTTGTTCCATATCTCTAATTTACGAACCTTTCCGAAAACCATGCCTACTTTAACTCATTGTCTACTAGTGCCATCTGTTGCAAGCAGTTGGGATCCAGATCAGGCCAGACAAAATGTCAGGCCTGGTCTGGATCCAAACTGTTTGCCCTGAAAGATTTTTTTCAAAAATGATTATGAAAAAAAATCAGATGACGACAAAAGCATGAAACAAATACCCAGCATGCAAAGAGTTAAATCCACTAACTGTAAGGTAAATCTCGGGTTAATTGTGGGAGATTGAACATGTGCTATTTTGTTTGTGGTGCTAATGTCACGTGCTAGGTTGTCGTTGCATTGGTCAATTATACACTATCAGGTGACTTTGAGTGGCATTCTGGATGCGGTTCGGAAACGTCTATTTCTTAAATCATTTCCCTATACCTTTTGGTTTATGCTTTCTCAGATCACTGTTTATTGTCATTATCGAATTATTAATTGATATCTGCGTAGTTCATTATTATTATTTCATTATGTTTATATTACCGCGCTATAAGATGATACAGGAAGTGCCAAAAATCGTTTGCGTGTGTGGTTCATTCATTAACGTTCACACCTGCTTACCCGCCGAAAGGTAAGAGGTCCGCAATAAAATCTAGTTTCAGAAAAAACGAAGTATTTGAATATTTAGCTCGAAACTTATAGATAGTGATTCTTTGTAAAATGTACATATCGAAACAAATCATACGTATAAGATGCCAACTCATTTTAAAATCAACCCAAAAGTTTTTGACAAAAAGAACATTTTCAAAGTTCCGATATAAACATGTACATAGGAAAAACTGGCCAACACTCTGGAGGCCATGTTTTTGACGGAGGTTCATCTTCAAAAACAGATATTTTACAGACTTACAATCCATGGGCGGACCCAGAGGGGGTCAGGAGGTCCGGAATCTCCCTCCCATAGAAAATCACAAGTGTCCGTAGAGGTTCCCTTAGAAATACTGGTACGGACCCCCCTCGAGAAGCAATTTGACCCCTTGGGTCCAATTGCTTCTCGAGGGAGGTTCGTATGGCCCTCTGTAACATACGTTGATGCTTAAAAAAGCATTGTGAGGAGCCCCCACCTCTGACGAAATATTCTAGATCCGCCTTTTAATGCATTCTACTTAAATTGTTTGTGGTTGTTCTATTGTGTTGTTAAAATGGCAAAAATGAAAGAATATTAAACCTGTGGGAAATTCTTAGGTTTTGTTGTGTTTTTTGCCTGAAGTTGTACAGCTTTAACACGTGTTTGCTTAAAAACAAGGAAACAGAATAAGATTGTGCTCAGTTCTAGAAAGTCGCGTGTTAAAATGTTGTTTGTTTCCAATATTTAGAGACAATTATTGTACTCAAGTAAAATGGACAGCTCAGCTGGAAGAATATAACGAGGTCTTGAGGCTAGCAGTTCCGCGAAAATATTGTTTCTCGATCACTATCAATTTTATCGGGCTACCTACCGTAGAGGACGTAATAAGCGTACATGCTCTGTTACAACACGTTTTGAAATAATGTAATAATTATTTCAGTTTGCAACATGATCTCATTTTTCGATGATATGCACAATATCGGCACAAAATGAACTTATTTTGTTATTACATCTTTACTTCATTTTGCGTCGACGTTGACAACGCAAAATGAAAGAAAAAAAATCAAAATGAAATAAATTATTTTATTATTTCAAAACGTGATGTAACAATGCTTCCATGGGCGTAGCCATCATTACGCACATCGAAGGGAGACTACTGAGACGAGTATATTGCTTCCCTTTTAATAAAGGGACTTCTCTTTCTGTGACGTCAGCGTCACGCTATGTAACGTCATCGCCACGTTATCAAAGCAGATCCCCGATGCACATCCGAGGTCTGATTCCACGGAATATCCGGATTTGCCGAGGCAGTTCCGATGAAAGATTTAGGTCACCAATTTAAGGTAGCAGAAACATTGAAGGAACTAAACCCTTAATGCGCCAATCGCAACAAAAGTCGTCTGCTTTTCTCGTCTGCTGAAATGTTTAAGAAGCCTCAATGGCAAACAGTGTGGACCCAGATCAGACTGGTCCTATAGCAGCAGTCTGTTCTGGGTCCAAGCTGTTTGTTTCTATACGTAATCGTCAGTAATGTTAGGCAATTATTTGCAGCAGACGACTTAAGCAGACGACATTTTCAGATGCATTTTTTTTCTTGGCGCTTTAAGGGTTAAATTTCAAAATTGTAATGTTTAATGTCATGTTATTGCAGCTTAACAAGGATTGCTTCTCAACACATAGCTATAAAATGGGGTAACTTCTTAAACTCTTTAACCGCCAGTATCGTCTGTTGATAACATTTGCCAACAGTTTGGACACAGATCAGGCCCGACGAAAGGTCGGGCCTGATATGTGCCCAAACTTTTTGGCACGCTGATGGTTTTCCTGGAAGAAATTTTTGAAAACATTATTTTCGAAAATAAACAGCAGACGACAAAACCATGAAACTTTTGCCAGCATGCTAAGAGTTAATGAAGCAACAAATAACACATACAATTGAGCTGCAGCAAGTCATGAAGCCATGATATAATCGTATTTAAATTTCCTGACATGTGAAAATGGATTATAATATACCGCATGTCGAACCAAAGGCTTGGTCAGCCAGCTCAATAGCACAGACTGGGCTTACTTCTAGAATCAGTATTGGCGACGATTTAGAGCTAGAAAAATGAATTTGCGCCCACCCATCCCACCCCAGTGGCTTAGGCTGCTGTCCGTTCTAAGGCGGTGGTTATGTTGTCGTTGATCTATTGTTTAATGTCTTCCTATTGTTTGTAGGAGTTCTGTGTTTGTCTTTGTTTTGCCATGCATTACTTTGTGTCCACTCTTGAAGAAGAGAAAGCTGGTTGTTTTACTATTATTGTCATAACAGATGAATTGTTACTATAAATGTTCTGTGGCTCTTCTTCACGGTGCCGTGGGTTGGTCTGCAGTGTGTGATTGTGGTATTTCCTGATCATACTCACTTACTTTTTGAGAAGACAGTGCGTGTGAAACTGATCAGTTATGGTTCATGCTAATTTAGGTATTTTAAAGAAAGTAAGGGCAATGTTATACATGTACCATTTTTACCTCAGGTGCAATCTTGCATGATCAAGAAAAGAGCTGACATAAAGTGTTTTATAAGCCAAGCGTAACAAAAATTGCAGTTCAATGAAGGAATAAACTCTGCATCTTTTAAATCATCTCCTTGATGTTACGACATTAAAGTCTATTTTTAGACACAGAATGATTAGATTAGATTAATCCTATTGTAGAGACGAACCAATGAAACGTAAATCTCAAAATGTCATCTGCTTTTTGGAAACGATGTTTTCTCAAAACATCTGTTTCCAATGGTATCATATACACAAAATACACACAAAATTCCCATACCATCGAACCCCCGTTCAACATTGCTACCCAGTCCGCTACTTAGACCGTTACAGCCTGTGTAAGTCGCTGGGAACCAAATGGCCTTAATGCAAACAACCCTTGTCCTGCTGCTAGACAAAAACAATATTGGTATTTTATTAGTTTGTTGCGGTTTTCAGCTCTGAAATGTAAACCCAATGGTCAGAAAAACGTTGTTGTGCTTGAAAACTTGATTATTGAAAGCTTACATATGATTGAAACAGAATTATAAGTTTATTTGTACATCAAACGGAGAGGGTCTCAACGGGGTACCTTAAAAATCAGTGTTTCGTTTGTTAAAATTACGCTTTTATCAGTTTATTTTAAGAGAAATCAGTGATAAAAAAATTATTTTGTATTGCTGAATGTGATTACTGGTAAAAATGAGTTTTATGAAGACGCTAATTGGTAAAAATTTGGGACAAATTCGCAAATCAGTAAACCCCATCGGATGCCTCAAAACAATGCCTTACCATGAGAAAACCTGCTCTTGTACGACGATAAACCGTTTGCAATATCTATTGCGCCAACCAGATATTGCAATTAAAACATAATATCTTGTTATCATTATATTTTCTTTGCTTTTAAACGTTACGAGACGGACAATAAACGCAGCTCTGCCCTTTTGTCGTAAACCTGAAGAAGACACGTTTTCTTGTGGATTGCTCATGTTTTCCCGCCCTTTATGAACCTGATCGCCGATAAAATAGTTCTAAAAATATAGTGCGTTAGGTATTAGTTAATAATAAAGTTTTTATGGACAGAACGATAGCAGTGGCGTTTGAAATCAAGTCAACTGAATAAAAAAACACTGTCGATAGACAGAAACGAATAAAAATAACAATAAAAATCACACCTTAACTTTCTTTTCGTTTCGCGCAATAATATCAACCGCGTGACGCATTCAGCCATATTGGAGAAAAGGAAATCAACAAAGTCAACGTGAGTAGATTTACATTACTTTTTTTTTACTTTATTAGAACGTTACTTGCACTTTTATTATAATATTTTCCTTGTTTGAAAACCAAGACCTTATATCAAATGGTTGCATAACTTTGAAAATATTATGAAATTGATCAAAAGCTGGATAAGATTCAGCGAGATCCTGTAATTTGGAGAAGCGAGGCCTGCGTCTGGTGTAGTGGTGGTGTGGTTCTTGTTTATTTATTCAAATCTTAGCTGCAGGCCTGAGAGTATAAAGCACATTTATACCTGGTTTAGTTTGAAACTGCCATTAAACGGGGTGTTTTGTGTCATTTCCCTATAGTTGTTGAAAGAAAGTTTGCATTCTTGCACATTTTTTTGATCGGAGCCTGACGATCGTCTCAAATATTTGGATATTTTGCAGATTTCTATAGATCACAACAGTCGGGGTACTTCCTAAAGCATTGACTAGGCATAAGCATCCCCGACTCGATCCCCCCCCCCCCCCCTAAAAAATATAAAATATTTAGTATCCCCAATACAGTTTAGTTTACTATAGCAATTGTTGTTGCCGTTTATCTTGAAAAATCATACTTCAAAGGGCCAATAACAACAACAACAACAACTTCTACATGCATTCCCCATGCACACACACACATCAGTTATACTCGAAAGGTTATTCTTCTGAGCCCGCCACACACGTGACACCACACTCTCTTGCACACTATACTGTTAAATTCGGTGGGTTGGTCTGCAGTGTGTGATTGTGGCATTATCATCCTCACTTCAAAATCTTGTTAAATCAACGAGTCCCTTGTGCTGCAGAGCGAGTAGAAATATTGAATGCTTCCAGTGTTATGGAATTTTCAAACACACTTGGACATATAGGGTGAGAATATCTCTTTTAAATTTCAGACCCAGCATTTTAACCCCCTAAGTCAGCTTAAGCCATTTTAGAGATTTAGAAGCAGTAAATTTTTTTAATCTTCTGAGAATCTCTACATTTTTGACACGGCAAGAGATAACCGAAGTTGAACGTCTTGGTAGTGGAATTTTATGCAAAATAATTATCTTGGGAGTTGATACATGGAGTTGAGATATATATTGAATTACTGTTAACCTGGAGCTGACATTTTTATTGAAATAAATCTTGGAGTTGATGGACGAGTTAGAATTTGATACATAGAAGTGAAATATATTGAATTACTGTTTGTAACTTGGAGCTGACATTTTATTGAAATAAATCTTGGAGTTGTTGCATGAATATTGGTTAGAAATTGATACATGGAGTTGAAATATATATTGAATTACTGTTTAACTTGGAGCTGAAATTTTTATTGAAGTAAATCTTGGGAGTTGATGCACAAGTTAGAAATTGATACATGGAAGGGAAATATATTGAATTACTGTTTGTAACTTGGAGCTGACATTTTATTGAAATAAATCTTGGAGTTGATGCATGAATATTGGTTAGAAATTGATACATGGAGTTGAAATTTATAGAATAACTATGTAACGTGGAGCTGACATTTTTTTTCATTAAAATCTTAGTTGGTTCATAAATTATAAAATATTGGTTAGAAATTTCAATCTCTAACAGAAATGTGGACTTCGTGATTTGCGATGGTATTTACACTTATAAAGTCAGCAGATTTCAACCAGGCTGCTGATTGTCTGCCTTCAGATGCTAGAGGACGGCAATGTGTTCCAACCTGCCTGATGTTTCTGTTAACTTCTAGACACATAAAGCCTTGTATAACTATTCAGACCGAAGATTTGAATGAAATTTTGTTTGCTGGAAGTCATCTCTATTGTGCTCTTCACCAGTTGGTATCAACCTCAGATCTAATCGATCCAGTGAGTTTGCCTGAACGCATTTCTTACAATGACAAGACTGTATATATTAAGCATGTGCAAGTACTGTCTGGTTTCATGGAAGAAAATGCTAATATAGATGGTCAGAACTATTTCAAGCTTGAAGATGCATTCTCCAAAGCATGTGTTCGTGGAGTAAATTTAATCATAGTTTTCAATGGGTTATCCATTGCTGTGCTTTTTGATAGTTTTCAATATTATATATTTGATAGCCATTCTCGTGATGAAAATGGTATGCCATGTCCTGATGGAAAATGTGTTCTTGGCTGTGTTGATTCAGTGTTTGACTTGTGCACTTACCTACGTTCTTTATCATATTCATTTGGTCTGTGTCTTGCTAGAACTCAGTTTGATTTGCATTTATTACAGACCACCACAAGGTACAGATACACAGGCATTGAAGTACAAATATTTAATAAAAGGCAGGGTTTTAAGATAAGGGATATAAAACGTAGGGTTTGTGGTGCAGATTCGGCAGATTCTGCAAAAAGGCAGAAATTTAAAGATTTGATGAAGGGAAAATCTTACAAGAATGTTGTGGATGACAGGTACATGCATGATAGTTGTGCCAAATTAAGAAGTCCAGAACCAGTACACAACCAGTCAAGTGACAGAACAGACTTACCAAATGACAAGAGCATTCCAGAGCAGAATGATAGCATTTTTATAAGAATTTGCAATAGTGATGATAAACAGGTTTATGTAGAAACACAAAATACAAATCTTGTGTGTTCTGAGGGTACAAGTGTTGAGGATGAAGTAAATTTAATGCTCAATGTTTTTGAAAGGCTTGTTTCAGTTGGTCCAGATTATGTCTGTTCCTGTTGTACTCAGACATTCTTCAGACACTTTATGAAAAATGTGAAAGACATTCCAGAAACATATAAATCTTACACTTGTCGATTTCTTACCAAATACATCAGTGTTGGAAACATAGAATGGATATGTCGAAGCTGTTTGAATGCTACCCGCCAAGGGAAGATTCCCCCATTTTGGGTTAACAATGGCCTTCAGTTTCCAGTTCAGCCAAAAGAACTTCAGCTTTCAAACCTAGAAGAAAGACTTGTGTCCCCTAGATTACCATTTATGCAGTTGCGTGAAATGCCTAGGGGTGGCCAAGTGAATCTGAAAGGCAATATAGTTAATGTACCAGCTGATGTGAATAGTACTATTAAATCACTGCCAAGAATGATTGATGAAAATGAAACCATAATGTTAAAATTAAAGCGCAAATTGTCATACACACATCATGTGGCTTTTGAGAACATAAGGCCAAACAAAGTATTTGAAGCAGCAATATGGTTGGTTGAAAATAGTGATTTGTTCAAGAATGAAGGCATTGTGGTGAATGAGAACTGGTTACATCACCCCCATGAAATGTCAGCCTGCTCAGATCTTCCAGAACAGGAATATGATGGGAATGAAGCACCTAAGTCAGCAGATGACTGGACTGAAGAAGACACATTTGCAAATAGACCAACTGGCAATCTTGATACATGTTTACAGTCAAAAGATTTTCGCGAGTTTAATCAGATTTTGTCAGTTGCACCAGGTGAGAAAAATTCACCCATTGGTCTATTCCAAGATTTTCATTCAGAAGCCCTCTCTTTCCCCAAAATATTTTGTGGCCAGAGCCGTGTTGAAAACAGTGAACGTCTTGTCCCATTGTATTACAGTGCAATTTGCAAATGGGAACTAAGAAATAATGACAGAAGGGTGGCTCTTTGTGTGCCTAACATTTTTTTCAAATTGAAAAGGCTGCAGATAAAGCAGATTAAAGACAAGGTTTCTCTGGCAATAAGGAAATGCAAAGCAAAGGGAATGACCTTTACAGCTGGAGAAATACTTACTCCTGGTTTTGTTGACAAATTGACAATGCAAGATGATGGTTATAGAGTCCTTAGAACACTACGTGGGTCACCACCATATTGGGAGGCTGCAAAACGCGATGTTTTTGCTATGATTCGTCAGCTTGGGATCCCTACATGGTTTTGCTCATTTTCTGCTGCAGAAACTAAGTGGACACCTTTGTTGAAATCTTTAGCAAAGCTTGTACAAGGCAAAAATTTGTCATCCGAGGAAATAGAGGGACTTTCTTGGCAAGACAAATGCTTGTTAATCAAGTCTGATCCAGTTACCTGTGCCCGATATTTCGACTTTAGATTCCAATGTTTCATTAAAAATGTTTTGAAGAACAAGTCACATCCAGTTGGTGAGATAATTGATTATTTCTATCGTGTTGAATTTCAACAGCGTGGGTCTCCCCATATTCACATGATTATATGGGTGAAAGATGCACCAGTCCATGGGATCTCTTCGGATGTATCAGTAGCTGCATTTGTAGACAAATATACTACATGCTGTAAAGATAAAGCAATACCTTCTTTAATCAATTACCAGACTCACAGACATGCCAAGACATGCAGAAAACATGGCAAAGCTATCTGTCGGTTTAATTTCCCTATTCCTCCTATGCCTGAAACAGTTGTTCTGCACCCTTTGAATGCTTCTGAGTCTAGTACTTATCATGCAGAAGCATACGAGAAAATAACCTCATGTCTCAATGAAATAAAACAAACGGATAATGAGTTGGATTTCAATGATTTCCTTGCACATCTTGGGGTAAATTATGACACTTATATTCTCATTATACGTTCCACCTTGACCAGGGCAAAGGTATTTTTAAAGCGCTCCGTTTTAGAAAGCAGAATAAATAGTTATAATAATGTACTGATACAATGTTGGAAAGCAAATATGGACATTCAGTACATTCTTGATCCATATTCCTGTGTTTCTTACATTGTTTCTTACATTTCAAAGGGTCAAAGAGGCTTATCTAATCTCCTTCGAGATGCTTGTCATGAAGCTAAGGAAACTGACAGTGATATAAGACAGCAAGTAAGAAGAATTGGCAATCAGTTTCTCTCCAGTGTGGAAATAGGTGCACAGGAAGCTGTTTACCTGGTTCTTCAGATGCCTCTTAGAAGGTGTACAAGGCAGGCTATATATGTTGATACAAAAAGACCAGAAGAAAGGACATCACTTATAAAGCCTTTATCTGAACTAAAAGAACTGCCAGCAAATTCCAAGAACATTGAAATGGACAATATATTGAAGAGATACAAACGTAGACCAAAAAGTTTGGGATCTCTGTGCTACGCAGATTTTGCCTCTTGGTATGAGTTGTGTAAAGGCACAAAATGTCCAACGCCTTCAAAACAAAGAACTGGAGAAGAATTGCCTGAGACAGTATATGAGTATAATTTAGATGACGATTTGGAAAGTGTAGACAATGATGAAAATGGAGAGCTGCTTACCGAAGAAAGTGGTCTAGATGACCAGTTGCTTGAGGCACAAGAAAGTGAGAAAGAAAATGACAATGAGGATATTGACAGGAATGTGAAAACCAAAGTCATAAGGTTTGCTTGTGGCACACAAGTAAGGAAAAGAATACATCAAAAAGTTATTTACAGTCACATTACGCCAATAAATCATGATAAAGAGGAACATTATCGTGAAAATATTATGCTTTACACTTGCTGGCGTAATGATGAAATAGACTTGCTTGCTGGATTTGAGTCATTTGAAGAAAGCTTTAATGCAAAAGTGGAAGAAATAAGTAGAAATAAACTGAATTATGAAAAGATTGATGATTATGAAAACCTACTGGAATATGTTGAAGAAGAGCATTTGGGTTCAGTGATTCATCCAGAGGCACAGCATCAGGAATTAGTTGATGCAGAAGAAGGCCTAAATAGATCTGTTACATTTGGTTGTTTTGACCCTGGTGTGGGAGCAAGTGAACAAGATTACGATCTGGGTGAGGATTTGGGAATAAACAGAAGACGTGTAAATGATGCGCTCCCTCAGATGGAAATGGACAATGAACAGTATTTGCAGAGTGTACGTGTTTTGAACCGTGAGCAGAAGAAATTCTTTTATCATATTCTTAACAAGGCTAAGACCCAATCATTACCATTTTACACATTTTTATCTGGTGGGGCAGGCTGTGGTAAATCAGTGCTTATACGAGCAATCAGTCAGGCATTGCTGAAACACTTCAATCACATGCGTAATGAAGACCCTAGTAAGGTTAAGTTATTGTTGTGTGCCCCCACTGGAAAGGCTGCCCACAATATTGGTGGAAGCACCATTCATTCTGCCTTTAGTATTCCAGCTAACCAAGGGTTTCATTTCAAACCTTTAGATATGCAACAGCTAAATACCATGCGATCACGTTACTATGACTTAAAGGTTGTTATCATTGATGAAATCTCCATGGTTGGTCGTGGCATGTTCAATTTTATCAACTTGAGATTGCAGGAAATTAAGGGCTGTACAAGATCCTTTGGAGGTATCAGTATTCTTGCAGTTGGTGATCTCTTCCAGTTGAAACCTGTTCGCGATGCATGGATCTTTTCACAAGAGTACAAGAAAACAGAGCTTGAAAGTATTGGCACAAATGTGTGGATAGATTTATTTGAGATTTTTGAGTTAAAGGAAGTGATGAGACAAAAGGATGACCAATCATTTACTCTCCTATTGAATAGGTTACGAGTAGGAAAACATACTTCAGCAGATTTAGATGTTTTGCAAACAAGGCAGGTCCACAATCTGGAAATATCTATTGAAAGCATTAAACACTTGCCTCATTTGTTCTGCAAAAGAAAGCAGGCATCTGATCATAATGCAGCTCTGATTTCAAACATACCTGCTTCAAACACAATAACTATTGAAGCCATTGATTGTGTGTCTGGGAATATTAGTCCTTCATTGCATACTAAAATTCTCTCAAAAGTTCCTCTTGACTCCAGTAAAACAATGGGGCTCCAAAAATATCTTGTTCTGGGTAAAGATCTGCCAGGTGAGCTATGTTTAAACGTAGATACTATGGATGGCCTAACCAACGGTGCTGCAGGTTTCATTAAAAAGTTTGACTTCAGAATGGAGAATTCAAGTAGATGCAGTATAGTTTGGGTGGAGTTTGATGATGATTCAATTGGCAAGATTTGGCGCAGGAAGTATCATCATTTATATCAAGAGAGTATACCTTCCACTTGGACACCAATTTTCGAAGCCTGCAGAAAATTTACATTCCAGTTTTATAAAACATATCTAATTGTACGACGTCAATTTCCATTAAGCATGTCTGCTGGTAAAACCATTCACAAGGCGCAAGGTTCTACAGTGAAAGGAGCTGTAATGCATTTTGGAGATAAAAAAAATGACCATGTACACTATGTTGGCCTTAGTAGAGTAACCAGTCTTTCGGGTGTTCATATACTGGAGCTTAATAGTGAAAAAATTAGCATTTCACAAGCTGTTGAAAAGGAAATGAAACGACTACAAACTGAAATGCAAATCAAGGAAAACCTGCCTGACTTGATGCATATGAATAACGGTGAAATCAAAGTCTGTTTTCAGAATTGTAGGTCATTAAGGAAACACATTGATGATATCAAATATGACTACAATTTAATGTGTGCGGATGTAATTGCACTTGTGGAAACCAGACTTTCAGGCACATTAAATAGTCAGTATGAGATTGATGGATTCAGCATATTGACATCAGATTTTGAGCATTCTGCACATGGGATTGCAATTTACTATCGGAATAGCATTGATCTTCATCAGATCTGTATTGATACCTTTTCTGGCATAGAAGTTGCTTTGGTTGGTTTAAGCAAAGACGTTACCTTCGGTTTTGTTTATTGTCCCCCCACATATGCTAAAGTCTCAAATTTCACCAATTTTCTCTCTGCTATTGAAGCCACTGTTAAAGAATTTGTTGAACATGGGAAACTTGTGTTGATGGGTGATTTTAATTACACATACATGGGTAGCTGTAATAGCCATATTGCACAACTTTTCAGAGAAAAACTTGGCCTGAACCAACTGGTTGACTCTGTTACCACTGACTATGGTTCATGTTTAGATCATATTTATACTAACATGACAAGAATGCAACTGAAAGGATTTGGGACATTAGAGTCATACTACTCTGATCATAAACCATTATTTCTAGCTTTTAAACCAGAGCTCTCACTTGATTCTGATTTGTAGTCATGTACTTTCATTTTTTTTCGCATGGGACCTCCCTCTTTAGATGTCACCATTTACGTTAAGTGAAAAAACATTGTAAAACCCTGGTAGAAATGACATAGTCAGAACTGTCCACTCTGATAAGTAAATCTTACTAGACTCTTTCCTTTTCTGTATATGGAGGCAGAAAATAATTACCTTAAAACGGTATGTTTTCCATTCAGTGCTTTTATGGTGTAAAATGGCGTAAAAAAAAGGGGAGAATGTAGTGCTCCACTCTGGTCTTTTAACTTCTTATCTTAAGGCGAGGCGAGCTGCAGTAACTGTACTGTTTTGTCTGAATCGGTTTTGTGTTGAGGTAAATGAATGTTTCCCTTCACGACAAAAACACGTCAGATAACCCTCACATAATTTGAAGCTGGCATCAGCTTAGATTGGGATTTAAACGACCTGAGCCGAGCACTACATTTTCTTTTTTTCACTATTTTACATGATAGAAGTACTGTGCATACATCTATTATTTAGCTTTCCAATGATTAGTGCAATTCCGATTTAAGCTTGGTATGGCAATAAAGAAAAGTTTTGTAAACACCAAATTGCATTAAAGTCTTTGAAAAATCAAAACCTGTATCGTTGAAATCATTTTGGTGCTTGACTGTATGTATTCAGTAGTATCAGTACAAGTTGAATTTGAAAAATCCGAAACATGCTTGCTAAATTTAAGATTCTATCTCCAAAATTTGCCATTGTAAGCACAACTTTTATAAAATATTGTTCCCAGTTTTGAAAAAAAGGTCCCCACCTTTTTTTTGACTGAATAAAAATAAAAAAAACGCCCTGCTACATCCTTTGGCAAAAAAGTGGCCTGAGAAACAATTCAATATTTTTTTTGCCTTAACTCCAATTTCTTCATTACACATTGATTTTTTGCAAAAAAAAAATAAATAAAAAGAAAACTTGTTTTATGTGAGTCATTAGTTACAGCTGTATGGTCATGTCAGGACAGTCAGTTCATCTAACCACACTTTTTCCTGGACAAGCTTGACTATAAGCGGCCATAAGGCCAGTTAAGCAAATATTTTCAGCGTAAAATTGCAATTACTTTCTTATCCATCAGTTTAAACATGTGTTTTCAGTGCTCAAAAGAACCGTCTCAGTGAGATGGTTCTTTTGAGTAACCACAACATATGGTTTGGTTGAGAAATAAGAAAAATAATTTTCCGTTACACACCCTTATATGGGGGCCTGAGCGGCTGACCAGTATTTCATGCACAAAATTGCACCTAACCATACTTTCTTCTTGGGCAAGCTTGACTAAGCGGTTTACCAGTACTTTGTGTATATACTTTCACTTGTAAAGGACTACAATCCTTCTTTGGAGAATGGCCTTAGAAATTGTTTCATGATCAAACTCCAGGAAAGTAAGAGACCATGTGCTGGGATCAAACTGGTGACCCCCTGGATCTGCAGTCAGACTTGTTACTAACTGCTGTACGCTGCCTGGTTATTTTTTGATAATTTTTGCTTTTCGTATCGGTGGCCATGGAATGTAAAATAAAAGGTGTGTAGGGGCTCATACTTTTGTGGTCCGGCAGACCTTAAAAAATGTTGGTTTGCTGTGCTCCTACCTACCCACCCAAAACAGGCCCTACCCAAAAAAAATGATTGCCTTTCTCAGAATCTTTTTTTTTATTTTTTTTTTATTTTAACAAACCCTTCTTTAAAATCATTAAAAGCTATATTTTAATTGAAGAAAGGTTACAGAGACTGTTATCAGTGATTTTATTTGGGATTTTGGGAAGAGCTACTTTTACTTCATATTTGGGAAAATATTTTATGAAAATTGGGAAAATAACTGCTAAAATACATGAAATTTGGAAAATAATGGCCATTTTTGGATTGGGAATGACTCCCATATACGGCCTTAAAAATAGCCAAATAAAATCACTGGTTATTATATGCTTTCTCACCTTATATACAGCATTTGTAGACCTCTAAAAGTGATAGTAAGAAGAGGTCATAAAGTTATGCTGAATTTCTAAAAAAAAAACAAAAAAACCTACCTACCTACCCAAACTGAAATTGATGGGTAGGAGCACGGCAAACAAATATATTTTTAAGGATGGCCTCATTCCTCCCATCCGCTGATACAAGAAGGAGTGTTGTCAGTTACAAGCTAAGTAATGATTAACAGCTTGGTCAAGTTTGCCCAGAGAGCTTGGTCAAGTTTGCCCAGAGAAATTGAGTAGCTATTCGGTTAAGACGCTGATGATAATTGTCTTGACATGACACAGCTGCTGTTTACTGTAACGTAAATCCTCAAAACAACAAATATAGCAGTCTGGAAAGGGAAGAAATGGTAAACATTCTGTGTTTCATTCAAGTCCTGTGCACACATTCAACTTTGTTATAGGGTACCTGATCAATATTTTTGTGTTCATTTCATGCAATCCCCACATAACTGAAAAATTGTTGACAGGGACGTAAAGAATCAAATCAAACATTTCACGCAAGCCTCTAGCGCCCATGAAAACCGGCCTGAAAATCTGGTAATTAGTCTTAATTTCCTTATCTTTTCACCTGTGAAATTTATCATTTCAGATGTCATCCATCGAATCCATGTTTGGAAATAGGGGTTCTGGACCTTATTCCAGACCCCTAAAAGTAAAAGTTATCAAAAGGGATGAAGCCATGACATACAGAGGAGGCGATGGTAACCAACGGCAAGCCCTGAGCTGTGCCGTAAGTGATGGGAGCAGTACTGCTAAATTGGTGTGTTACGATCCTGCTCAGTTTAGCAGGTTGTCAGAAGGGAACACGGTAATGGTGCGAGAATGCATAAGGAAAATGGAGGATACGCAGCCCACCATTATTGTCACCAAGGCATCAAAGATATTTTTGACAGGAGCCATTGATGTGCCGGAGCATCATCAAGTGGAAGCCAACAACATCCTCAACCCCCCACCAGCAGAAACTCTGCCAATAAAGAGTGCATTACAATCACCCGTCAAAAGAAAGGTGTCTGTTGTTGGAAAGATTGTTCAGGTATGTTATTTGACTAGCTCAATAGTCTTATACCTGCATGTACTTGGTATCAACAGATGACTTCTTGCAAACAGTTTGGACCCAGATCAGGATCCAGATGGTATTTTGAAAAAATCAGCAGGGGACAAAAAAGTAAGAGGCAAAGATCTGGAATCGATACAATCAAGTACCACACCTGACCCAGAACATTACATGGGAAAGTGACAAAAACACAACAAAATATCACATACAAGAGAGCCAAGAGGTCAGCCCTTTCCCAGCAGGTGATCACAAGGCGGCAAAGCATTTAAAATAATCAAGGGGGCACAGTTAATAATGTAAAATTTTAATAGAAGGGGGTACCGGGCCGATTAGCATAGTCAGTTACATGTCTGGCTACAGATGGGTATGAGTATTTGACTGCAGATCCAGGGGTCGTGAGTTTGATCCCGGCCCGGTCCCATACTTACGTGGAGATTAATCATGAAATAATTTCTACGGTCATTCTCCTATCACCGCTGAATCCCTGAAGAAGGGTTGTTTTCAGTTACAAGCGAAAGTATGTGCACGAAGTACTGGTTAACAGCTTGTCCAAGCTTGCCCAGGAAAAAGTGTGATTAGGTGAACTGACTGTCCGGCCATGACAATAACTGTTGACTTCGGACGTAAAGCAACAAAACAAAAATAGAAGGGAGTGTAGCTGCCTACGGGAGAGTAAGTAGCTGAATCCACATGATTTTGACAAAGTTTGGAAATACTGCTGTTGACCCATGTTCACATAATAACAATTCTTGCAGTTTTACTAATAAACAATCATCAGGCCAAAAGCAAATTGGATAATGAGATATTCTAGTGTCAAGACTTATTAGGTACTTTCACAATGTATAAATTTGTATGTTTCCATGATAATGACCTCTACAAAAATGGTTTGGCTGCCCTTAACAAAAAGGCAACCAGACATAGGGCCAGTTAAGCAAAATTTTTGAGCGTAAAATTGCGATTCTTTTCTTATCCATTCGTTTAAACATGTGTTTTGGGTGCTCAAAAGAACCGTCTCATTGAGACGGTTCTTTTGAGTACCCACAACTGTGAACATATGTTTTGGTTGAGAAATAAGAAAAATAATTTTCAGTTACGCACTCTTATCTTGGGGCCTGACCAGAGCTCTAGATAAGAAATATCTTTAGATAGCATCTCCTGAACCACTGTTCCAGATTCAAACTAATTTCACAGAAATATACCTCATGGATCAGATTGTTCAGCATGGCCACCAGAGCTGTCAATAGAAATATTTTTTGAATGAAATCTTTTAACATGGCGGAGAATCAACTGTCTTTAGAGAATTAAAAATGGCGGATAATGTCAAAACCCACTAATTTCAGGTAAGACTTTCTTTGATATTTCTGTTATTACTGATCAGATCTGCATTGTGTTGGAAGCAGATACCTTGAAGAAATGAAAGCAACATGTCCATCTTTAGCGACTTTCGGACAAAGATCTGGTTAAAAAGTTATTGATGAGCGAAAAAAATTTCTGTTGCTTGTCAATAACTTTTTAACCAGATATTTGTCCGAAAGTTGCATACTATAGGCCTCTGTTGCTGTCATTTTTCCGGGGTATCTGCTTCAAACCCCATGTAATCTGACCAGTATTAATGGAAATATCAAAGTCTTACCTTAATTGACAATTTTTCAATGGTATATTCCATTGTTGTTTTTGAAGTCAGATGGTTCTCTGCCATGTTTAAACCACTGTCCAATACATCAGCTAATAATGTAAAAATATTCTTAATATGTAAACTAATATCACATGAATTATTAATATTCATATCCAGGATCATTTAAGTTATACCCCACCTGCCTAGGGTTTTGCCATTATTGAATGCCATTGACTGCGATTTTAGTTAAGTATGATAATTTCTAATGTTCTTTCATATTTTCTTTAAGGATGAAGAAGTGAGAAAAGTAAAAGTAAAGGGTGAGGATGTTCCAATAAAGACAGTTACTTTGGAGGACACTACTGCAAAAACCAAAGTAACTTTGTGGAGGGATGTCAGTGGCACGGAAGTTCATCCAGGAGACTATGTTATGATTACCGATGTCGTCATTAACTCTTATAGAAATGAGACCTCGTTATCCACTACATCAAAGTCTAAAGTGGAGGTATGTATGCATAATAATAATAATAATAATAATGAGACATGTATGTATCTTGATAAATTAAGGTTGAGAACCTTCAGCTGCTGAGGAGTACGATGACTCAGTGGTACAGTGCTTGACAATGACACAGATCAAGAGATTGCAGCAGATCCAAATTGTCACATGTCTGACTGTAGGTCCAGGAGTCCAGCTTGGTCCAGTACTTTCATGGAGATTGATCATGAAATTATTTCTACTGCCACTCTCCTCCCTTCAGCTGCTTCAAGAAGGGTTGTTGTCAATTACACGCAAAAGTATATTCACAAGGTACCTAGTAAAGCGCTTAGTCAAGCTTGCCCAGAAAAACATGTGGTGAGGTGAACTGACTGACCGCCCCGACATGTTGGAGCTCTGTATGAAGAATAGATGTAATTCAGAGACATCTGATTACGTGAGCCAGATCATGTTGTCTGTGTGTGAAATTCAAGACAAAGGAAAAAGGCCTTATACGGAAATCAGAACACCTCTGTCAGAATATCTGATTATCCAAGTTCACGAAAGTATAAAATCAAATTTATGAATTATGTTGCATGCCTTGACAGTCATGAGTGGAAATACAGTCACTAACTATATACATGTGGTACTTCTGGTTTAACAGAAAGGGCTGATTTACTAAGTAAATAGACCTAAAAATCTGTTTGTTTCATAATGGGAGTCTTATTTTTTTATCAACCAGTGACTTGTAGTTCGATCTGTGGATCGTAACTCATGAATCGTGGATCAGATCGGATCGCCTCTTGCCTAACGATCCACAGCCCTATGCGTCATTTACGCAAATACGAAGCTTATCTGGCTCTCTGTCCTTAGGACGTGGGAACGGAAGTTTGTTCAAATGGTCCTGGTCACATGAACAAAATGGCTACCACGCCCATATATGGTAAAAACCCTTTAAGGATCTTCTCCAGAACCAGAAGGCGGATGACCTTGGGACTTGGTATGTGGGATGTGAGGCCTACCAAGTTTGTTCAAATTATGATCCTAGGTTGACCTTGACCTACTTAACGTCAAGGTCAAATTTTGCTTCCTAATGCATTTAAATGGAAATCTTTTGAAAATTTTATTTTTTTTGAAAGTTGTGGAAGCCCATTATTCACCCTTGACATGTTCCTGATGAGACAATGGCTATAAATAAGTTCCAAAGGTCAAGGTTGACCTTTCAGCTTAAGGTTGCTTATATTACAGTTTTCTCACAAACCATTGGCCCAATTGAACTCAAAATTTCATGTGAAGACTCCTTATGATAAGTCAGGGATTTCTCTAAGATTTGGAGTAGCCGGCAGACATTGCTAGGAAACAGGCCAAATTCACTGCTTTATAGTATACTCTTATGGATCAATCTATCAAAGTAGCCGGCACAGAAGGCAAAGTAGGTGGCTATTTTTGCCGGCTGCCGCCTCTTAACGAAAACACTGTTAAAGTTAGCCAAAATGTATACAAACTATTTAGGTCACATGACCAAGATGACCGCCACGCCCATATATGGTAAAAAAAAAAAACCTTTAAAAATCTTCTCCAGAACCAGAAGGCTGATTGCCTTGGGACTTGGTATGTAGCATTGGGGATGTGGGGCCTACCAAGTTTGTTAAAATGATGATCCCAAGATGACCTTAAGGTCGACCTACTTAAAGTCAAGGTCAAATTTGCTTCCTAATGCATTTAAATGGGAAATTTTTTGAAAAGTTGATTTTTAGCTCACCTGAGCCAAGTCTAAGGTGAGCTATTGTTATCGGTCTTTGTCTGTCGTCTGTCGTGCGTAAACTTTTTCTTTAAACAACGTCTCCTGAAATAATAATAATAATAACCACTTGTTCAAATTTCAAATAACTTCACATGAATGTTCCCCATGACGCCCTCTTTTAAAAAATGCATAAATGGTTCTGCTCCACTGAACAGGAGGGCGGCCAGATCTCCAGATAAGAAATCTTTTAAATGACATCTCCTGAACCACTGGCCCAAATTCAAATTAATTTCACAGAATTGTTCCTCATAACACTCTCTACCAAAATTGCACAAATGGGTAGCTCGGCTGCCAGAATCTAGATAAGAAATATCTTAAAACATAACCACTGCTCTTAATTCACAGAATTGTTCTTAATAATGCCCTCTACCAAAATTACACTAATGGTTCCGCTCCGTGGAACGAAAGGGCTGCCAGAGCTCCAGATAAGAAATTTTGAAATTACTTCACAGAATACTGCCTTCAGTTTAAACATGACTGACTGGCTGGAAATTTCATTGACCTGTTATTCTTTGTGTTAAATATTTATTCTCAAACTGTTAATGAATAAATTGTCTTTTTCTTTTAGAAATCTGAAGCGCCCTTGGAGAATATTACTGTGTCTGTAGAAGGTGTTCTCGTAGAAGGCTATCAAGCAGCATTGCTTCTAGATGATGATGAAGTGCTCAGTGTTCCGGCAGAATTACTGTTACAGGCTGTGGGAGGGGAAGCCACAGACCTAGAAAGACTCACGGAAGGTGGAAGTGTGCAACTCAGAATTTCAAGGAGGGGTTCCGATGTAATTGAAATAATACGCCAATAGGCTTATTAGTAACACAGGGTTCTGAAACCAGCCATTTGTATTCATACAATAGGGGATTTTCTTGCCTTTCAAAAGTCTAGCCATGGTCTGTTGTTTTTTTTAGCTCACTTGAGCCTAGGCTCATGGATGAGCTAATGGTATATGAATGACTCCGGCAGGCGTTTGTCTGTCCATCATTTTCTAACATACGCTTCTCTGAAACCAATGTGCCAATTAAACTCAAATTCATTTGGTTTGGTTAAATGTTTTATGCCCCAGTCAACAGTTATGGTCATGTCAAGGACTTTCAGTTCACATAATCACACTGTTTTCCATGGGCAAACTGGACTAAGCAGTGAACCATTACTTTTGCTTGTAATTATGTAGACTCCTTAGGATGCATGTAAGAAAGTTTGTTTAAATGGTCCCGATGACATTACCAAGATGGCCACTAGACATTCAAAGGCCAATGACCTTGGGACAGAGTCAAAACTCTTACACTGAGCCACGTCGCGCAATGCAGCCGATAAATTATGTTCAGAAAGTACTGGTTAAAAGTTAACCGCTTGTCCAAGCTTGCCCAGAAAAATGGTTAGGTGAACTGACCGTCCCGACATAACCATAGCTGTTGCC
This sequence comes from Loripinus fragilis, assembly GCA_964019695.1. Classification (NCBI taxonomy): domain Eukaryota; kingdom Metazoa; phylum Mollusca; class Bivalvia; order Lucinida; family Lucinidae; genus Loripinus; species Loripinus fragilis. The sequence goes on from OZ026516.1 coordinate 70,637,871, forward strand.
TGGTACATAAAGCAACAAACCAAACCAAAAAGTCAGAAAACTTACCCACATATTAAAATTTTGCAATAACAAAGCAGTTGTCAATATTTCTTACTGAAATTTTGCATGCATGCAGAGGAACAATAGATATGAAATATATTTAAGGGGGATTTAGATGGAAGGCCTTGGTCTAATCCACTAATGTGAACGATGAATTCAACTTTTTTGGAATAAGGTCATGAATGTTGCTTATCAACCCCTAGGCCAATGCATATTGCAACATGGAAGCAAATGTTTCACCCACATACATGGCCAAAGGGTGGGGTCAAAATTCACAACTTTCAGAAGTAGTCTTTTTGCATAAAAGATGACCTTTGGGTTCAAGGGTTGTGTAAAGACAATGTTTGCTTGGGTTTATTATGGTTAAAATTAGACAATTCAACATAAAGATCAGAATCTTGTTTTTTTCCAATTTTGATGGGTAAAATTACATTTTCCAATTCCAACAGGCCTCTAGCCCCAACTTCAGAAAGGTAGGAAAATGCCTTAGAGAATGATTTTTGTACTTTTTTGTAAAAATTAGTAGTGCCTTTAGCTATTGTGTCCATTAAATTGGTCATATTGTAAAACCTTTAAGACAGGGGTGTGGAAATACCATGTTCGACTTGTCCAACCTGGTCCCATTACATGTAGGACAATTTATAAATTTCTGTTGTCCTGGGACAAGTGAAATAAGGACCTCGGACAGTCTTAATGAAGGATTGCCCATAAAAATGGCCAAAGAAAAGTTTCAAAGAAAATGATATTTTTTCCATGAAAAAGATAATAGGTTCAACACTCGAATTATCCGCAAAAGTGTTTTTCTCATTGGACAAGTACCAAGTAAAAATATGGGTTGAAAACACTGTTTTTGCTATTCAACATATAGGAAATAGAAAAGGTTTTACTGAAGTGCTTTCCCGCCCGTGACCAAACTATTCCTTTTGCATACAATTGTAGTTTTAGTTTAAACTTTTATTTCATTTTTGTATAACAACATGTGTACATATAATGCAATAAGTTCACATACAGATCATTACGAAATACAAAAAAGGGATTCAGAAGAAAGTCTATTGACTTTTGTAAATCTGTTTCCCAGTTGTATTTGTAATTGTAGTTTTACATTTCACACATCATATAAAAATGGCATGATTGGTCACGGGGGGGGGGGGGGAACGCTGTCAAAATGCTCAAAAATAATTTATTATAAACGCTTACTAGGAACTAATTTTGTACAAACCTGTAGGTAAATATCAATTTACAATGGCATGTTTCAGGGCTTTAGTTATATTGTGTACCAAGTAATAAATTGTCTTATTTCTCAACCAAAACATATGTTGTGGGTACTCATAAGAACCGTCCAAATGAGGCGGTTCTTTTGAGCACCAAATTACAGGTTAAATCTATTAAGAAAACATTTACAATTTTACGCTCAAAAACTGTGTTTATCTAGAGTATGTTGTATACAGTATGCAGATATGGTACACCTCAGTGAACAGGTCAAACTGACTGCACTTGAAACATAACAGGTAATAGTCTGAAAAGTCATGGACTGCATACTTATTTAGAAGAAAAGATGATATCTTCTTAACATCAATTTTATGCAAACTGATCATTTTCGTCTTAAGTTTTATGCTGCAAACATTATATTTCCATGTATTTAGGCGAAACTTTGACATTCTGTGAAATAAAATTTGGTCACAAAGAATACCCCCGCCTCCTAAACCCTAAAGTCCTGGCATTAATATGCAATATTTTCCAAATATTTTTATTTTGCTAGGTGCACTAAATGTACGGGTTTGATTTAAGCACAAAAATATAGTTGTCCGCAAATTAATGCATTATCCTAGCCACAGGCTGTCAAAATTTGGGCAGATTGAATAGAAGAGTGTCGGAGGTCCTTTAACAATTCTGTATTTCATATTTTATAATTATCAGGGCTTTCCCTTTATCTTTTGTAATGGCGTCAATTGACCCCCCTTTACATAAAATAAAGATTTAAAAAAAACTTTCGTTTAAAGGTTCGTTTGGGAAAGAACTGTGTCATTTGCTATATAACTAGGGGGTCAGGGAAAACCCTGATTATATGAAATGGCATGTTGTGTAGAAAACTGCGTAGATCCTGATCAGATCTGGATTAGACAGAAGAAGAGTAGCTGGAAAACTCCAACTTGATCTGGATGTACACTGTCATTTATAGTTAGTCTGGTTTGATACTGTTTTTAAAGGAATATATTTAAGGTTTTTTTTTCTTAAAGCACAGTGAGGGCTAGGCCTTTGCATCATCTTAAAAATGGGACAAGCAAAACTTTCTGTGGACAAGAACATTATGGCTCTTTACTTGTCTCTGAGCAAATATTAACTTTTGCTATTTCCACACCCCTGCTAAAAGCACCAATCACAACAGCTATCAGTTGTAATGTTTTAAGAGGCATCATGGCGGAATAGTGTAAATACCCAGATCAGACTGAGCAGTCTGATCTTGGTCAATATTGTTTGCCTCTACACTTGATATTGGTAATTTGATTTTAGCAAACTTTATGTATGCAGATGCTTTTCAGATGCTTTTTAGCAGGTGCTTTCAGGGTTTATTCTAGGACAGATTGCGGGATTCACGCTATTTCTTCCAGATAACACAAATTCTGACCACCAAGAGGGTATAATTCCCCTATAAGTTTGATTTTTTAAGTGGTTTTCGGTCTGATCAGACTGCTCCTATGTACAGTTCATACTGTTTGAAATATATCATAAAATCCATCTACAGAAGAATTGTGTCTTGCATAACAGGGTAAATGGGCACAAATAAAGATGCTAATGTGCTATTAGCAGTGTTTTCATGTTCCAAACTGGTCCCCCAATATTTTAAAATCCTCCTTCATTTTCAGTCTCTAGAATAAACCCTGACTTTAGTGCTATTTAAAGCTTGTTTTAACCAAAGCTATGTACCTGATCATAGATTCAGATATATAAGACAAATTTGTTCGCTAATATTTTATTATATTATCTATCAGTAGAAACATGTTTTTGAGTGCTCAAAAGAATCATCTTATTGAGACGGTTCTTTTGAGTATACAAAACTTACGTTTGGGTTAAGAAATAAGATTTTCCTTATATTGAGGTCTGTCTCATCTCATAGTCTCTAATAAAATAGTCAAGTGGGCTGTCATTCAAAATCATTTTCAAGAATCTTCTGTAAATCCATAGTTTAATGTGATTTTCAGAAGTTTGAACTTATTTATCCCTCCATCTTTAGGGGGCATATTACTTATGGCTATCCCGGAATCCATCTGTTTGTGTGTTCCTGTCGGATTTTGAAATTTCATCAATTGCTTCCTCATCAGAAAATGACTTGACCGAATTCTGATATATTTAGTCTGAAATAGCTCCCATTTTGAAGTTATGCCCCTGTTAAAGGGTGAGAATGAAATTTTGTAATACAAGATATCTTATGGAATTTTGTAATATCTTAATACTATTAACAGCAACAGCTAAGAGCTTTAAATTTGGTCAGTTGACCAGCTGATAGAGCAGGGGACAAAAATATTTCAATATTGCACTTGTCCTGCAGGACGAGTGACTTACAATTTTCACTCGTCCTGCAAACACATGCACTTGTCCTTTAAAAGCGTATGCAATAAAGAACATAAGTGAGTAATATGTAATAAGACCTCCTTGAGTAATTCTTCCCAAAGCACTCATCCTACAGGACATGCTTTGGGAAGAATTACTCGTCCTTTCTAGATTTCACTCGTAAGTACAAGCGGACGAGTGGAATTTTTGTCCCCTGTAGAGGATAACAAGATCAGTGAAAATTTAAAATTGTTAAATTATTTTTGCCTTTGCAAAAATTTGGGAATTGGAATGTTATTTTTTGAGTTATTGCCTTTTGGAATGAAAATTTGTTATCAGGATATCTTAAAAACTATTTTAGCTAGGAGCTTCAAATAAAGTTAGCTGATAGATGAGGATGACTTTTACCGATGCTATTGTAATGAAAATGGCAAACAAAATAGACTTCAGATAGAGAAATTGCCATTTTGGACCAAATTTAAAGCTTTAGGAGACTGATTTTTTAAGAATTAGATATCTGCACAGCAAAATACAAAAAAAATCTAATATGTTGTGTGCCATGATAATTCTCATCATCTGTTCAAGTATCCGTTTTGTATTTGCTTGTGCTCTGTTAATTTCCCAGTCATATGTCTCAATTTTGCTCCAAAATGACCACTTTCCTATCATCAGCCTATTTTGTTGGACATTTTTGTTACCATAGCAATGGTAAAAGTCATATTAATTCCAGACTTTTACGCTTGGATTATTCTTCAAATTAACCCACCAATTTTCTTAAGCCTGATTAGGAGCCGAATATCGACCCATTCTCAATTCAAGAATGACCAAAAAATTCCCAAACTGTTTATCATTCCCAATTTATTAGTTCTACATTCTGGTTAGAATTTCATGAAACTGTGAACAAAAATGGCTAAGTTATGCATGAAAATTTGCATCAAAATGTGAAAGGAAACTGGTTTTCATTCACATTTTTATGCAAATTGTCATGAATTTTTGTGAAGGGCAATTTAAGCAACAAATGTTTTACATATATGCTTATAATCCATTCAGTTCTTATAGACTGCATCAAATGTTCCCAAATTTGATTATCCAAATGCTTTTCCCCAAAAACCAGTCAGAAGAAATTTGTGGATTTTTTTTTAAATTTTAGCCTCATAGGGGTCAACATAGCCCTTTAATGCACGTCACTCTTTGGTACATTGAAAAAAAATGTGCTTTTAGGGATTTGCAATTTCCATTTAGTGGCCCACTCTTGTTTCATGCATAATACTTGTTGTGCCCCTGCATTGCAGAGCTGCAGCCTACAGTGCAATACCAATATTTATCAACTCTTTTTACAGGGTGATGATTTTTGTTTATACCTTACCTTCTGTCATGGTTCAGGTGGCTCTATCACAGACAATAATCTTAAACTGTCTTCGAAGTGTTGTGTCAAGGGAAATATATTAAACACTATTAATTACCTTCAAGTATTTCCCTGGTCCCCGCAAACCCATAACTAGGTGGATTGGCCGAAACAGAATTATGGGGTGTCATATCAAAAGAAAAAACTTATTAATGTTTATTCTCTACTGTTGTAAATTTCTTCATGTGCATCAATATGAGCTCCCAACTTTTCAGGAATTTGAGATGTCATCTAGTCATCATTTAGTTATTATGTATATACTTTTTTTAGTTTGCTTTTTGTATACTATTGATGTATTTATATTTTCACCAACAATTGTTTCAGTAAAGCAGTGAATTTGTTGACAACGTCACAGTAAATTGACAAATTCACTCATTTTGTAACATGCAAAAAAATGTGCAAGTATTTTATACCTTTTCTTCAAGCTGAATAATTATGCTTCATTAATTGCCTTCTGCAACTTTCAGTTAAAGCAAACCTTAACAGAATTAGGTTTCTAGTCTACTGTGACTGGCCAGATATTTAAACTCAAAAGAGAATGAGCCTTTGGGAGCACTTATTACTTGTCATAAAGATAAGGTTTAGCGGGGTTTGAAATGTTTTGCTGCTATTTTTGCAGTCAACTTAGATATTCAGATAAAAATTTGTTTGCCTGCAGGATGTCATATTGAACTTGTGCACAATGTGAAGACTATTTTTGCATGTGTTTTGCTGTTTATATTATCTTTAAGCCTCAATTGAAATATGAGTGATGCTGGAAAAACTACAGTTTTCCTAGCATCAACTATTTGAGCATTAATTCCATATAATATGCAAATTACTACTAATAAAAGGCTAATAGTCTTCTCATTTTGTACTAGGTCATTCAAACAAATTTTATGTGAATAAATTGAAATTGGTTGATTGCAAAAAAGATGCATCCCAACAAAATAGTTCAATTGTGTTCGAAATATACTGACGTCAAGAAAAAAAAGCCTCATCTAAAAGTAAATGTGAATATCTCTTAGACTGATCAGACTAAAGTTATGAATTTTAGTGCATTATAACATCTTATCAGTCAAGCGTATCTCATGAAAACAAAATTGCTGAAAGAATATTTGAGGCTGCGAAAACGACCTTGGTTTGAGACCATGTCACAAGTTTCGTGTGACAGAAGATTTTAGCCACATTTGCATTGTTTCCAGACACAATCCATCGACAAGAAAAACATGTTTTTCCATTGTAAAACAGTCTCTATTTTACCAAAAATGCGTTTATAATGTTCAGACAATGTTTGTATGCGTCTGCTGAACGAAACAACTTACCCCACCCACCTTTTTGCCATGCATTTCAGTAAAACTTAGTCATAACTTTGCAAAGTGGGTGAAAATATTGTAACAAATCATTTGCAAAAATCTTTAGTCTTTAACCAGCAACGATTGCTGAGGAAACGCAATCTGGCACGTGTTCCAGACGGCCGTTTTGGATGACGTTAACGTAGACCAACGACTGGCCATTGGGCGTTACAGCTCATCTTAAATAACGTAATTTTATGTAGGCATATTCTGTGTACATTACCTAATGTACCCCCGTATCATTTTTTCCATTAAAGCAAGACGAGAATGTTGGCAAGTTTCGTAAAAGGACCTTACATTTTGTCTTTAATATGATGTCATAATTTCATAAAGTTATTACTCGCAAGCACAACTGTTTGAAAAATGATCCAAAATTTGTTCATTGTTTAGCAAAACATTAACGGCACAAACTGGGTGCAAATTCAAATTAGAATCATAAGCGATTGATGCATAATGCCTTCATGTGTACGTTGAGCCTGTATGACATCATCAAATAACGCATCACCTGCATATCAAATTAAAGTCATTTTCCAACATCGCCCAGCCTCTACATAAAGAAGCAGTACGTGACTTTTCATTTTTGTATATCAGCGCTAAGAAATCAGTGATTATGTGTGAGGCGTTTTTAGTTGATGTCAGTATAGTTCAATTGTGGTACTATTTATACAAGTTTAACGCAGATAGCTGCAAGATGAGCCTGCAGAGGCTGTCAAATTCAGTATGAATTTAATCCTTTTACCATGGGTGAAAGTTTTCAGGATTTATCCTGAATTCAGGATTTTGAGGCTGACTTTCAATAGAAAGTCAGCCTCAAAATGCTGAATTAAGGAGATTATAATAGCTTCTTTGATTAGTTTTCAGATTATCTTAACACAATTAATCATTTTAACTTTAAATTATCCATTTTTGTAGCCATCCTGCAAGTTTTAAAATTTGAATTTCAAAAGTTCAGGATTTTGGAAATTTTGAACTTTCACCCATGTTTTACAAACTTGATTTCTAGAGACAGGGCAGCTAAGCCGAAATCGCTCAAAAATGAGGCTTTAGCTGTTTTGATCCATCAATAATAGCTGCATGGGGCCAGGTTAGTTTTTAGCTCACCTGAGCCATAGGCTCAAGATGAGCTTTTCTGACAGGTCTTCCTTCCGGCATCCATCGCACCTATTGAGTGATATATTATGTAGACTCTTTAAAGGGAAAACTTAGGAGCGCAATGGCTATGTGGTAGAGTGCTTGACTTGAGACGGAAGAGTTGCAGGTTTGAGCCTCACTGGCTTCACTGCGTTTCCTTTCAGCAAGACACTTTAATCCTTGCTTAATGCTGGCTCAACCCAGGAATACCTATCTTGACAAAACAGAAAAAATTATTGACGGGAACATAAAGAATCAAACACAAAGGGAAAACCAAAACCAAAAATATTATCAATTATGAATGTACCTAAATATTGTGGGATCAAGTTTCTTCTATGCCTCAAAGAGCCACTGACCTGTTTCGACTGGACCTTCTATTTCCTCCTCCATGGGGTCTATCTGAACTTAATCGCATATAATACAAGATTATCAAATAAACTACAAGCACAAACAGAAAATAGATAATACTAATGAGCCATAACCATATGGATTTCTTTCCTTACAAGTGCTCTTAAAAACCCTGTTGAATTAAATTTTCAATAACTGCCCACTTGCAATTATTGATATTCAGTTTATTTAATTTGACTTGTAAGTTAAAAAATTGTCAAAAAGATTTCTACTTAATTTGGCAAGTGGTCTCCATAATCCATTTTTATTTAGCAATTTATCAATTTTAACATCTCTTTTTTCAGCTTTAATATGATCTTAAAACACTAAAACCTGTGAATGACTTTGGGATCTTCAATATGAGCAATAAAATCCAACTAATTAGGATTCCTTGGGATAATATATTAAGATAGATTCCCAGCAAGGATGAAATTGAAATGACTTGGTGACTAGCCTTGACTGGGACTCTTATGATTGGTCTTTGATGGGCTGATGATACTTTAACAAGCAGCAATAGGGTCCCTTATTCCCTTCGTTCTGATTTGTTCTATGTATTTTATAGAGGCTCTTAGACAAGTGATCATTTCATAACAAGGTGGTAGAGTGGGGCATTTTCTGCTAAAGGTTTCTGAGAGATGGCTCCTTTATTGTTGGCCAGTTGGCAGGATTAAATATACTTGTCAAATTTTGTTGAGGGATGGGGGCCAGGAAGTCTATTCTTTTCTTTGTTCTCCTCTCTGGGAGGAGTCCGACAAGACTGAAATAGTGTTGACTTAATACTTAAAGCTTAAGTCAATCAATTTGGACAGCCTTAGTTTAGTTTAAAAAAATGGATATGAAATGGGCACAAATGGAAGATTCTCTCATCATATGAACTATTGCGAAATTATCACCTCCAAAGCTGGTTTATTTCAAAGAAAATTTACTTTGTTATTAACATAACTTGTTCGTATCGAAATTATGTAACCTGTGGTCATAACATTATCTTTTCATTTGATGTTACTGTTATTCAGTAGAGTATATCATGTCAAAAAATAATGTTATAGCCAGAAGTTAAATAACTCTTTAGTGACAAGAAACATAATTTGAATAAACACTTTGAAGTAAAGCAATAACCTTTAAAAATTTCATATGAAATGATCTCTTCTTTAAGAGCCACTATGTATGACATTATTTTATCTACTGAATAATAGTATTGTCATATGATAAGTTAAATTTATGTATAGATTGTATGAATGTTTCAAGTCATTACATGTAGGTCTGAATAATGTATAGTCAATGTGTCATTGCATATAGTTCTGAAGTAAAGAATAATTTCACCCATCAAGCGTCACAACATTGTGTCCTAAGATAAGCATTGGTAGCACATGGATTTAATTTTTTCCCAGCAAAGTGTATGTTCATTATAGATAAGTATATATTTTGCATATGCCAAGTAGTTAAGGGAGCGCAGTGGCTCAGTGGTAGAGTGCTTGACTCGAGACCGAAGGGCCGCGGGTTCGAGCCTCACCGGCATCACTGCGTTGTGGTCCTTGAGCAAGACACATTTATCCTAGCTTAGTACTGGTTCAACCCAGGAAGACTCGTCCCTGTTTAACTGAAAGATTGTTGATGGGACGTAAAGAATCAAATCAAACAAACAAACATATGCCAAGTAAAGGAAATGTGTGAAAATGCTTTATTCACATTTGCACAAACTTGATATTAAACTCCCCAAAGGCTTGTTAAAAGTTCATATGAAATAATCTTTTGTGGAAGATCTACTATGTATAACATGATTGCACAAACTTGATATTAAACTCCCCAAAGGCTTGTTAAAAGTTCATATGAAATAATCTTTTGTGGAAGATCTACTATGTATAACATGATGTTATCTACAGAAAAACAGTACTGCCATACGATAGTTGAGTTTATGTATAGATTGTATACATGTTTCTAGTCATTGCATGTAGGTCTGAGGTAAAGAATGTATTGTCATTGTGTCATTGCATATAGTTTTGAAGTCAAGAATAATTTCACCCACCGAGAGTCACAGCGTTGTCCTAAAATAAGCATTGGTAGCACAATGAGTTAAAATTTTTACCAACAAAGTGCATGTTTGTTAAAGATATGTATATTTTGCATATGCCAAGTGAAGGAAGCGTGTGAAAATGCTTTATTCGCTTTTGGACAAACTCGATATTATGTTTAATCTGTAAGAAGTCTAAATAATAGCTGAAACCAGATATTATATTGTTTGAAAATTTTACCAACAAATTGCTTGCAAATTTACAATTTGCTGTTGCTTGTACCTTTGTTATTTGAGCTTACTCTGTGCCATTATGAACAAAACTCAACGAGGTGGTTATAAAAATATGTAAGACTCAAGTGCCCATATGCAAATTACAAATGCTGATTTGGGTGGAATATAAGGAATTAGAAAACATTGAGCCATGACATGAGATTTCCAACAATGTGGTATGTGCGACCCGCAAAGGTTCAGACCAAGTCTGATCAGAGCCTTTGTGCTAGTAGCTTGAATGTTCTATGACTGTTAAGCTACTGACTGAACATAATTTGGAGTTTCTAAGCATAAAAGGAGGCTGCACAGGCTCGTCTGAAGACCTAGTGTAGTTTGATTATTGGATTTTTCATAATCGATCTTGGAAAATTATTGGTCATGAGGTTTCTATTGACGATCCATTATAATCGAAAATTATCAAATGTAAGGTAAAGACAGATTCCATCTCAAAGAATGTCTATCCTTGTACTGCTTGAAACTCTTTATCTTTATGAAAAATTGTTAGCATCAGTGTCATGCTATTTTATGTACAGTAGCCAATACCACAACTGGTCCTGACAGCAAACACCATTTAACTGCCATTCCTTGTAGCAAAGTTGCAAATTTAGAATAGTAGCTTTAAAGGTGGGTCAGGTGTGATTTTTTTTCAATTATCATCAATTATTACTAAACACAATCGATTAGTAGAGTCAAACGAAATTTTTGATTGATCATAGATTATAATTGGTGATTATAATCGATCATCGATACAACACTAAAGTATACACTTGTCAAAATGCCACATTGTTGGAAATCACATGTCACGGCTCATTTTTTACTCTTTTTCATTTTTATGTGCTTTTTTTATTTTTATTGTCAATGTTCTTAATAAAACCTCAGTTTACCATCTAAAATTCTTGTTTTTATATCTATAGTATATGCCAGATATACACAGTTAATATTGTCAAAGAGCTACATGCATTAGGGGGGGGGGGCTATTTTGGCCCACCTTTGTGCTAAAAAACAGCCCTGCTTTTCACCAATTTGTTCTTAAGAACAATAGCCCAAGTTTAAAAGTTTGGTACTAAATTGACCTTTATCTTTGCTATGGTTACTAAAAACGGACATCAAAATGGGCTAAAAAAATGGAAAAGTGACCATTTTGGAACAATTTTGACAGAGAAATTAACATAAACTCAAACAAGTACCAAAAAATATATTTTACCAGGTGATAAGAATTATCATTTACAAGCTTTTTAGGTATTTAGCTGTGCTGATATCTAATTATCCCTGACAAAGTCGGAGGGATATAGTTTTGGCGTCGTCCGTCCGTCACACTTTTTTGTCCGTCCATATCTCGGTACCTACTGGTCAGATTTGATACATATTTGGTATAAATAATAAGTATCATGGACTCTTGATATCCTATTAGTTTCGTCAATTCAGTGATGTATTCGGCATAATGCCCTCTGCTAAATATGGGCAAAAGGTTTGATCCCACTTAACAAAATGGCCACCAGAGCTAAAAAGCGAAATATGTTTTGAAGACATACCAGCCCATGTTTGAAACGATTAGATTGATATTATGTCACATGCCCCTTCCAAAATTCTATGCTAAAACTGAACTAAAAATAGAAATCATTTCATACTTTTCCTTCATCATTGGTCAGAAAATATAAAAAATACAAATTCAAATGTTCCTAAAATATCATCTACAAAAATTGCACTCTGCTTAGCCTACAAGAACTAAAATCATGAGACATCGTTTCCATCAGTACTCTCAGTGCTTTGATTTTAACGTCTGCGACATATCATATCTTCGATTGCGCTCCAGACTACTTTCATCATGGAAACAAGCACTATACACCCGGATTAGACTGCTCATACGGGATTAATCTGATCTTGATGCTAATTGTTTGCAATATAGGCTACTAAAGTACATGATGTATTGAGGGAAAATTCGTATGTCGCTATAATATATACGTATGTAAGAGATCATTGTCTGTACGAGGGATGATCCAAAAGTTCTGATCGTTGCCTTGTAGCTTTGTCCAGAGACATTTTGAGAGGCACGCTATGCACCATTCAAAAGATCAAGTGTTTACCTTTATAATGATACTAATATGTTCTCGCTGTACTGTTTTGATTAATAATTACAGCACGTTGCATATGGTCCACTCCATACCACTGGCCTTTTTTTCATATTATAGAATTATGATAATATCTGAATCTGACTCTTTCAAGCCCAGCATCTATAAAACTGCAAAATGAAACTGTATTGTCTTTTTACTTTTTGTTACTTGTAATGTCCATTCAAATGTTAGAATGGCGACAGGTTATGTCGATTCAATATTTAAAGCTCAACGCGGAGTTCTTATGACGTCATTGGAATTGACAACTACGTCATTTTGAATACATCGCAGAATTTTCATTTCCGAGAATATTCTATTTTTGTCTATAAACTTGGACATAAAACATGCGGAACCAAATATCGGCAAAATATTTAAGACAAATACTATTTTGATTACAAAATATCTCAATCTTAATTGGAATATTGTAAAAAGTTCTATTTTTTACCGAAACAATGATTGATTTTAAATAAGAATTTTCAAAATTGTTTTTGTTTCAGATGGTTGCTTTGTGCTCAATTTAATCCCATATTGCATCATTTTACGATATAGTGCACATTTGGACAATTAATTGGGTTTTATATTTAGATATACACATACAAATTCGTGTACCTCCGAATATTTAACTAATTTGTGGATTCGTTTTAATTTTTTTATGTGGGTAACTATCAGTCTCTGACGATACCGATAATTCATAATTGCTTCAGACAAAAGTCAGTTCATCTTCGTTTGCCTAAAACACATTTTACCATTAATACGGCTGTTGTTACGGCAGTAAGGGCTGGTCAAAACTTCAAATGGTCCAAAATTGATTATAGCTGACAGTTGCATAGCCATATATTCATGGGCCTAGAAAACTCAAATCATATAGAAAGTTCGCCATATCTTCAGAACATATTGCCTTACGGATGAACATTGAGCAGCCAAAAAATCGAAATGCTGAGATTGCTTTTGTCTAAATTGTGACGTCTCCAACATGCTCAGTCTGCTTGATAGGTCAGTGCATTGAGGGCATGGCTGATTTGGGATAAATTTCCGGTCGCTCCTTCAAGTTACATCAAACATGTCAGAGCAGTGTATAGACAAAGAATATATTATTATTTGGTAAAATTTTCAGGCATGTTGTATCGCTGGTTACAGAGATATCACACCAGGATCAGAACTTTATGATCATCCCTCGTACATGTTATGCATATTCTTCGAAGATTGACTTGTCTGCTGTGACACACCACCTTCAAGCTGTATGGAATTTCCCACGCTTATCATTTGGACAAGTCAATTTTCGTTTTAATGGTTGTTGGTGGTATTTTTCATTTTCATTCAATTCCTTTAGCAAGAAAATTCTGTAAATAAACAGTGGAGACACTGATCAGACGAAGCGTTCTGCTGCGTCTGATCTGTGTCTCATCCGTTTGCACACGTCCCATAAAAGGACGCTATCTTATCACAATAGTTTATCTTGCTTAAAATCATTTTTAAACTTCTTTAATCGCTTCTTTTTATACTGGCTAGGCAGCAAGCGTTTCAATGCAGAACGTTGAAATGCGTTGCTACGTGTTGATATATCAGCAGAATTGATTGGTAGACGGGTAAATGCATTACAGCGCAGTTCATCGCGTTATTGGTGACACGTATTGATTGGCCACTTGGAATTCGTGCTGACTACCTGGCAGGCGCTAATGGGACAAGTATAAATACGTGAGCGGTAGTGTAATTGATGTTCAGCTATATATATATATATATATATATATATATATATATATATATATATATATATATATATATATATATATATATATATATATATATATATATATATATATATATATATATATATATATATATATATATATATATATATATATATATAAGTTCTGATTGCAGCTAAGCCAAAGCTTTATTGTATATTAATATTCATTTATTTCATTGCCTGCAATTGTAACAGAAAAATTAAGAAGATGCTATTTTTTAATGATATGGACTCATTCTTAAAAACATTGGTACGTGTAAAGTGCATCTTGTCTTCCAATATTTAGCTCTACCGAGAAAGATCTGTCTTCATATTGGTACCAGCTCTTTAAATGTGGGTTTACCAAATTCTTAAGATAAAGGAGATGCGATTCATTCACATCATCTTATGTTAAGCAGTAGACTGGCTCCAGTCCTCAAAACATTTTTTCTGTCAGTCTTATCATATACTTGTAGATATAGCTTAATTGTGATGGCTCTGTTCTGACTAGAAGCGGCATGAAGTTGTTGATAAAAGAAAAGAAAAATCATTATGACTGCAAATTTATACTGATATTGTTTCGTCAAACGTTGACAATGTTTCAGACTGTTGCCAGTCTAGTTAAGCAGTATATCTTAGAAATGATGGTGGCCAAGAGCTTACATGTACGAGTATTAGCTCCTGTGGTGAGATGTATCAAAACATACACACCAGAGAAACGCACTAAACGGCAACAATATCTGAATGTTATTAACGGAGGTCTCATATATTCACAACAATCTCGATCATCATGGATATTGCCAACATGTTTGGAATCAGAGGCTATACATTTGTAACACCGTCTCTATTTACAGACACTATCTTTTTTATCTTGCTAGTACATGTATATCCATCGATGACTAAGAGCAGCAGGGAGATGCACCTGATCTGATTAGAGTATTCTCTGAAGCCATGAAGACAGCGCGTGCCCTTAGCTACACGCTGGGTGCACAGCAAAGACTCTAAGCAGACTGGGCGGATGCCCAGTCTGATTTGAGTCTTCGCTGTGTGCAACGTCGAAGTGTTGACTTTGTTGTGCACAGGTTCATACAACCACGCAACAAGCAGGTTAGCAAAGTGGTAGTTCTTGAACTCGAATTTGGAGATATAGCTCTCATGAATGCAAATACAAACACTTTGCAGTAGAGTGGCAGGAATTTTAATACTGACTGGCAGTTTGGGATGTTTAAAAGAGGTAAAGACAATGTACATGATATTTGGAAAATGTAAATTTCCAAATAGTTTTCTTCCTTATTTTCAGTAACATATGTTGTAGGTACACATTGGAATTGCCTCTATGAGGCAATTCCTATGTGTACCTACAACATATGTCTTTTTAATAGATGATTTTTTCCACCATAAGCTTTTTTAAACAAATTCTCAACCACTTTCATTTATTCAAAGAAATGAGCATGTAGAAATGAACAACTTTTCATTTAGTTTGAATGTCATGCACCTGGATGACAATAATCGACTTTCTATTTTATGCTTCTGACAGCTTATCTTGAGATGTTTCATGGGAATATATTGCTAACTTGCTGGTTGCCTTGTTGCAATTAGTATCAAACATATTAGGCGGTGCACATCTACTTCACTTCCTGATGTCTTGCACCTGTTCAAGCAGACTTTGATGAAATCGAAACATGAAAAATGTCAACTAATATGCAAAATATTAGAACCCTCATATTTTGCAAAGTAATAAAAAATCTCAGTGCATGAAAAAGATTAACTTGACCAAAATCAAGCTATGCGTGCATGGATAACCAACTAAGATGGGCTGAGGGTTGCGAATACAATATGAGCCAGTGCATAAGATTTGCAACAATGTGGTATGTGCGACCAGCAAAATCTCAGATCAGCCTGCGCATACGCGCAGTCTGATCAGAGCCTCTCCTAGTCGCTTGAGTATTTTATGATTGTTAAGCTACTGACTGAACACCATTTGGAGTTTCTTAGCTTAAAGTGAGGCAGCACAGGCTCGTCAGAGTCTACACATGTCAAAATACCACATTGTTGGAAATCTCATGCACTGGCTCAATTATCTGTATATTACATGATTGTGTGTTTACTTTTTCACCTGCCAATTTGTTGAAAAGCGAACATCACAAACAAAATATACGGAGTAGTTTTTACCATCAGTCTCAATCAACAAGAACATCAGTTATCGCCCCTATTAATTACTAATGAGGCTTATCCTTCCATATGTCTGAAAAATTTCTAAGCTGTTCGTTCATGATGGCAAACGGTATCAAGCATATAAATCTGTAGCTACGATATGTTGACATCATTATAAAACTAGAATTGTTTTCTACGTAAAAACAGATGTCTCCCCCTTTTAGGAATAAAAAATAACATCACAAAATTGCATTTTATTATGTTACAAGGGGAATAATATGAAAAAAATACATACAAGAGCTATGGGTCTTTTGCATGACACGTTATCTGAATGAGCTTTACAAATGTACCAAGAATTGCATTTAGTTATGTTAAAACGGTAATGAATTCAAAAATATACATCCAAAAGTTATGGTTCTTGTGCATGACTCGTCGTCTGAATGTGCTTTACAAATGTATAAAGTTTCGTTGAAATACATCTAAAGGTTATCAAGTTATAGAGCGGTCACAAATAGCATTGCAATTGATCGAGGGGAAATAACTCCAAAATTATACATAGCGGAGCTATGGTTTTTGCGCATGACACCTCTAGAAGTATAAGTAGTTTCAACCAAATAGCTTTAACAGTGTTCAACTTACAGAGCCGACAAAAATTCATTTAGTTATGTTACAAGGGGATAATTTGAAAAATAAACATGCAAGAGTTATGGTTCTTGTGCATGACATTTCGTCTGAATGAACTCTACAAATGTATGAAGTTTCGTTGAAATATCTCTTATAATGGTTATCAAATTATAGAGCAGAAACGATTTTGTGACGGACAGACCCACGGACAGACGCAGGGGGGAAAATATACATGCAAGATTTTTTTATTCTTGTGCATGACCTTTCGTCTGAATATGCTTAACAACTGTAGGAAGTTTCGTAGGTTATCAAGTTATAGAGCGGACACGAAATAGCATTGCAACTGATCAAACGGAAATAACTCTAAAAGTATGTAAAGCAGACTTATGGTTCTTGTGCATGACACATTGTCTCATTGTGTTCTAAAAATGTATGAAGTTTCAACCAAATAGCTAAACAGTGTTCAACTTACAGAGCGGACAAAATTGCATTTAGTTATGTTACAAAGGGAAACATTTGAAAAACAAACATGCAAGAGTTATGGTTCTTGTGCGTGACACGTCGTCTGACTGAGCTTTAAAATGTATGAAGTTTCGTTGAAATACATCTAATGGTTTTCAAGTTATAGAGCGGACACGAAAAAGCATTGCAAATGATCAAAGGAATAACTTCAAAAATATCCAAAGCAGAGTTATGTTCTTGTGCATGACACATTGTCTCATTGTTGTCTAAAAGGGTACGAAGTTAAAACCAAATTGCTTTAACAGTGTTCTTCTTGCAGAGCGGACAAAAATGCATTTATTTATGTATAAAGGGGAATAATTCGTAAAATAAACATGCAAGAGTTTGGGTTCTTGTGCATGACAAGTCGGCTGAATGTGCTTTACAAATGTATGAAGTTTCGTTGAAATATCTCTAATGTTTATCTAGTTACTAGAGCAGACACGATTTTGTGACGGACAGACAGACGGACGCTCTTACATTTTGATTCTTGTTGGGTACTTACAGTGTTAGAAAAGGTAGCCAAGAAAGCGTAAGTATCCAACAAATCCCAGAATTTTTTACCGAATAAATCTCATTTTCAGCTTATTAGCTCCCTTTATATGCAAGTGAGGTTTATTCCGTAAATGATTTTTAAAAACTATAAATTTGAAGAAACTATTAGAATATAGGTGGGTTTGGGGATGGCTTGGGAAAGAGAAATTTCGGAAATTTAAAGTATCCAACAAGGATTCATCTGTGAGTACGGACAGACAGACGGACGCAAGGGGAAAACAATATGTCTCCCTACCCTTCCAGGGGAAGACATAAAAACGAGACTCATCATTTTTGGTGATTCTAAATTTTTCAGAAAAAAATGGCTAATCTATTTCTTTAAAGCGATTTCATATTAGCCTAGTTGCAGGTCCTCTGTCAGTTGTATTGGCCAGAGGCAGAATGGGGCTAATACGACTTACCGCGAACTTGTAACAGGGCCAATACGAAATCACTTGATTAACAGCAGGAAATGATGTGTGACTGTGACATTTCCTGGTCATGTTAACTTGTTTGCTAGTTACTCCAACATTTATCTACAGTTTATGCTATCTCTGTCGGCTATAAATTGGTTTTCCAAAGAACAGTCTGACGGATGATAATAAATTGTGTGTTAAGTATAGCGGAAACCTACTTTACTCAAAGGGATAAATTAAGCAATGATTATACAGAAGATGAACTGCATCTTTCATTTGATATCAGTGAATAAATCTTTCTTCGAGGCAACACCCAAGACGTCTTTATCATTCCTTGCTGTTCTCTACCGATATGCATCTCATATTGGAAAATGAAAACCAAATATTGAAAACAATAACAAGATGTACAACTGTGTAAAATATGCAAAATACGAAACCTCTGCAGTTAGGACATGCTGTCAAAGTTGTCTTCGGTAATTACACTTTCATTTATTTTCAATAACTTAGCTTTCATAGCATAAACGAGGGGTATGCAATCATCTATATTAGAAGCATATTCACTTGGACATATTCGTATTTTGTAATGATGTCAAAGTTGTCATTGGTAATTAATATTCCTTTATTTTCATTAACTAACCCCTCATTGCATACTTGAGGGATAGGTTATTATCTAATCGTGTAGCATATTCACTTGTATTAGGACATAATGTCAAAATTATCATTGGTAGTAACATATTTATGCTTTTTCATTAACTTGTCCCTTATAACCTTAACATGAGTATGTTATCATCTATAATAGTAGCATAGTCACTTGTATGAATACATGCTGTCAAAGTTGTCATTGGTAATTTCATTTTCATTTATTTCCATTAACATGGCTTTCATAACATAACCGAGGTATAGGTTATCATCTAAAATAGTAGCATATCTACTTGCATTATGGCATGCTGTCAAAGTTGTCGTTTAGTAACTACATTTTATTTATTTAAATTACTATGGTTTTCATAAAATAAACGAGGGGTAGGTTATCATCTGTAAATCTATAATAGTAGCATATTCACTTGCATTATGACATGCTGTCAAAGTTGTCATTGGTAATTGCATTTTCATTTATTTTAATTGACTTGGCCATCATAACATAAACGAGGTATAGGTTATCATCTATAATAGTAGCATATTTACTAGCATTATGACATGCTGTCAAAGTTGTCTTTGTTAATTACATTTTCATTTATTTTAATTAACTTGGCCATCATACCATAAACGAGGTACAGGTTATCATCTATAAAAATTGCATATTCACTTGTATTATGACTTACTGTCAAAGTTGTCTTTGTTAATTACATTTTCATTTATTTTAATTAACTTGGCCATCATAACATAAATAAGGGGTATGTTATCATCTATAATAGTTGCAAATTCATTTGTATTATGACATCCTGTCAAAAATAGAAAGTGAGTATGATCAGGAAATACCACAATCACAAACGGCAGACAACCCCATGGTACCGCGAGGAAGAGCCACTCAACCATCACGAGACACTAAAAAGACAAATTAAGCAAAGCAACCAGCTCTCTCTTCCCCATCAATATGATTGCAATACTAGAATGGACATAAAGTAACGTTCAAAAAAACATAGAACAATTACAGACTCCCACAATGGGAGTAACAATAAACAAAAAGTCAACAACAACAGAAGCACCGCCTTAGAATGGACAGCAGCCCGAGCCACCTGGGGGCTAAATGCATTTTACAGGTACTAAATCTTCGTCCTAGATTCTGCTGTTGTTGAAGTACTATAAATGGTCAGCTCGGAGATCTTCTAACTAATGCAATTTATCATCATGGAGAAACACTCTAATCAAATTAACACACCATGATGAAACAAAGAAAAGGGCTCATGACTCACAGATAGTCAGAGCTAAAGAAAACCTCAAGTTGAGCCACGGTGGGTCCAGCTACAGATAAGCATCATAATTTGTCTTTGGCAATTACATTTCCTTTACTTTAATTAACTTGGCTTTCAAAACATAAACGAGGGGTTGGTTATCATCTATCATAGTAGCATACTCACTTGTATTATGATATGCTGTCAAAGTTGTGATTGTTGATTACCTTTTCATTTTACTTGGCCATCATAACATAAACGAGGAGTTGATTATCATCTATAATAGTAGCATATTCCCTTGCATTATGCCATGCTGTCAAATTTGTCAATGGTAAGTACATTTTCCTTTACTTTAATAAAATGCGCTTTCATAACATAAACGAGGGGTTGGTTATCATCTATAATAGTAGCATACTCACTTGCATTATGCCATGCTGTCAAATTTGTCAATGGTAAGTACATGTTCCTTTATTTTAATAAAATGCGCTTTCATAACATAAACGAGGGGTTGGTTATCATCTATAATAGTAGCATACTCACTTGCATTATGCCATGCTGTCAAATTTGTCAATGGTAAGTACATTTTCCTTTATCTTAATAAAATGCGCTTTCATAACATAAACGAGGGGTTGGTTATCATCTATAATAGTAGCATACTCACTTGCATTATGCCATGCTGTCAAATTTGTCAATGGTAAGTACATTTTCCTTTATTTTAATAAAATGCGCTTTCATAACATAAACGAGGGGTTGGTTATCATCTATAATAGTAGCATACTCACTTGTAATATGACATGCTGTCAAATTTGTTATTGTTGATTACATTTTCATTTTACTTGGCCATCATAACATAAACGAGGAGTTGGTTATCATCTATAATAGTAGCATATTCCCTTGCATTATGACACGTTGTCATTGGTAATTACATTTACATTTATTTCAATTAACTTGGCTTTCATAGCATAAATGAGGGGTTGGTTATCAATTATAATAGTAGAATATTCACTTGTATTATGACATGCTATCAAACTTGTCGTTGGTAATTACATTGTTCTTTATTTTAATTAACTTGTCTTTCATAACATAAACGAGGGTTGGACTTCAGACTCTATGATGGTTCCGACTTAAAGACTTATCTATTGATGAGATGGTGGGGACCTGATGCTTTGGCTGTTTGTTGGGCCCACCGGGGTTTACCTGATTAGATTTTTCTTTTGCTCCTGTATTCAGTTTTATTTACTGTTGAGTCCTTATCTTTGCTTTATCTCCTTGTTATATCTTGATTTATATGTTTTAGGAGATGAAACATTGATAAGTTAGGGGTCTTCAATGCAAACCAAATATCTATGTGTATTGTTCTACATCTGAACTAAGGGTGAGGTTGGTGCACAGTTAAACTGGTTTAAGCCCTTCAGTAGAATATTTTACTGCCCGTTCCAAGGTGGTAATTCTTTTGTGGATCTTTTATGTTTTGTTCTGTCTCGGTTTGCTATGTCTTTGTGCGCGTCTGTTTATATGTGCTTTGTGGTCACCTGCTGGGAAAGGGCTGACCTCTTGGCTCTCGTTTGTGGTGTCTAACTGTGAGTTTGTCACTTTCCCATTGGTATCCTGGGCCAGGTGTGGTACTTGATTGTATCGATTCCTGATCTTTGCACACTTACTTACTTTGGTTATCATCTATACTAGTGGCATACTCAGTTGTATTATGACATGCTGTCAAAGTTGTCTTTGGTAATTTCAATTCCACATATTTCAATTAACTTTGATTTCATAACATAACAGAGGGTTATTAGCTATAATGGTAGAATACCCACTTGCATTATGCCATGCTGTCAAATTTGTGATTGGTAAGTATATTTTCCTTTATTTTAATAAAATGCGCTTTCATAACATAAACGAGGGGTTGGATATCGTCTAAAATAGTAGTATATTCACATACAGTATAACATGCTGTCAAAGTTGTCATTGGTAATTGCATTTTCTTTATTTTAATTTACTTGTCCTTCATAAAATAAACAAGGTATATTATATCATCTATAATAGTGGCATGATCATTTGTATACTGGCATACTGTCAAAGTTGTCTTTGGTAATTACTTTTTCAGTTATTTTAATTAACTTAGCTTTCATAACATAAACGAGGGGAAGGTTATCATCTATAATTTTATCATATTTACTTGTATAATGACATGTTGTCAAAGTTGTCACTTGGTAATTTCATTTTCATTATTGTTCATTAGGATAATCATAACAAAGACGATGGTTAGGTTATTATCTAAAAGTGTATCACATTCACGTGCATTAGGTCTTGCTGACAAAAATTTCACTAGTAATTTCATCTAAAATAATGTTCATTAACTTACCCTTCATAACATAGACGAGGGGTAGGCTCTTATCTATATTTGAATCATATTTATGAGTAGTACAAGCTGACAAACTTGTCTCTGGTAATCAATTAATATACACTCATTTACATGCACAAATAGTTGGTTATCATCTGTAATACTAGCATATTCCCTCATTTAGGACATGCTGTCAAAGCGGACCCTGCTAATTATATTTTCACCAATAATTGTCGACTTACCCTCCATAACATAGACGAGGGAACCAACATCTTTTTCCTTGATTATCATGCTGTCTTTAGTGTATTCTACCGGGTACATACAATCAACTATCTCTCTTATCAACAAGTATTAACTTACCTTCCATAACATAGACGAGGGAGGCAAGATCTTCTGCCATGATTATCATACTGTCCTCAGTGTATTCTATAGTACATACAATCAACAATCTCCCGTATCAACAAATATTGACTTACCTTCCATAACATAGACGAGGGAACCAACATCTCCTTCCTTGATTATCATGCTGTCTTTAGTGTATTCTACCGGGTACATACAATCAACTATCTCCCGTATCAACAAATATTAACTTACCCTCCATAACATAGACGAGGGAACCAACATCTCCTTCCTTGATTATCATGCTGTCTTTAGTGTATTCTACCGGGTACATACAATCAACAATCTCCCTGATCTGTCCCAGTTCCAAGTTCTTCATAAAGTCGTTCTCCAAGATGGCTCGCTTTATCAAGTCCCTCGATCTGAAAAAAAAGAACACAATATATGATCCAGTGCATATCAAGACCAACAAACTAATCTATGCGCCCAATGAAGACTTTCCTTAGCTCACCAAACCAGTTAAATCAAGGTACTCTATGTGAACTTATTAGACAGCTTAAGAGTTATAGTTTCTACATGGGACCAGCAAAAACACAGATCAAACTGGGCATACGCTCAGTCGGATTTTGGCTTTTGCTTGGTGCAAACATTTTTTGTATATTTTGTCATGCGTCAGCTCATTTTTCATTCATAAGGATAAATGGAGTTTTTGAAATGGATGAATATGAGGTATGAGAGAGTAATTTTAGGGGAATGAAGGGGTGATAAGAGACAGATGTTTGAGGATTGAGCTTGTTGTTGTAGAGACATGGGATAGAGAAAACAAGTATATTTTACATATTCTTAGCAGTGAAATCAATGCATATCAAAAGCACTAGTGAAATGATATGTGAAATGATATGATATCAATCACTAGTGATTAATATCAGCCTATATTTTCACTGTAGCACTCATTGGACTACCTTTGACTTTTCCATTCACATAATGCATTTCACTTCCGAACTTCAAACGCCTATAACTTTCTTATTTGTGAACGAAAACATCAAGTGTGGGTATACATTTTTTTAGTTAGAATGTGACGAATATTTTGGTACGAAAATTATTTGGGTTTGTTAAAAGTTTTCGTTTTTGCATTTTTAGCACCTCCTTTTTCAGTGGAAAAATGTATCATTGCATGTAGCCTATAAACAGTATAAAATAAAAAGAAAATTTACTTTGTTTTTGGTAAATACCAAATATATTTAATCTCGTGAGTCGAAAACATCAGAATTTTAACTCGTGTTACGCACTCGTAAATATTCTGATGTTTTCAACACACTCGATGAAATATATATACTGATCGAAACTTCCAAACCGCCACTCGATATTTTCTCATATATCTTAGCATATATAATACATACACGGCTAATATTTACACTCAATAAGCAAAAATAAATTAAACAGAACCTGTCAAAATTTTAATTTCATAAATTGAAATTAACATGCTCAATTGATAGACTGCATAAAGGCACCACCACATTTCATTTTCACACAAACGCTAGAATTTGAATTCTTTAACTCATTGCTTAAACCCGATTATTTCAGGGACCTAAAATGAAAAACACCAATTTTAAGGTGTTATAAATGGACATAATTGAACATTTTTGGGTTTCGCTTTTATTGAGAAGCGATTTTCAAGTAAACAGCAATGTTCCTATGGAAGCACATATGACATAAAACAACACAAGAATACTTTATGGAGATGAGATGTTTTTGTCCACAATATAATTGATACTTTCTGGTTCTGTAAATGGACATTATTGAACACTATCGTGTTTATTTTGTAATAAAGTAACAATCTTCATGCAATGCAGTGCTCCTATGGAGGCACATATGGCCTAAATAACACCGAAAATGCGTGTTATGGAGATGAAATGTTTTTGTCTACAATATCATTGAAACATCCGTCACCCATTAACTGTGTACTGGACCTCAATCTTGACACTTCCGACGTTCGAATGCAGCATTTATGCATCGCCGCATCAAAGTACGGTGGACTATACAGGACATTTCATGACATACGTAATACTCGGTATTTTTTCTATTTTCTCGGCATACAGTGCAAAAATGAAAAATAACCGACAGGTTGTGGTGTAAACTTTCGGCCCAATCAAAACATGCCACACTTTATGATAAATTATAAATCAGTCTCAGCAAGGCCCCGTTTTCCATTGAACCCCCAGCCCGACCCCTCTTTTTTATACTCATACAACCAAAACGTTGGCATTTTTGTGATAAAATAATCTTGTCCGATAGTTGACGATGAAAATACGAATATACACATGGCGAAAAACATTTACCATCGTGTGCCACGTGCAAAACCGGTATAAGTACTCTATCGTTACGCATAAATGAACATCCTTGTTGAATCGAACTTTGTTATGTTAAATCGACGGATACATGTGCCCAAATATATTGTGCCAAATATCATTTCAAACAGTTTAATAATAAATCAGCTATATTAAAAAAAATATGTTCCGTTAACTGGCGGTTTAGAAGTTTCGTTCAGTATATATTTGGTATTCTCCTAAAAGTAAATATCCTCTATATAGTTTGATTTTTCACGTTTAATTGCTTTTTCGGTTTAAGATAATTTTATACTTTACTGCTGGAAATTCTAATTTAAATCTAAACCTATAAGTTAGCTAAATAGGATTATTAAAATGTCACGCAGTTTAAATCAATTATTACATGTGACATAGAAATAAAATGCGAGTTTCAACCCATGTATGCCTAAAGACCAAAATAAACGCCACTAGATGTTTGAGATGAAAAGCGTTTTATTTTTTTTAAATAAAAGTATACAGCAAAAAGTTGCAGTGAAACAAGAGGGACACATGTAGTGAAACAAGAGGATCAAATGACCCTGTATGGCTCACCTAAGTTTTCCTTAAAGCTTCTTATATATAAAACTATGTATATATATAAGGGTGTTATTATTCAAACTGTTTAAACCATATATTGTAGACATTAAGCTAGGAGACAGTAAGTATCTTCTGCCTTAGAAGTGAAAAGTTTCAAAGATATCAAGCCACATATGAATGAGTACATATGGCCCATGGGTCATAATTTATAAAATATTTGAAAGCGGACCACTAGATCATGCTTCATATCAAACAAATACCAATGCGCTATGTCTTGTGATTTTAAAAAAAAAAACATAAAGTCAATGTAAAACATGTGACTCCCAAAGCGGAGACATTTTTCAGCCTTAGTGTAATACAGTAGAAGCTGTTTTAAGCGGCCAATAAAAATATACAAAACAAAGGTCTTAATCGAAAATGGTAGCTTAATGAAAGTCGAAAGTATTGCAGAATGCTCCAAAAGGAGCAATCTGCAATATTTTGACTTGCATTAATCGAAAAGTAGTCTTAAAAACATTTTGGTGTTTTTGAGAGTGGCCGTTTTAAACAGGTTTTACTGTATTTTGAACACACTTGTTATAGTACCACTAGGTGATGCAACCTACCAAATATCAAGGTTTTATGCCTTGTGGTGTCAAACCAGGAGATACTTCATGTTTTGGCTAAAATTAACTTAAACATGTGACCCCCAGGACAATACCATTTGCCCATTTGCCATATATTGAAACAAACTGGGTATTGGTCCAATAGTTGATGCTACATACGAAGTATCAAGGTGCTTGGTCTTTTGATTTCTTACAATAAGAGTGTTTTTTTTCTTTATGTATAAGCCTGTGTAAAATAAGTGACCCCTGGGACTGGACCATTTTAGGCCCCAGTGCCATACGTTTTTAATAAACTTTGTAGTTATCTACTATATGATGCTACATGCCAAATACCAAGGCTCAAGTATCGCTAGTTTCAGACAAGATTTTTTATGTTATCTCTACTACTCCTATTTACTGTCTTAGCAATATGGTTCTGGCACTTACAGGGTCAGTTCTAACATTTAAAAAAAGCAATTTTGAACATTCTCAGCATTGCATAGACGACTGCAAAGGCAGCTAATAATGTGCAAGATATCATTAAACGATGAAAAGAAGCATTTAGTAAGCTGTAATATCAAATAATTAACGAGCGATTTTAAGATAAGAATTTATGATAGAGATGAAGTTTTCTAGATTCTAGTCTTATGACGCTAAATGCTAACTGGTTCCTGAACAAACCAATGTCATCGTGAACTCTTTGCCTACTAGTGTCGTCTGCTGATACCTTTTGCAAACTGTTTGGACCCCGGTCAGTCCTAGGTCTGAGGTTATAAAACTTTTTTCGCGCTCAACTTAACTTAGCATAAAATTTATCATGCTCATAAATATTAAAATGCCAACATTTGTTGGCATTTTAATATTGATGAGCATGATAAATACAACATCTGAGCATCTGAAAGCCAGAAAAATCTGTATTTTTAAGCATTTTAGATTTTATGAGTATTTGAAATTCCATGCTCAGTTGAATTGAGCACGAAAAAAGTTTTATAACCTCGGGTCATAGTCAACAATTTTTCACTCATGTTGCGACGTTCCCAGGGATGAACCAGTTCTAAGGAGAGGATAAAATGTCTTGCAGAAGGACACACAACACAATGTCTCCAGTAAGTTGGGAAGCCGCAGTGCTCATTAGTATCTGCTGGGTTTTGCCATGATTAACATCATATTTGTTATTATATACTGATGGACTTTAAAAAAGCAACACGTGGATATCAGCTTTAATTTATGTCTCCAGAAAGAAGGCAGAACAATAATTTTGACTGTATTTTAAAGAGCATTCATTTGTAAGTAAAACATGGAAAACTTGCCCAACTAAGATGAACTTAATGCATTGAAATGTAGACTCGTTGAGATAGGGGTCAACTGTTTCATGTGATGAAAGATTCCCTACTTCATTAAATCAAGAAACACTAGAAGCACTAAATTTGTATCATGGACTTCGTTAGTCATCGAGGAATCACTCTCATATTGACTGGCGGGTCTGCGATACAGCTTATTTGCGTATATGACGATTATCTGGGTTTATCCTTTCAATCAATAGCTTAAAACATCCTCTACTTAAGAAACGTTTAAATGGCTAAATTCACAGGGAGCAAATAACGTCGTCCAGTTTAGTTGTACAACTAAAACTAAAGTGCTTGCTGAAGAAGCCAACTCTTTATGACATTATAAAAGCAAAGGAAGTTTACGTTCAACAGTCTTTTGGAAGATATAAGGGGGGTAGTGTTGCGTAATTAAAGTCCGTCAGTATAGATGATAGTAAGTCGACTTAAAACAGATATGATTCAGGACCTTTCTACTTTGTGTTAAGGGTACACTACCAAACACTGGGTCTAGGATGAGAGATTTCCAAATTGGATACTTTTTCTATTTGAGCGTGCATCATAAGGGAAACACAAAAGCTGAGATAGAATCATCTTATATTTTAAAATGTGAAGGCACATGCGTTCTTTGGGTATACTGTAGCAACGCTCCTGGGCGCTAAATCTTGATCTGACCAGGTTGCTTTGACTGCATATTTGAAGGTGTTTCAAAGGTTTATCTCTTAAATACATCTTCCTTTGAAGTTCAGTGGTTTCAAGAAACTACTTCATAGATTTTGAAACCTATTTGAAACATAACTAGGTAATGAGCAATCATTTGGCAGCCAGTGGGGCAATTTATTACCTGTATAATTGGTGGTATACTGGAATCTTTTAAAACATCAGTTTTACATTTAAGCCAAACACGAGAAAATCTGTCTTCGGGATTTGGCAAATACAGTAAAGTCTGAATTTAAGTTTACATATTAGTTCAGCTGTTGAGCACTTGGTGTGCACAGCACTGCTAAGTGTATTCCAAAAGGACCATGGGCGGATCACAGTGTTGAGAGGGGCTCTGGAACCCCCTGGAAAATAACAGGTTGCTATGTTTTCTTAGAAATAATGGTATGGATCCTTCCCGAGGGGTACAGTTGCTACTCGAGGAAGGTCTGTACGACCCTCTGTGAAATACTTTTCAGACCCCCAAGCCCCCTGACAGTCTGGATCCGTGCATGGGAACATACCATGTGAACAAAGGGTGTCAACTTTTAATAGTTTTGACTCCACTGTAAAGCTGACTCAAACAAGCCTGTTCAGCAACAGTCATTATATCTATTCTCACACATTTGGACTTAACAGCATAGCTCCTAAACAGTACTAGTAATGTATAGTTTTGCAGCCCAGTATGTGCAGTGTGTTTGTTTTTCGCATATTGGGTGGGACGGATCATTCTGGCCAGACATGTAGAATGGGAGTTACAAGTATTTTAAATATGTATACAAGGACTATTTAGCTCAGTCAAGAGCCATAATGTGCTACTTGGCTGAGTTTATATATATATATATATATATATATATATATATATATATATATATATATATATATATATATATATATATATATATATATATATATATATATATATATATATATATATATATATATATATATATATATATATATATATATATATATATATATATATATATATGTTTGCTAGCGGAGATCCCTTGCTCGGGGCTCCATTGAAACCTTCGCGTTTTTTCACTGTTTACAGAAAGCTCTGTTATGCTGTATATAAAAGTAGTATGACTGTAACAGCTCAAACTTAGCCTGGCTCTGCTCTTCCATCTTTCGCTAAAACTAAATTCCCTTTTCATGAGATTAGAATACCTATCTGTCTGTGAAACTGAACTTTTAACTTTCATGCCTGGAATTATTGTAAGGTGGAACATTCGTACCAAAGAGAAACAATATGTTGTGGAAACTCATGTAACATATCTGCCAATAACAATATAGGCCTTGAGCTGGCTATAGACCCCCCTCCCCCCCCAGGGGGAATTTTGTACACTATGATTTTCTGAAACTACATTATATAAGACACAAAATAAAAGATGTTAGCCCTCTGAGAGTGGCAGCGTTAACGTGTAACATCACGTTATATACGTTACCCCCCAAAATAGCATTAAATGTCCCTGATAATGTCTCAACCATGACATGTACGTACATATTTGCATGCTGACACAGGTTTATGATCTTCTTATAACACAGTTACATATTTTTCGTATTAATTTTATAAATATCTTGAGCTATTACCGTTATATACGTTACTTAATGTTTCCTACGTTATTTCCGAGTATCGGTATGGTATTTATTGAATATACTTGTATTACATCTGTCACAGAATATATTTAATCTATAAGACTGCTACTTAAATGATTTAAGTTCTTTATTATAGTCGCTTTCACTATTTTTCAGGCCCATGTTATGTATGTTACCTTCAAAATAGCATTAAACATTCTAGTTAATGTCTCTCACAAGCCCTGTTTATACTTATTTGCATGCTGGCACAGGTTTATGTACTTCTTCTAACAAGGTTTACCTATTTTAAGTATTCATTTAATAAATGCCCCGAGCTTTAACTGTTATGTGTGTTACCAA
Organism: Loripinus fragilis; assembly: GCA_964019695.1. Classification (NCBI taxonomy): domain Eukaryota; kingdom Metazoa; phylum Mollusca; class Bivalvia; order Lucinida; family Lucinidae; genus Loripinus; species Loripinus fragilis. Next base: position 70,668,084 of record OZ026516.1, read on the forward strand.
ATGATACATAAGCTATTCTGAGTATCTGTATAGCAGTTGTTGACTATACATGTATAAAGTCTGTCAGAGAATCTAAGAAATGGACAGCTCAGTTCTGGGCAGGGTATATGGATATAATTCAGATGGTGTTCACACTGATTAGGGCTACAAAGAAAACAACTTTGAATTGCATGTCAGCTCTATCTGTATGCATTGTTCCCAATGTTAATTGCAAACGGTCACAACAGATATGCACAATATGTACCTGTGTAACTGATTACACATATAAATTTATCTGATACACATCGCAGATGCAAAGAACTCGAACAAAATGGGTTTATTGTGACACGACCAATGGTTCTTTGCTTGAGAAATGCTTTTGAGATAGCTATGAGGCAAACAATAAAGAGGTATTATAGGCTTCAGCAACTAGAACTACGCTTCGAACTACAGATGGAATGGTGTATCACTCATCACATCAGAGCTCAATATATTGAAACAACTCTTCAATGCACTGAAATGAAATACGAATACTAGAGGCAGTTTCAGGCTTCACCAATCCTTTTAGTTCTAGTTTTGAAGACAATGAACTGTGCTTTTTTGTCTTTCGGTGTTCCTGCTAAGCCTGGCATAGCTAATATCTTATTGAGGCTGATGACGTTTGCAGGAAGGCTGTTGCAGACTGCATTGAACCACTTTTAGTTAAAAAAATCTGTCTTTCACAACCCCATAAAATGCTACAAGCTAATAAAGTTTTGAGGTTTGCGAGGTCAAGCAAGAAGATATTGTCCAATTTACAAAACATAAACAGCCAGCAGCTAAGGGCTTAAAGGAGCGTCTTTGGTCAGCATGACGTCTTTCTATTGGACATATTGTTGACCTTGAGTTGACACTTCGGTTCCTTCTGGGACCTGTACCATGGTCACTGTCAACTCCTGATAGAATTTCCAACAAAACTGCCAAGTCCAAACTTCTGCATGGCTTGCAATCACACATTGAACCAACATTAGATTGGCCATGTAGTGCTGCACATAACTTTGATGTTAATGCCATAACTACAGAGCATAATAGCTTTTCCTGTCACCTTCAAGGATATGATGGCACCAATATTCAACCAGGCACTAAAGGCAGGGCATGTTGGTTTTGTCACTTATAAATAGCAGCAGTCTATAAAGTCTCAGAAACGTCTTAGAAACAGTCAAGTGGGGGGGAGGGGTTCTCTATCAGTAAAAATGGCAGCAGTCTCTAAAGTCTTAAATTTCTAGTGGGGGGAGGGGTTCTCTATCAGTATAAATGGGAAGGAAACAAATGTTACACGTTAACGCTGCCACTCTCAGAGGGCTAACATCTCCATGTACACATATACTGATAGAGAACTATCATTACCTGGGTGTTTTGTTCAACACTGGTGTATGCAACAAAAGGTGAACCTTCTGAATGCCAACAACATTGGCAAGGATATGGGGGAAGAGATCTACAGCAATACACTGTTTAACAGATTGTGACACTACCAATGTGCCGATGTGTTAGTACCACAGAAAGGTTGTTCCTACCAAACTGATAGAGAACCCCTCCCCCACTAGTTCATCAACATTCTAAGCAGGGTAGGAAAACAAATAAAGAACTGCTCTAGGCACTCATCGGTGATATGAAGCCCTAACATGTGCTATTTATGTAATTGAGAATAAGCTGCAGTACGACATGTTTCTGAAAAGAGTACCAAAGCCATACACATAAACTTACTATTTCAAATGGCATGAAAATGAGATTACCTCCACCCTGCTTTTCTGTCCTTAAGATGTACATACAGAGATTGAACTATCAAGTCTTTCTCATGAAAACAAGTGAGCCTATTCAGATATGGACAAAATGTGTGTAAAATAAATGGGAAGGAAATCAAGTTCCTCTGGGTGAAAGAAAACTTGATTGTACCCTAACAAAAGAGCCACATAATTGTATTTTACATTTTGTGTGATATGGGGTTACCATGTTCAAAACTCAACAACTCGAACCATATAAAAGATAAAAAATAATATTTGCAGTTTCCAAAAGGTACATAAACATACTTTAATACAAAATGAGTTAGTAAGCACGTTCACATTTAAAAAAAAATCAAACTATATTAGTTTCATAAATCATTTCTATAGGAATATGGAAAAAAAGTAACATACGTAACACTTTGGGTGAATATTTGTTTTCAAAGGTCCATATCTTTGATGCAAAAATAGCTTATGTGGATGATATAGCCAATTTGTAAATCTTACCTTATGGTTTGCACTTTTCAGATGTCATGTCATTTACTAAAACTATCAAAAATGTTGATGGGTAATATATATAATTGGCTGTTACAAGGTAATGGTGCCATTACCAGAATGCTAGCATATTGCAAAATCCTTGCAAGATGAATCTGATAGAGGATTAATATGCTGTTTAGAAAAATTCTTTAAACACTTGGATAATATACAAAGATTTGCTCTATAACTTCTACCTGATGGGGTTTCTTTGATCTTTTAAGTTGTTACTCGCATATTGCACTGTATGTTACAAACTTTCCTTGAGTATTATGTTAACTATATTTGATGTCTCTATAAAAGAAAAGAGGGTTTATGGTAGTTTATGTTTTGAGTTACTTCCCCAGCAAATGAGCCAGAGTAAAAAGAAGTACATGGGCCTGTGCCAGCATGCCAATACGTACAAGAATGTCGTGTAGGAGACCATATCTTAAACGTTTAATGGTATTCAGAGAGTAACGTATGTAACCTGGGCTGTAAAATAGTGTAAGACACCATAATAAGGAACTTTAATTCATTTGAATAGCAACCTAATAGATTTACTACATTCACTGATGGAAGTAATACATGTATAGTCAATAACTGCCATACTGATACTTGGAAATAACATATGAAACACTAAGTAACATATACAACGGCAAAAACTCAAGAAATTTATAAAATAAATGCTAAAATTATGTAACTGTGTTATAAGAAGTTCTTAAACCTGTGCCAGACTTAAAAAAGTCTGAATATGTCATGTTGGAGGCATTTTCAGGAAAATTTAATGTTATTTTGTGGGTAACGTACGTAACATGATGTTACCCGCTAATGCTGCCACTCTCAGAGGGCTAACATATTTCATTTTAAGGCCTTTATAATGTAGTATCTAGAAATCATAATGTACGAAATTCCCCCTGGGGGAGGTGGGGTCTATAGCCAGCGCGAGGCCTAGAGAATTACATTTTACATTTTTGTGTGATATGGGGGTACCATGTTCAACATCTAATAACTCAAAAAGTATATAAGATAGAAAAGTAATGTTTGCAGTTTTGAAAAGGTTATTAAAAATTTATCAATATGATACCAAATTAATGAACATAAACTGGTTTCAATAAAATTTAAGACAAACTACATTAGATGCATTTATCATTTAAAAGGGGGTTCAATTAAAAAATGTAACATACACTACATCCGGGGTGACTATATTTGTTTTCAAATGTCAAAATCTGTGCCCTAGTAATAGCTTACTTAGAAAATATAACCAATTTGGTAATCTTACCTCATCTTTTGCACTTTTCTGAAGTCTTAAAAAGAATTTTAATTATCAAATATTTTGTAGGGTAACGTATGTAACAGGCTGTTACAGCTTAACGCTGCCATTGTCAGAGGGCTAACATGTTGCAAAATCCTTGCAAGACATTGGGCTTTAAGAAAAATATGGTCTACAAAATTCCCCCTGGGGGGGGGAGGTAAACCATATCCAGCCAGTGGCCTAATACATTATAATAACACAATCGTCAATAAATCAATTTTGATTGCATACAAAACGGCGCAAATGCCAAGGAAAAGCAATTATAATTACCTAATTCTTTCTTAAAAATGCAAGATGGACAGGGGCGTGCCAATAGGATCGCATGACCCCTACCCAACTCCAGATAAAAGTTAGATATAAGAAATGTATACATTCAACGTATAGAAACAATATTTACTCCAGTTCGACTTTATAAAAGTCCTAATCTGCTTTTCTAAGCCCATTCCATTAGTTTTTTTTCTCTTTTACAGTGTTAGCTTTAAGTTTATTTTTGTTCTTGTAATTTCAAAAGTTTATCAACCCCTTTCAAGACAGACATGGAACTCTTTCCAGACCCTCCTCTGATGTTTAGTGATGTAACATACCCCCCTTCCAGACTGAAAATAAGATCCTTTTATTGACACCATTATGATGGTTTTAAAACTAGACATGCAGACAGTTCTATATCCGTGTTGTATCCTACGCTTTTATTATCCCCCGACGAAGTCGGAGGGATATAGTTTTGGCGTCGTCCGTGCGTCCGTCCGTCCATTCCGTCCGTCCGCACTTTTTGTCTGTCCGGAACCATATCTCAGTGCCTATTGGTCAGATTTAATTCATTCTTGGTACAAATGATTAGTACCATGAACTCTCGATATCCTATAAGTTTGGTCAAAATCGACCCCTTAACACTTGAGTTATTGCCCTTGTTTAAGTATAGGCAATTATAAGGCAATACCTATGTTAGCTTTTTTGTGTGATGATCTTCACATTTCGTCAAAGCTATTATATTTAACAACTTCTCACTATACACCATGATTGCCAAAAGCCTGTAGATAAGAATGGCAGTGACAAAGTTTTACCCCACCCCCTTTGACCCCACCTAAGGGGTCAAAGGTCAAATATTTAAATTTCGCAATAACTAAGGCAATTATTAATATTTTTCCTGAAATTTTGCATGCAGACAGAACAGCAATAGATATGAAACATATCAAACGGGATTTCAGTTTGAAGGCCTGAATACAAGCCCCTTGGGTGGACTTAGGGGGTGGGGCCGTGGCCAAAATTAAACTTTTTCAGAATATGATCATGTTGCATATCAAATTAAAGCTGAAGACGCTGGCAGCAACATGGTAGCAAATATTTTGCCCACAGACACACCCTTGACCCAGGGGATGGGGTCAAAAGGTCAAACTACATCTTTTACTGAAAGCAGTCGTGTTGCATATCAAATTAAAGCTGACGACGCTGACAGCAACATGGTAGCGAATATTTTGCCCACAGACACACCCTTGACCCAGGGGATGGGGTCAAAAGGTCAAACTACATCTTTTACTGAAAGTAGTCATGTTGCATATCAAATTAAAGGGAATTGAGCACAGAGCACCATGAAAGCAAGTATGCTGTCATTACACACACCAATGACCCCTGGGGTGGGGTCAAAAGGTCATTTTTTGTTCTTTTCTAAAAGTGGTCATGTTGCATATCAAAGTAAAGTGGAAGAAGTGTAGACCTACATGCTAGGTAACACTTTGAATTTACACACAATCTTGACCTCTGAGGTTGGGCTTAAAGGTCAGATATTGAAATTGTGCAGATGTAAGTATATTTTTTATTGAACTAAGCACTAAAACATACTTGACCGGCATTTGTTATGATCTAAATGATACTGTAGGTGAACTAAGGATTAGATAAATGGGATTTATGTTTTGTGATTTACATGTTTCTCTTAAATAACCCTTCGTCGGGGGATATAAATTCGTCGAATTTGCCTTGTTAACTTTGATTTTTTAAATAATCATTTCCGTTATTTTTTTCAAATAATAAACCGAATCACTATATGTATACACGTACTCTTGTCCTGTTATACACTGTTGCACAATAGTTTTCAAACCCAATAAACTCTAAGTATCTGTGAAAGAACTAATATACTTGATGAGGTATATGGTATCGATAGCTCTGCTTAAAGAGGCTAAGTCTGCAACTATGAACATTTTTCGAAAATTTTTATTTTCTTTTCAAATTATATGTTAAAGTAGAATTAAGTTATGTTTTCACATTAAATTTGTTCACAATAGTTGAAAACTGCATGGAAAAGTTAATTATCTTATAAAACAGGTGTGTTTTTCTCTTGTTGGTAATTATTTGAGTCCCTCCAATAATTATACACAGTTAATTTTAACATAAATGCTGTTGTTTTGATACTGTTAATTTGTTAAAATTTAGTAAAATGTTTACCTGAATTCTAGGGATTTAACTGTGTTCTTGAAAAATAGAAACATTAGTTCTAAAATTAAAAGATCAAAAGTTACAGACTATGCAACTTTAAATATATAAGCATCACCAGTTAATCATTTATTTATCTTCTTCTTGTTATATGATGTACTCTTACAGGACGTTCCAAAAAATAAAGAGAAATGGCAGAGATTGTTCTGCTTCCTATGTCATGTTTGGTACTTTAACGATAAGCACACGATTATAACGTGGTACTGTTGCTGTTCCCTTTGTATCTCATTTCTATTGTCGTGCCAACCAAAAGTGACAGTGATGTAATCTTTTGTTTACAATTGTAAAGTAAAACATTACTTGTATACTCAACTTGAGCACACGCGAATCGATAGATCACTTGTGTATTAATCCTATCCTGTGGATAGGATTAATACACAAGTGATTTATCGATTATGAGTTCCTGATAACTTTGTAAACAAAACATTACGTCACTGTCATTCTTGGCTGGCAGGACAGTACAGTAAGCGCAATGTTTACCGTCGTCGCCCTGGGCCATGTAACCTGTTAAACTAACGGTACCGGGAGCCAACTCACGACAGTAAACATTGAAGGCTATATAACAACTGTTTGACTAACTCGATTTATGTTAAAAGCTAAATATAAATCATTCGCTATTGTTTTCAAAGATATAAATACAGGTGTATTACATAATACCAAGATACTCGCACTTACGTAACATTTGTTACATATCAATATAGTCTCAGAGAAAGATTAGAAAGATATTAAGAACAAAGCACGCCAATGGATAGAAAACAGACTTTGATAAAACCGAATTGAATGAAATGTAAGCACAGTGTATCTAAGATACACAGATACCCCAACCTAACACGTAAGCAAATGTTATGGCTATGTCATGAAATTCCAAAACATTTTTTAATAATTGTTTATAGAAAGGTTTAGAAGATCAACTGTGAGCCATATTTGCGTGTTATACCGTCTTTTCATACATGGTTTAGAATTTTTTATTAATCGTCACATGTATTTTGAGGATTGGAGATTCAATGTGGGACCAAGACTGTAGATTCGCATATTTATAGCAGCCTACCACACACTGGTAAATGTATACGTCGATTTGGTGGTATTTACGCGTATTGCTGGTACTTCATAGACCGGAAGTGGTAGATATTGGTGTTAATACTATAAAGAAAAAACATGTCATATGCCTAAAGGACTATAGAATTAGATCATTTTAAGTATTCGGCATGGACATGGCGATTTATGTAAGCATTTAGGAATAGATTCGAGTACCGATCTGGGTGATCGGTACTCGAATTATTTTTTGTTTGATCATATGCGGATCCAGAGGGGGAGACAGGGGTTCGGGATCCCCCCTCCTGAAAAATCATAGGGTGTCTTAGCAATTCTGGTCCAGATCCCCTGAAAAATTACAAAGCTACCGAGCCAGCATTCAATGTTGTGCTATCATCGGCACGCAAGCGAAACCCATTTAAATGGTGTTTCGCTGGCGGGCCGATGATGGCCCGCTTATAGTGGTATTTGGATCCTTCCACCCCTCATCAACTTAAAAAAAAGGAAAACAAAAGAAGAAAAAAAAAGTTGTCAAAGTTGGACCCCCTCTGACAAAATTTTCTTGCTAAGGAGGAGAGAGAGCTTGTTGCCTTACTAAAATTGTGTTCTTGCTGCCGTGTAACTGTCTGTGTTCTGTGTCTAAAGGGTTGGTCTCTGGTCTGTGGAGGTGGTATATTATGGTCATACTTATGGTCATACTTATGGTCATACCCTACTGCCCACGCGTTTGTACTTGTCGAATTCGCGTTGAAAACGCATTGAAAACGCAGGTAATACGCACTGTATTTTCAACGCGAATTCCAAATAGCCAATCCCCGCTCGTCATTGATAATGCGTTGAACTGCAGTGAAACGCATTTACCTGTCCACCAACCGATCCAGCTGATTTATCAACGCGAATTAACGTTTATCACTGCGTAGCAACGCAGATCCGCATTGTAATGCATTGCTGCATAGCCATTCATTAGAGGAAGGTAAAAAGACGTTTAAACGGATTTAAGAGCAAAATAAAACATTGAGGTAAGAAATAATATTGTTTTACGCAAGATGGTATAGCAGATTTCAAAAATTAGATTAGATTTACCTTTAACAGAGTCAACACATTTCAATATCGATTTTTCAAAATAGGCAATTTGATTGGTTAACGCGTTAACGGTTACCATCTCAAATGAATAATCATGATCTTGCCTTGCGTTGATACGAGTTGATTCGCGTTTTCAACGCACTTTAAATCGTACGTGCGTACAACGCATTGAAAATGCGCACGAAACGCGAACTCGCAGTACAAATACGTGGGCGTCAGTGTTATGTGAGTCCTAGATGATTTAAAATCTGATGCATATTTTTGGGGTTTGTTCAGTATTCTGCAGTGAGAGTTTTCATTCGTATATATACATGAACTAGTTACCCAAATTTGAAAATAAAATAATAGTGAGTGAGTATGATCAGGAAATACCACAATCACAAACCCGTGGTATCGTGAGGAAGAGTCACACAACAATCACGAGACACCAGGAAGACAAACAAAGCAAAGCAACCAGCTCTCTCTTCCCCATCGAGATGATTGCAAAACTTGAATTGACACAAAGTAACAGAACAATTACAGAATCCCAATAAGTTTGACTTTGTACATAAACTTAGCATATATTAAAGACACAATGTTTTTACGAGAACTGTTCGTTAGTTTAGATTTTCGTAATGACAGTTTCATGTTGTGAAATATCCAAGCTGTATTTGGATGATCATGAGTTGATTCTCAACACACTGCGAAATGTATTTTAAATGGCTGTTGTATACCCTGTTATTTATTGCATTTTTATCAATTCGACTTTGAGGTAATACAAAAGATCAAACTCTAATTATTCATATATTTTTATCATAAGTTCCTCAAATATTTGAACAGCACTCGTAAGAGCAGGCCTTTAGTATAGAGTGCGTAACAACACATTAGTTGTCTTATTTCTCAACCAAAACATATGTTGTGGGTACTCAGAAGAACCGTCTCAACGAGACGGTTCTTTTGAGCACCCAAAACATGTGTTAAAAAAGACGGGTAAGCAAATATTTACAATTTAACGCTAAACAATTTTGTTTATCTGAACCTGTCCGTAAGAGTATGAAAAACGACGCATTGCTAATAAGGACATGCAAGCACCAGAAAGATCTAGTAAGAGCATTTGCTGTTCATTGTTATACTCTAAGCATTGTGGTATAATGGATGTTCAGATTAAATCATAGACTTTTTGTGTAGCACTGGAATAGTATGGCTTAAAAAAGGATTTGGTGGCGGAAAGACCTATCTCATTTTCTCATAGCATGGCTCCGTTACTGAACCAGGATTACTGAAATTCCATTGTAAGAAATTGGTTAAAGTAAGAATTTGGTTAACTTCGTTGTGATTTAGTGTCAAAAGAGTAGGGCATAGTGTTCCATTTCTTTGTACCCTTCAATGTTGATACTTATTTGGTTATCTCCTCTTTTCAATGAAATGCTATCAGGCCATGCTGGCTAATGGGATTACACAGACCAGCTAAACGGCAATGCTGTGGTACAACATGATTGATGCAAAACATTATGACATAGGTGTGACCCCATTTGCCTGTATGGTGTCATGACATATGCTAAAATTGCCTTTTGTACACTCAATACTCTTTACACCGTTATTTACCTCCTCTTCTTTCCTCTAAGGGAGTTAAAACTCTTTCTCAAAGTAAGAAAGAGGGCAAAGATCAGGAATCGATCGATACAATCAAGCACCACACCTGACCCAGGATACCAATAGAAAAGTGACAACGTCACAAAAAGACATCACAAACGAGAGCCAAGAGGTCAGCCCTTTCCCAGCAGGTGTCCACAAGGCATCAACAAACAGACGTGCTCGAAAGCATAACAAAACAAGATAACTGATCCACAAAAGAAGCACCTTCTTGGAACGGTCACCAAAAATATTTTACTGGAGGGCTTAAACCAAGTCACCATAGAATTCAGACACGCCTGTTTTGGATGTCTCCTTACTTTTGATAGATGTAATGTTTACTCTCATATGCCACCTGCTGCGTGTGACCTGAGTTTTACAACAAAATAAAAGTTGTGTTTTTTGTTTTGCTCCGTTCTGTTCTTTAAAGCTGCATAGTCTGTAACTTTTGATCTTTTAACTTTAGAACTAATGTTTCTATTTTTCAAGAACACAGTAAAATAACTAAAATTCAGGTAAACATTTTACCAATTTCGTAAATCTTAACAAATTATCAGTATGAAAACAACAGCATTTATGTTAAAATTAACTGTCTATAATTATTGGAGGGACGCAAATAATTACCAACAAGAGAAAATCACACCTGTTTTATAAGATAATTCACTTTTCCGTGCAGTTTTCAGCTATAGTGAGCAGATTTATTGTGAAAACATAACTTAATTCTACTTTTACAAATGATTTAAAAAGAAAATAAAAAAAAAATCGAAAAATATCAAAAGTTACAGACTATGCAGCTTTAAGGGTATGCTGTGCAAATACGACGTAGGGCAATTGATAAACCAGTGGCCTGATGTAGATAGATTAAGTTTGACCCTTATCTTGTACTTACATACTGGCCCTTAAAAGAGCGCCAACAGCTAAATTGACGTCATAATCAGTGCAAAAATTGTGGGGTGAGTTCCTTTCACATCTTATGAAACAGATATTAGTCTATATGATATGGTAGATGTCAGTCCAACTGAAATCCGCATTCAAAGATGTCCATGGCAACAACGGGCTTGTGAGTTGGGGCACAGCCCTGATGGAGAAGCACATCTTCTGTCAGCTTCGACACCTTTTTTTCTGTATATTTTTGCGTGTGTGTGTGTGTGTGTTTATTTTTTTATTTTTTTTAGAAGATCTGACAAATCAGACGAATACCATCCAGTATTAATATAATCTCTTCCTAGGTAAACGACAAGCAACACACCATCAACATTCCAGAAAACTGCTAACATCGCCTTTACAACAGATGTCACAGACTGCGGGGTGGGGATGGGGATGCTACTTTGATTGTTTTAGCTCACCTGAATCATAGGCTCAATGTGAGCCATTGTGATCGTAAGCTTTTCGTTTGTGCCGTCAACAATTGTTTGAAAGGACCTCCCCTCCTAAACTACTGGTGTGACTTACATAGTGAAAACATAAAAATAAATCTGTCTGAAATCACTAGGCCTAGAGCCTTGATACGGTATTTGCTACGTAACATCACCAATAGAACCACTTTTAAATTTGTTAAAATTATTGCTCTGGTGACATTTTTGCCCCACCTGGGATGGCCAATTTCCAATAGAGATACATGAATGACGACATGGGCGATGACGTGGATGATAACGTCTATGATGATGACGTCGGAGATGATGCTGACGATGGTGTGGATGATGACGTGATGATGGCATAGACATTTATAATGTCGATGATGACGCCGTGGATGACGATATCGATGAAAATTATGATGATTGTTGATGATGATGATGATGATGATGATGATGATGATGATGATGATGATGATGATGATGATGATGATTGAAGGGGATAAATGATGATGATGATGGGATTTGGCCTGGCACATGTACATATTTTACCCATAAAAACGATCAAGTTCAAACAAACGCTTTATTTTAGAGAAAGCATGAGCCAAACTTTTACTCTTGTCTATATACTTAGGTGTATGGGCAATAGTCTGCCATAGGATGCATATACCTATAGAAACGGATTTGGTGAAGTTTGATCATTAACACCAGCAGATGATACATTCACCTGTTGGGTTAGACAAATAACATGCCACTGAAGTATCGATAACATATCAGAAAAATATATGGAGTTGCATGTAAATAATAGGTTTTCGTCTGGAATACTCACTACATAAAATTTTGCCACTTTTACTAAAACAACTTGTTCCAGTTAATTCAAAATGCGTGCCAAAAAGTATATATTTACGATGATCATATTGTGTTATTAATATATATATTCGAAACACAGTAAAGATGTTGTCTCAAGCAAAGTGCAGAAATAATGAGCACTTCGAGTTCGCGAGGATCAACAGTACATTCCAATTTCAAAAATAGAGGTTCTTACATGAGTTATAAAATGCGAGGCTTGTCCAGCATTTTATTGTGTGTGTGTGTGTGTGTGTGTGTGCGTGCGTGCGTGCGGCCGTGCGTGCGTGCGTGTGTTCGCAAAGAGTTTAATATGCGCACGAATCCTAGACTCTTTTTATCATGAATGCTTAATTCTGTTTATCGTATTTTTTTAATCGGATTCTATGGTGTGATAATATTAAGATTTTGTCATTACATGTATGTATACGCTTTTCATGTATCTACACTTATGTGCCAAATTAAAGTTCACAAACTTAAAAAAATGCAGAAATTTATGGGAGATTTAGACATTCATTTCTTCTTCATTTCAATTTTATTCATAATATAGACTTGACAAATACATGAATGGGAAGATATAAGAAAGCCTTGAAATATTCACAATATAATATGGTTGTTCACTGTTTTGCATATTGTTGCTAACCAACAGATAAAAATAGCTAAAATTCCACTAGTATGCTCATTTTGGTGGTTGCCATGGTTACAAAGAATGAATTTATAATGTTATTTTTAATGCTACTCCAAGACAACATATTTTTCTATATATTGACCATCAAAAAGTTATTTGCTAGTCTTTCTTTTATAGCTAAACAATATAAAATGCAAAAATGTTAATAAAATCTGTCAAGATTCAAAGTTCCTAAAACGGGGGGGTGTAGAAGACAAATATTAATAATTTCACAAGTTTAAAAGTCATATGTACTCAAATTATACCTTAGACTTTAAAACAAAGATAATCTGTCAATAAAATGTCTTTAAAAAGTTAGAATAATGCATTCAAAATAGTGTTGTCATGGAAACAAAAACGAAGTATTTTTGATATTCACTCTAATAATCGCTCTTTTCGAGATAATTTTTATGAAGAAATGTTGACTTTTTTACTTTGTTATTGATAAAAATTGAAGTAAAACCACACATAAAGACATTAATAAGTACTGCATGTTATAACATAAACTCAAGTAATTATTGAACGTCTGGTTGCCATGCCAACTGTTTTATTGAACGAGTTAGGGCAAATTTGGCCGTTTTTCTTTTGTTGCTAGGCAACCACCTCCAGTATCGAGTTAAATTTTCTGAACATTTGTAATGTTCGGGAGGATAATGATGTATCCATTTATAAACCTTATTAATGCTGTTAATTTTTCTTTTAGATTTAAATTATTATAAGTGCTGAAAATAAGCATTATTTTTTGCCTTGAAATTCACTTTGTGAACTTTAATTTGGCACCACCTGACTGTATACGTAAAGTTGTTTAAAACGATATTAAAATAATAATTATGATCATGTAAACCACAATTGGCGTTGTATCACTACAAGACGCAAGGTCATGTGATAAAATCAAATTCATTAGCGTCGATGCCACGATAGCAATGGCAAATCCTTGATTAAGTATTATATGTCTACTGCTGGATGTTATCATTTTATTTGCAAACACAATTCCAACTGAACTAACCAAGAAGCTTTAGTTTATTTAATTAATGGCGTATGTAATGTGTTTAGAAATACAATCATTTCAGATCGAATTAGACTGCTCCAGTCCTTAAAACAATGTTTCATCAATGTGTCATATCATATACTTGTAGCCAGTCTGACTCTGATGGCTCTGTTATAAAACAGAGCCATCAGAGTCAGACTGGCTACAAGTATATGATATGACACATTGATGAAACATTGTTTTAAGGACTGGAGCCAGTCTAAGATCGAATCTGCTCGTCGATTAGACTGGCTCCCCGTTGTATATCCATATTTGTGGAAACTGATCAAGAGAAAGGACCAAAGATTGTTTTCCCATCAAAGTTGTCCGTTTTCAGACTGCTCTTAGAACATACGTCAAACTCAGCCATCATTAGATTGAGAAACCAGTGAAAAATATTTTTTTAAGTTTTAGAAATTAATAAGTTTGACGACGAGAGTTAGTTTACTCCAACAAGGGCTGCCGGTGCTCTATGATATGCTTGGAACTGTTTGCCTAACAGCGTCGTTCGCTGGTGAACCTTAACGCAAACCATTAAAAAGAAATTGCAAAGTAACTGGATCAAGAATAGATGGGCAGACAGGACGGATGGAGGCGAGCACAATATCCTTCACGCTTTGGCCGTTATGTTATCTCCTCCTTATCTGCTGGACCGCGTTCAACCTAATTTCTTTATTGAATTGTTTAAACAATACCATATTTTTTATTGGCCCCGCTACCGAGGGGCCTGGAGAGGGGTCAAAAGCTACAAATGTATCAGTCACCAAGGGACAAAATAGTGCAAGGTACTGCACGAGCGACATCAACAGAAAGTTACTACATGTATTATATATCATATATTGCTGAATGGTTTTGAAGAAAACACACATTTCTTCGCCTTTCATCTTCAATGAACCACTGACCGAACATCTTAGATAAGAAACAGATAGGCAGGTAAACACTGATAAAGCTGATAAGCCTTCTACTAGAGCAAATAGATTAATCCTAGTCTCGCTGAATATTTCTGTACTACATTCCTCCCCCTCCCTTTTTTAATTCTCTTAACCTGCATGATTCAAGTTTTCAGCATGTTTTTTCGAGCAGAGTTGAAAACAGTGTAGATCCTGATCAGATGGCTTCTGATCTGGATCTGTAATGTTTTCAAAAAAGGGATAAATCTTGGGTCAGCAGGACAAGGGTTAAATACGGTACAGGATCTGTTCAACTACACAGGAAACACTTCAAGTCATTGAACAATTGCAAAGTGGGCATGACTAGAAAATTCCGAGAAAAATAATAAAATTCAATTCAACGCTATTACCAAGGCCGATGTAGCGAAGGAAAGACCAGATCATACAACTACATAGACACGAGAGATGACCGGGCGATCTTTTTTCAGTAAAATACATTCATGAACGACAGTCAAAGCTGCGAACACATGAGCGAACGGGTCACAGACCTGTAATCGTAAAAAGGGCAGTGATTGGCTAAAAAGGTGGGCGGAAGCTCAGCACAATATTTAAGTTCTAAAGTGCTTCGTGATTTGTCAATAATAAAATTGCGGGAAAGAAATCATATCTAATAAACGGATATATATTTGCTGCACTTTTTGCAACATTATCCCATTGCTTTTGTTGATTAAATTTACTGGTTTAGAAAAAAGAATCTTGCATTTTTTTTTCAACGAAATTTTCCTCTCATGTAGGGTGCCCACCTCCAGGGGCCAAAAAGTGGTAAAACATGGCGGTCACCAGGGTATCTCATTCTTATTTAAAGATTTAACTATGTCCAATCTGTAATTCTATGGCAGCCTCATTGTGCTTTAAGAGTTGTGAGGACCACAGCTTACTTAAAAGCTCTATAATGGAGATCTATGGAAAAACAGTTACAGGTCTGGGCCCTACTCGTGCGCCTCGCTTCTTCAAACTGTCAGCGTCATTTACAGAATATATAATGTTTTTCGATGGTACAATTCTACATCATTAGGAATAGTGTATATCCAAATGAATACGTCGCATACTAATAGTAATGCTTCTCACTTTTGGCTACCCTGACACGCAGAGCAGTTAAGTGATACCAGACCAATTACAAATGTACCTGTCCCCACGCTTTGTGTGTGCAATTGAACCAGACACCGGCAAGATTGGAGCAACTCCGGCAAGAGGGAGCAATTTACCGTGGTCTTGTCTAATTGCACACATTCGGCTCGTCTGAGATTTCGTTGGGTGCCAATATCTCATTAGTTTTGAGAAACTCAATAACAATGATCAATAGGAGACATATGTGATACTATGTCATTAGCTTTGTGACTTAATTCTTTCATTCTATAACCATATATTTGATTAGTATACACCATTATTTTCATCGGCTGGGAGTCCGCCAGTGGAACGCTTTAATAAGACATCATTGAAAAGGAAATCCTTAACGAATTAGCCTTACAAGAAATTATTCGATGTACAACAAAGACAATTTTTTTACAGCGTAATTACAACTCATATGCACGCCAGTAGCTTCTTCTGTGTTCATGGTATTTGATAAATGTGATCTGCAGTTTTAAATTTCGCAATAATATTTTATGTTTGGTTTCTGATCGTGTTTTACTGCTTTAATTGCTGCATATCAAGGCTTTATAACTTTACAGATGCATTTAGGACCGTGTCGTATTGAATTGGTTTTCAACATACAGAAGCATGCCTTACATAAGCACTGGTTGAAGAAGCAAAGTAGGCTTTGTATGTCATGCAATTTCATAAACATACCCAATGGTTATTTAACAATTTCACTGCCGTTGGCTACTGATATATCCTGCTTTGTCCCTGACATGATGATACTTGTCGACAGTGCATTGGCTTAAGCATAATGAGTGTATGCTCTGATGGACTACATGTTAAAAATACATTGCCACTGCAATACAGGTAGCTCAAGTGTAAGACAACAACTATTTCTCACATTTTAGTAAATATGCAAACTATAGTCAAATATGCACTCATTTTTCGCGAGAAATTTGAATTGGCCAGTAAAAATCGCAAATATTAGAGAAGTGATAAAAATCTCGATATTGTGTTTACCCTAAGCAATGCCTTTCAACAGGCCCTGGGACTCTCGCATCCTTACATTTAGGGCTTTAAAGCATGCATCAAGGATCCTCGTTTGAATCAATCATCAAAGAAGCAATACAAATATATTTATCACAAAGATTGGACTGCATTTACAAGAAAAAAAAATAATCTAAAAAAAATCGAACGATCTCTTTTCCAAGAAAAACTATGAGTAGCATTTACACTAATAAGTAAGTGCAAAAGCTAATCACTGCATTTCATTGGAAAAAAATCCATGTTTATCAGATTTCATATAGATCGTACCACACAGAATGCAAGCCAAAAATGCTTTATACAAATGCCCCTGGTTTACAAGCAGGTTATTAGGGTTAAGATTTAAATATATTTTTGAGTGCCAAGGGATACATATATATTTTCTAGGGGTGAGGGTGCCAAGTCTAGGGCTCAATATAGAGAGTCAGGGAAGCCATGGTTAGTTGATCACATCATTAGTCAATGGGGTAGCAAGAACGCTGAAAAAAATTACGCACATCAAAGGAAGACGACTGGAACGAGCAGTGATTCTCTTCAATTTCGTCCCTTTTCCAAACGGTAACTTCTATTAAAAGAAAAAAATTGCTCCCTCTGGGAGCAAATTCTTTCCTTTTAGAGAAGTTCCAAATTCTTTCCTTTTAGAGAAGTTCCAAATTCTTTCCTTTTAGAGAAGTTCCTTATGGTATAGAAAATCAACGTTATCACATTAGGTGACCTCCCTTGAATGCTACTTTTTTTATTACGCACGTGCGTAACTGCGTAATTGGAGCTACGCCATTGGTAATAGTACTCACCTATCTCTTTTTGGTATCCGTTTGATCTTATAAAAATCCGTCAGCGTAGGAAACTTCATCGGTTCAGCTGAAATCGCTGTCCGTTTACACCTTAAACTTCCAACTTTGTTTCGAGCAACCATATTTGGCGATTTCGGTGGTTTTAGAACAGATCTGTATTTATCCAATTCGTTTTTAAGCGTATTTATTACGGAGTCTTTATCATCCAGATCTGCCTCAAGTTCATCTATAAGCTCATCTCTTTGTCTTAGTTCCTCAATTTTTTCAGCTAGAGCAAGTTGTAGTTCTCTCAATGTCCCCATAACAGGCTCAATGTTTTCAGCTGGCATTTGGCTTCAGCGATTGTTTCAAGTTGCTGAATGATTGGGTATTAGCAATAGGTATATCACACTGTCATTTTAGAGAACCAAAACGCTAAAAAAGTTTGATATCAACAGGACCCTAAAAACATATAAGAGTGCGTAAAAATCTTATTTCTCAACCAAAACATATGTTGTTGGTACTCAAAAGAACCGTCTCAATGAGACGGCTCTTTTGAGAATCCGAAACGTATGTTTTAGCAAATGGATAAGAAAATATTCACAATTTTAGGCTCAAATAATTATGGTCTCAGTAAACATTCATAGTTATGTACCATTACAATTATGTACCATTAAACGAACTTTATATCCACATAGGCATCACTGTAGAATTCATCAACTAATATAAGCTTCCATACTCTGCTTAATCCTTATATATTATACTTGATATTTTTTCTGACACACGTCCCAATTTTTTTTATCCACTCTAGTTATTAGTATATATGACTTGTACATGTACAAGAAGATTCAACCACCGTGTGGATCCTGATCAGCTGGTTTCTTAGGAGCCCGCTGTCTGGAAATATACTATTACAAAAACCTATTAAGTGGTTTGTGTAAAGTCATTCACCAGGTGACGAATTCGCCATCTGCATACACTCTAAAACTAATGATTTTGTCTTCCGTCCAGAACATGGGACACTTGGTCGCAGCGCAGATCATGACGAAATGTAGCCTCTTTTGCACTATTTACTTTTATAATGGCCGCGTCCGTGAACCCCCAAAAATCTAATATTTCAACAGCGAGATGTACTACTCATTAGTCTAGTAGAAATTTCCAATGCAATGGGAACGAATGATAGGAGCCAGTCCAAGTTAACTTCAATATAATTATTACAAAGGCATTCGACGAAAGCTCAATGACAAGCCAGCGTTTCTACGCAATATCATCCAGAGCATTCACTGCCCGCACATACAAAGTTTAGATATATATGATCGTACAGTCCAAAACTTAGATCTCTAGCCCTACTGAGTAGTTGTGCTAGCAAATATCAGAACTGTTTAACACATATTATAAGCCGCGACAGAGATTTCCAAAAATGTGGTATTTTGACAAGTGAAGACTCAGACGAGCCTGTGCAACCTCCTTTTAAGCTTAGAAACTCCAAATGATGTTCAGTCAGTAGCTTAACACTCATAGAATATTAAAGCGACAAGCAAAGGCCCTGTTGAGATGGTTCATGTAAGTGCCCACAACGTATAATTTAATGGAAACTAAGAAAATCCTGTGTCAAATATATCTAATATCCTAATTTGACTAAACCATTCTTCGCTCTATCAGAATTCGGTATATTGACCCTTGAAATTTAATTATAAAGAGGGGATCAGAGGGTCGAAAGCCATGTCTTTTTCATGTTACAACTGAACGTAGCAAATACAAGATAATCACACTGCTAAATGCACAACGGGTATACGGCAGTCACCAAGGACCTGTTTTATATCAAACAAATGGTTTTGATTGTCATTAACATCGTCGTTGATTGTCAACACGACTATCGTCTAACGCAAATTTATCGTTATTCAGCGCTAGCAAATTTTCCTTTTGACATTCTGGAAAGCAGTTTTATTTGTCAATTGTCGTTTGCGGTTTAATCATATTCATATGTTTAAGAAAGCAAAGCATTTGTTTAATCCACGAATAATTTCTTCTAAAACCAACTAATTAAATAAATGAGCTTATATGCAATTAATTTCTTCCCTTTGAATCGTTCGCGTCCAAGCTAAAAGTATGTCTGCTTTATACGTGCATGCTTACTGAATACTGAAGAGCGAAACTGTTGGGATGGCTGAAAACCTAGTTATGCTTATGATTTAACCCTTAAAGCGCCAATCACGACTGCAGCAGCCGACAAATTTTGCGACACCTTTCCCAATTTTCGAAACAAATAAGGTATGATATTACATGAGAATCGTCTGCCAACAGACGATTCTCATTAAATATTATGCCTAATTTGTTATTTTTGAAAAAGTGGCAAAATTTGAAATTTTCGTCTGCTGCAAATTATAGGTGGCACTTTATGATTTAAAACTGAAAAAACGTGGCAAAGATACAAGAATGCGATCTTCTGTCGTATGCCAGTAAAAGTTCGCCTGATTTATTCTTTTTATACATATTTACGTTTTTATCTTTTAGTATGGTTTTGTCATTAACTGAGGTAAAACAACCTAACCGTCAGTGGACCGTAAAATGCAGGTCACTCTGTCAGAATGTTTTGTTCTTCTGATGCTAGTTTTCTATTCAAAGCCAAATAAAGCATTCGGTGTCTTCATCTTGTACCATCAGCTTTGAATGATACATTGTCTTAACTACAAGATATTTGAACTAGAGGACCCGAATGTCCTGAAGCGCTCACCGGGTCTCCTAGATAATGTTAAAATAGGTCAAGGTTAACTACAGTTTATTATGAAATATATATTTTGTTTTACCAAATTATTAGGGGGTTGCTGCCATTTTGGTCAGTGACCTAAAACAATCTAATGGACACTCTATCTATCAAACAGCCCAGTGATTTCTGAGAAAGAGATATTTAGATAGGTATGTGGCAGTCCAAATGAGTGGCCTTGGATAAAAGGTCACAGGTCAGCTTGACATTTGGTACTTATATAAAACCATTGTCTCATTAGGTTACACATTTCTTGCAAGTATTATAAATTTCGGCTAAAACGGCTGTAGAAAAATTAACATTTCAATATTTTCCCCATATATATGCATTAGGAATCAAAGTTGACCTTGCCATAACGTGGGTCATTGTCAACCTAGATTCATCATTTGTGCAAACCTTGTAGGGTCCACATCCCCAATACTACATACCAAGTCCCAAGGCCATTGTCCGTTTGGTTCCAGAGAAGAATATATTTAAAGGGTTTTTACCATATATAGGCGAGGTGGCCATCTTGGTCATGTGACCAGAACAATTTGTATCACTTTGGCTAGTCTATCATTAAGTAGTATTCATATAAAATTTGAGTCGGTTAAGTGATTTCTGAGAAAACTATGTTTTAATATGTTGATGGGACTCGTATATGAGCGACCTTAGCTGATATTTCAAATGTCGAGCTTGACCTTTGAAACTTATTTAAGGTCACTACCCATAGCAATAACCGTAACTCTAAATCATCAAGGGAGGTAATACTTGGTAGCGTTCGATTACGACAAAGTGTGATTTTACGCAACTATGATATGTTTTCTACAGACAGTAAAGCCCGTTACACTGCACGTTGGTAATCTGAAAGTGATTGATATCACATTAAAAATGCAAACAAAATTTTAAGTATAATGAACAACAAAAGTTGGCATTCTTTACGGATACTAAACGATGGACGCTCAGCTCTGTGAGAAGAAAAAAATCAGTCAGTGTAATAGAACACGCATTATACTAGGGAAATGTCAGTCGACTGTTTGCGGTTTTTGACAGTCCACAACAACAATAATCATATAACTACTCGTAAATAGATCTATACATGATTTTCTGGTTTTATTTTACCTGCATTAAAATTTCACCAAGACAGACTATCCCGTCACGTTCTCTAGCGTCTACTTTGAACCTGACGTGCGCTAATGACGTCACTTGCTCTTATGACGTCATTATGCGTAAACGACAAGTATTGAACTTGACGTTGACGTTGAGAGTCCCTCGCTTTAGTTTGCGTCCTAAACAATTTGCCTTATGTCAAATGCGTTCCAATATTTAGCTACAAGGGCTATCTTGGGCTAAGGTTGACTCAAGTATAGTCGTGAGTCTAAATTATAGTAGGCCTACTCTAAATTTACTAAAGGTACGCGAGGAATTCTGCCATCAGGGTCTGCAGTCTGCAAACAACAAAGGCACCGGCCAGCTTGCGCATCCGCGCAGTCTGATCAGCGCCTTTGCTATTTACAAATTGAATAGTATCGCATTTAAAATTGCTCCAAGCGAGATATCACTATTCTATCTAGTCTATGTGGCTGAGAAGGCTGGTTTGGTATGATCTTATCGGAAACCCTGAAGACAGTTTTTGTCGCATCGATGCTCATATGTATATGCATTTATATTCATGTAAATGCGGGCCCAATCCACAAACCTGTTTCATGTGATATGCACATAGAAAATGTCTAGCCCCCTCTAGACTAATCGTCGCCAATTCCGCCCATGACCAACGCCTACGGGATCCGTACCAAAAATAATACCCTCTCCCCCTCCGCGCCAATGAATACCCCCATTCAGTAGCGGGAAGAGTGTGGGCAAAAAAGAACCTTTTTCATAAAAATGCGGGTCCAACCAAAGCATAGGTAAGTTATAGGTACTCAGTGAGACGGTTCTTTTGAGCACCCAAAGCAAATATTAAAATAATGAGCAATAAAATATTTACAAAATTACGCTAAAATATTTGCTAATCTCCAAGTTTTCTCTACATTTGACATGTTTCAACCAAAAGATGTCCGTCAAGGGATATATAGATCTAATAGAAATAAACCTTCTCTGGTCAAGTGTTAAGGTCTGGCCTTGCGTCGCGATCGAACATTAGTTTGGCGCCCGAGACTGCAACAAAGATTTAAAAACATTTCAAATTTTTGGGTACATATAGTATATGCATCGATCAATTGAAGCGATGCACATTAAAACAGCACATTTTCACCTAATTTAGACATGCAGAGTTACCCTGTGACCTTGAAAAACGGTAAATGTCCCCAAAACATTATATCTCTATCCTAATGATGTATCTATGCAAATTTGGTCAAAATATATCGACTAGGTGTTCAATCAAAATGCAGATAGGGTTCTTTTTACCGTGGGTGGGGTATTTTGGTATCGTTTCTGGTATTGAAAAGTCTTCTCATATATGCATATAAATGTTCCAAGTATTTGGAATACATATAGTTTCATTTGGCAGTTCACAGTGAGGTATTTCAATCAATAGTGTTTGGTTTGTAAGGTATTAACATGCTTAGAAATAAGAAAAGCCTGCTTAGTTCATTATTTTGTAGTTTAGGGGGTAGGGATACTTATTTGGTAATATCTCACTAATTAGACGGTGAATTTTTTTTAAATTCTGTCATAATGCATCTTATATAATGATCCTTTTCCTAAAAAAAATTGAGAAAAATTTATTTTTTTAAAGTATGTTTAAATATTGAATTATCAGTCAGTAATTGCTGAAAACGAATGCACAAATGTCGGTGAATGCTGGTTTGAAAGCGTGATACGAAGAAAAATACTTGTATAGCTGCAAAAGAATGGTTTGAGAAAAAGTTCTTAATTATTAATGGCTTCGCATGCTTGTTTGAAATAACGATTTTCAGATACAAAATTGAGTTACAGAATATTTTACTTGTCTTAATGAGTTTCCAAAAAGCTGCGTAAAAAAGCCAACATAGGCCATATAATCAAGAGCTGTAACTTTTGAACTGGACGGTAAATTTTCTTTAAAATGCTTTATTTTTCTTATAATATGATGTACTTCAGAATATCAAAAAATGAAAAAATTCTATTTTTTGGAAAAAAAATCGCCCAGGTGTGGGCAGTGACCTTAATTTAGTTTTTACCATATATTGGCGTGGTGGACATCTTGGTCATGTGATCAGGACCATTTGAACAAAATTTCGTTCCCGCGTCCTAAGGAGTCTCCATATGAAATTTGAGCTTAGTTGGCCCAGTGGTTTCAGAGCAGAAGATGTTTGAAAATGTTGATGGAGGAAAGGCCGACGGACACTGGAGTGACTGGTATACTATTAGCTCACCCATGAGCCTTCGGCTCAGGTGAGCTAAAACGTATATTTCATAGTCGTTCCTATTAGCAATGTGTCCATAACGTTTTCAAATTTATATACCCCTTTAGAATGCAAGGCGGACCGACCGTTTAGCATCAGTATCATATTTAAACTGGTGCAATGTCAAGAGCGGATCGATGGCAAAGTAATCAGAAACTGAACCAATCATGCTTTACTTACTGACAATAAATCAGATAGGTGAACAAACAGTTAAGTGTTGGAATGCAAGGGATTTTCCTAGCCTTGATTTGGGGGCCGAATATCGGCCCCTTCCCAATTCATAAAAAAACAAAAACTTCCCAAAATGGTGTATATCATTCCCAATTTCTTAGTTTTAAATTTTGGTGTAAATTTCATTAAAATCTGATTAAAATACCAAAGTTACAGATTCATGAAAAATGAAAAATTGGATAAAAATGCCACATTTTTATCCAATTTTTATGAGTTTTATGGTGGGCAATTATAGTAACTTAACACTGCTAATTTCTTAAATGGTTTTAATCCATTTAAAATGGCGGTCCAGTTCTAATTTTCCCAATGTGATGATTCCAATGCTTTTTCCCGAAACTCAACAGGTCCCTGGCCCCAACTTCAGAAAGGTAGGAAAATCCCTGGATCAGATGCATTTCTTCCTGCCCGAGTCACTAAAACATAAAGACATGCATACAGTTGAGTGTCAGCATCAAAACTATACTGGTAGAAAGTCAAGAGGGGATCAATGACAATGAAAATGTATCAAATAAACACTAGAAGAGATCAAGAGCGGATCAATGATATAGTTATGAACAGGAACTGACTCAATTTGGCATAATTTCCTGTCAATGACAACAAATTGAACGTACAATTCATTAAGTTTCAGTATTTAAACCAACTGATGGAAGGCCAAGAATGGACCAATGACTATGGAACTAATTCATTCAAGCCTCATTTTATGGCAAAGGCAAATTAAAAAAGAAGGACAGACAAACAGTGTCGTAATTATATCTCAAATATGTACTAGTGGAAATCAAGAGCGCATACACACTGGGTTATGATCAGAAACTGATTTAATCAAGCACAAGTTCCTACCAATGACATTAGCATAGACGTGAAAACAGTAAGTAAAGTGTCAGTAACGAATCTATAATGATGGAAATTAAGAGCTGATCACTGAAAGGAAAATAACTATAGACTGATACAATCAAGTATAACTTCTTACCACAGACATTAGCATAGACGTGAAAACAGTAAGTAAAGTGTCAGTAACGAATCTATAATGGTGGAAAGTAAAGAGCTGATCACTGAAAGGAAAATAACTATAGACTGATACAATCAAGTATAACTTCCTACCAATGACAACAGATAAGACGTGCCAACATCAAAATGTCCATAATTTTGTCGTGAAAACATCGATAGTTTGCCATTTTTACAAAACGATATAATGGACGTCATTACACAATGGCCCACTAGTGATTAATCGATTTTAAATTAATGCGTGACGTTAGTACATTCCTAGACGCGACGTCATATGATAATATTAAAAAAAAATATATAACTAACTCTTTCAGTAACCAGAATGTCAATTTTAACTGGACAGATTGCACATGCCATCAAACTATTTTCATTACTTAGTCTCTGGCTAACAAAATGCATTTTTTTCGTTCATAGAACTACGCCCTACACAAGGCCTGGATGGGGACAAGGCGAATCCGATTGCAAATTGGGAAAAAAAACAGGAAAAACTACCAGTAATTAATCTTAACTTGTGAAAAGTAAAGAGCCTTTGCTGCTCTCTGATGCGATAAGAACCCAGGCGAAATCTCGTGTACTGAACAAAATACTTTTACAGGATACAGTAGATTGTTCTGTCTCAGAACACTGTTATGATGTAGTATAATGAGTCTTCATTGTTTGTCAATACAATGGTTTCAAGGGGTTTGCGTGTAAATATCAGAAAAAGATGAGTTAGCACTAGTTACGTCGAAAGAAATATTGGGTTCGTCACTGGGAATTGAGATGTATTTTTAATTTTTTTGGATAAACTAATACGCCATCAATTAGTCTAAAATTATTTCGAAAAACATGGTATATGCATTGCCTTGTTTCTCTAGCGTAAAATGAGTTTTGTTTTTGTAACGTGCTAGGTGCCAACTATTTACTCGTGTATTTGAGAAATTACAAACCAAACAGCATGTATATTTCATAGACGAAGAACATAAGAACCTTGCTGTCCATTCTTGCATGAAGCTTTGTTTACTTTTTATTAGGTGCGAACGACTCGATAAAACAATTTTAGATATTATGTTTTAGGAAAGCAACGGGGATTAGGAATACATACTTTACGTATTGAAAATAAATTAAGCGTTTGTGATGCTTTAAAGTGAAGCTTGTCTGTTGCAGCATCGTTATGTTGCTAGAACGAGGGAAATGTCCCTTTCAAAACACTTAAAGTTGTACATAGTTAACACCAGGTGTGCTCGAGATGACCCAATTATAATCATATTCTCTAGAAATAGAATGAACCTACACAATTTTAATAATCACTCGACAAGCCGTCCATGGGCGGATTCAGAGGGGAGACAGCGTGTCTGGACGCCCCCTCCCTCCTGGAAAATAATAAGTGGCTGTAGGTTCCATTAAAAATTCTGATACGGACCCTATCGAGAAGCTCATCGAGGGAGGTCAATGTGCGACCCCTGTGAACTATGTTGATGATTAAAATGAAAACAGATAAATATAGTTGTAAGGACCCCCCCCCCCCGCGACGACATTTTCTGGATCTACGCAAACCTTTACCATACATGAAAATGCAGAAGTATCTCATACTTCATACTTCACAGCTGTTAAATTGTGCTGCGTGAATTTATTAGATATTCTCCCATCATATCTAAACTGTTGGTAGTCTTATGTTTTTGTCTTTCGGCATGTTCAGGATATTGGGTCAGTTCTAGCACAAAACAAACAACCTCCTCTTTAGGCATGGGGTTGTTTCACGTTTTATTCATTCTTCCTAATTTTGAAGGATCCATTTAATAAGATTATTATGAGGGGATGTTTGTTTCATCCTAAGTGCAATGCAAATCAGATCTGACTGCATTTGGTTATTTAAACCAGTAATTGATTTTATCAATTACATTTGCATAAGTAAACTATTGTAAAGTAGCACCTAAGCTCATTTCGGCCATCTCCTAATGTTCATAGCTTTGCTAATTCCATATATTCTGATAGTGTTTTCGTGCGACACAACTAGTTTCCTAGCGTAGAATTGAATCGTTTCCCAGGTGAGAAACTACAGATGGAAAATCAAAAAGTGACTACTGATCAATGTACCAAGTTTTGTTTGGAATGTCAATAATGGTAATGAACCGTTTGACTTTACAAAACATAGACCAGGCCCCCAGAAGAGAGACGTAATACCAAACTAAATTTCTTATTTCTCAACCAAAACATGTGTTGAAGGTACTCAAAAGAACCGTCTCGATGAGACGGTTCTTTTGAGCACCAGAAACACATATTTGGACTTGCGGATAAGGAAATAATCGCAGTTTTATGTTGAAAGATATTTGCTTATGTGGTTCTATGCATAGATGTGATAATTTATCATAATCATATCTAAAGGTATTTGCTAGCAGATCACTATCAGCCATAAACTCTAAGACTATAGGCTCCACAATGGGTCGATCTCGAGGAGAGGATCAGTGTTTATGAGCATATTGGATTGGTAAAACGGACACAAACACACTATGCTGTACGTATACGCCTGTTTTAGTGGCACAACGACCGCCATCATTGAAACATCAAGTATTGCATCAAGATACAGTAAAAACGGTATTGGTAACCCCTACCATCTTGATTTGTTCTCACTGAGCCTATGCTTACAAACATGTACATGGCATTGGCGTAGTGAATATTGTACACATTCAAGGGAGGTAACCCAATGTGGTAAAATGCTTTTCCATACTATAAGGAACTGTTCTCTAGGAGCAAATTCTTTCCTTTAAGAGAAGTTCGACTTTTGAAAAGGGGCGCAATTGAAGAGAATCACTGCTTGTTCCAGCAGTCTCTTTTTGATGTGCGTATTTTGTCAGTGTTCTGGCTACGCCATTGCATGGTCTTGCGTTAATTTTTGCAGCGTTCTGGCTACGCCATTGCATGGTCTTGTGTTAATTTTTGCAGCGTTCTGGCTACGCCATTGCATGGTCTTGCGTTAATTTTTGCAGCATTCTGGCTACGCCATTGTATGGTCTTGTGTTAATTTTTGCAGCGTTCTGGCTACGCCATTGCATGGTCTTGTGTTAATTTTTGCAGCGTTCTGGCTACGCCATTGCATGGTCTTGTGTTAATTTTTGCAGCGTTCTGGCTACGCCATTGTATGGTCTTGCGTTTAATTAACAGACTTCGTCCCTGGGCGTGACTGCCTTTTTGTATTTCGTCAGAATGATAGTCGTTGTAAGCATTTAAACTAGGCATCCTGCCTGCAGGCCATAATTTAAAACTACCATATCAGTATTACGTCTATTATGGTTGTACCAAGAAATTATGCCTTACAATACCATCATTGTACCCAGTGGTCAAGAGCTATTAAAACGAGATTACAAAACGGTGTTATTTGCCTATTTCATAGTACTTGAAAATGCATTTTATCTTGTTGAAAGGGATTATAGATTTTAATATCATATGCATATTTTGTAGTTAAAATGGGATTTCAGAAAAGTGTTCATTTACCTACTTATATAGAGTAATAGAATATGCCTATTTTACTGCTGAAAAGGATTGCAAAAAGGTATTTACATTTGTATTTGGCTATTTCATAGTAACTGATTACGTCTATTTAGTTGTTAAAAGGGATTACAGAAATATGTTTATTTATCCTAATAGTAACTGAATATGCCCCCATCTTGCTAAAACACTGTAAAAGGGATTGTAGAATGATGATTATTTACCTGTGTCATATCAATTGAATCTGTATATTTGGTTGTTCACGGGGAATTGCAGAATAAATCATTATTTGCCGGTTTCATAATTCTTTGATATCATATTTTGTTGTTAGAAAATTATTTTCAGTTTTTAATATGCAAATAGTTCGGTAAAATGGGGTTGCAGAGGAGGGTCTGACGATTTCATAGTACATAATTATGCCTTTTGTTTAGATAATAAAAAGGAGCTTGCCTATTTCATAGTGCATTTTGTACTCGGATATGCATTTTACAACATATATTATCAATGGTTACTAAAGAAAAGTTTGGTAAACCTATTGTTGAAAGCGTTTGTTTTATATAGCTAATAAATGCCCATGACCAAGTCAATAATTGGAATCGGCGACTTCTAATTCAAGGTGAAATACCACCATTTGATCGTCGTATATTAGGAAGATGTCTTCTCACATAATTGCTCTGAAGACTAGATGGACCAGTACGGTGAGGTAATTTTCTCGATATGTTACAGAGATTTGCCTTCAAGAGAAATGTAGCTTCCTGCCTGCCTTTCATTTTTGGAAACGATGTTTTCTCAAAACATCTGTTTCCAATGGTATCATATACACAAAATACACACAAAATCCCCATACCATTGAACCCCTGTTCAACATTACTACCCAGTCCGCATCTCTAGACCGTTACAGCCTGTATAAGTCACCGGGAACCAAATGGCCTTAATGCAAACAACCCTTGTCCTGTTGCTAGACAAAAACAATATTGCTATTTATTAGTTTGTTGCGGTTTTCAGCTCTGAAATGTAAACCCAATGGTCAGAAAAACGTTGTTATGCTTGAAAACTTGAAAATTGAAAGCTTAAATATGATTGAAACAGAATTATAAGTTTATTTGTACATCAATCAGAGAGGGTCTCAATGGGGTACCATAAAATTAGTATTTTGTTTGTTAAAATTACGCTAATCAGTTTAATTTAAGAACAGAAATCAGTGACAAAAAATAATTTTGTAATGCTGAATGTGCTATTTGGTAAAAATAAGTTTTATGAAGACGCTAATTGGTAAAAATTTGGGACAAATTCGCAAATCAGTAAACCCCATTGGATGCCTCAAACGAGCGTCAGAAAAACAATGCCTTAGCATGAGAAAACCTGCTCTTGTACGAGGATCAACCGTTTATAATATCTATGGTGCCAACCAGATATTGCAGTTAAAAGCATAATATCTTGCAATCGTTTTTCGTCATTATAGTTTTCTTAGCTTTTAAACATTACTAGACGGACAATAAACGCAGCCCTGCCCTTTTGTCGTAAACCTGAAGAAGACACGTTTTCTTGTGGATTGCTCGTGTTTTCCCACACTTGATGAACCTGACCACCACTAATATAGTTCTAAAAATATAGTGCGTTAGGTATTAGTTAATAAGTTAAAGTTTTTATGGACAGAATGCTAGCAGTGGCGTTTGAAATTTAGTCAATTTTACGAAAAGACACTGTCGATAGACAGAAACGAATAATAATAAAAATCACACCTTAACTTTCTTTTCGTTTCGCGCAATAATATCATCACAACCGCGCGACGCATTCAGCCATATTGGAGAAAAGGATATCAACAAGGTCGGGTATGAAAGCCATGACCGCTCCGCGCTGCCGCGCCAAAATTGCCGCGCCAGAAATATATTTTTCCTTTCCTGAAACACTAACAGCTGTAATTGCATATTTTTTTTTTTGGCTCTATCATCTGCAAATAGTATTTTTAACAATTGCCAATAAAAATGCATTAGTTTTCCAGAAATAATGATTTTAATGGTGATTTGCAGGTGCCAGGGGTATGAAAGCACGCGCCGTGCCGTGCCACTTGCGTTAGTGGCAGTTTACCATAATTTTTTTAACAGTCGATTACTAGAACATTTGTCTTGGGTGCATTTTTACTAGAAATCATGGCAAGGATGATTCTGAGTGGGTGTTTTGGGCATGCAATGGAATATATTAATTACAATAATAACGCACACACTCAATAGGCGCTTTTTCAAGCGTTGTAACAGCTAGACAATTAACTAGTCAGTTAAACTTGTTCACAGTCCGCTTACATCGTAATATAATCAAGGGACCATCATTAAATGAATAATTAAGAAACCTATATATTGGAATCGGTTATCGTTCTTGAGTGGGCAAGGCGCATTAAATATCAGAGAGATGTTTTTACAAAAAATCATGTTTTTGGACGATATTTCTGGACTTTTTTGTGTTTAGTTGAGTTGGATAATGATTTGTTTAGATGTCGGGGCGTAAATCTGGTAAAAAAGTGAGCCCTGTAAAAAAACAACCTAAAAAGAGAAAACGCCAATGCAAGTCGCAGGAGGGCAATGGAAAGAATGTGAGTACTTCTCAGTCGTGTGAACAGACATTGAGCACTAATATGAACACTAACATGACTTCCCAAAATATGAATGCTTCAAATTCGACCTCGAATATGCAGGGTATGCAGGGAACTTTTATGCCAATGCAGAACAATCCTAGTAGCATGCAAGGGCAGATGTCAGCGCCAATGATGTTTTCATACTCACCCCCACCCCAACCTAACACGAATATGGGCAGTCAGATGAACATGAACTCTAACTTTAGGCCTGATTGGGCAAATGAGATATTGCAGAGTATGTCAGATATGAAAAAAGAACTGTGCAAGCTTGGTAGTATGGAGAAAACTTTGAATAATATAAATAGAAAGGTAGAAACTCTAGAAACAAAGGTTAATCAGGTCGAACAAGTAGCCAAATCATGCGAAAAGAGCTGTGAATTTCTCAATTCTATTTACGAGGGTCAAAAGAAAGAACTAACGGAAGCTAAATCTTCTATAACTTCATTGAAAAAGCAGTGTTCAGATCTAGAGAAAAGGGCAACAGAATGCGAATCTCAGAAAGGGAGAGTTCAAGATAAACTGAATGACTTAGAGTCTCGTAGTATGCGCGAAAATTTGCTCTTTCTGGGCATCGATGAAACACAAAATGAGGACTGCGCTGAAAAAGTAAAGCAGTTTTGCGAAGATGAGCTTCAGATGGCACACGACACAGTAAGTGAAATTGAGTTTGATAGGGCTCACAGGATTGGAAAAGTCAAAGTCGGATCCGTAAGGCCGATCGTCGTGAAATTTCACCGTTATAAAGATAGAGAAGCGGTAAGAAGCCAAGCTGCTAGCGTACGACAGCGACTAAGAGAACGTCACTTTACAGTTAAGCCCCAGCTCCCATTCGAGGTGATGGAAAAACGAAAGCCATTGTATTCCGTTTTCGAGGCTGAGCAGGCTAAGGGTAACAGGTGTAAATTCGTGCTAGATAAGTTGTATGTTAACGGACGACCGTATGAGGCGCCAACGCCGTCTTATACTCCAAACTCAACAGGCAACCCATAGGGGGGTCACGAGGAGCATCTCTCTGTACTCTCTTGGAATGTGTGGGGACTTAAGAGAAAATTAACCGATGTTGATTTCATTAATTATATCAACAACTTTGACATTATTCTCCTTGGCGAGACATGGTTAAACAAGAATGATGAGACGAACTATGACATCAAGGGCTTTCTATGTGATCATGTTTTCGCGAGCAAATCACTAGGAGCTCGAAAGGGTAGATACAGCGGCGGTATTTCAGTGTACTATAGAACAGAACTCAAAGACTATGTATCGGTAGTAGAAAAAAACGAGTACGGTTTAATGTGGTTGAAGATAGGTAACACTATTATGAATTTGAATTCTGACATTTTTATCGGCTATTTGTATGCACGAGATAAAAAATCGAGAATTTACAGATCTGAAGATATTGACTATTTTGAACTATTGGAAGCAGATATTGCTAAATATCAAAACCTTGGAAAAGTTTTCGTATGCGGGGACATAAATGCTCGAACAGGATGCGAACCTGACTATATTTTGTTTGATCACTATATCGAGGCGGGACTAAATATCAATATTGAGTCAACTGATATTCCACCTCGGAAAAATAAGGACCACGTGATTGATTCCTATGGTAAACGGTTGATAGAATTATGTAAAACAACGAATTTGCTGATCGCTAATGGGCGCTTAGGGTCAGACAAAGGTATTGGCGAGTTTACATTCTATGGCCAGAATGGATGTAGTGCTGTTGATTATCTGTTGCTGTCACTTCTAGACTTTGAAACTATTTCACACTTTAATGTGTGTGAGACTACGGAGTTTTCCGATCATGCTGGTATCACTTTTGGCATATTCTGTAAAAAAAGGACCCAAATTGATCAAAGCACACCTAATGAAACACCCCCAAGAAAAATACTGTGGAATGTAAACAAGGCAGAGTCTTTCAAAAACGATGTTTCCAATCTGTGTGGTTTATTTGATTCGCTTTCCCAGTCGTTGGAGCAAGACAGTAGCGAAACCAACATAAATAATAATTTGAAAAAATTCTCAGATTCACTCTACAGTTGCTCAGATGCTCATTTTGGTACTAACATATGTGCAGAAAACAGTTCCAGCCCGATTAAAGAAAACAGATGGTTTGACAATGAATGCCGCTCTGCCAAGAGGGAATTCAACAGTGCAAAACGCCAGTTTTCTCATAACCGGTCTGAACAGAACAGGACAAATTTCATTAAATGTAGAACAAAGTTTAATAAAATAAAACGAAAGGCAAAAGCAAAATTCAAGCGCAATGAAGGTTTAAAAATATCAAAACTAGCAAAATCAAATCCAAAATCTTTCTGGAAAAAGATAAATAAATTTGTAAGAAAAAACAAATCAGAGTCGGACTCTCTGTCTGCTGGCAACTTTTTTGATCATTTTTCCGAAATTTTTGGAAATGATGAAAATCAACAACATGGAAATATTAATTCAGACTTTGAGTTTCAAGAAAATCAAATTTTAGATTCGACTTTCTCTGAAAACGAAGTAAAAAACACTATACAGTCTCTTGCATCAAATAAGTCGCCAGGTATAGATGGTCTTATTCCTGAACTTTTTAAAAGCTGTGCTTGTTTTCTGACGCCCTTTCTCACAAACCTATTCAATACATTATTCACGTCAGGCGTATATCCCAAGGCATGGACTGAAAGCTACATAACCCCTATTCACAAGAAGGGAAATATTGACGATGCAAACAACTACCGTGGCATAGCCTTAACAAACATTATTGCCAAAATTTACTCAAAATTGTTACATGATCGATTGACAAAATGGGCCACTGAAAACGAAAAGATTATACATAATCAATTCGGATTTCAGAAAAATAAATCCACTGTTGATTGCATCTTCATATTACATTCATTGATAGCAAAAACCCTTAACAATAATGAAAAGCTTTTCTGCACGTTTGTTGACTACCAAAAGGCATTCGATAGTGTAGACAGAAAGTTATTGTGGTACAAACTACTACGTGATGGCTGTAGTACTACTATGGTAAACGCCTTAAAAGCTATGTACAACTCCGTGCAAATGTGTGTTAAGTATAAAAACAAATTTTCTAATTTCTTTGCTTCGCATAGCGGAGTTAAGCAAGGTGATCCTTTGTCTACGATACTTTTTATTTTCTTCATAAATGACTTGGCGTTGAGCTTAGCAGACGATAACCAGCAGATCACACAGATCAGTAATATGAATGTATTCCTTCTTCTGTTCGCGGACGATGCTGTTCTTTTTTCTACGTCACCAGATGGATTACAGTTGATGTTAGATAAATTGCAAGAATACAGCAATCTTTGGAATCTACGTGTCAACACGGAAAAAACTAAAATAATGATTTTCGAAAGAGGAAGATCAAATAACTTTCGATTTTATTACAACGAACAACATCTTGAAATTGTTGAATCGTTCAAATATTTGGGTGTCACGTTTTATAAAAATGGTAATTGGCATAGAACACAGAAATGCATCGCTGAATATGGTACATATGCCCTACATAACTTGTACAGGACATTATCAAACATTCAACTGTCAACCAAAGAAAAACTTAAATTGTTCGACAGCTTAGTAGGTTCAGTGCTTAGTTACGCATCTGAAGTATGGGGATACAGCAAAGCAGACGACATAGAACGAGTGCATACACGTTTTTGTCGTTCACTGTTAGGAGTCAAACGCTCCACAAATCTTTCTGGTCTGTATATGGAGCTTGGCAGGATTCCATTGGCTGTTTTTCGGCAGATACGAATGTTGACTTACTGGTCTCGAATAATCAAGTCACAAGATCCACTTATCTGCTCTGTTTATGCTATGTTGCGGCATGATGCTGACCAGGGCCATACTTATAATAATCTTAACTGGGCATCACACATAAAATCTTTCTTAGATCAGCTTGGTTTTTCCAACGTTTGGCTGGACCAAGATGATTTAACCTGTATCCCCCTACCACAGATTCGGCAACGTTTATTTGACCAGTGTAATCAGTCTATTATTGCTGCTGCTAATGGCTCCCAGAAATTAATACTTTACAATCAATATAAAACAGAATGCAAATTGGAACCATATTTAGATTTAGTGTGTGAAAACAAATATAAGATAGCACTGTCCAGATTCAGACTAAGTTCTCACAGTCTTATGATTGAAATTGGTCGATACGATGGAACCCCAGGGAAGATCGCCTCTGTACATTTTGTAATATGAGAAAAAAAGAGGATGAATATCATTTTTTGCTAGTATGCCCTTATTACACTGAGCTACGTAGAAGATACTTTAAAAATTACTTTTGCAGCTGGCCAACTCTAACCAAGTTTGATCATCTTATGTCAGCTACCTCTAAGAAAACACTGAATAACTTAAGTAAATTTGTCTATTTTGCATTCAAGAAACGAAATCCTTTATAGTTACACTGTATTCATTATGAAATATATCTGCTCCTGTACCTTGATGTCAAAACTATTGCTTCTCAGAAAAAATGTTAATACTAATTTTGCTCACTCATACATGTATGTTTGATGGCTAAAAGCATTGTATTGTTTATTGCCAATAAAACACATTGTATTGTATTGTATATAATCCTGTCTTTGATCAATAATAGAACCAAACAAGCTCATTAAAGATGCCTTAATCATATCAATTTTTGTGCGATTAACGGATTCTAACACCTTCTTTAATCATTTATGATGAAAGAATTTCTAAAAAAGCTAAAAAAGAAGTTTGTTAACTTCAATGTGAACTCTCTCTCTCTCTCTCTCTCTCTCTCTCTCTCTCTCTCTCTCTACTTGTCGATCCGCTGATGCACTTTGATTTTTCCCGAAAGGATGTGCATGCACCAGTCTCTCTCTCTCTCTCCCTCTCTCTCAATTTACATTTGCAAAAACGGTTTGGATCTAGATCAGACCCGAATGGAATTCAGGAAAGAATGTTTCGTCAATTTAAAAAATTGTGCATTTGATAGAAAGTACAAAAGTCGATGCACACCACAAGATGATTTTTCTGTAAATTAGTGTATACATTGGCCCATGCCATGCACGGATCCAGAGGGGGGTCAAGGACCCCCCCCCCCCCCCTGAAAAATCACAAAAGTATAGATTTTTTTTGCAATACTGGACCGGATCCCCTGAAATTCTCAAAGCTACATTGGCCGGTCGCATGCGCGGATCCAGAGGGGGTCAAGACCTCCCCCATGAAAAATCACAAAAATATAGAATTTCTTAGCAATACTGGACCGGATCCCCTGAAATTCTCAAAGCTACCAAGCCAGCATTCAATGTTGCACCATCATCGGCACGCCAGCTCAGCGCCATTTAAATGGAGTTTCGCTGGCGGGCCGATGATGGCCCCGCTTTTAGTGATATTTGGATCCTCTCTCCCCTAAAAAAAAGGAGAAAAGCGTTGTCAGAGTTGCAGAGTTGGACCCCCTCTGACAAAACTTTCTGGATCCGCGCATGGGTCCTCATTGGAAGCAATGTAACAAGATTGATTGGTCGACCCAAACATTGTGTTTCGAGATTCTAAGAAACCAAGCCAAAACTAAATATTTGTGTGCATCCCTCTCTCTCTCTCTCTCTCTCTCTCTCTCTCTCTCTCTACTTTTACGACCTGCTATCAAAGTTTGTGAACCTGCTTGATTGAAAAAAACTGTCGATGGATATAATTTTATTACAACACGGGACAAAGACTCAGACGAGTCTGCGCAAATGTGCATTCACTGCTCACCATGACACACAACATAATCTCATGAACTGGCTTATTTCATGAAATTAAATATGTAAATGTTAAATTCATCAAGATGCAGAATCGTGCTACAATCAATTTACTTCTTGGTACATATATGTGCGTCTGTGCGTACATTATACCGGTAATGCACTCGTAGGACCATCCATGCGCATAATCATGAGGACAAACAGACACGCCGCGATCGGCTCAACAGTTTGTTAAAATGTTCCATTTTGAGGAATTTGATGTTTTTGATTAATAGGAATAGCCATTATTACATGTACTTAGAAAACCGCCGACAAGTATTTTAAAGACAACGTACGTAGATGTCTAGAATTTTTTTGGGGCTAGAGTCTTCATCCACTTTAAACTTTGTTAGTGAGTGAGACCCTGACGAGATTGTGCAAACACACATGTTCTCCTGAGCCTTCGCTGATCACATCTGTCATAAGTCCCAGCAGGGTCTTTACCAGCTCATATGGGGCTCCGCGCAAGTTGATTTCATGCTCGGGTCCGAGCTGTGTTCAAGAAAAGAGCACAGGCATAGAATGATAGAAGTGCCCTCCATGTCGCATGCGGATTGGACATATTGCCGAACTGGTAAATCCTTTAAAATGCTTAAAAGGGAGGGGAAGGTAGGGATGTCAGTCTCACACATATTTAAGCCTTAAGTTAACGGTAATGTACTGTGAATAAAAATGAGATGATGACCACGTGTGAGATCTGGCAGGCATGTAGGTAAAAATATTAAATGTACGGTTGCTTTATTTTCCGCACTGGATGTCTCGGTGAGAAAAAAAATGCGACTTGCACGATTTTCTCTGCATTTTGCACGAAACCGAATGACTCCTTGTGTTGCAAACGTCCACGGCAATCACTATACATCAACTTATTTTATTCTCTCTCGCCTAAGTGATCGTCTCATTTTCCGTAACTCCCTCTCTTCAGGGCTGGTATTTTAGAAAAAAAACGAGCACGTGTCACATGTACAGCACACTATTTATAATTGCTCAGCGTGTGTCAACGTGCATAATTCACGTACAATTAGCTGAATCGCGACCTGAAGGTCAATGCTTGGTCAGTAATTAATGATCTCAGCCATTTGGGTGGATACATATACTCAATAGGGTTAGTCAAAGCAGTTTCCGAATCGTTGCAGGAACTTGTCTGTGCATCAAGTTCGTCAATGCTGGTGACCTTGAATAATGTATATAAATATGTATGACCATGCGAAATAGAACGTCACGTGCCAGATTACCCATCTAAGTAGAATTGAACATTCCAAATGTCGCTACCGCTCACGTGCTGTACGGTAGAAGTATACCCAACACAGATGGGACACAAACAGATAAACGGACATCGGTTTTCCGCCGAAAATAACGTGTGTTCGTAATTTTAGAAACTCATTTTCCGAAAAAGGCAGTGTCCGATTTTTTAGGATGTTTTAAAAATTATTTTCGGCAATAATTTTAGGTGTTCGTAATTTTAGAGTGTTCGAAATTTTAGAACATTTACCGTGCCTGTACATTTTTTACTACATGTACCGTAAATAATACAAAACTGAAAGCTCAACAAAAGAAATACTTTTGAAGGAATGAAAGTGTCCCATTTAGCATTGGAAAGTAAAACTGATTATAACTAGATCCTTTGAATATTACGTTTGCTTTGTTTAAAGGACATTGCGTGTCAAAATATATTTATAGTGTCCGAATATTTATGGTTTTCATATACGTGTATATCCTACATTGGATAATATATTGAACACTAAAGTATTTACCAGTAATAACGCTTTGCATGCCAGTGGAGAATTTTGTCGTCTGCCAATAGCCTTTTGCAAACAGTTCAAACCCAGATGAAGACCAACAGAATGTCAGTCTTGATCTGGATCCAAACTGTTTGACACTCCGATGGTGATCCCGAGTGGTTTATTTGTAAAAACTTAATTTTGAAGAAAGTCAGCAAACGAAAATTAAAACATGAACAATTCCCTAGAATGCAAATAGATAAGTACAGGCTGTGTCTTTAAACAACACTGATTTTTTTACTTATGAATAAATGCATAAACCTTGCTAATTCTACTTTTAATCTTTATGTACTTTATATTAAAACTAGCACAGAATACAAAGCGATTTAGGCGGTTGGTTCTAGAGAACTTCATCACTGTCATTCATTTCTTATTCGATAGAAAAGGCATTTAATGGGCTTAAGCCCTGGGTTTTGGGGCTGCTGAACACCTTTCCCCCGCTTGTGCCAGCAAGCCACTTCCATACAATGTGTAAAATAGGGAGGGGGGGGTGATTTTTAAAAAATGTTTTCTGCTTTCTATATATTTTAATGTAAAACTGATTGTTCTACCCAAAATTTTACATCTTTGAAGCATTTAAAATGGAAAATGGATTTCACTGTCATAAAGTTCTCAGGTCAGGGTAGCTTTTAGGTGAAGAAAGGGACGATTGACAAACTTTCATTTTTTTCTGAAAACCATAGGCATTTACCCATAACAAGTGTCAATGATCCTTTAAATGTTCCTAAAATATCATCTTCAAAAAATGCACTCTGCTTAGCCTACAAGAACTTAAATCACAAGACATCGTTTCCATCAGTACTCTCAGTGCTTTGATTCTAGGAAGTGATTTCATATATCGGAATTGGTGACGGCGGGTGAAAAAATACTACATAACTAGAACATAATAATGAGCCACGACATGAGATTTCCAACAATGTGCTATGTGCGACCAGTAAAGTCTCAGATCAGCCTGCGCATACGCGCAGTCTGATCAGAGCCTTTGCTAGTCGCTTGACTATTCTCTGACTGTTAAGCTACTGACTGAACATCATTTGGAGCCGTTAAGCCTAAAATTGGGCTGCACAGGGCTCGTCTGCGTCTACACTTGTCAAAATGACACACTTTTGGAAATCACATGTCGCGGCACAATTATTATGATGTAACACGCTATCAAAGGGTCTCGTGTCATGCAAACAAAACAAAGCATGTGAGTATGACCAGGAAATGCCAACATCATAGATAATCCCGAAGAGACACAGAACACACGTAACGTGACAAAGCAACAAGCTCTCTCTTCCTTGGCGAGATGAATGCTAAAGGGCACCAAAAACCATGCGACAATACAATGACTCGACACAAACTCCCGGCCAAACCAAATGGGAGCTATAACAGTCAATGAATAAAAAATACAGAATGGACAGCAGGCCACTGGTGAATGGGGGGCGGCTGCTGAAGGTATTTTTACTAACAGTATAAAATAGCTGTATCTACAGCATTGGCGCAGGTCCTATGGAACAGACGAATGCGATGTGTAATAAGTCACCTTTAAACAAATCTCTTTCAACATTTGCATCAATTAATGGCCCTAATGCCTCGATAACTCGATCAGCTCTGATTGCTCGAAATACCCGTTCAAATAAAATTATGTTAAGGGTACATTGGATTCGGATAATAGGATGTGTTTCTTAATTGTGTCCTTATTTCCTATCAAAATATACACAGAAATATTTTATGTACCCGTAACGTTTTTAAGTATCGTGAACCTATGTACCCTCAACATATGTACCCGAACGTATATTTATGTACCTACAACGTATTTTATCATAGGATCCAACAATACGCTTTGGGTACTTAAAAGAACAAGAACAGTCTCAAGGAGACGGTTCTTTTATGTACCCGCGACTCATATTTTATATACCTGCCACGTATATTTAATATACCCTCAACGTATATTTTATATACCCGCAATGTATATTTATGTACCCTCGACGTTTATTTTACGTATCCGAACGTATATTTTATGTACCTACAACGTATATTATCATAGGATCAAACTATATGCTGTGGGAACTTAAAAGAACAGTCTTAAGGAGTTGCTTTTATTATGTAACCACAACGTATATTTTATGTATCCGCAACGTTTTTTTTATGTATCCAAACGTATATTTGTGTACTCGAACTTATAATTTACGTACCCACAACGTAAATTTTATGTACTCGAACGTTTATTTGACATACCCAGCAACGTATGTCAGCAACGTATATTTTAAGTACCCACAACGTATATTTTATATACCCCCAAAGTATATTTAAGTAGGATTAAAACTATTAATCACTTTTCTTATCGAATTTTGTTTACAAAGCAACACCTTTTAGCTCGTTATAATTTGATGTGAAAGATCTGGTCCAGTGGTTTCGAATTAGTAAGAGTCCGACGTACACTTTATGTTTTACGAGGAATACCGAATTCAAACGAAAATCTACGAACTAGATTATTCTAATCCCCAAAAAGTAGCTCCATCACTTATCTTCAAAACTTCCATGTTGCTTATCAGTATGAAATCATATAAGCAATTAGCTTTTATCAGCATTTCATAATATATCTAGCCTAACCAGACTATTCACAAGTGTTGAATACCTGTTTATTAACGTTCTAAGGAATTCACACGCTTTTAGAACATCCTTCCAGGTTACACTGTATTGATCTTCGATATACCTTTAACCAAAAAAAGCACTTTCTAGGAAAGCTCGCAGTATTCAATATTTTGACAGAATGGTATGAACTACAAAGAAAGTAACTTTCAATATATGTAACGTTTACACAATTCGCATCCATCGAGCTATTGCTCTTTGGTATACCTTTCATCGACTCATCACTTTCTAAGAAAACTCACATTCATGCATCATTTAATATCTCCACAGAATTATAGTCATTATTATGCAATTAATTTTAACTTTCTTTGAAAATCGATATTA
Source organism: Loripinus fragilis (assembly GCA_964019695.1). Classification (NCBI taxonomy): domain Eukaryota; kingdom Metazoa; phylum Mollusca; class Bivalvia; order Lucinida; family Lucinidae; genus Loripinus; species Loripinus fragilis. Next base: position 70,709,533 of record OZ026516.1, read on the forward strand.
AAGCTCCTGTCACTTCCTACTATAGCCCTCGTGTTATACATTTTACAGAAAAATACTTTTCCAAGAACAGTCATATTTCATTGAATTGTAAAAAAAAAATATGCAATTTACTTTGATTTTCAATGAAAACCTATCAATATCTCCAATCACTTCCTGCAAAATTTTTAACACTATTCCAAGACAATCAACACTGAGAAGATTATAGATTGGCGTATCGTGTGTGCACTTGCAGTCAACATAGAGAGTGCATGTATGCTGAGTGCTCAGATTTTGTAACGAATTTGTAACGTATGACCAACGTTTCCTCTGTCCATCTTAGGTTCCACCGTGAATATTGTACCAATACTAAGAACAGCGAATTCTCGGATCAGCCCGTGCATTTGCACGGGCTGATCCGATTGTTCGCCGTTTGCACCTGCACATAGTTTAATAAACTAAAGCCTATTACATTTATTTCCGCATATTTTGAAATAATTAAAACAAATTCCAACGTGTAAGTATCGCCGGCTCGCAGACAGATGTTTCCACTGAACGTTACTGCAAAATTTCCAATCCTCCTTGATGAAATATTGGTTCAAACTTTCAATTTGCCGTAACGGTTCCAATACACTCTAGAAAGGCATTTGCGAGTACCTGTGTTACTGTTTTACACTAGTGTACCCATCGTACCTGATTCTCAGACTCATTAAGTATTATAAAGTTCCATCTGATTAAAAGTCTACACTCCTACAACTTAGGCCTGGTGAACGCACCTTGTCATAATAAATATCATATTCTCTTTGGGCAGGTGTAACACAGGTGAGCCGTTGATTGGAAGAAAGCTAACCTTTTGCATGGTATGTGTTTATCAGCAATGATTAATAAGCAAGCGTGAAATAAACATAACCTTGGAAATAATCTAATTTTACAATGTTTTTAACTTGCTTGTTTACTTTTTCATAAAGTTTTGATTAAGTATGGCTTTATTTCTGACTTAACCAAATCCATGATTTCTTAAGCATTTTGGGGCAAGAATTTATAAAGTGAATAGTCCTAGCTTCCAGGTTTTCAAAGCTTATCTAAGATACCGTATACAAGTTTACAGAAAAGAAAATACATATATTGGCACAAATGACAAGTAATGCTGAAGTGAAAATCTGATGTAACCCAAAGTCGAACTTGCCCGTAATCTTATTTCTGTTCTTGTTACCTGTAAAGAAAGACGAAAATGTCCTGTGACTGACACAATCACAGTCAACAGGCCAACAGATCAATATACGGCACCCAGTAGAAATGGTACAAGGACACTGATTTAATGGAAATATATACACTCAAGAACGCAATACAAATACTTCATTAAAAAGAATGTCAAATTGACAAATTGATAAACCATTTGTTAAAAAAGATAAATATAAAGATAAAGAAACCTTATTTAACGTCGCTTATAATGTAACAGACAATATTAGCTCACAAGCTATTCTGCGACATAACAATATCTTTAACAAATACTTACCTACCTTACTCTATCTTCATAGCACAACCCCTTTTTATGCGAACATCAGCAAGGGGGCTGCTAGTACCATTTTTACACCTTTGGTATGACGCGGCCATGGGATTCGAACGGACACTCTACCAACTGAGCTATCGAGGGGGTAGCTAAAAAGGGATTACCAACATAAAGTAATAATCTAGATACATGACCTAGATTTAGAAAGCTTCAGCATTGTCTAGAAGAACGATACGAAGTCTATCTTAACAATTAACAAAAACTGCAACATGAGAAGCACTATTCGTCCCTACTGAAATACCTATAATTGTCTATGCACTGAAGAACCTATTCTCACACCAAAAGTTTATCAGGTCCATCATGAACATGATAAGACCACAGCTTTTTCTGTTTTTCAGAAGTGCAAATAGCAATATTCTCATTACATGCCAAATAAAGGAAGCCCTCTCTCTTAAATCTTGCAAACCCTAAGATTTTACCACAAATAATTTCCCTTACACTATATATCTTAAATTTTCTTGCCTCTTGGCCTTTAACAAGAAACAAATATTTAATACACTCAACAACGTATTGTATGTGTTAGCCAACAAATATAGCCAAAAAAACTTGAAATATTTAGTGAAAGAATAATAATTTGTGTTTAGACAATTCCCTTTGGAATATTCATTGACATACAATCAGTTCCTAGATTTTTAATTTGCTAAGTTTGTCATTTCAATCTACAAGTGACTAAACAGTGAATATTACATAAGTGCTTTTGTGTTATTGAATTAATAAAACGAGATGAGGAAAAATATGAAATATATGAGGCTTCCACAAGCATTTTATTACTTTACTTTTAAGCAACAATTATGATCATATCACACTACAAGGGCATTGAAGGCACGCTCTTTGCGTTAATAGGTTAATAGTTTGCTATACAAGTGAGACGGTATATGGGCAACATTATATAATGTTACTTAATACGTGACTTCAACAAATGACATCACTACACTTACAAACACTATGCCATGTAACACAGAGTTTTGCCATTCATTTTGTGTGTTACTTTGTGTTCTAACACATGTGTAAATGAACATCACCTTGAAGCGACAAAAAGTATCAAATGGTATTTTATTAAGTTAACTTTCATTAAGAATCACAACTGCGTAGAAAGCTTATTCTAAGCCTAATCGAAAACACAGAAGACTATTGGTGAGATCGGATTTAAAAAAAAAGAATACCAGAACCACAATTTAATCCAGAAATACATTAATTTTTAAATCTGACGTTTCGTTTTTGTCTTTTTAATGTTGTTGTTTTTGTGGGGGCGGGGGGAGGTTGGTGTGTGTTTTTTTAGTATTTGTTTTTCTTCGACTTTAGTATACACTGAAGTCCTAATGTGACTGCTGCTGTAAGTGTTGTTTGTTTTAATGTAGTATCCGTAATTATTTCGTTATCCTAGCTAACAATTAGTGGTCACAGCTCTTTGAAAGACACTCTGTAATACTAGGCTTAAGCGACACTTTGAGTGCCAACACTCAAATATAGTCCCACTAATTTGAGACAAAATAAATCCAAATGCATTGCATCATATCAAGAATTTTCTTATTCGAAAGACTATAGTATACAAATTGAGGTTAAATGTATCAATTTGCACCATTAGCGTAGCTCCTATTATGCACATACGCACGTGCGTGATAAAAATAGTATCATTCAAGGGAGGTCACCTAATGTGGTAAAAGTGATTTTCCATACCATAAGGAACTGCTCTTAAAGAAAAGAATTCGCTCCCTCTGGGAGCAAATTCTTTCCTTTGAGAGAAGTTCCCATTTTGAAAAAGGACGCAATTGAAGAGAACCACTGCCTGCTTGATCCAGTAGTCTCCCTTTAATGTGCATAACTTTTCAGCGTTAAGAAATTTTACTTAAAAAGACTAAGTCTGCAACTATGAACATTTTTCGATTTTTTTTATTTTCTTTTTAAATCATTTGTAAAAGTAGAATTAAGTTATGTTTTCACAATAAATCTGTTCACTATAGCTGAAAACTGCACGGAAAAGTGAATGATCTTATAAAACAGGTGTTTTTTTTCCCCTTGTTGGTAATTATTTGCGACCCTCCAATAATTATAGACAGTTAATTTTAACATAAATGTTGTTGTTTTGATACTGAGAATTTGTTAAGATTTACGAAATTGGTAAAATGTATACCTGAATTTTAGTTTTGTACTGTGTTCTTGAAAAATAGAAACATTAGTTCTAAAATTAAAAGATCAAAAGTTAACAGACTATGCAGCTTTAAACAAGCAAAATAAAACTAAAGGATTGCATAATGCTAGGTATCTTTTACTTAGTTCATAAGTACTCTATTGTGCGCCAAATAAGACAAAATCAGTTGCTTCATATCGAAACTTATATTAATACAAGTTGCTAGTTTATAGGTTGAGAATGCAAAATCAGTCGAATGAAATGCATCACATCACTAATTTTTTTGCTTACTCTAGGGCTTCATTCAGAAATAGTCGGCAGAATTGGACAAAATGAATTCTTCATAATATATAGACTATATCAAGATAAAAACGTTGTCTATATTTTTGTAAGTTTATTCTTCAGGGACAATGAACACGGCTTGGAAATAGACAATGATGAAATAGTCTAATTTTAACTGAGTAAAAGTAGTGTGAATTTGTTATTCAAAACAAAGCCCGGATCTGGCAAATCGAAGGAGAAAAATCGTTTTTCTTGCCTCTGATATTAAGAAACCTTTGTAACAAAACCACTCACAAATTTCAAAAATGCTGCTGGAAAAGATGACTCTTTACTGAAACATGAACATCCTGATTAAGATAAGAATGCCTGTATTTCATATCAGACCCTGAAGGCAAGATACCAGAAAGCACTGTTCAGTAAAAGATCTGTGCACAAAAAAAAATCACATGTGCGATAAAAAGAATATATGGCTGCGTACAATTATTTTAGAATCAAACATTCTCTTTGGAAAGCAGACTTAACATTTAGGAGCCATAGAGATGATTCCAAGAGAACATCTGTCAACAAGGGTAATTTCTGCGACATTCCAGATTTACTTGCTAGTCATGACAACATCTAGAATATGCACCTGAAATCGTGACATACGTCAGCAAGATAATCTAAAATAAACTGATTGAAATTATTGAACAGTACAAAGCTTAGGAGGCCTTAAAGGCAAGGTATTCTACTCTATCATAGCAAATGAAGTGACAGAAAAGTTTGAAATCCAGGAAGTTCTGGTCTTACTTTATGACTTGTAGATGAAAGTTAAACTGTACTGTATCTTGGAAGAGTTTGTTTACTTTTCACCTGGAACGTACTACTGGAGAAAATAATTCAAGAAAAACGTTCGAAATTTTGACATAAAATTATGTTCCAGTGGATAAATTGAGAGGTTAAGCATATGACGGGCTGCAGCTATCGCATCAATAAAGGTGGGATGTCAAGCTCTAATTAAATCTATAAATTAACTTGCTGTTTATATATACTGCAGAAATCATGTTCTTAACAGGAGCATAGCACATGCCATCTTCGCAAGTCAAGTGTACTAAATCCACTTCGTTCCTTACGTGCGTTAGGAACGAAGTGGACTTAGTACCCTTGGCTGGCGAAGATGAGCACATGCATGTAAACTACCTCGTGCCAAAAACATGATAGATGAAATAAATTCCACATTCATTTTCTTTGATTCATCGCCCAAAAGACAATGCTATTTTGAGTGTGTATGTGAACACCACAGCATGGAATCAACGCGTAATTAGCTTTAAGGTTTGTGTAAAACCCAATGGATAGAATGGTATGCATGTAACGATGTATTCTACAACATAGTTGCCTTGATTGCTGAATGCCTTCAGTATATTTTAGATCATACACTTGACGAAAACACACAGGACGACTGGTTTTGAGATGTTCAAACTAAAATAACTGCACAATGGCAAGATTTGTTGACTACTCTGATGTCATTCCAGCTTCTTGTGTTATTCGTTTGCGGTAAAGCTCTTCACGAGACAGTCATGCCAGTTGCGACAAATTTTCAGAAGGCACGTAACTTCGTTACCGACCAGGTAGACAGAGTGAAAGAGATGCGAGTTGATGTAGACCATGAGTTTGAAGCATAGAATACAATCATTAAAATGATTGCAGATGAGTTTTAGATAGAATAAGATGTCTCAATGACACGTGGTAGACACACAAAGAGACAAATATCAATAGCTCACACACATCAGAATATTTCAACTCGCAGTTGTGTTTCGATTTTAGATCATTTATCACAATAGCTGACTTTAAGATTTCAGAAGGACGAGCAGGTAGCATAAACTGTTAGCTGTTTAATCCCTGAACAAATGGTGAACCTATCAAATTTACAATACAAAAGCTTTCTTATGATTTGAGCTTCTTGGAATCAGATTTGCAAAGCTCATCAATGAACAATCTACAAGTTCAATTATTGGAATGGAAGGGGGCTTGTGACAAAAATATAGATAAAGGAATAAAGGCAGACAATCTTCTAGATACCTCCAAAATTACTGACGGAGATTTTTTCCAGACATTAAAACTCTTCTAAACATTGGTTGCACACTTCATGTCACTTCATGGAAGGCTGAGCACTCATTTTCTCGTTTTCGCCGTATTAAAAGCTACATGTGAAGCACCATGAACAAGGACAAATTATCAACATTAGCGCAAGTGCATTTGTACCATGCAAGAACTACTGAGACAAAGACAATCTGCAAAACGTTTGTCGTGCAAAAAGGGCGAACGTTCTGTTTGAGTATCCATCCTATATGATTAGATTCAAATGATTGTCTCCTCGTTAAGTGCATTGTCAGATTAATTAGTCTAAACCTCAGTCAAGTTTGTAAACATTAAAATAAACCAAGAAAGTGTAAAAAGTAATAAAGGCCCTTTAAATTCAGCTAAACATATAAAGCAAAAATGAAATGGCTCTAAATGGGGAGGCCTCCTCATGGTTAGAACTAGAAACGTAAATATTCCTGTAAACAACATAATTCTGGCATTTAAAGTAAAATGCCCTTATGGCAAAGTTGAGGAGAGGAAAAAAGTTGTTGGATTTTCATCAGTTGAATCCCCCCACCCACTGATTAAAATATCTGGACCTGAGCATGTACTGCAAGTACGACCAACTTGTTCATCAGTATAGCTTTCAAAAGGTAAATGTAGGAAATGACCAAAATAAGCCTTACTGCTTACTGTCAGATCCTACTTCTATGATATTGTACTTATGTAAAAGTGATTGATCAAATAAAATATGTTTAAACCAAAAGGTAAATGTAATGATAACGCATCAAAATAAGGAAGAAGGCTTAGATCAGGAATCGATATAATCAAGTACCATACCTGACCCATGGCACCACATGGGAAAGTGACAAAAACGCAAGAAAACACCACACACAAGAGAGCCAAGAGGTCGGCCATTTCCCAGCAGATGACCACAAGGCTGCAATGAGCAGACAAGTCAGCATGACAGACACCAATCATAAATAACAAAATGGATCCACCAAAGAAGTAGTTCATAAGTATAGTATGCAAAGTAGTATACAAAGTAAAGTGTGTGACTGTATATCGATGTGCAGGCTGATCTGCACCTTTATTGTTCTCAAACAACAAAGTCAGGTTTTCTCACGTCGTGGCCCATTATTATTGGAATGTTGTTTTATTTCAATTGCTATTCATCAACGCTCTTTCACCACAAGTGTTTATTCAGTTTTCTTGTACAAATTGTATACCATTTTCACTTTAAGATTTTTTCTATGCCAAATTTCAGATGTGTTAATAGATTTAATTTCGTTGAGGTTGAGTCAAAGATATTTCTTACGTGTTACATAGATAAGAGCTAAATTCAAGGCTTTCCAAGCGCGAATATTAGATTCTATTTATTACACTTAAACTCACATTTTTGACGTTATAATAGACGTCATAAAGTAGCTTTACTAAATCTAGTGGTTTATCTATTTGAGTGCATTGCATTTTATAACTCAGGAATTGGTCCAGGCAGTTCTGATTGATTTTTGCTGTTGTGTGACTGAAATATAATATTCTGTGTTCATTTCCTTGCGGTGCCATGTGTGGTCTGCATTCTGTAATTGTGATATTTTCTGTTCACAGACCCTTTCTTCGGGATGATTTGTACTTATGATGTTATTAGAAAAGGGCCCATGCAAAAGACCCATCCAAGCACAGATTCCAGAAGACTGCGTGGATGTTCAAGGTGATCAGAGTATTTAATGGGCGCATATGCCAATTTTTTAAATGACCCACATACATGAAGTTACACAAAATCGATCTACCTTGAAAAAAATAGGCTGGAACGACACAAGGCAGAAACAACCCAGATTATTTTCTTGGTGTGCAAATGCACCATAACGCACTGCTATAGTTCTAATTGAAGCCAATGTGTCGCCTGACCTGTCTCCTGGAGCATTCTGCAATACATTTGCCCTGCATAAAGCGATAATCGATTTTGAAAGCCAAGTTTTTGTTTTCTTAGTGGCCGCTTAAGACAGGTTTTACTGTATAAAAATTACATAAAGAGTGTGACATTTATTCAGATATAACCAAGTAAACGTAAATAGCAATTTTTCGATTTTGAACAACTTGTGCTAAGAAATTTGGATTATATGTTATAATCTTGCTCAATGCATTAATTTACTTTAAATCGTTTTCGACACTACATTTCTGGCTTATAAGATGTGACACTAATAGCGAAGATAGCTATTCTTAGTATTTCAAAGGAATCTAAACAATTTGCACTTCTGCACATACTCTACCTTCTGCCTGACTGAATACATAAATGGGTTTGCACATGCAATTTTGATACTTTGAATTCGGAATTTTTCGCTTGAATTTTATTTTCGTGGATAGCGTTAAAAGACATATTTGCCGCGTTTAAAATTCACGACTTGATCATGATTTACCTACATCAATAACGACAGAGTAATGTCGCCATTTCGCGAGGGCTTTATTTCCGCGAAACTCCGCATCAGCGAAGTTTCACGAAAATAAACCCTCGCGAAAATTTCCGAATTTACAGAACTTATATCGCACCTTTACAAAAACCTCTCATGAATAAACGCTCATACTAACGTATCCATGCTGACGTATCCATGCTGGCGTATCCATGCTGACGTATCCATACTGACGAATCCATGCTGACGTTACCATGCTGACGTATCCAGCATAGCTAGAGGTCTAAATGTTGGTACCTGGCAACTCATATATCAAAATAAGGAATTTTTATCAGCGTAAAATTGTAATTATTTTCTTACCTATCAATTTAAGCATACGTTTTGAATGCTCAAAAGAAACGTCTCATTGAGACGGTTCTTTTGAGTACCCACAACATATGTTTTTGATGAAAAATTAAGAAAATGGTTTTCTAATGCGCACTCTTATCTGGAGGCCTGCTGGCTTCATCAACTTCTATATTTCGTATATGCGAGAAGTGCACATAAACTCACTTTTTTGGTTATATGCTATTTATAACCAAACTTCTCTGACTTGATTCACCGACAACTCGCCGGAAGGCCCTGAATAAGTGTTTGTGAAACTCTGATGTTAATAGACTTTTCGCTTACTGTAAAGGCGGTAACTTTAATATTCGTATCTGGGCGTGGTTCGGCTATTTCAACTGCTAAACAAGGGAAATCAGGTTCTATTCATAATTTGGTGAATAATTAATAAGTTGTTTGGGCCGCGCAAACGTGCGTGCATTTCATGAAAATCCTAACCGTATACACACTGAACTCACATTTATTAACCCTTAAAGCGCATAATCACAAAATGTATGTTTTGTCGTCCACTAAAATATATGAAGCCTCATAGACAAACAGAGTGGACCCAGATCAGACTGCTCCTATAGTCCACAATGTTTGCCTCTATGCTTATTGTTAAATTGACATTTTTAGATGCAGTTATTTTGCTGGCGTTTTAAGGACTAAATAATGTGTTCTGCGTCTATACTGATTTAATGGCGCAAATGATACAGTTACTTTTGAATAAAACCACGCCTCATTTTCAGCTTTTACCTATGTCTAAGGTTGACCAGTCCTAATTACTACTAATTGATTCTGGTATGTTTTAAATGCTCGCCCTTAAAAGTACGCGACGTCGGAAATACCTAAGCTCTGGGTCAAATAGCTCAAAAGTGATGGCCAACATTAAGTTTCTTTAGCGCACTCACAATGGAGACGAAAAACAATATGCCCCCGCTCTTCGACAATCTGCATGGGCATAGTCAGCAAGCTGATATAGTTACACACATCAACTGACTACTGGGCAATGGTTATCATACTAGCGTCTCTTTATTAAACAGAGGGATTCTCTTAAAGAAAAAAATAGCTCCTAGATGGGGCTATTTCTTTCTTTTAATAGTTGTCCCTGTTGGTTTACACACAGTGTGATTTCACTTCAATATGTACAAGTTCATTACACATGTGCGTTACTGCGTAATGGTACATACCCCTATGCCCGGGCATAAAAACTCTGGTAAACGAGACGACTGCATGAGTATATGATAATTAACCCTTAAAGCGCCAAGAAAAAATGCATCTGAAAATGTCGTCTGCCGAAGTCGTCTGTTGCAAATAATTGCCTAACATTACTGACGAATTAAGTATAGAAGCAAACAGCGTGGACCCAGAACAGACTGCTCCTATAGGAGCAGTCTGATCTGGGTCCACACTGTTTGCAATAGAGGCTTCTTAAACATTTGAGCATACGAGATTTTACTGCGATTGGCGCATTGTTAAGTGCGGAGATGTCTAGCAAAAGAGAACCTTAGATCACCTCTTTCAGAGTAAATTGTCAAAGTGATATGTATGTTTCATTTTGCGATGACAATCTAATAAAGATGACATGTCTGATTGTCAATTTATAACAAAATCTAATATAACTTGATCTGAAATGTATGATTTTGCTGATGCTTCGCGTTGCTTTATTAAGTCTAGTAAAGCGCTGCAATTTATATGAATTTTCCTTGAAGTTGATATAGCGTCTAAGCTAAAGGTGAATCACTGATGGTCATCACTTCGATAAGCGAGTTTATTGCGCAGTGGCTCAGTGGTAGAATACTTGACTCGAGACCGAGAGGCCGCGGGTTCGAGCCTCACCGGCGTCACTGCGTTGTGGTCCTTGAGCAAGACACATTTATCCTAGTTTAGTATTGGTTCAACCCAGGAAGACCCGTCCCTGTTTAACTGAAGATTGTTGATGGGACGTAAAGAATCAAATCAAACAAACGAAATTACCCAATCCAGGCAATTTTTTCGACTATTGACTTGCACTATACGATGGTCAGGTTTCCCGCTTCCCAGGCGCTTACCAGTATGCGCGTACGTTTCGTTTATGAAAGGAAAGAGGCATGGTTTGGCAACTTTGAACTCCAATACCTCCGTTGTTTATGGTCAGAAACATAAAGTGTGGGTACTCGTTTTCTTAATTAGAACGAGCGGAACATTTTGAGACCAAAATTGAGCAGATTTGGTGAAATTTTCTGTTTTGCAACAAAGCCGCATAGTCTATAGCATCTCCATTCAAGGAACGCTGCTAAGTATTTCATCAAATGGGTTGGGTAATAAAACAGTTATTTCATGTCTGTTTGTAGAATAGTCAAACTATTACCCCTCGGTACCATGGACGACC